>CM065697.1:40913099-41275599 GCA_017654935.2 Phymorhynchus buccinoides
CTGTGTGTCTTTGTGTGTCTCTGTGTGTGTTGTGTCGTGTGTGTGTGTGTGTGTGTGTGTGTGTGTGCGTGTGGTGTGTGTGTTATATAAGTCATAAATGTATTTATTGTGCGTATGTGTGTGTGCGTGTGTGTGTGTGAATATTCTGGACAAATAAATCATGTGTTTGCATAGGTGAAGCTAGTGAGGCGAGTAACTGGTTAAAAAACCAGGTTATTAAACCTTTCCATCTTAAATGCTTGACATTGAATTTGCATTGAATATATTTAAATTTTGTTTTATATGTTTTTAAATCTTTGCAGGAATGGTTGTCATTAGCCATTGTGCATAATAGCCAAATTTATAGGTGGTAAAAAGTGTCGACGGCAATGGGAATGTTGGTCATTTACCCACCTATAAAATAAATAAACTATCGACACTGATCGCCTTCGTGTCGTTATGATTGGGCCTAACAACAAAGGTCATAGCGTTAAAATGAAGGGCTAGAGATGTCATTGGTTTTTTTTTTACCTTAGGTGGCATCTATATAACCATTAGGCTCATCTGTACCAATTATGAGACAGTTACTGCAACGACTTCAAAATATATTAAAGCAAAAAAGTTGAAATATTCAATGCTAATCCAAGTCAAGCATTTAAGATGAAAGGTTAGGCATATAAAACAAGGCATCAGTAATTCAACATACTCCATAAACCTTAGCTTATAAACATTTTACGACAGCAGTGCAAAAAGTTGAAAAAATATACGTTGATACAAGATAACTCACATGATCAAGGCCAAAGGTAAGGTCAACAAGGCATAATTAGCGGCACATCAAGCTTCATAATATAGTAGCACACACATCGAAGTGATCTTGTGGACATGGCGTTCTAAGATAATTGCAGGCAAAAGGAAGGACACGCAATATGTGATAGCCCTTTCCGCAGTGGGCGGGGGGCATTAATAAGTACTAAAATAGGATATGTTCACATAGTTTGAATCATGTCATGCAAATTATTTTATTTGCTTACCAAAAAAAGCATTGGATACAAAATAATTACGTTAAGTGGCATGTCTTACAGTTTCTAGAGTCCTATGGCGGCCATTTTGAATATTACGTCATAACTCAAAATGCCAAAATTTATAACTTAGCACTCCGGACGGATTTTGATTCACACCCTCAAATCAGGTTAGAATCAACATAGAAACCTAAATATATATCACCAAATAGGTAAACTTTACAATTTCGCCCCTGACTAGAAACAAGAAGAGAGGAATTGAAGGTGTACAAACCTGGCGTCATAATAATAAATACGTATCCTTGATAGCGTTACGTCATAAGCTGGTCTGAAAGTAATCCCAACAAGTTTTATTATTAAAAACGGGCCACAAACAGGCCAAAATATTGTCTTCAAATAGTTTTCAACAACAGGTCACAGGGCCGTATTGATTTCCCCTGAACTACGTCACGCCAAATGGATTATCGCACAAATCCCAGTTTTGGTGAGAGTCAATGGCAAGGCAGCTGGCAAATCTGCCCCAGGAGACAGATTTTTTTCGAAATAAAAGTGTGTGCGCTCACTTTATCCTGACGAATGTGACATAAAAGGTAGGTTACATAGATACAGTTTGTATACTGAGTCTATGTGTAGTAGGAAATAATGCTGAACGTTTTCCAGAACGTTTTTAGGTCCGAATGGAGATGACTATGGTCATAGACTCCAGGACGCGACACGGTAAGCCCTTTTTCCTTTTTTTCTGGGTTGTGTTCCCATATAGATTCCAGCAAGTTCAAATTGAGGCTGTGTCGGTTTCAATTTGAGGCCATTTATATGGCAATCAGGCTTGGTCAAAACAAGATTTCTTTGCAAAAAGTTCGTGCAAACGATTTGGTCTAAAACGCAGGCGGCCATTGGAAAAGAGACGGCACACGCCTTCTCTTTGGGTGAAATAATTTGACTTCCAGCACCTCCGCTAAGGAGGAATCGCCGATTTGACGGTTTGATTTATAGGAAACCAGAACAAAGTGAGTGTTGCGATCTCTGTAAAGGGTGTTTTCCTGGTGATCTCGACGTGTTTCTTGCAAAAACTAATCCGTCAGGGTGCCCCTTTAAAAATGGTGTTGTGTTTTATGTGTAGGCCTATGTGTTGTTGGTGTGAGAGTGACTACAGGGAGCCACACATGTAGTGCAGTACACACAACAGCCGCGGAGCATTTGTCACAGTCCTGGTTCATTGCGTTTTTTTTTTTCCGTCTTGCCTTTATCTTCTACTATTATTGAATGCATGTGTTTAATTATATAAATGGATGGGAATTAGTGTTAACAAGGGCAACGCATTGTGACAATGAAAACCGGCCAGAGATATGTCCTGTCCTGCCCCCCCCCCCCCCCCATAAACATAAACACCACTTTCCACCCTTACAGAACGCATAAAATACATAGCCCAAAATTTGAAGCGATTCTGTTCAGTAGTTCACGAGATACAGCTGAACATTTATACAAACTTCCTTGCACCGAGTGATGCTGTTCAGTAGTTCACGAGATACAGCTGAACTTTTATACAAACTTCCTTGCAAACAAGGTTTCTCTTCTCTCTCTCCTTGATCTTTCTGCAGCGTTTGACACTATCGACCACTCCATCCTCATTTCTAGACTTCACACCTCCTTTGGTCTATCTGGGGCTGTTCTTTCCTGGTTTTCTTCCTACCTCTCTGATCGCACACAGACAGTTGTTGTCAATGGTTCTTCATCTCTTCCAAAAGGTCTTCAGTTCGGTGTGCCCCAAGGTTCAGTCTTAGGCCCTATCCTTTTTGTTCTTTATACCCAACCTCTCTCCGCCATCATCAACCAGCATTCTATTCTACATCATAGCTTTTCTGATGACAATCATCTGTACATTTCTGCCCACCTGAGTCAATTAGATCAAATGATTTCTTCTTCTAAGTTGTGCATCTCTGCTGTTAAAACATGGATGTGTTACAACAAACTGCAACTAAATGCTGAAAAGACAGAGATGATTCTTGTAGCCTCTAACCACACAATTAAAACTCAGGTTCTCCCAGGTTCTGTAGACATTGATGGCACTGAGATCAAGCTATCGGCATCCGTCCGCAATCTAGGTGTTACTTTGGACCAAACCCTTTCTTTCAAACATCATGTTTCCAATGTTTGCAAGGCTTGCTATCTAGAACTTCGAAGAATTAGTTCCATCCGCCGTTTCCTCTCTCAAGATGCCCTGAAGACTCTAGTATGTGCTTTTGTCCTGTCTCGCCTTGACTACTGTAACTCACTTCTTGCTGGCTGTCCATCAATTCTCATCTCTAAGCTCCAACGGGTCCAGAATAATGCTGCTCGTCTCATTTCTTGCTCCCCTAGGTACGATCACATCACTCCGGTTCTTCGTTCCCTACATTGGCTCCTAGTTCAATCACGTATTGACTACAAACTTCTCCTCCTTGCCTTCAAGTCACTGAATGATCAAGCTCCCGTGTATCTCTCTGATCTTCTTCATCTCTATGTCCCAGCTCGCCAACTACGTTCGTCTTCTGATTCTCGTCTCCTTTCCGTTCCCTCCATCCGTCTCAAATCTGCTGGTCAACGTTCTTTTTCTAGTCAAGCACCATCTCTGTGGAATTCTCTGCCTTCTCCTCTCCGACACTCCAACTCAGTCTCCTCATTCAAAACCTCTCTTAAAACCCATCTTTTTCCTGCTGCGCCCTAAATATTTGATCAGTTGTCTATCGTTGTGTGCATGTGAGGGAAGATTGAATAAGAGGTTTGTGCTGTGTTTTGTGGTGTGTGTGTGTGTGTGTGTATGTGTGTGTGTGTGAGCATGCATGTGTGCATACATGTGTGTTTTGGTTTTGTGGGTTGTGTGTGCACGCATGTGTGTCTGTGTGCGTGTGCGTGTCTGTGTGTCTGTCTGCGTGCGTACGTTTTTGTGTGAGGGTGTTTGTGTATGTGTGTTGGTGTATGTGGTCAGTCCATGCGGCTCGGTTGCTGTGGCTTACCGAATGGGGTATGAACGAGTTGGCGTCGATAAATATGTATGTTTATGTGTGTGTGTGTGTGTGTGTGTGTGTGTGTGTGTGTTACAGAGAGAGAGAGTTGCTTTGTATATGCGCTGTTGCTGGTTAATGCTGTTTTTGTTGTCTGTTGATGAATCATTGATTGTAAAGCGCTTTGGGCTCATCTGAGGTAAAGCGCTATATAAATGTACAATTATTATTATTATTATGGTACACCACCACACAAAATTTGAAGCGATTCTGTTCACTAGTTCACGAAATAAAGCTGGGGGGAAATTACATAGCCCAAAGAAGGAAATTTCGGTTTTCAAAGCCAAACTTCAAGGTCAGCACGGTGTTGATTAACGAAAGGAAGCTTCCTTTTCAAGCTGTCTACCCCTCTGCCAATTTTAATCAAAATCCAAACAGTAGTTTTTAAGATAATCGATACACAGACAGACACACAGACACACAAACCGATCGCAATACCTCGGCCTCTGGCCGGGTAAATATAGCAAACGATAGTAGAAAGGCAAGACTTAAAAAATGGAAACAACCGAGAAATGGAGGAGGAAGGGGGAAGCCTCTTCACTAGCGATAATTACTGTCGTCAGCAGGGATGTCACCTTGCCGTCAAAGACGGCGGAGCGACTACGAAGGAAGTGCCCCGCGCGCGCCGGACACCCATCTCCGGGGAAGGGGTGTGGCAACGCAAAATGTTACAACGCGTCAAAATTATTACAGTTGTAACATTTTGACGCCTTGTAACATTTTGCGCGGAAAGTCCTGCGGCAAAATGTTACAATTGTAACATTTTGCCGCGTTATAGCATTTTGCGCGGAAAGCCTGCGGCGAAATGTTTCAATTTTGCTACAAATGTAACATTTTGCGCGAGGCGCCCAGGGCGCCAAGCGCAGTTTGTTGCAATTGTAACATTTTGCGCCAGGCGCCCACCTTTGATTGAAAGTTTTCAATTGTAACATTTTGGCCCGTTGTAACATTTTGCCCGGGGCGCCTCGCGCAAAATGTTACAATTCTAACACAATTGTAACATTTTGACGCAGGCTTTTGGGGCAAAATGTTACAACGCGTCACAATGTTGCAATTGTAACATTTTGCGCGAGGAGCCCCGGGCATCTCACGCAATTTGTTACAATTGTAACATTTTGTCGCGTTGTAACATTTTGCGCTGCCACAGGGGGGCTAAAATACAAACTTTTGCCTCAATGTGTACGTTGCGTGTGCTTGGATGCTGGGTTACTGAAATTTTTATTTTTTTAAAAAGGGAGTACTGGGACGGGTCAAGAATGGGGATGGGTGTCTGGCCCCCGCCAAGGGGGGACCCCGCCCCCACCGTGATAGATAGGGTAAGACAGGGTAAAAAGCCCATGGGCGGGTAAGAAGCCCATGCCAATTATCTCATGAAATGAAGCAAATTTCAGTCAAATTTTGCCTGTGAGACGAGTGTTAATGTTTAGCGTTCGTCTCATGGGCAAAATTTGACTGAAATTTGCTTCATTTCATGAGATAATTGGCATGGGCTTCTTACCCGCCCATGGGCTTGTTACCCCGTCTTCCCCTAGATGTTCGGTTTATGATTGTAGATAGTTTCTAGATAGTGGAAGTCCATTTATTTATGAATTAATACTCAATTATACTTGTCATTAATTATTTTAGCTCACTTGTTAATTCGTTTATAATCCTGTGCTCTGATTAATTTTATTCAAACTGATAGTCGAAAGGTGTGTGTGTGTGTGCGTGTGCGTGTGCGTGTGCGTGCGTGCGTGTGCATGTGCGCGCGCGCGCGTGTGTGTGTGTGTGCGTTTGTGTGTGTGTGTGTGTGTGTTTTAAAATGTTGTCTACTCCATGTAAAATTGTTTTCCTAAACATTACTTGTGTTGTGTCATAACTATATATAAAATGTGCATGCCAGGCAGCGATTTTTTTTGCTGTTTGTGAAGACAGTAAAATGATTGAATTGAATTGAATTTCTTCTGCGTACAGCCGACGCATTCCGATTTCGGAGGAGTTCAAAGGAGAAACATTATTTGGAAAATTTTGTTGAAGAAAAGGCAGGAGAATGGGTCAACAAGTCGGAAAGATGGTAAATGCACGGACCTACATATAGGTTCGTGGGTAAATGGTAGAAAGCAAAGAGAAAAGGCAGAGTCAAATAGAGTGGCAGATTACGGGAAGTTACAAGCACAGAACTTCCAGAAGGTGGGGGAACAATTTTTTACGAAAGATCCCCGGTATCCCCACGGGGAGAGACTCGAGGAGGGGGCGGGGTCGTCCAGCTCCCCGTCCGTCTCCTCATTCAAAACCTCTCTTAAAACCCATCTTTTTCCTGCTGCGCCCTAAATATTTTATCAGTTGTCTATCGTTGTGTGCACGTGAGGGAAGATTGAATAAGAGGTTTGTGGTGCGTGTGTGTGAGTGTTGTGTGTGTATATGTGTGAGCATGAATGTGTGCATACATGTGTGCTTGTGTGTATTTTGGTTTTGTGGGTTGTGTGTGCACGCATGTGTGTGTGCGTGCGTGCGTACGTTGTGTGTGAGGGTGTTTGTGTATGTGTGTTGGTGTATGTGGTCAGTCCATGCGGCTCGGTTGCTGTGGCTTACCGAATGGGGTATGAACGAGTTGGCGTCAATAATTGTGTGTGTTTATATGTGTGTGTGTGTGTGTGTGTGTGTGTGCGTGCGCGTGCGTGCGCGCGTGCGTGTGCGTATGTGTGTGCGTGTGTGTGTGTGTGTGTTAGAGAGAGAGAGAGAGAGAGTTGCTTTGTATATGCGCTGTTGCTGGTTGGTGTCACTCTTGAATGTTGTTTTTGTTGTCTGTTGATGAATAATTGATTGTAAAGCGCTTTGGGCTCATCTGAGGTAAAGCGCTATATAAATGTACTATTATTATTATTATGGAGGCATGAGGCATCCACCCACTGCCCCATTCTTTATTGCAATTGTTACGTTGTCAAGCGAAAGCTCTTCCTTCTCATAATAGAAATAACAGAAAGAAAAAAAAAATCCCCAATTGCACACACACGCACACACGCACGCACGCACGCACGCACGCGCGCACACACACATGCGCGCTCGCGTACTAATACACACACACGCGCGCGCGCGCGCGCGCGCGCAGGAACATTCACATACAACTCTAATAGTTTTTGCAACTCAGCAAAACAGCACTTGCTACACTTAGCAGAAGTACAAAGACAGCCACGCTCGTCCGTGCGCCGCACACGCGCGCACACACACACACACACACACATACACACACTAATCAGAAAACAGCGCATGCGCAACGGGTACAAAGGCGGGAGTTACAAAACTGCTTCACGAGAAAGCACGCGTTGTGCATGCCTTTTTTAATTTTTTAATTGAACTGAGCTGTTGGGTGAACTCACTTTCTTCTGTCCTGACAGTCCGCCATTTTGCTTGGTTACATTTGGACCGGGTGCATGGTACAGCACGCTGCTACAGCACACTGCAAAAACAAAGAAAAAGAATGAAGGGGACACTTGATAGGCCGCGAGGCCTAGGCTTATGAGCCAGTCCCCCACTACTACTACTAGAAGAAGCGAAAAGGCTGCAATGGAAGGAGCGACATAATAGTCAGAAGTGACTGTGGTTGGGAAAAGAAGAAAGAAGAGGTTAGTGTCGACGACAAGTAGTAGATACTATAAGAACAACCCATTACTTTTTAATCATTTGGAATGACTTGCCTACTAACATTAAATTAGCACCTAATAATTAATATATAAACTTGTTCAAGAATCCGGCTACTCGATAATGGTCCAAAATTAATTTCAAAATGTTTAAACTTCCATGAGTAGGCCTCGACAGGGCCTTGTATAAATTTCACTTTTTTCCGTAATGTCATGAAATATGAACGATTTGAGTACGGAAAAGTGTTTCAAATACGGAAAAAGTGAAATTGCGTTCATCCTTAATGTCGCAAATGCTAAGTCTCATATATAAGTAGCGAGCGAAGTATTTACACGATGCTACTTTTTTGCATACGACAGGTCTAAGTCCGTCTTTTTCATTCAATATATTATTCCAAATTCTGTTAGATAGGAAAATTGGTGACCGGTCAGATCGGCCTCGTGTCATTTCGGCCCCGCTTTTTGGGGTCGTTTCGGCCTCGCCCTATGAGTCAAATCGGCCTCGTTTCCGACCAACTCGTCCTCGACATAATATGTTTCTTTTTGTGTACCTCTCTCTCTCTCTCTGTCTCTCTATCTCTATGTTCCTGTCTCTCTGCCTCTCTCTCTGCCTCTCTCTCTCTCTCTCTCTCTCTCTCTCTCTCTCTCTCTCTCTCTCTCTCTCTCTCTCTCTCTCTCTCTCTCTCTCTCTCTTTGTCTGTTTCTGTGGGTGCGTGTATGTATATCTGTGTGTCTGTAAGTTATTGTTAGTGTGCAAACGACGCCATTCACACAACAGTATAGAATGCCACCTCAACATCACATTAACCAAATATCGCTAATAACTTCATTGACACTGATAGAGCCATGTGCACGTTTTTCCTAGTAGACAAGTGAACCCGAGGACGAACATTAATGACCAGGGCCTGTATTCACGTTGAGATAGCATGAAACTTAGCATGATGCTAACTTAGAAGCTCTTCCAAAAGTCCTATTAAATCCTATAGAACATTGGAAGAGCTTCTAAGTTAGCATGATGCTAAGTCTCATGCTATCTCAACGTGAATACAGGCCCAGGGCTTGAGGCCGAGTTGACTTGCACCCAGGGCCGAGTTGGCACGAGGCCGACCTGGTAAAAGGCCGAGTTGACTGGCATTCGGAAAATTCAAGGCAGACCACCAATTTTAACCCAAAAAACATGATAAACCAAGAAGGGGAGTACAAGGGCCGCGAGGCCCATATCAACCCTAACTTAACTACTACAATTTTTATGCTTTTTGTTGTCCTTTGCCGATCTACGATCGCAAAGGAGTATGATTTCATTCGGGTTTGTTTCTTTTTTTTCTTTTGTCTGTGTCTGTCCCAAGGATATCTCCCGAACCGCTTGACAGAATCGCTTCAAATTTTATGTGGTGGTATGTCACCATGAGAGCAAGGCATCCGCGTAAAAACATTTGCCATCCCTACCTTGACCTTGGCGTATGACCTTGAAAACCGAAAATATTTAAAGGGCCATAACTTCCACACCGTTGGTCTTAGAGTCTTCAAATTTGGCACGTAGGTACTTTGGCTTATGGCCGTTCTGATGATGCCATACCGGTCAAGATCAAGGTCCAGGAGATCGGTAGGCCTTGAAAGTGGTAGGTGTCTACAAATTGGGTTTTAAGCCTTATTTTCTACATTTGTACTTCACAGAAGCGCTTCAAATTGTGTGTGGTACTGTATAGCCTAGAGTAGAAAACACCCGAGCATAAATTATTGCCATGCTGACCTTGACCTTGAAGTGTGACCTTGTTTCTACTTTCGAAGTTTTGGAGTTACTGTGGTAGTTTAGTGTTTGTTGCAGTGCTTTCCACCCGAAAAAGGAAAATTCGTACTTCAACGAGAAGAGGAAAGTCTTTAAGAATCTGTCTCCCCGTGGGGATACCGGGGGGTCTTTCGTAAAAAATAGTTCCCCACCTTCTGGAAGTTCTGTGCTTGTAACTTCCTCTAATCTGCCACCCTCTTTGACTCTGCCTTTCCCCTTAGTTTGGGGTGATAGACGTGTGTGTGTTGGGGGAGGGTGTTTAGAAACTTGTAATCCTTTTTTTCTAATTTCTTAAATCGTTTAGCCACAACACAGATCTATAGATGGCAGATACCAAAGCGAGCTCAGTTGGCATTCTGGGCACTAGTCTTATTCATGCCCCTGTGTGTTTTGGCAGGTGTTCAGCGCGGAGCCTCTCCACAACACAAGCCGAGGTGACATCATTCATGGTGAAGTTGTTTTCAGCCTCAACTGGCTTTGAAGACCGGAACGATGAAGAAAAGAAAAGTAATTCTGTGCCTGAAGAAAGACGCCCACCCTCCGACAAAGCAACAGCAACTAAGGTGAAGTTACAGTATTGGTGGTGAAGCTTTTTCAATCTCATATAAATATTATGCCCTTGAAGACTTAACAATTCTGTTCTCTGCATAAAGAAAGACGCCCACCCTCCCATAGATACGACTAAAGCTGAAGTCACAGTATTGGTGAAAGTGTTGTTGTTTTTCAACCTCAGACGCCCTTGGCTTGAAAACAAACGACCAAGAAAGAACGACTACAAAGATTATTCTGTGCCAAAAGAAAGACAACTATCCGGCCATAAAGATACGACTAGGATGAAGACACAAGCTTGTAAAGTTTTCCAGACGTCAGATGCTCTTGCAGACTGAAACGATCAAGAAAGAACGACTACAAAGATTATTCTGTGCCAAAAGAAAGACAACTATCCGGCCATAAAGATACGACTAGGATGAAGACACAAGCTTGTAAAGTTTTCCAGACGTCAGATGCTCTTGCAGACTGAAACGATCAAGAAAGAACGACTACAAAGATTATTCTCTGCCAAAAGAAAGACATCCACCCGGCCATAAAGATACGACTAGACTGAAGACACAAGATTGTAAAGTGTTCTCAACCTCAGCTGCTCTTGAGGACTGAACCGATCAAGAACGAACGAACGACAACATTATTCGCTGCCCAAGAAAGACATGCACATCCACGGCCAAGGACACGTCGACCCGCGCTTCGAATTGCTGCATGCACCTTGCATACACAGGTCAGAGTGTGCAGTCCCCCACGCTTTGTTTGTTTGTGATTGACCCCGAATCTTGTCTTTAGCGTTTGTTTGTTTCGTGTGGGTTTTTTCTTGTTTACTGTTTGTCTTTCTTGTTTCTTTACTGCTTTTTTCCCCCCTGCGCAGGAATACTAGGGGACCTATCACTACAAATAGTTCCCTCTCCTTGTGGAAGTTCTGTGCTAGCAGCTTTCTCTTGTCACACTCTTGACTCTGCCTTGTTTGTTTTCTTACTATCTATGACTATTTTTCTAAATAATAATGGTTATTTATAGAGCGCTTAACTCCCTTTGCAGGGAGCTCAAAGCGCTGAACAAAGGCAACATACACATTAAAGACAAGCCAAGAATAATCAACATGAAGACAAGTATCAATGAATA
The DNA here is from genome assembly GCA_017654935.2 of Phymorhynchus buccinoides. Lineage (NCBI taxonomy): Eukaryota > Metazoa > Mollusca > Gastropoda > Neogastropoda > Raphitomidae > Phymorhynchus > Phymorhynchus buccinoides. Next base: position 40,924,213 of record CM065697.1, read on the forward strand.
TAAACATTAAAAATAAGTGAGACTGTTAATACAAAATACATGTATTAATCTCTCTCGCCCTCCCTCCCCCTCTCCCCCCACCCCCCTCCTCCACCCTCTCTTCCCCCACACATACGTGCGCACGCACGAACACGTGCATGAACACACACACACACACACACACACACACACACACATATTGCAGGTTCATATCATGTGGATTAGAGGTGGGAGTATGAGGTTTCAAAAAGATGAGTTTTCAGAGAAGTTTTGAAAGACTGGACAGAGGAAGAGTGGCGAACACTGTGTGGTAAGCTATTCCAGAACGAGGAAGCAGAGTACGAGAAAGAAGATTAACCGATGGATTTAGTTTTAATACGGGGAGTGGAGAGCAGGCATGAGTCGGAGGAAGATCTGAGATGTCGGGTGGGAGTGTAGGTTTGAAGCCCTCCACTGAGGCTGATGTTACTGCCTCGGGGGGTAGGGAGTTCCAATCTCCAATGGTCTGGGAAAAGAAGAAGAACTTTCTGTAACTTGTCTTGCAGGTTGGAAGGAGGTAAGTGAACTCGTGTGACTGTCGTGTTTGGCGGGTTGAGAGACGGGCTGAAGGGGTGTTGATGGGAATGTCCCCCCGGTGATATTTGAAGGTGCACAGTCTAGATGCCCGCCTCCTGTCGGCGAGTGGGGTCCAGTGCAGCTGGGTGTACATGTCTTCCACGCTGGATGTCTGGCGATGCCTATTCACCACCCAGCGGGCAGCCCGTCGCTGAACCTTCTCCACCCTGCCAACATCTTTCGCGGTGTAGGGGTCCCATACCGGTGAGGCATATTCTAGGGTGGGCCTGACCAGCGACTTGTACGCCTTCTCCTTGATGTTGACTGACCCCATTTTTAGATTGCGCGGGAGGAAGCCAAGGGTCGTACTGGCTTTGCTGGTCACATTTGAGATGTGTGTTGCCTGAGTGGTAAGGTGGCGAATGGAACTTATCTTACGAATCTTAGCTGGCCAAACGGTTGCTTGACGAACAGCGCGAACCGATGTTCGGCGAACTGAAATGTTCGGACAAAACTGGGTTTTCGCCAAATAGCCCGAGCACATGCTCGCCGAACAGCCGTTCGTTTGCTCGCCGAACAGTAGTTCGGCCCGAATCCCGTTCCCACGCAGCGATATACACACATAGTACGTCGGTGTTCCCATCTCGTGTTCTGGGAACAAGCTGTTTGCCAAGCAAAATGAGAACTCTTCATATGTGAAGGAGGAAAGTAGTCGAGCTGAATGGAACTCTTCATACTTGAAGGAAAAATAATTGTCGCTGATCTAACCTAGTAGCGGTAACGCCTAGTAACGGTAACGCCAAGTACTGGTAATGCTAAGTACAGCAAATTTGAAGCGATTCGGTTAAGAAAAGTGAGTTATAAGGCCCCGTTTCCTGTTGGCGCTGCTCTGAGCGTGATGCGCTCTCCCTAGTAACGGTAACGCCTAGTAACGGTAACGCCAAGTACTGGTAACGCTGAGTACAGCACATTTGAAGCGATTCGGTTAAGAAACGGCGGAGTTATAAGGCCACGTTTCCCGTTGGCGCTGCTCTGAGAGTGACGCCCTCTCCCGATTCTCTTGCAATTTGCTGCCAGGCTTTGCCCCGGCCACAGCAAGCCTGACAGCTAATTTGAAGCGAATCGGTTAAGAAACGGCGGAGTTATTTGTGAAAAGGTGAAGCGGCGTATATCGCGCGCGTTTTTAAATCGATTCGCTTCCGGTTTGGCACATCGATAGTCACTGTCACCATTCATCTACATACCAAATTCGGAGGCAATCCGTCCAGAAATACCGGAGATACGGGCGCCGAGAGGCCGGCGGATACGCGTTTCGCGCATTTGCCAAACCGCGCAAATGACACGGCCGCCTCGGTTGCCGTTGCCATCGCCCCGTTAGGGCTCACAGCAAATTTGAAGCGATTCGGTCGAAAAACGGCTGAGTTATAAGGCCCGTTTTGTGTTTCACACACACACACACACACACACTTGCCTTTGAATATAAATGTAGTATATACGCCAGGCTTTTCTTCAGTATGTGTTAAAGAAAACTTCTTTTACCAAAACATAAAATATCTTCAAAGTGAAAGGGATTGGAAAACCAATATTCACTTGACCGTAACCAATTCTTTTATTCTTCATTTCTTGAACTTACGATATTAAACTTTCATCATAAATTCATATCTGAGGGGGGAAGAAAACAAAACAAGGCATTCAAAATTTGTCAACATTTCGATTTATTATATCCGCCATGTCAGATCTAATCGATATAAAAAGGCAATATTATTAATCAGGGTATGAAACTCTGCCCATTTCCTGCCAATCTTCCCAGTCTGGTAACCCTCCTGGGGCATTTTGAGAGGACAGCAGTGCCACTTTGCTGACCCAGCCCACCTTAAGAGGTTCACCGCCAGTTGGTCGGGGAGCAGCTTACTCGTCCTGTTGAGGCCAGGCTTAGGAAGTCGTTGACTACCCTCCATATGTGAAGGCGAGTGTTGCTATCCTGGTAGCCAGCCTGCGGTCCCACCTGCTGGGTGTAGGACAGTCGCGGTCGAAGGATCTCACCGGTATCTGGAGGTAGTCTGGTTACCCAGAACATGATACAATGGTTATCTGCAACCAAGGCTGAAGGCCCCCCAGACCATTACAGAACCTCCACCAAAGGCCACCTTTTCTATAACAGTACGTAATAAAGCATTCCCCTGGGCGCCTCCAGACCCTCAGTCGGCCGTCGTTGTGGTTCAGGGTGAAGCGTGATTCATCACTGCCCAGGACCTGGGACCATTGCTCACGTGTCACCTCACGTGACGTCTGCGAAGGCGCACGTGCTGCCCGCGGAACTGGAACAGCGTCTGTACAGCTTTCTTCGAGAACGGAGGTTAAACCCTCGACGGCGGTTCCGTATGGTCTTTTGGCTGATGTTGATGTTAGTAGCCACCCTCAGCTTCCTTCGAATGATGCTGGAAGAGGCAGTTCTTGTCTGCATGCTTGTCGTTCAATGAAACGATCATTTTTGGAGTTGTCTTCTTCGGTCGATACAGATCTGCCTCCTTCATAAGACCCTCCCAGTGGCTGTGAAGCGTTGAATCAGTCTGACAATGACCGAGATGGACACCTGAAGTCGGAGGCCACTTCTCGCTTGGGAACACCATCTTGGAACCATGCAACAGCTCGTCCCCTATCCAAGTCGGTCAATTTTCGTCGTGGAGGCATTATCAAATCAAGCCTAATACTGGAGGTATGTCTTCTTATAAAGCCAAGCAAGAGACAGCATCTCACACATAAACAGCAGTGCTTGCACGTGCATAATGGTTTTTCCATCTGGCTTGTGCAATGTGTTCATGCAGAACGATCCAAAACAAGGTACAAAGTCAAAGTTTCCGCTTTTTCTTTTGCTGCCAAGCTCAGTAATAGAGAATCACGTGCAATTTTTCTTCTTTCACAACATCGCCCTGTTACAGGTGAACAAGTCTTCATAACAATTTGGCTTGACTGAGAAATAAATAACACGAGCGAACGGAGGCATTGCGCACCTGTTTTTCAAAGTGAATTAACTTTTTGTGAGTAGTGTATATACGCCAGGCTTTTCTTCAGTATGTGTTAAAGAAAACTTCTTTTACCAAAACATAAAATATCTTCAAAGTGAAAGGGATTGGAAAACCAATATTCACTTGACCGTAACCAATTCTTTTATTCTTCATTTCTTGAACTTACGATATTAAACTTTCATCATAAATTCATATCTGAGGGGGGAAGAAACAAAACAAGATCATCAAAATTTGTGAACATTTCGATTTATTATAAATTCATGTCAGATCTAATGTATATAAAAAGGCAATATTATTAATAGTATGAACTCTGCCCATTTCCCCAATCCTCCCAGTCCCAACCCTCCTGGGGCATTTTGAGAGGACAGCAGTGCCACCTGCTGACCCACCCCACCTTAATAGGAACACCGCCAGTTGGTCCGGAGCAGCTTATTCGTCCTGGCAGGCCTGGCTTATATCGCTGCTAGCCTCCATATCTGAAGGCTGTGTCGCTATCCGCCACCTGCTACCCGCTGGGTTGAGGATAGTCGCCCCACTACCTATCTGGAGGTAGTCTGGTCCCAGAAAATCACCCATGGTTATCGCAACCAAACCATCAAAATGATGATGGTGGTTGCGTACTACTCAAACTCAAAGAAGATCAATTTGTATAACAAGTACTACTCACATTTCCATGACAGAATCGTCGGAATCTTCCGAATCGTTCGCACCCTGACGTGCCTGCCCCGGTTCGTAATCAGTGTCGTCCGAGTCGCTCGAAGGCCACTCCTCCCCGCGGAACATGAACAGCATCTGATGCTTGGGGTCTTTCTTCAGGCCCAGAATTCCTCGACGACCAGCCATGGTTTTTTGTTGAGTTGTATTCTAGCGTTCTTTCCTTTACTTACTGTCAACTCAGTTCAGCTGATGCAGAAGAAAAAAAGATGATTTTTGGACATGAAACAGGCGGCAATACAGTGGAACCTCCCTTATAAGACCTTCAAAAATCATCCAAAATAAGGTCTTATAATGGAGGGGTCTTATACATATTATAAGGGTCATTTTAATACTTACAAAGAATGGCAATGTCTCAGAAGTAGGTCTTATATGGGAGGGAATCTTATAATGGGAAGTCTTATAAGGGAGGTTCCACTGTATCCACATTAACAGTTTAACTTTAAGAGAAGGTACAAAGTCAAAGTTCTTTTTTATGTTTTAATCATGTGGATATTATCAGCATGATTTTATTCCGTGGATTGGGCTATTAGCAACATGATTTTATTCGATTGATGGGGCTATTAGCAACATGGGTTTATTCGGCAAATGGGGCTATTATGAACATGATTTTATTCTATGGATGGGTCTGTTAGCAACATGATTTTATTCCGTCGATGGGTCTAATATATTAGTACAAAGTCAAAGTTCTTTTTTATGTTTTAATCTTGTATTTTGCATGTCTCCTTTTTCTTCTTTCTTAAACCTGTTGGGTTTTTTTTTATGTCTGTAAACGTAATGGCGCCTGGAGCCTCACGAGGGACAGGCATCACTTTTTTTTAAATGAATTAAATTATTATTATTACTAGCGCAACGCCGATTACTGGTAACGCGTACCAACCATGGGGATTACGAGGAGCCGCACCAGAACCTGCCCCACTGGTCTGCTGCTATCGTGGTCCGTTACCCACCCAGAGTGGGGGCCGGCCATGCCCACACTGCGCCCGCTGGTGCCCGAACCCCTTGCAACACAGGCAGAGAGATCCACCCAGATGAGGAATTGGCTCTCTGCACAAGAGCCCAGTGCATCAGGCCTTGAAATTCACAGGCCGTGGCCACATTGTCATTCAAGGGTTCACTAAAATCTACTACGGATCGTTCCCACACAAACTCCACATTGCAACGGGTCAGCCGCCACAGCTTCAGCATTCTAACACTGGCAGAGAGCTGTCCTCTTGTAGCAGCCAAATGAACGCCTTACCAACAAAGACTGTAATGGGGAAGACAAGCATCCGGTCTCTTTTCCCTATATGAGTAGTGAGGACAGAAACACTGGTTATGTCCCTTTTAAGCGTGACACATTTACACGTCGATAGGCCAGTTGAATTCTCCGTTCAAATTCCAGTCTGAGTTTTTGGATAGCCGCCGCTGTGAATGGTGTATAACTACCCCACTAACGATAACTATCAGCCCGGTTCGCTGTAACTCTTAAGTAGTCCATCTTACCCATTTAGAATCTTTGTTCCCACTGCCTGCCATCCTATCGCTGGTGGAAATTCCTCGGCCAGAATGTCATCGTCTGTAGCTTGGTTCTGGATCTCTGGGGGAATCCATGTGTATATACTCTTCCCAATATAAACTTCGTTGGGGAGGCCTACGGTTCCCACGCTGGTTGATCAGTACATGATTAAGCGCCATGATCTTCCGCAATCTCTGTCCACAAAAAACATAAACATTGTTTCAATGAGAGATAGAAAGAGAGAGCCCATTAGCAACATGATTTTATTAACTGGATGTGGAAAATTAGCAACATGATTTTATTTCGTGGATGGGGCTATAAGCAACATGGTTTTATTTGGTGGATTCGGCTATAAGCAACATGATTTTATTTCATGGATGTGGATATTATCAGCATGATTTTATTCCGTGGATTGGGCTATTAGCAACATGATTTTATTCGATTAATGGGGCTGTTAGCAACATGGGTTTATTCGATTGATGGGGCTATTAGCAACATGATTTTATTCTATGGATGGGGCTATTAGCAACATGGGTTTATTCGATTGATGGGGCTATTAGCAACATTATTTTATTCGATTGATGGGGCTATTAGCAACATGGGTTTATTCGGCAAATGGGGCTATTATGAACATGATTTTATTCTATGGATGGGTCTGTTAGCAACATGATTTTATTCCGTCGATGGGTCTAATATATTAGTACAAAGTCAAAGTTCTTTTTTATGTTTTAATCATGTGTTTTGCATGTCTCCTTTTTCTTCTTTCTTAAACCTGTTGGTTTTTATGTCTGTAAACGTAATGGCGCCTGGAGCCTCACGAGGGACAGGCATCACTTTTTTTTAAATGAATTAAATTATTATTATTACTAGCGCAACGCCGATTACTGGTAACACGTACCAACCATGGGGATTACGAGGAGCCGCACCAGAACCTGCCCCACTGGTCTGCTGCTTTCGTGGTCCGTTACCCACCCAGAGTGGGGGCCGGCCATGCCCGCACTGCGCCCGCTGGTGCCCGAACCCCTTGCAACACAGGCAGAGAGATCCACCCAGATGAGGAATTGGCTCTCTGCACAAGAGCCCAGTGCATCAGGCCTTGAAATTCACAGGCCGTGGCCACATTGTCATTCAAGGGTTCACTAAAATCTACTACGGATCGTTCCCACACAAACTCCACATTGCAACGGGTCAGCCGCCACAGCTTCAGCATTCTAACACTGGCAGAGAGCTGTCCTCTTGTAGCAGTCAAATGAACGCCTTCCCACCAAAGACTGTATAGGGGAAGACAAGCATCCGGTCTCTTTTCCCTATATGAGTAGTGAGGACAGAAACACTGGTTATGTCCCTTTTAAACGTGACACATTTTACACGTCGATAGGCCAGTTGAATTATCCGTTCAAATTCCAGTCTGAGTTTTTGGATAGCCGCCGCTGTGAATGGTGTACTACTACCCCACTAACGATAACTCTATCAGCCCGGTTCGCTGTAACTCTTAAGTAGTCCATCTCACCCATTTATAATCTTTGTTCCCACTGCCTGCCATCCTATCGCTGGTGGAAATTCCTCGGCCAGAATGTCATCGTCTGTAGCTTGGTTCTGGATCTCTGGGGAATCCATGTGTATATACTCTTCCCAATATAAACTTCGTTGGGGAGGCCTACGGTTCCCACGCTGGTTGATCAGTACATGATTAAGCGCCATGATCTTCCGCAATCTCTGTCCACAAAAACATAAACATTGTTTCAATGAGAGATAGAAAGAGAGAGCCCATTAGCAACATGATTTTATTAACTGGATGTGGAAAATTAGCAACATGATTTTATTTCGTTGATGGGACTATAAGCAACATGGTTTTATTTGGTGGATTCGGCTATAAGCAACATGATTTTATTTCATGGATGTGGGTATTATCAGCATGATTTTATTCCGTGGATTGGGCTATTAGCAACATGATTTTATTCGATTGATGGGGCTGTTAGCAACATGGGTTTATTCGATTGATGGGGCTATTAGCAACATGATTTTATTCTATGGATGGGGCTATTAGCAACATGGGTTTATTCGATTGATGGGGCTATTAGCAACATGGGTTTATTCGGCAAATGGGGCTATTATGAACATGATTTTATTATATGGATGGGTCTGTTAGCAACATGATTTTATTCCGTCGATGGGTCTAATATATTAGTACAAAGTCAAAGTTCTTTTTTATGTTTTAATCTTGTATTTTGCATGTCTCCTTTTTCTTCTTTCTTAAACCTGTTGGTTTTTATGTCTGTAAACGTGATGGCGCCTGGAGCCTCACGAGGGACAGGCATCACTTTTTTTAAAATGAATTAAATTATTATTATTACTAGCGCAACGCCGATTACTGGTAACGCGTACCAACCATGGGGATTACGAGGAGCCGCACCAGAACCTGGCCCACTCGTCTGCTGCTATCGTGGTCCGTTACCCACCCAGAGTGGGGACGGCCATGCCCGCACTGCGCCCGCTGGTGCCCGAACCCCTTGCAACACAGGCAGAGAGATCCACCCAGATGAGGAATTGGCTCTCTGCACAAGAGCCCAGTGCATCAGGCCTTGAAATTCACAGGCCGTGGCCACATTGTCATTCAAGGGTTCACTAAAATCTACTACGGATCGTTCCTACACAAACTCCACATTGCAACGGGTCAGCCGCCACAGCTTCAGCATTCTAACACTGGCAGAGAGCTGTCCTCTTGTAGCAGTCAAATGAACGCCTTCCCACCAAAGACTGTATAGGGGAAGACAAGCATCCGGTCTCTTTTCCCTATATGAATAGTGAGGACAGAAACACTGGTTATGTCCCTTTTAAACGTGATACATTTACACGTCGATAGGCCAGTTGAATTATCCGTTCAAATTCCAGTCTGAGTTTTTGGATAGCCGCCGCTGTGAATGGTGTATAACTACCCCACTAACGATAACTCTATCAGCCCGGTTCGCTGTAACTCTTAAGTAGTCCATCTCACCCTTTTAGAATCTTTGTTCCCACTGCCTGCCATCCTATCACTGGTGGAAATTCCTCGGCCAGAATGTCATCGTCTGTAGCTTGGTTCTGGATCTCTGGGGGAATCCATGTGTATATACTCTTCCCAATATAAACTTCGTTGGGGAGGCCTACGGTTCCCACGCTGGTTGATCAGTACATGATTAAGCGCCATGATCTTCCGCAATCTCTGTCCACAAAAACATAAACATTGTTTCAATGAGAGATAGAAAGAGAGAGCCCATTAGCAACATGATTTTATTAACTGGATGTGGAAAATTAGCAACATGATTTTATTTCGTGGATGGGGCTATAAGCAACATGGTTTTATTTGGTGGATTCGGCTATAAGCAACATGATTTTATTTCATGGATGTGGATATTATCAGCATGATTTTATTCCGTGGATTGGGCTATTAGCAACATGATTTTATTCGATTAATGGGGCTGTTAGCAACATGGGTTTATTCGATTGATGGGGCTATTAGCAACATGATTTTATTCTATGGATGGGGCTATTAGCAACATGGGTTTATTCGATTGATGGGGCTATTAGCAACATGATTTTATTCGATTGAGGGCTATTAGCAACATGGGTTTATTCGGCAAATGGGGCTATTATGAACATGATTTTATTATATGGATGGGTCTGTTAGCAACATGATTTTATTCCGTCGATGGGTCTAATATATTAGTACAAAGTCAAAGTTCTTTTTTATGTTTTAATCTTGTATTTTGCATGTCTCCTTTTTCTTCTTTCTTAAACCTGTTGGTTTTTATGTCTGTAAACGTGATGGCGCCTGGAGCCTCACGAGGGACAGGCATCACTTTTTTTAAAATGAATTAAATTATTATTATTACTAGCGCAACGCCCATTACTGGTAACGCGTACCAACCACGGGGATTACGAGAAGCCACACCAGAACCTGCCCCACTGGTCTGCTGCTATCGTCGTCCGTTACCCACCCAGAGTGGGGGCCGGCCATGCCCGCACTGCGCCTGCTGGTGCCCGAACCCCTTGCAACACAGGCAGAGAGATCCACCCAGATGAGGAATTGGCTCTCTGCACAAGAGCCCAGTGCATCAGGCCTTGAAATTCACAGGCCGTGGCCACATTGTCATTCAAGGGTTCACTAAAATCTACTACGGATCGTTCCCACACAAACTCCACATTGCAACGGGTCAGCCGCCACAGCTTCAGCATTCTAACACTGGCAGAGAGCTGTCCTCTTGTAGCAGCCAAATGAACGCCTTACCAACAAAGACTGTAATGGGGAAGACAAGCATCCGGTCTCTTTTTCCTATATGGATAGTGAGGACAGAAACACTGGTTATGTCCCTTTTAAGCGTGACACATTTAGACGTCGATAGGCCAGTTGAATTCTCCGTTCAAATTCCAGTCTGAGTTTTGGATAGCCGCCGCTGTGAATGGTGTATAACTACCCCACTAACGATAACTCTATCAGCCCGGTTCGCTGTAACTCTTAAGTAGTCCATCTTACCCTTTTAGAATCTTTGTTCCCACTGCCTGCCATCCTATCGCTGGTGGAAATTCCTCGGCCAGAATGTCATCGTCTGTAGCTTGGTTCTGGATCTCTGGGGGAATCCATGTGTATATACTCTTCCCAATATAAACTTCGTTGGGGAGGCCTACGGTTCCCACGCTGGTTGATCAGTACATGATTAAGCGCCATGATCTTCCGCGATCTCTGTCCACAAAAAACATAAACATTGTTTCAATGAGAGATAGAAAGAGAGAGCCCATTAGCAACATGATTTTATTAACTGGATGTGGAACATTCGCAACATGATTTTATTTTGTGGATGGGGCTATAAGCAACATGGTTTTATTTGGTGGATTCGGCTATAAGCAACATGATTTTATTTCATGGATGTGGATATTATCAGCATGATTTTATTCCGTGGATTGGGCTATTAGCAACATGATTTTATTCGATTAATGGGGCTATTAGCAACATGGGTTTATTCGATTGATGGGGCTATTAGCAACATGATTTTATTCTATGGATGGGGCTATTAGGAACATGGGTTTATTCGATTGATGGGGCTATTAGCAACATGATTTTATTCGATTGATGGGGCTATTAGCAACATGGGTTTATTCGGCAAATGGGGCTATTATGAACATGATTTTATTCTATGGATGGGTCTGTTAGCAACATGATTTTATTCCGTCGATGGGTCTAATATATTAGTACAAAGTCAAAGTTCTTTTTTATGTTTTAATCATGTGTTTTGCATGTCTCCTTTTTCTTCTTTCTTAAACCTGTTGGTTTTTATGTCTGTAAACGTAATGGCGCCTGGAGCCTCACGAGGGACAGGCATCACTTTTTTAAAAATGAATTAAATTATTATTATTACTAGCACAACGCCGATTACTGGTAACGCGTACCAACCATGGGGATTACGAGGAGCCACACCAGAACCTGCCCCACTGGTCTGCTGCTATCGTGGTCCGTTACCCACCCAGAGTGGGGGCCGGCCATGCCCGCACTGCGCCCGCTGGTGCCCGAACCCCTTGCAACACAGGCAGAGAGATCCACCCAGATGAGGAATTGGCTCTCTGCACAAGAGCCCAGTGCATCAGGCCTTGAAATTCACAGGCCGTGGCCACATTGTCATTCAAGGGTTCACTAAAATCTACTACGGATCGTTCCCACACAAACTCCACATTGCAACGGGTCAGCCGCCACAGCTTCAGCATTCTAACACTGGCAGAGAGCTGTCCTCTTGTAGCAGTCAAATGAACGCCTTCCCACCAAAGACTGTATAGGGGAAGACAAGCATCCGGTCTCTTTTTCCTATATGAATAGTGAGGACAGAAACACTGGTTATGTCCCTTTTAAGCGTGACACATTTACACGTCGATAGGCCAGTTGAATTATCCGTTCAAATTCCAGTCTGAGTTTTTGGATAGCCGCCGCTGTGAATGGTGTATAACTACCCCACTAACGATAACTCTATCAGCCCGGTTCGCTGTAACTCTTAAGTAGTCCATCTTACCCATTTAGAATCTTTGTTCCCACTGCCTGCCATCCTATCGCTGGTGGAAATTCCTCGGCCAGAATGTCATCGTCTGTAGCTTGGTTCTGGATCTCTGGGGAATCCATGTGTATATACTCTTCCCAATATAAACTTCGTTGGGGAGGCCTACGGTTCCCACGCTGGTTGATCAGTACATGATTAAGCGCCATGATCTTCCGCAATCTCTGTCCACAAAAACATAAACATTGTTTCAATGAGAGATAGAAAGAGAGCCCATTAGCAACATGATTTTATTAACTGGATGTGGAAAATTCGGAACATGATTTTATTTCGTGGATGGGGCTATAAGCAACATGGTTTTATTTGGTGGATTCGGCTATAAGCAACATGATTTTATTTCATGGATGTGGATATTATCAGCATGATTTTATTCCGTGGATTGGGCTATTAGCAACATGATTTTATTCGATTAATGGGGCTATTAGCAACATGGGTTTATTCAGCAAATGGGGCTATTATGAACATGATTTTATTCTATGGATGGGTCTGTTAGCAACATGATTTTATTCCGTCGATGGGTCTAATATATTAGTACAAAGTCAAAGTTCTTTTTCATGTTTTAATCTTGTATTTTGCATGTCTGCTTTTTCTTTTTTCTTAAACCTGTTGGGTTTTTTTTTATGTCTGTAAACGTAATGGCGCCTGGAGCCTCACGAGGGACAGGCATCACTTTTTTTTAAATGAATTAAATTATTATTATTACTAGCGCAACGCCCATTACTGGTAACGCGTACCAACCACGGGGATTACGAGAAGCCACACCAGAACCTGCCCCACTGGTCTGCTGCTATCGTGGTCCGTTACCCACCCAGAGTGGGGGCCGGCCATGCCCGCACTGCGCCCGCTGGTGCCCCCGCTGGTGCCCGAACCCCTTGCAACACAGGCAGAGAGATCCACCCAGATGAGGAATTGGCTCTCTGCACAAGAGCCCAGTGCATCAGGCCTTGAAATTCACAGGCCGTGGCCACATTGTCATTCAAGGGTTCACTAAAATCTACTACGGATCGTTCCTGCACAAACTCCACATTGCAACGGGTCAGCCGCCACAGCTTCAGCATTCTAACACTGGCAGAGAGCTGTCCTCTTGTAGCAGTCAAATGAACGCCTTCCCACCAAAGACTGTATAGGGGAAGACAAGCATCCGGTCTCTTTTCCCTATATGAATAGTGAGGACAGAAACACTGGTTATGTCCCTTTTAAACGTGATACATTTACACGTCGATAGGCCAGTTGAATTATCCGTTCAAATTCCAGTCTGAGTTTTTGGATAGCCGCCGCTATGAATGGTGTATTACTACCCCACTAACGATAACTATCAGCACGGTTCGCTGTAACTCTTAAGTAGTCCATCTTACCTATTTAGAATCTTTGTTCCCACTGCCTGCCATCCTATCGCTGGGGGAAATTCCTCGGCCAGAATGTCATCGTCTGTAGCTTGGTTCTGGATCTCTGGGGAATCCATGTGTATATACTCTTCCCAATATAAACTTCGTTGGGGAGGCCTACGGTTCCCACGCTGGTTGATCAGTACATGATTAAGCGCCATGATCTTCCGCAATTTCTGTCCACAAAAACATAAACATTGTTTCAATGAGAGATAGAAAGAGAGAGCCCATTAGCAACATGATTTTATTAACTGGATGGGGAAAATTAGCAACATGATTTTATTTCGTTGATGGGGCTATAAGCAACATGGTTTTATTTGGTGGATTCGGCTATAAGCAACATGATTTTATTTCATGGATGTGAATATTATCAGCATGATTTTATTCCGTGGATTGGGTTATTAGCAACATGATTTTAATCGATTGATGGGGCTATTAGCAACATGGGTTTATTCGGCAAATGGGGCTATTATGAACATGATTTTATTCTATTGATGGGTCTGTTAGCAACATGATTTTATTCCGTCGATGGGTCTAATATATTAGCAACATTATTTTATTCTATGGATGGGTCTACACGTATTAGCAACATGATTGTATTTGATTGATGGGTCTGTACTTTAGTCACAGAGGCGTCTCTGTGAAATTCGGGTTGCTCCCACCTGAAGAGCGTGTCGCAACCCAACGGCGAATTTGCAGGGGGTGGGGACTCTGGTGGAAATTCCTCGGCCAGAATGTCATCGTCTGGAGCTTGGTTCTGGATCTCTGGGGGGATCCATGTATACGGTATATACTCTTCCCAATATATAAAGCTTCGGCGGAGAGGCCTACGGTTCTCACGCTGGTTGATCAGTACAGGATTAAACGCCATGATCTTTCGCAATCTGTCCACAAAAACATAAACAATGTTTGAGAGAGAGAGAGAGAGAGAGAGAGAGAGAGAGACTATTAGCAACATTTCGGAGCAACGGTCGAATCAGTGCTCACCTTCAACTTCCTCAGCTCTTATGGCAGCCTCAAGGAGCACGACAAGGCCAGGCTGTCGAAGATCGTTAAGACTTCAGGCAGGCTGATCGGCAGCCCAGTCACCAGCCTCCAGGAGCTGTATGAGCGGAGGGCAGTCAGGCGGTTGGGGGCCATCCAGGGTGACCACAGTCACCCTCTGTGCGAGTTGCTGCAGAAACACGTCTGGAAGGTCAGGGCGGCTGATTAGTTTGAGCGCCAGAACAGACAGGTTTCGGCGGTCCTACCTCCAAACTGCAGTGTGCCGGCTCAACATCCCTCGCTGAAGGTCGTGTGAGGAACAAGCACAAGGCAGCAAGTGTGTGTGTGTGTGAGAGAGAGAGAGAGAGAGAGAGAGAGAGAGAGAGAGTGTGTGTGTGTGTGTGTGTGTGTGTGTGTGTGTGTGTGATATCAACTGATACAGTCCTTGTGCATGAAGCAGTGAGGGTGGTGGCGAGTCAATTTTAATCGCTTTTTATTAATAGTTTTATGTAAGTATATGTCATGCTTTTTATGTATTTTTGCCCCAGTTGCCCAGATGTGTTTGCCTTGAAAGTGTGTGTGTGTGTGTGTGTGTGTGTGAGTGAGTTTCAGATTTTACTTGTGTTATGTTATTTATGACTTTGAAGAGTGGTTGGAGAGAGATGCAATGAGGAAAATGTGTGTGGGGATGATCGTGGTGGGGAATTATTATTGATGGTTTATCATTGTCATTTTTTTGTTTTGTTATCTACATATGGTTCATTGATTTTCTTGCCTTGTTTATTTGTGAAAAGGTTGTACCTCATTTTTGCTCTCTGTTGTTATGATTTCATGTTTAAAAACTCTGTTGATTAACATCTTCTGTGATAGCATCTTTTATGGTGGATTATATATTTTATGGTTGGTTTATTGCTATTAATAATAGTTTTAAGAACCCTTATTCTATTAGTCTTTTTTTTAGCAAACCAGGAGATGTTAGATCATTACTTATTTATTTCTGAATTAATACTAAATTATTTTAGCTCACTTAATTCATTTCTAATTCTATGCTCCGATTCATTTTATTCAAACTGATGACTCAAATGTGTGTGAGTGAGAGAGTGTGTGTGTGCGTGCGCGTGCGCGTGCGCGTGCGTGTGCGTGTGTGTGATTGTTAAATGTTTGCTTTCACGAGTAATAATACTAATTAATACTTTATAATTTTATGCATATTTGTCTTAACAGTACGTAATTGGATTGTTGTTGGTGTGTGTGCGTGTTAGTTTTAAAATTGTGTTGTCTTATTTAAGTTGCCTTCCTAAACATTACTTGTGTCGTGTCTTATTATTTATAAAATGTGCATGCCAGGCAGCGAATTTCTTTGCTTTTTGTCAAAACAATAAAATGATTTAACCCTTTCACCGCCAAAGTCGCATTTTAGCACCACAGTGATTTAACACCTATGTCACTAAAAGGCATCAAATTGGGGTCTATTATCCAAAGACCCTATTGTCTTAGTTTTGGGAAGTAATGATAGACCTTATTTTATATATGTCACAGAAGAATCCCCAATACTGCAGATGGATTTCGTTTCTCTACCCAGGTAAATTTAATTGCAATTTGTGGCTGAAAAATGGCTGGCGGTGAAAGGGTGAATTGAATTGACTTGAAATGATTTTATTCACTGGATGGGAGAAATTAGCAACATGATTTTATTCCGTGGATGGATCTATTATGGGGGCACGGGGACATTGGGTGCAGGGGATGTCACTTTCCTGGGTACTCTCAACTTCACACGCGGCCACCTCCACATCCAGCACGTCCATCATGTCCGAGACATCGTCTAAAGTATTTATCATAGTCTTCGTTTTATTCACTGTCTTTGTCATCACTGTGGTTGTCGGCGTCTATTTTCCTGTCACTGTCACGTTCGTTGGCGTCTCTGTCCCTGTCCCTGACTTACTAGCTGTCGTAGTCTCAGTCGTCGCTGCAGTCGTCACTGTCATCGCTGCAGTCGTCGTACGTCGCTGCCGCTGCCCCACTAGAAGTTGTGCCCGCACTCTTGTCTGTCGCCTTCGCCGCTGCTGTCCCCGCCCAGCGTCGTCATGGCGACTGGCCGGTGGATACGCGTTTCGCGCATTTTGCCAAACCGCGCAAATGACGCGGCTGCTCCCAACCACGGGGATTACGAGGAGCCGCATTCTCAAGGTCAAAGGTCAAGGTCAACAAGGCATACTGAGGGCTAGGGGTAAAAATAGAGTAAAATAGTAGCATACAAATTCGAAGTGATCCTGTGACATGGTTCTTAAGATAATTGCCAGGCAAATGAAATGACACGAAAGATTGTGATAGCCCTCTTCGCAGAGTGGCTGGGGGCTAATAAGTACTAAAGTAGGATGTAATTCACATAGTTTGAATCATTTCAGCAAATTATACTATTTTTCTTACAATAAAAGCATTAGATACAAAATAATTATGTTAAGTGCATGTGTTTACAGTTCTCTAGAGTCCCATGGTGGCCATTTTGAATATGACGTCATAATTGAAAATGCCCAACATTTACAACTTGGCCTCCAACGGATTTGGATTCAGCACCCTCAAATCATGTTAGATCGACATAAAAACCTAATATATATCACAAAACAAGATCAAGCTTAATTTCGCCAAGACTGTAATAACTGATCATCCGAAGGTGCTGATGTTAAATGTGATTGCAAAAGTCGAGACATATAATCCACGTAAGCATCATCTTGTAATAAGCTGTTAGTTTCCAATATGATTTACCGACAGTAATATGACTAAAAGAAGAGAGAAAGAAAGAGCAACAAAGTGATGTTGGGCACAGGGGATCACAAAGGAATCATGGGTGTCCTGACTGACAGGGTCCTGGGGAACTGCTGCCACCTCCGCCTCAGCACCCACCTCCAACATGGCAGAGTCGTCGTCACAGTCCGACATCTCTGTCGTCATTGGTCCTATCTCTGTGGTGTCTGTAGTCGTCGGCGTCTCAGTCACAGTCGTCGTAACTGGTGTCCTCGTCGCTGTCGTTGTCTTTGTCATGTTTGTCGACGTCTCTGTCGTCACTGCCGTCGTTGTCGTCGACGCCTGTGTCGTCGCCATCACTGCTGTTGTGGCCCCATCAGCCCTGGTACTGGGACCAGTTGCCGCGGACTTGCCACCTCCTGGACCTAGCCTCGTCATGGAAGACTGCTCCCACCCACGTGGGTTACGAGAACCTCCTGCACCCTCCGCCCTAGACTGCTGCTGGACTTGAACCCTAGTCTGAAACACTCCCCACTGGGCCCTCTGGTGACCAAGCTGCTTGCAGCGCAGGCAGAGGGGCTCCGTCTCTGCCTGTGACTCGGAGAAGGGCCTGAAAGCCCGTGTCCTTGAAATTAATCACGTGGGGGAGAGAATCTCACTGTGACTTGCTCCCCCAGGAGGCAGAAAGACCGTACGCCATTGTAAAGCCCATCCTGCTGGTCCTTCTCCATTCTGCAAGACAGCACTTTAAGTCCCTTATCGCGGAAAAAAACTTCGAAATACATCTCCACATGCAGTGGTGCCCAGTGCAGTCTAACATCGTTGACGACGTCCGACTGCCAACTGCAAAAAACCCCTGTATATCCAATACTGAACTCTTTCACATCCTCTACCAAGGTTCGGGCAGAAGATTCCGTCCTAAAGCACACAAAAGCTTCAAAAGGGTTCTCCCCTTTCCACATACCCAAAGGATCGTCTACAAACTCACTCAGCTTTTCGAGAAAATCAATCTTCCTTATTCCCAGCGCCTTACAAAGAGATGGAAACGTACCGTTTGGTATTTGAGGGGCACAGAAAGACCGTACGCCATTGTAAAGCCCGTCCTGCTGGTCCTTCTCCATTCTGCAAGACAGCACTTTAAAACCCTTATCGCGGAACAATCCTTCAAAATATGTCATCTCCACATGCAGTGGTGCCCAATGGAGCCTTACGTCGTTGACAACGTCAGACTGCCAGATGCAGAAAACCCACGGTATCACCGATTCTAAACTCTTTGACCTCTTCTAGCATGGTGTGGGCAGAAGACTCCTTTCTAAAGCACATAGCGGCGATTAAAACCTGAGAGAACTTCCATGATGAATGGAATAGATGACCGTGTGATAACACGTGGGTATAGAAAACTACCCTGCGCTAATAACTCAGGTGGGTTGGACGGGGAGAACGGCGAATTTGCAAGGGGTGGGCTGGACGGTGGGGACTCGGGTGGAAATTCCTCGGCCAGAATGTCATCGTCTGGAGCTTGGTTCTGGATCTCTGGGGGATCCATGTATATATACTCTAACCAATATAAACTTCGTTGGGGAGGCCTACGGTTCCCACGCTGGTATCTTGTTTTACCTTATGTTTTTATCCCTTTTTAATACGTGGTGAGATTTAACGTGGTGTGATAAAACGTGGTGACAGCCCTAAAATGGCCTTTGTTGTCGACGGGGCTATAATTTTAATCTTAATCCTCATTCCACGCTGGTTGATCAGTACAGGATTAAGCGCCAATCTCTGTCCACAAAAACATAAACATTGTTTCAATGAGAGAGAGAGAGAAAACTTGAAAACTTAAACTTTATTTTCCAAGGATATAGATTTTAGGCAACGCCTATTCTTCCAATCTGAGAGAAAGAGAGAGCCCATTAGCAACATGATTTATTCCATAAGCAACATGATTTTAGTTGGTGGATTGGGTTCTTAGCAACATGATTTTAGTTGGTGGATTGGGTTCTTAGCAACATGACTTTATTTGGTGGTGGAACTGTTAGCAACATGATTTTATTTGATGGAGCACTGTTTATTTTTATGGGCTATGGCGTACAATGATGAATGTGTCATGTGATAAATTGTTTTATATTTGTGTCATGTTTTCAGTGTGTTTGTAAAGCAAGAGAGAGGGGGGGGAGAGAGGGAGGGGAGAGAGAGAGAGGGAGAGAGAGAGAGAGAGAGAGAAAGGGGGAGAGAGAGAGAGAGAGAGAGAGGGGGAGGGGGGGGAGAGAGAGAGAGAGAGAGAGAGAGAGAGAGAGAGAGAGAGAGAGAGAGAGAGAGAGAGAGAGTGAGTATGGGCCGTGTGTACGCACGTATTAATTGGTGCATTCCTTCCGGTTACTTGTTTACATTTTTATTAGTTTTTGTGAGTGTGATGTGTAATGAGAGAGTGACAGTGCTTGGTGAACGAGGGTGGATGTCTTTGTGAGTGAAAATCATGTTATTTCGTTACTTTATTTCTTTGTATTCAAATGTTGGTGGTATGACTTTCTTGCTGATTTTAATTAATGTTTTCCATCTTTCATTGTTGCTTTTGTAACGTGCAACGAGCATACTACTATATGGAGTTTTAGCGCTATTTGAATTATTATTATTTTGATTATTATTATTATTATTATTATTATTATTATTATTGCTACTATTATTATTATAGGATTGGGTTTCATCTTGTTATGCATAAGTGTTTACTCCAAAATGCGTGCATGTTAAAGATGAGTATGTAGAATAGGATTTGGTTTTATTCTGTCATGTGTATGTGCTTACATTTAAGCTTGATGTATTTTTAAGATTAGTATGTAAAATGGGCTTAGGCTTGATTTTATTATGTGTATCGGCTTTAAATTTAAAATGTGTACATGTTACGAGTATGTAAAATAAGGATTAGTTTTAATTTTGTGATGAGTTAAGTTTTACTTATGTGCGTGTTAAAGATGAGGACTAGAAAGTAGGTTCAGGCTTGATTTCGTTATGAGCAGTATTTACTTTTTAATATGTGTATTCGCTTGCAAATAATATGACTAGGTTTGCTTTTGTTATGAGTGTGTGTTTACTTTTTAATATGTTCATGCTAAAAATGAATAATGGAATGTTGGAATAGGTTTCATGTTGCCATGGGTACATGTATTTACATTTTTAATTGTGCATGCTAAGATGAGTAGGTAAAGTAATACTATGTTTGACTTATTATATGCATGGGTTTCTTCAAATAAGTATATTTTAATGATGAAGTATGATTGAGGTATTTTTTATGTTTGTGCACTTGGTTTAAACTTCTTTATTTCTTCCTTATAACGTAACAAAATAATAAATATGAGAATAAAGGGCAGCAACAAGCACTTGTTTGTGCACTTCTCTATTTTGAATGTTTAAAGATGAGTGTGAAAAGTAGGATTGGGTTTTATTTTCCCGTGCGTATGCGCTTACTTCACACATTTTGAATGTTAATAATTAGTATAGTTAATAATAATAGGTTTGATTTTGTTATTGATGTGTTACAATATAGGGATGTTTTTTTGCATGCTTTATATTACTTTGTATGTGTTTATTTTCGTTTTTCATTTTCTACTTTTATATATGTATTTTGTCCAGAGGGCTGGATGTAAAAAAGCATGTTATTGCTTACTCTATTGCCCTCTATAAATAAAAGTCAATCAATCAATCTCTCTCTTCTCTCTCTCTCACACACACACACACACACACACACACACACACACACACACACACACTGACACACACGCGCGCGTGCGCACACACAAACACTAACACACACTCGCGCGCGCACGCACACACACACGCGCACGCACGCACGTACACGCGCGCGCACACACACACACACGCAAAGCAAAGCAAACGATTAATACAAATGAAATCCCAGAAATGTGTTCTCGTTTCCATCGGTCTAAATAAAGTGTTTTTCGTCAAGTTAAAAATCAAGCTAGTAAGCTATAATGCACGATGATGTGATTATCCCCTGTAAGGAAAGATAATCTTGACACTTTTACCTCGTCATTGAATTATCTTCTCTTAGTATTGTTTATATGACGTCACATCGCACATCTTCAGCGAATGAATACATTATACCGGTAACAAGGGGGGAAAAGCTTTACAAAAAACGCATTTCTTTTGATAAAAAATTATTTAGAAGCCACATAATACTGTTCGTTCTAAAGAGTTGTCCCAAACGCATAAAACTCGGGATGTATTGTTTGTTGAATGTAGCAAATTTGGAACTCGGTTTCGCGCACCTTACACACATGACGTGTTACGCCTGATGGAGGGGAGCGACTGCTGCTGCAGACGAATGAGAAAATGAGACCAAGTGGATTGTTTCCATCGGCGTTTCTCAACACAGTCTTTTTTTTCGCCACAGGTAAAAACCCAGCCGTTTTGTTTTCAGTTAGATGTTTTATGGTATCTTATTGATCGTTTTAGGGGGAGTTGATATATGCCACTCTTTTTTTCTGTGTAGGGAGCTTGAAAAATGGCGAGCGAAGTGCTGATGCGGCTGCATTGGATCTGCGACACTTCGGGCAGTTGCCGATCGATCATCCATCAAGATCGGAGAAATCAAGATTGTTTATGGGGTTCCCAGCACGTGGATATCCTGTTCTTGAACCCCGCGTTTACCACATGGGAGGGAAAGTGTCTGGACATGTGGTAGGCATCCCAGCATCCCGAGATGTTGATGAGTGGGTCAACAGTGGTGGTGGCGGCAGCCACGTTTTGGGCAGTAGATCTAGACCATCATCACGTCAAAAACGACAAGCTGACCAACATGCCAGAGATGAAGATCAACGTTTTCATGACCAGCAGCATGCTCCAAACCCAAAATATCATGTTGAAGTTGTAAGTATGATTCCATATGTTGAGTTAATATTTGTTGTTGTGTAGCCTAGCAACATATTGGTGTGTGTGTGTGTGTGAGCGCGTGCGTATGTGTGTGTGTGCGCGCACATGTGTGTGTGTGCGCGTGTGAAAATGGAGACTTCTTCAATGAGTAAGCCCAATAGTCACGCACACACGCACGCATGCATCTTTATATTTATATATATGCATGCATACAAACACCCACCCTAACACACACACACATACACATAATATTCATGCAACAATAAAAATGCACACTTAAACTTATAGGCACACACACACAAGATCATGCGCACGCACACACACACACGTGCATGCACTCATACACACACACACACACACACACACACACACACACACATGTACACAGTGACTCACTGACTGTCACACACACACACATGCAATGATCAAAACACATTTAAAAGCATACAGGCACATATGCACAGGTTTTTGTATAGTTTAAGTTACACACATTGTGACATACATTAACAATAAGATGGGCACACACATGCGTGCGCACACACACACACACACACATGAAGTATTTTCCCACCTATCACGCACTATTTGTCTCTTTCTCTGTCTCTCACTATTTCTCTATCTCTCTTTCTCTTAATTATACTCTCTTTAAATCTCTTTCTCCCCCTCTCTCAATGTTTTAATTTCTCTCAAATTTTATTACAACAGCTTGCAAATCCACATAGGATGACTAACTTCACTAAGTAAACTGCTTAACTTAAGATATTATGAGTAGTGTTGTGTAGTCTTATGGTCTGAGTCTCTGACCCACTTACAAGTTAGTCATCAATTTGGTACAGTTTGTGGTGTTAAACCTAGGTAAAATGGTTTTGAACAGAATAATGGATTCCAAAAGAAAACATTGGTTTTGGTTTTAAACAGTAAAACTAAAACACCTGATTAACTCACTTGGCACTGGCAAGTTGTTTCCCCTTACAACCGTTTCGGGTGGGCCATTTGATTAGTTTTGAAAACATCGCCACAAAAAAGTTATTAAATGTTATGGACTGATATTTTCAAATACGATTACTGACAACATGCATTAAGCGATCGTAAAATATCAGATTCAATACCTTCGTTTGTCTCCTATCATGACAAAAATAGCTAACACGTAGAAAGAAGGAAAATTTCACATTCTGATCTTTGACCCCCCTGTACAAGTACCAAACCTGAATGTAAAATAAATTCTGCAATCATTGGTTGGTTTCAAGAGAAGCAAGGTCAAAGCAAACCAAAAGTAGGGTATGACGTCACACTTGAAAGCTGGCTGCACGCCAGAAATAAAAAACCTTAAAAACTCTTATGAGACGGATCGGGCTCATTTGTCCTAAACGATTGTGCAAGCTATGAGCCGGATAAGGCCCATTCGTCCTGAGTGAGTTATTCAGTTAAATGTATTACTGAAACAATAAATTACTAATTGGATTGGATACTAGGTTATTCCTATTCCTACAAGTTTACTTGTAGGAAATGTTGGATTATATTCTACATAGAGGCATTAATTAATGATCAACTTAAGTCAACCTAGCAGGAGACTAATATTTGTACTAATTGCTGGCTTCTGACACTGAGGTGGTTATGTTACCAGGGTTGCCCTTTGCCATTCACGAGCACTGTGTAATCAGAAATCAGCATTCTTGACAAAACTTATCAAAAAACACCTTCAAACAGAAGGTTCCTTTTTGCTTTTTGTGAGTAAAAAATCTCTCTCTCTCTCTCTCTCTCTCTCTCTCTCTCTCTCTCTCTCTCTCTCTCTCTCTCTCTCTCTCTCTCTCTCTCTCTCTCTCTCTCTCTCTCTCTCTCTCTCTATTATTGACAGTATCCCCTTGCCATAAACTGATAAAGGCTCATGTATGCTAATGGCAATAAAAACCTATTTGATTTTGATTTGATCTCTCTCTCTCTCTCTCTCTCTCTCTCTCTCTCTCTCTCTCTCTCTCTCTCTCTCTCTCTCTCTCTCTCTCTCTCTCTCTCTCTCTCTCTCTCTTCCATTTTCTACTTTTATGCACCGGGTATGTATTTTGTCCAGAGGACTGGATGTAAAAAAGCATGTTATTGCTTACTCTATTACCCTCTATAAATAACATTCATTATCCCCCCAAATTTGACCCAAAATTCAAATTTTGTTCTATTATTTTCTTACTATTTTATTAGTCATTTTATAAGGTGCAGAGGTCAGAGTCAGGGGAAAAAATATCGCCATAAAGTTATACATCATAGTCTGAAAAATACAGTACGAAAACTACAATGGAACCTTCCTTGTAAGACCTTAAAAATCATCCAAAGTGAGATAATTTTAATACTTACAAAGAAGGGTAATGTCTCAGAGAAGTAGGTCTTATGTGGGAGGGAGTCTTAGAATGGGAGGTCTTGTATACAATTAAAGGAAGGTTCCACTGTGTATGTTCACCTCAGCTCTTTCTGTACTGTCGGTTACATTTAATTATTGAAAACATACACCATTTTAATTTAAGAGTGGGTAGCTGAGAGAGAGGAGGGAGGGGGAGAGATAATGAAGAAATTTGGATTGGTCATATTTATGACCAGAGAATAATAATTGAAGAAAGAACATGATTAAGGAGACTTGAGTATTGTATGTTTGTCTCCAGCCAATGTTTTTTGTTAGCTAAGTTAAGATCTGTTGCGTAATGCGGCTCTCTTTGTTAATCAGAACAAAAGGGTCCACACCTACAACAGATAAAGTTACTTGGCAAGGATCCAACGAGCAACCATGTGGGGGTTTTTAATACTCTGACATTTCAAGGAATGTCATGTGCTTCTTACATTTTTGCTTACTTTTTTTTGTTGCCTCATGTGTTTGCGACTGTCTCATTTTCTGGTATAGTTGTTGTAGAATATCTATGATTTTTAAAAATACTATTTGAACCAAAAATATTTATAAAGTTCAATGAAAAGTCAGAAAACATACAAAAGGTAGTTTGCGTAGATATATATATTATATGTAAATACAGTAAAAATCGCTTTAAAGTCAAAATTGAAGGGACTGAAATTTTATTTTGAGATAGCCAATATTTTGAGTTAAAAAGACTTTTCAACATACTGGGACCCAAAATTATTGTGAGTTATCCAGTGTTTTTGAGTTATCAGTTTTGTTAGTTATCAGTTCTCCACTGTAGATAGATCATAGATGTATTAATTTAGATAGAAAGACAGACATATTGATTGAGAAGACTAACGAAAGCTGAAGGAACATTTAAGATTTAAGTTTTACCAGATGGCAGCTACCTTATGGATCATTGGATGTCCATGAAATTGAAAGCTGACCGTCTTGGACAACTTTCTATTTCATAATTATTACTTCCAAGTCTGCTGCAAAGAGTGAATTGTCTGTATGCATGCGTAACATCATGATCATCCTCTTCTTTAAAAGTATGTGAATTGGAAATTTCCCCATTTAAGTTCCCTGACATTGGCGGTGAAAAGGTTAACTGTGTGAATTATTTTGTTCAGGAGATAAAAAGTTGCAAAGTCATAGAGTAAGATTAAATGTTTGTCATACAAAAATTATTAATGCATATTAAATTGCATAATGCACTAAAAAAAAAGATAGTAATCGCATCTATGATTTCCTTTGATGCTATGGTACATGTAAGCCCTATTTTCAAGGAGGGTGAGTGAGTTGGAATGTAGATAAAGAAAATACTAACTGTGTGTTCTTTCTTTTTTTCGTTCTTTCTTTCAATCATTAGTTATTTCTTTCATTGTTTCTTTTGTTCGTTCTTTTTCATTCAGGGAGCCCTATTTGGGGGTCTATGAAGCACTAAAATCCTAAAGGACCCTCTAAAAGAATGTGCAGGGGGTCCCAGGGAATGAGGGATGCACTAGAAAAATTCTTTTTAGCATTCGCAATGCCACTGGGACCCTCTATCCCCGCCTCTAGGACCCTCTATACTGTAAGTGAAGGAGTTCCTGGGACCCCTTGTTTTGCAGGGCGATTGGGAGCCCTGTTCATTTGTTCTTTCTTTCATTTTCTTCTTCTTTTATTCGTCAGACTCTGAAGGAGGAGATGAAGAACAGCAGCATTGTCAACGTCATGCATCAGATCAAACAACAGCTGGCCCACTTTCTCGACTGGTCCGAGGGGAACATTCATGCTGACAAGATCATTGTGAGTCATTGCTTTAATAGAAATAAGCACACCACACACACATGCACTCACGCGGACCCATACAGAGAAGTTACTTTTGTCTTTTGTTTTTACCTTGTGTTTTTATCCCTTTTTAATACGTGGTGAGATTTAATGTGGTGACAGCCCTGACATGGCTTTAGTTGTCGATGGGGCTGTAATTTTAATCTTAATCTTAAGTTACTTTCGTCATGCGTAAGTCACATGTGTGCACACACACATACACACATGTGTGTGCTTGCGTGCATACACACATGTGTGTATGTGTGTGTGCACACATGTGACACATACACACATGTGTGTATGCACGCAAACACACACACACACACGCACACACACACACACATACACGCGCGCACGCAGGGGAGGAAGTCGGTAGACAAAAGGACACAGATTTTGAAAAGAGGACTTGCTTAATTTTTATGAGGTTCTTTTGTGTTTTGGTTTGTTTGACTTTAGTTTATGTTTGTGTTTGTGTGTGCAAGTTCAAGCTCATTTTAAAAGTCATTTTGAATTTATTATTTTCTTCTTTTTTTCACCTTTAAAAAATGACAAAAAGTATGTCAATTTTTTTTGGACGTACTACCAGTCAAAAAAACTAGGTCAGCATTCAGATAAGAAAAGTTGCAAGCTGTCAATATGAGATGAAAATTATATGCAACATAACAGGTATACCCTAAGGCCGGCTTCACATTAGACGAGTAAGTTCTGTATGGAAAACCCTAAATAAGTGGAAGAAAGGAGGATAAAAGTTTACACATAATAATAGGGGAAATTCAGACATGCGCAAATCTGCTCCCTTCTTTGTTTCATTTATTTATGGATTGCGCTTAGGTTTCCGCAGAGAATATCTGCTTATATGTGTACACGGCCTTATTCAGTCATTGAAAAATAAATTAGAACTTCTTTTTTTTTCTATTGAAAGGTGGCTAAAAGAAATTGTCCTTGTTCACTGACCTACTCATAAAAGCAGAAGACACTGCTTTGACTGTGGGAAAAAAGGATCAAGCCTGTAGATATTTTATTTGGTTACTACTATACTAGAGTCCGTCTATCTTTCAGTGAACAGTAAGAAATCAATTGCATCGCTTTTAATGCAGCTCTGTTAATGTTGTGCTAGTTTGTTTTTTCTTCTTCATCATCTCCTCGTGCTTGCTCCTGTGCATGTGTGTGTGAGAGCTGTGTGTGTTTGTCACTGCATGTTGGTGTGTATTTGGTGAATGAATGTGCGTAGATGTGTGTGTTTGTGCACACATGTCCACACGTACTTATGTGTGTGCGCGCAAGCACATGTTATTTTGTTTGGTGTGTGTGTGTCTGTGCATAAGCATGCCTGTGTCAGTGTGTGTGTTAAATGTTTGTGAACATTTGGACCTGTAACTTTCCTGTCCCAAAGAAGACCAGTAGGTTCCGTATTACTACCCTGAAGAGAATAAGGTGAAGGGAAGGGCCATGTTCCTGTTGTGCTTATATTTGTTAAACCTCGTGATTGTATGCCTATTTTCTGTGCAGTTTGAACAAAAGCAAATGAACCTCTTATTTTCCTACCTCACAGAAGACCAACAGGTGCCCTATTAGTATTACTACCCTGCAGAGAACAAGGTGAAAGAGTGTGCCCTGTTCCCAGTGTGTCTTTGTGTCTCTATCATGTGTGTTAAATTCAGTCCTGTTTACCCTCCCGGTTTTGCCGGAATTATCCTGGGAATTTGCAAATATTCTGGGTAAAATAATAAATTCTGGGTGAACGCTGAAAATCTCGGGATTTCGAAAAACTGTCTATTATTTGTTTCCGTTTGTATGAAAAGACGCAAGGGTTGTAGTTTTGCGTCAGGCAAGTCAACCGCAGGCGGCAAGCGCCAGAAATCTTTGACAAACGACAGCAGTGATAGGGTGAAACGGCCAAAAGTGAAGCAGAAGTTTTCTCAAAAGTATTTGAAAGTGCCAGGAATAACAAGTTCGCATTTGGGAGACGAGCATGCACACTGCAAGTACTGCAACGTGGACTTCAAAATTTCGCATGGCGGCATAAGCGACATTGCGATGTGAATTCTGTGTTTTTTTCTCAAATTCCGGGGTTTTCTGTGGCAAATTCCAGGTTGTTCATTATAAGGGTAAACAGGTCTGTAAATTACATGTTTGTGATATTTGCTGTCAGTTTGAACAACGAGTAAACCTGTTATTTTCAAAGACGACCAGCAGGTGCCCTATTAGTATTACTACCCTGCAGAGAATAAGGCAAAAGAGCATACCCCGTTCCCAGTGCATCTCTGTGTCTCTATGTGTTGAATTACATGTGTATGCATGCTGTGCAGTTTGAACGGAGGCAAGTGGACCTGCTATTCTTGTACCCCAAGGAAGACCAGCAGGTGCCCTATTACCTCCCTGCAGAGAACAAGGTGAAGGAGCGTGCCATGTTCCCAGTGCATCTGTGTGTCTCAACGTGTGTTGAATTACATGTGTATGCCTATTTGCTGTGCAGTTTGAACAGAAGCAAGTGGACCTGCTGTTTTCCTATCCCAAAGACCAGGAGGTTCCATATTCCTGCAGAAAGCAAGGCGAAAGAGCATGCCATGTTCCCAGTGTGTTTCTGTGTGTGTTAAATTTTGTGAATGCCTGTTTGCTGTGCAGTTTGAACGGAAGTGAGTAAACCTGTTATTTTCCTACCCCAAGCAAGACCAGCAGGTGCCCTATTAGTATTACTACCCTGCAGAGAACAAGGTGAAAGAGCGTGCCATGTTCCCAGTGTTATCTATGTGTGTTTAATTACATGTGTATACCTGCTGTGCAGTTTGAAAGGAGGCAAGTGGACCTGCTCTTCTCGTACCCCAAGGAAGGCCAGCAGGTGCCCTATTACTACCCTGCAGAGAACAAGGTGAAGGAGCGTGCCATGTTCCCAGTGTTGTCTATGTGTTTAATTACATGGTTGTATGCCTGCTGTGCAGTTTGAACGGAGGCAAGTGGACCTGCTATTCTCGTACCCTAAAGAAGACCAGCAGGTGCCCTATTACTACCCTGCAGAGAACAAGGTGAAGGAGCGCGCCATGTTCCCAGTGTTGTCTATGTGTGTTTAATTACATGGTTGTATGCCTGCTGTGCAGTTTGAACGGAGGCAAGTGGACCTGCTATTCTCGTACCCTAAAGAAGACCAGCAGGTGCCCTATTACTACCCTGCAGAGAACAAGGTGAAGGAGCGCGCCATGTTCCCAGTGAACCGGGTGGAGAGTCGCGCCCGCCTCCTCAAGGATCTGCAGACCGCTGTGCCTGAACTCATGGTGCAGAACGTGGCCATCTCCGATAGGGTAATTAATTCCTTCCATCGCAATCATAATAATAGATAATGATGATAATGAGTGGCTATAGTGTACAGTGGAACCTCCCATATAAGACCTCCCATTATAAGACTCCCTCCCATAGAAGACCTACTTGTTTGAGACATTGCTCTTCTTTGTAAGTATTAAAATGACCTCCATTATAAGACCCCTCCCTTATAAGACCTCATTTTGGATGATTTTTGAAGGTCTTGTAAGGGAGGGACAAAAATGGTAGAATTGGGAAACTCACCAGGGTTTGGGTTTGGTGATGAAAGTAGAAAAGGGGAAGGAGCAAGCTTTCCGCTCGTAGAGCTTTCATCAGACTGTGACGTTCCACTGTATTTGCAACATTTTGTAAATTAACTGGATTTTTTTGTGCACTTTTACATAGATGCTTTTTTAAATTTAAGCTATGCTCCTGAATTCAGTTTTTGGTTTTTGTTATTGTTGGTTTTTTTTAACAGTGACCTCTGCCTGCAGATCAGGTTTTTATAAAAATTGAGGAGCAGCCTCAGTTTCTCACCTTCCCGTATTTTGTCCGTACCACCATTTTTCACTGCTCATGCCATGCCTTAGCTGTGTACTTTGCTTCAAGGACAGGAAGAAGATGTGTTTAATCGGTCCTCCGTCCTGGTACAGGAACATGTGGGACGTTTATAAATATACAGATAGTGGGTCGATTTTGGAGGTACTGCAATACCAGGAATATCGGGGGGAAAAGACATGTACAATATTTTTAATATCTTGATGGAGAGCCTATCAGATCCCTTTACCCTCCCCCCCGTTGGGATGCCAAGGGGCTCTTCCGTACAAATAGTTCCCCCACCTTCTGGAAGTTCTGTGCATGTAACTTTGTCTAATCTGGCCTTAGTTGTCGACGGGGTTATAATTTTAATCTTAATCTTAACTTCCTCTAATCTGTCTCTCTCTTTGACTGCAACAGTTAAAAAATTCAGTCATGCAGAATTCTATTAAGTTTCAAGGATTTTTGGCTTATTTTTCTCCAGAGCTTTCAGAAACTTTTTATCACTAAGACTGGGAGCCATGGGAAAGCACGAAAGATTTAAATGCAGAAGGAAATAAATCAGTATCCTGATGGATGCAACCTTGCCTCGGATACGAGTCAGGGCCTGTTTTTCAAAATTTTGACCCCCAAAAAAATTTGATTCAATGTTTAACACTTGTAACCCCAATTAAAATGACGACTCTACTCCCTGTAACCACCAAATTAATGTTGGTAAACTGGGCCCGAAATGGGGTACTTTGTTTAAAAAAATATTAAAAAATAACTTCTTGATGGATTGACTTCAAATGTTCAGGGTTTGTGTATAAATGAAGAATGTTTAACTTGCAATGGTTTTTTTTGTTATGTGATATTTTGGGGGTTTTAATATTGCAATTTTAACTCCAAAATACATAACGAAGTGGGTGTATGGGGGCGGTTTTAGACGGCTTGGTAGGAGAAAGTAATGGGCGGAATCAGGCTATAAGGAGCCAAAAAAGTTAAGGAGAAAAAAGTGTTGAATTCTCACCTTACAAGCCTGGAATAAGCTTTAACCCTTTCGCCGCCAGACATTTTTCGACCCAAAAATACCATTAAGCTTAACTGGATTTTCCCAGAAAAATTATATGCAATATTGGGAGTTCCTCTGTGACATGTGTAACATTAGGCCTATCCTTGCCTCCCAAAGCTAAGAAAATAGGGTCCTCTGATAACAGACCCTGATTTGATGCCTTTTAGTAACATGGTTGTTAAACCATTGTGGTGCATAAATGAGACATTAGCGGTGAAAGGGTTAAATTGAGTATGATTTTGCTTTTTCTTCAGCCTGGACCCCTGCCTTGCCTGTTTTAATTTTCTCCAGTTGCATCCATGTGTATGTCCACAGGAGATGGATGGAGTGACGTTTGCAGTGTATACCGGCTCGGTGATCATGCAGACGTATTTCCCCTACATCATATCTGCCGGCTGTATACTGATTGTGGTCGTCATCAGTCTGACGGTAAGAACCGCTATCAGCTGCCAGTTGAATCAAAGACACTGAAAAGAAAAGACTAACATCCTGTCCCTTTTCCCTATATGAGTAGTGAGGACAGAAACACTGGTTATGTCCCTTTTAAGCATGACACATTTAGGTTAAAAACACGTCGATAGGCTAGTTGAATTTTCCGTTCAAATTCCAGTCTGAGTCTTTGGATAGCCACCACTGAATGGTGTAACTACCCCACTGACGATAACTCTATCAGCCCGGCTCGCCGTAACTCTTAAGTAGTCCATCTTACCCTTTTAGAGTCTTTGGTTGAATCACTATCAGAAAACTGTGTTAACCCTCAGTCCCTCTATTTTATACTTACCATAATTTTCTGACTATAAGGCAGTACTTTTTTCCCCTATAGTGATGGAAATTCGTTTAACGTCCTCAAGCCTGGAACAGGCACATATGGGACATTAGTAGATATAAAGATAGTGGGAACGATCCTGGAGGCAATGCCCAGAGGCAGTGCAACACCAAGAAAGTTCGAATTTGTAACGATACAGATGTGTAGAGTAATAATTTTCCCCATAGGAAGACCCCTGCTCCTTGAAATATGACAACTACCGTATTTTTCGGACTATAAGGCGATATTTTTTTCTCCAATTTCGACCTATGCGCCTAATAAACGAGGGCGTGAGAACAAGTGAACAAAATCGTGAGAAGAGAGGCAACGATTGCCGTACTCAGTACAGTCTACTGTGAGTCACAACATCGAAAGTGGTAACGAGTCGCTGACACTACGAATAATCACGTTAAAATGCTTCGAAATCCCTATTATCGTCCGAGATACCGTCCAACAGATGCCACAACCCTTCTTTGGATGTAAAAAGCATCGTTGTAGAGCTTAAAATGCCATAATTCTACCAGTTTTCGCGAAGAATTGGCCAAACACTCAACCGGAAGTCGCAAAAACAGAACTTTCGATTATTTGAGAAGGGAGCCAACTCTCGTTTACGACAACAAAATGGCGGTCGGTAATCGTTTACAGGACGTGTACGGGCTTCAAACTTCGACTTTCTGTTGCAAGGTGTGTATCGCCTTATAAACGAGGGCGCCTTTTACTTGGATTTTGTCAGATTTTTCTTGAAAATTGCCCTATTCGCCTTATACACAGCAGCGCCTAATGAGCCGAAAAGTACGATAATGTAGTAAAGAAAGAAAATCTGAATTTTGTATTGAATTTGGGCGGGGGGTGCACCCTATAAGGTGTGCCTTATAGTCCGAAAAACGCAGTATATTATAACGTTGGTCGCAGTTTCGTTAAGATTTCATATTTTAAAAAATTTCACTGTTGCATACTTAAAGCATGTAACGAGAGCTATCTTTTTCGGTTTTTAAAAAAAATTCATCCCCCCCCCCCCCCAAAAAAAAAATGACCACAAGCGATTTGGGGCGCTTTGAACTTGGTTGTTCTATATTGGAAGTTTACAAAGGCAATGTAATAATTTTACAAGTCTGTTTGAGTCTGATAAACTCAAACTGTCTCTGTCTATCATTTTGTTTGAGTCTGATAAACTCAAACTGTCTCTGTCTATCATTTTGTTCGAGTCTGATAAACTCAAACTGTCTGTCTATCATTTTAACTGTCTGTCTCGTTATGTCTCTCTCTTAACTTGCCCCCCTGAATCGTCCGACCGAGCTTTGCCCCTGTACCCTGCCAGGGCCATGGGTCCCTGGACCCCTGCCTTTCAATTTTTTTTTTCATTTTTGGGAGTTGCACCCATGCTGACAGATAGCGGTAATTGTTTTTCTCCATGACAGACCTACGTGTGTTTCTGCCGGGCCAGAGACAGCGCCCCCATCAGCAGCGCCACCAACGGTCTGGGCAGCCACCACTCGCTGTACCACCAGCAGCAACAGGTATTTGGTACTTTATAGTCACAGAGGCGTCTGTGAAATTCGGTTTGCTCTGACTTGGAAAGCTGCCATACAAACCCATTATTTTTTTTTTACATATGATTTTTGTGTGACTGATGAGAAAGGAAAAAAAAAGGGGGGAAGGGGGGTAAATTTGGACCAAATGACAACTTTTTCGTTGCCACTGGGTTTAACGTGTGCTAAGTGCATGGGCACACAGGACCTTGGCTTATCATCTCATCTGAAAGACTCCACGTTCAGACCGTAAGGCCTAGTGCAAAGTGAGAGCACAAATAAACCTGTACCCATGTTTGAACTCTGGTTTATTTTACACGAGGCGAGCATGTTACCTCTGTGCCACTCTACAATCTACAGGAGCAGCAGCAGCAGCAACACGTGCTGTTCTCTGACGTGGTGGCCCCGGACACTGGCTCTCCCCTGGCCATACAGCCGTGTGCGGCTCCCGTGTTTGTGCCTGTTGGGTACGTCACCACGCCCGTGCCTGCCCAGCCCATGAGGGTGAAAAGGAAAGGGCTGCTGGAGAGGTGGGTGTGATGCACATGAATGCGTGGATGCACGCATACACTCACAGGCACAGACACGCACACACACACTCACAAGCACAGATACACACACACACACACACACACACACACACACACACACACACACACACACACACACACACACACACTACGACACTTCACCCGTGCCTGCCCAGCCCATGAGGGTGAAAAGGAAAGGGCTGCTGGAGAGGTGGGTGTGATGCACACGAATGCGTGGATGCACACATACACTCACAGACATACTCACAAGCAGAGAGAGAGACACACACACACACACACACACACACACACTACAATAATTTGCTCGTGCCTGCCCAGGGTGAAAAGGAAAGGGCTGCTGGAGAGGTGGGTGAGCTGTACTCGCATGCATGCACGCACAAGCACAGACACACACACACACACACACACACACACACACTACGACACTTTGCTCGTGCCTGCCCAGCCTGTCAGGGTGAAAAGGAAAGGGCTGCTGGAAAGTTGGGTGTGATGTACATGCACAAACACACTCGCACGTTACAACACCCGTGCCTGCCCAGTCCATTAGGGTGAAAGGGAAAGGGCTCCTTGAGAGGTGGGTGTGATGTATGTGCATGTGCGTACTATGCACACAAGGGCATGCATGCACATGCATGCAGTTTACACTATGACACCATCCCTGTGCCTGCCCATCCCATCAGGGCGAGGCAGAAAGGACTGCTGGAGAGAACAGGTGTGCTGCAAACGTTTATAGGCACGCGTGCACACACAAGCACACGCACACATGTATGCACACACACACACACACTACGTCACCACCTGTGTGCCTGCCCAGCCCGTCAGGGTAAAACAGAAAGGACTGCTGGAGAGAACAGATGTGCTGCAAACGTTTATAGACACGCGTGCACACACAAGCACACGCACACATGTATGCACACACACACACACACTACGTCACCACCCGTGTGCCTGCCCAGCCCGTCAGGGTGAAACAGAAAAGGTGGCTGCTGGAGAGCTGGGTGTCTCAGTTATAGTCCGAAAAATATGGTATATACATCAGCATCATCAGGTTATTGGTAGCTAGCATGCTGTCTTGACAGATTCTAGTTGACAGAAGTTTGCTTTGCTTCAGTTGGAATTTCTTTTTTACCTCTGTATGGGTGGGGGATGGGGAGGGTGTCAAAAGAAAATGGAACTGATCTTAAACATTAGATACAAAACATAATGATGGACTTCCATATGGGTCTTTCTCTAACTCGCAAATTTTCGTTACTAATAATAATGGATATTTGTTGCACTCTTTCTCCAAGGAGCTCCGAGCGCTTACAAAGTTAACTTTAGACAACAACAATAGTAATAAACACAAAACAATCGGAACTAGAGTACTTGCGTAAACTGACCCAGTCGCGACACACGCTTGCTCTCCTAACCCTAACCCATACCCTAATCTTAACCTAAGCCCTTAACCGCTAACCCGATTTTGCTCAAATTCGAACTTGTCCAAGCTTTTGACCCCTAGTATCCACCTGTAAATTTTCATGTTGATATATCCAAGCGTTCTTGAGTTATCGCTGTCACAGACAAACAGACAGACACACACACACACACTGATAAGTGTATGTGAGGCCATTTTATACCGAAATATGCATTTTTAGCAAATTTGAACACCGACGGACAGACGGACGGACAAACTGAAAACAATACCAGTCTCGCTTCGCGACTGGTAAATATATATATAAAATACAAATCCGATACTTCACACGTGCGCACATGCACGCTCACACACACATACACACGCACAGCACACACATACAAACACACAGAAAAGACATTCTTACCCAAAGGCTACTTTGCATGCAAGCGCGTACCAAAATCATTGGCTGTATGCTTAATTTTCTCTGCTTGTTTTTTCACACACCAAAAATTCTGGGTGGAAACTTTTGTTCAGTTTTTGACTCGCTCCAAGCTTGTAGTCGTCGTTTGTGTGCGCAGTCATCAAAATTTCTGGGTTTTAAATTTTGTTCAGTTTTTGACTCCCTCCAAGCTTGTAGTGGTTGTTTGTGTGCGCAGTCGACGGGGATCCAACGCCTCACTGACGCTGGATCTGCAGCTCTCCCCAGAGATGGGGCGCTGGGATGGAACGCCTCCGAAGGAGAGGTGAGCATTTTTATATGTATTTTCTCAACTTTTGTGATACACCTTCTTGTTTTCTGATGATGATCATCAGAGGGGGGGGGGGGGATAGAAGTAAAGAGAGGGGGGGGGGTATTTATTTATTTGCTTGGTTAGTATGTGTTTGAGTTCGTTACTGGTGTGTATGTCTTTCACAATGTGTGTGTGTGTGCGTGTATCGATATATACTCGTAGGTATGTATTTGTTTGTCTGTGTCCATATGTGATGTTCGTCCGTCCCGATGGATGAAGACCATCCGTCAACAGTTCCAATGTCAAAGGGTTCAGGATGTGGGGTGGGTACGAAGATGACTGATGAGTCCAATGCGGGCCTTGAAGGTTTTGTGACAGTGGGGACAGGAAAGAGAGTTGAGGGGATCTGTTTGGAGTTGGAGAATTGCTGCTGCTTGTGCATTTTTTTCGCACTTCTCGACGTGCCTGGGCTGTCTGGATTTGTCTGTTCATATACATGTATGTGCGTGTGTATATAGCTTGCATTTTATAAAAAATACCATGCCAGATCTGAAGTAGAGAATTCAAAGAATCACACTGTTATGCAACACTTTTCCGGACACCTTGCATAGAAATGAAATACAAAACCTAAAAGATGTAGAACTGGTTCTCACAGAACTGATAGACTTTTTATTGATTGACTTATGAGTTGGTAGAATAGACGATTTTCGGGAAAAAAACCCTAGGGTAGAGCACTTAATGAAAATTAGAATTGTTTAACTCCATTACTCAGTCAAATACCAATGCAATAATGGCGTCGAAGCTTGAAACCGCAGGATGCGAGTCAGTGACTTGCAAACATTATTTTTATAGAAAAATTAGGGGAGGCCAGTGGCCACAAACTGATGAAACTTGCAAAATGTGACGTAAAAATGTAAATGACATAATTTTTTAGAATGATGCATGGTGTTCTAAGTGCTGTATTATTATTATTAGAACATTTAGCACGCCTAATCAATTTAATGCCCTAGGCGTTTACAATATAAAAATATAATATACACATATAACACCACCTATAATATTTAACATATAGCATAAAGAATGGGAAATAAAAATCACACAAACACCCAAAGACGGTCACGCGCGCGCACACCCACACACGCAGACACACACACACAGATAATTATATGCACTCACCAAGCGCAGACATTCACTCTCAGACATGCACACACCAAGTCATGAAGGAAGGGATTAGTAGTTATTTAGGAAACAGATGTTTTGAGATGGTGTTTGAATGTGGGCAGAGAGGATGAGTATCTGAGAGAGCGAGGCAACTGATTCCAAGTAACAGGAGCTTGATAGGAGAAAGAGTGTTGACCATAGGTTTTAGTGCAGACAGTGGGGATACAATAGAGACGGGTGTCAGATGAGGAACGCAGAGCTCGAGACGGTGTGTAGAGATGTAACAGATCAGTGAGGTATTCAGGACAGGGAGACTCGATAGATTTGTAGCAGAGAGAGGCAATCTTGTAGGATATTCTTTGCTGAACAGGGAGCCAGTGGAGAGAACAGAGCAATTGAGTTATATGGTCATATTTAGAAGAGCGGAAGATGAGACGGGCAGCATGATTTTGAACTTTTTGATGTTTGTTGATGAGATGAGAGGTGGAGCCAGACAAGAGAGCATTAAGCAACAACAACAAAATAGGTGTGGTTACGGTAACATGGCCCCCCAAAAATGAGGTAGGTAGGTAGGCCCTAACATTGTTTCTTTTTTGTGTGATTTTGTTGTTGAGATCGCCGAGTGGTGTTGAAAAGTCCAGTTTGAAAGGTTCAGCTAAAAACCACCTCGGCAAATGATAAGTTTTCCTTTCCTACATCCAGATGAATGTCCCAGAAAACATCCACGAGCGTGTAAGATGCTTTGAAAGTGCTAATCACCCTCGTATTTTCAGAAATATAAGCGCATGGCTCCATCAGAGCTGATTCTAGGATTTTGAAAAAGTGGGGGCGTCCCCCCCCCCCCTAAGAATGAAAAAAAGGGGGGCAGGTCCAATGGATACAAGGGGAAGGGGGTGGGGAGGTGGCCGATTCAATCTTCGCTAGCCATGGCCACTTCTTCAGCCACTCGTCTTGGAACTGGTGTTCCCTCGCACTAGTGCCGTTGAAGAAAATTCAACATGCCGGGTAGGAATCTCGCAACTTCTTGTCGGTAAAAAGATATGAACGCGATTGGTTGATTTACACTAACTTTGTAAAGGAACCAATGAAATTTCGAGAAATCATGCATTCCTGCTCGATGCTTTCGGTTTGTGTCGACGACGGATTTAGCAGACGACGAAGGAATTCCCGCAGCAATCGGTAAAAAGTGCTGGCAGTTCTGGAAATATGCGGGTGTCGGCCCGCGTTTAGACCCAATTTTTGCGGGAAGGAACAGATTTGGGGGGGGGGGGGGGTTGCACCAATCCCGCGCCCTAGAATCAGCTCTGCTCCATTGAAATCGCAAATGACGCCATTTTGGGGGGGGGGGCTTACAATAATCAAGGCGGGATAGTACAAATGCGCAGACAAGAGTTTTTGTGGTCTCTTCTGAGAGGAGATGGCGGATAGAAGCAATTTGGCGGAGTTCAAGAAAGCAAGTACGACAGATTTGGTGACATGCTGTTGAAAGGACATGGTTTGATCAAGTTACACCAAGGTTGCAGGCAGAAGGAGAGAGAGTGATAGACGAGTCAATTAGGTTCATGGAGGATGGAAGCGAGGGGTGATTTTGAAGTTTTGTTGGGGTGATCAAGATCAGTTCAGATTTGTCTTCATTAAGTTTCAGTTTGTTTTCTGTCATCCAGTCCTTCAGGTTGGCTACACAGGATTGGGTGCTTTCTGTATGTCTGCTCAAACACACGAGGCGAGAGCTGATTGATGGTAGAGTAACTTCCCCTGTTTGACTGATTGAATTAGGCAAGATCACTCCCACACACCATGAAATTACTCCCCTTAATTATTTCCGAACAATTCCTATTAGATAAGAGTTACTTTGATTGACTTGGCATTAGTTGTCGACGGGGCTATAATTTTAATCTTAATCTCATTGATTGACTTACGATTCAGTAGTATTAGATTAGACTTAAGATTGATTGACTTATGAATTGGTAGAATTAAAGTGTAGACTAAAAGTTCAGACCCTTATCATCAAACTGATTGTTTTATTTGTAAAGGTAAAGTTATGTCCCCATGGGGATAGATGTTTTATTTGTAAAGGTAAAATTATGTCCCCGTGGGGATACCGGGGGGTCTTTTGTAAAAATAGTTCCCCCACCTTCTGGAAGTTATGTGCTTGTAACTTCCTCTAGTCTGCCACTCTCTTTGACTCTGCCTTTTCCTTTGATTTCTATCATGTATCTTTCTGACTTACTGGCCCATTCTCCTGCCTTTTTTTCAACAACAATTTTCCAAATGTTTTTCCTTTGAGCTCATCCGAAATCGGAATGTGTCAGCTGTACGCAGCGGGAAGACCAGTGAAAACTGAAAACCGGACACATACGTACCTTACCCATTATGGCCATATGCCCTGGGAACGCAGAAGAAGAAGAATATGAGATACAATCTTATTCTACGCTTCACAGATTTCTGTTGAAGGTGTAACTGGCATCTCTGTTGCAGTTCTGGTTTAGAATACCTAATGTCTGCGGGAAACAGACTGAGTCGACGAGACCTGCGCAACGCTGCTAAAAACACCAAGATTCTTTACGAGGAGTTCTGGGTAGGTGTCTGCATGTTTGCGCGTATGGTTGAAATTTTGTTTACCCTTTTAGTTTTACGAAAAGTTTACTTTTTTTTTCTAAGGGGTGATAAAAAAAAAAAGGTCAACTCATTCTGGACGAATTCCGAGTATACTCAGAACAGGAGAACGCCAGTCAGGGCCTAATTCTGAGTATTCTCGGAACAACGATTTTTGAGTCTTAAAACTTGTTTTAATCCATGTTTTTTTCTCCAAACCAAACCACATTTTTCGAGTTATTTCTCTTCATCACTGTTCCAGCTTTCGTTTCTCAGATGTTTGACACTTCTGTCTCAATTTTAAATGTTGAAAAGGTTACCAAAAAGAATTGGCCCTAGACAAGACTCAGAAAATACTCCAATATGTTTTCATTAACAGTGATAGTAATGAGACTAATGATTCCGATTTTAATGCAAGTAACCACGATCTCAAAGCGAAAATAAACTTGGATCAACCAGAAATGTTGTAAAGACCGAATCATTGACGGTGTGAGTTTTGTTGCGCTTCATATTTGTTATATATTTTTTTTCTAGGCAGCCCCAGGCCAGTAATGAAGTTTTCCTAAGGCAGTGAAGTCCTGAAGGGGTTTAAAAGTAAGAGTGAAGGGAGGAAGGGGAGACAATTTGGCAAGGGATATTGGTGGTGTGGGATACACCTGTGGATAGCAATTTAGATGTTGTCATACCCTGGCTAAATGACTCCAGGGATCATTCCCAACAGCCGAAGCACTTGAACACTATGGTGCAAGTGCACCAGCTAGCGATGAGAACATTACATGTGTGACCGTTTTTGATTACCCCGCCACGTGGGCAGCCACACTCCGACTTCGGAGGAGTGATTTCGATGATTGTACCATATTTTACAGGTTATAAAACGATGGCAACACCAACTTTTTTCTTTTTAAACCAGACTAGCATCCTTGCTCCTTGTAAACTGGTGCCAAAAAGTTAAGCAACCTTTTACAAAACATGGCAAAATATTTCTCTGGGTGATGGGCACAGCTTTCGTGAATCAATACAAATTTAGCCTATTTACTTACCGACCTGCATGCATAATTTCACTTTGTTTACATGCAAATTACGTTGTGGGCAACGCCCACACCAATGTTAGGGTACCCTTTGTAAAAAGTCAAGTTTGATGCACATGTTCAAGGCTGCTCCCTCATCACATCAGACATATCAGAACCAGGAAAAAGTGATACAGAGGTGGCAGAGAGTAGGTTGTGTTTAGGCAAGGCAGGTATGGTCAGCTATCACTGCTCGTTTTAGAACAATAACGCAAGAAAGTCAGTCAATGACACTGTGAGGCAGGCTCTTTCAAGTGCTCTACAGTCCAATACACTGCAAGTATAGAGCTGGCATTCAAAAACGCGAACATTATTGTCTGTAAAGCGCACAGGTCAGACTAGCTTTAAGTCCCCATCCGAAGGACTGGACGTTCAGTTCGATTTTCCTGTCAACTAGAAAGGAAGGGCGAGGCCGGGATTCGAACCCGGGTCACTCACGCTGCAGTTACGCATTACATTTGGCAGGCAAGCGTCTTAGCCATTGTCACTTTTCTACTTGTACTTGTATTTCATGCTGATTGTGTGCGTGTGGTTATTTCAGGAGATTCCCATGAACCATCCAGAGAAGGTGTCTGTGGCTGGCTCGGGAATGAAGAACCGATACAAAACTATCATTCCTAGTAAGTGTGAGAGTCCTTCAAGTGTCAGAACATAGTGTAGAGTGACACAGAGGTGACGCGTTCGCCTTGTGTCAAGTAAACCTGAGTTCGAACCTGGGTACAGGGGATTTTGATTGTGTCGTCTGCATCCGTGGCTTCATTCACGATTTCAGCTTGATAATTGATCTCAATAAGTACGATATGAATGGAATTCACAACTTTGTTTAATCAGATTTTAGTCATACACTAGGAGCTGTCGACGGGTCTATAATTTTAATCTTAATCTTAACCCTCTGAGATCCCCAAGCTCCGGGAGCCTCCAAAACCTGGTCGTTGTCTAGTTCCGGTAACGCCCGATTGCGCCCGCTGAACAGCAGGTCTAGTAGTTTCACTTTCTCCCTACCCACAATGCAATATACTAAGTTAGTGCTTCCTTTTCCTGACTCTCAGTGGTCCGTTTTTGGTTCTTACAGCAAGGGAAAGCACCCACTAGTCTTTTTGAACGGATTTTTCGAAGTGACCCCAAATGTTTTCCTTCTTTCCACGTGACGTGCGCAGTATTGACTCGGCGCGATGCTCGGAGCACCATTACGGATTTTTTTTGTCCAATTCATGGTTTGTTGTGTGACAGTGTGTTAGCTTTGGAATAATAATATCATCATTGCTATTCAATATGCATCTTTCAGAAGTGAAATGATTTTTTTAATGAAAAGATTTGGTGTGACGTTCGGAGTTAATGCCCTTGTCTCTGGGGACTGGGATTGATTCTCGGTTCGAATGGTCGCGAGTCATTGGGTTAATCTTACACTAGGCGCAACGCATTTTAAGGCGCTGGGGTCTTAGTTGAGGGAAAAAGTATCGCCTTGTAGTCCGTAAAATACGATTGTACCTTCTGGCTCATACCCTTGAATTTTATAGTTGAACTATGTACATGCATGTCAAAACATTACGGGGTATCTTAACTTTGGATTTTACAGCTAAGCTTGCTCACATGTGCAGGCTCTGGTTTAGTACACATACACTCATAGATCACAGGCAAATATGAATTACATACATATAAACACACTTACCCACTTCAATCTGAAAAAAAAGTTTGTTTTGTGCTTGTTGTTGATCGTGTCTAAATTTGCTAAACAATGATTCAAGTTTTTGAAAATTTGCTAAAACAATGGTTCAAGTGTTTGGAAATTTGCTAAAGAATGATTCAAGTTTCTGGAAATTTGCTAAGCAAGGATTCAAGTTTCTGGAAATTTGCTACACAATCAACTTTCTGGAGTTTTGCAAAACAATTATTCATTTTGAAATTTGATGTTTACTTTTACAGACGAACACACGCGAGTGGTGTTGCCAGACGCAGACCAGGATCC
This sequence comes from Phymorhynchus buccinoides, assembly GCA_017654935.2. Classification (NCBI taxonomy): domain Eukaryota; kingdom Metazoa; phylum Mollusca; class Gastropoda; order Neogastropoda; family Raphitomidae; genus Phymorhynchus; species Phymorhynchus buccinoides. The sequence continues at coordinate 40,966,920 of CM065697.1, forward strand.
TCTGTCCTCCTATATCAACGCTAATTATATTCGGGTTAGTCGCTAACGTATTTCACTTGCATTAGCTCTTAAGTGCATTCACATACAACAATAACAGTCTGCTGGGGAATCCCATCCCACTTGTAAAGAAACTGAAACAAACTCTCACACACTTTGTCTCTCTCTCATCCACGCGCGTTCTTAACCAGAGTTTAACTTGGACTTTAACACACTAACACAACTTTCCGATTATCACCCCTTTATTCTTAAACTAAACGAGAACAACTTTGGTCCCTTTGTATGAGTAAAAAAATGTTCGTCTTGGGACAGGCACTGACAGGATAATTTTTACAAACACACCGTTCCTCGTGACACCAACTAAAAAACTTATCTGTCTCCGCGAAGCACCATCTTCTCCACCGAGGTCACAAACTTGGTTGCACCTCCTCCCCAAACGTTCTCCACCCAAACGTTTACAAGACCGTTGGTGCCCTTGGCACCAACACTCAACCAGCGGCTCCCTCAGAAGCGCGAGGCTGGTCTCCCTTCCTCTCTCCGGCTCCACAGGTCGAAGGTCCACCCAACAGGAAGGGGTTACAGGGGGGACTGGGCCACACACCCTGCAAGGGAACTGAAAAGGCTGTCAATATTCTAGCCCTACTTGAATTAGCTTCGCGGACAGAATTTTCCGTGATTAGTTTCGGTGTGAGTGTGTTTAACCATGTACTGGCCTTTACAAAACTTAGAACTTTAGACAAACACACCAGCACCGAAACTGTAACTTTCTCTCAAAAAGAGTATACAATTTTTAAGACACCATAATGTCTTTGCAAATGTAAATTAAAAAAACCTACAATTTTGAAAACCCTGCAAAATTTAGAAACCCAATTTAAACTTTATGAATGAAATACAACTTTGAAATAAGTAAACTTCTTTAAATCCTAGCAATTTAGAAAACAACAACCCAAAATTTACTTTACCCGGACTTCCGAAAAACCCGGTTAAAAAAACGACTGATTAAAAGGGCGCAGCCTTCTAGCTCAACATCGCCAGACACAGTGCTGTGCACAACCAGACAGTGTCCTATTTGGCTGCTGGCTGTGTGAGCAGTCGAGCGAGTTACCCAATAAGTTTACGAAATTCACGTGCTACACGTGTTATAAAGAAACAGCTCTACAAAACTTGGTTTTACCAAGGGTAAAGTATATCTCCGACAAGGAGTTACTTTTTAAATTTGCAACTTGCATTTTAGTTTTACAACATAATATATTTACCAAATTTTATACATTAATAAATTGACATATTATATCGTCAATTTCGGAATTATGCCTTTCCTGACAGTACCCCCCCCCCCCAAAAAAAAAGAACGCTTGCGATCTTTAAATATAGCAACTGGGAACATTAGGAAAGGTCTGTCAGGCAAGGCATAAAAAATAACATACCAATAAAAGGCAAATCCATAGATGTCAATTTCTTAACTAAGCACGCCTAAAAAACAACAACCAATTTCCCAATATTTTCAAATATTCAGTCAACTAAATACCAATTTAGTATGACTTAATACAGCACAAAAAAGTCATCATAGTATCATTCATATAATGATACAAACGTTTTGATTTAAATTATCCATGCCAATATTCAATGTAAACATGTGAAATATTCACACAAGCCAACTAATTAACGAAGTAATTTAAGTCATGAACACAGTCATACCCAACATAGACATATATCAAAGGACATAACAAATCCAAAAACGTATGCGTCACAAGAAGTTCATCTTAACTTTTTCAATCAACTAATCCGACGTGATATGAACACGCACAACCATAATATCAGCAATACTTTAGGTGATTCAATCAACTAAGTTTAGTCCACACACAAAATATCATCAAAATGTGACATTCTCTCAAAATCAGCTTTCATCTCAAGTCTTAGTTAACGACTGAGAAAATCTGCGATAACATTTTCTGTGCCAGAGATTGACTTCACAACGAAGTTGTACTCTTGCAGCGCCAAGGACCACCTCATGATCCTGGAGTTCTTGAACGCCGAAGAGCACAAATACACTAAAGGTCTGTGGTCAGTCTGCAACACAAAAGATCGTCCCCACAGATATCGACCCAGTTTGGTAATCACCCAAACTATCGCCAAACACTCTCGCTCAATTGTGCTGTATCTGGTCTCTCGAGGCAACAACTTTCTCGAAACAAATGTAACAGGATGTAACACATCATCATGATCCTGCAACAACACACCACCCACACCAACAGAACTTGCGTCACAACGAACAACAAATGGTTTGTCCAAATCCGCAATCAGTAGTATTGGACTACTGGACAACTGACGCTGAAGTTCGTCCAGGGCAGTCTGACACAAAGCAGACCACACAAACTTCCTCTTACTCGCTCCTGACAACAAGTCGGTGATAGGTGCAGTAAGTGTGGCAAAATCACGGATATAACGTCTGTAATATCCAACCAAACCCAACAATGCTCTAACTTGTCTTTTAGTTGAAGGAGTGGGAATGTGCAAGATTTTATGAATCTTCTTCTCCTCAGGACGCAACACTCCACTTCCAACTTTATGTCCTAGGAACACAAGTTCCCGAAAACCGGCAAAAATCTTTGTTGGTCTGGCCGTCAAACCTGCACATTGTAACTTGGTCAACACATCACAAACATCACGAAGATGATCCTGCCATCCAAAAGAATGAATCAGGATGTCATCAAAGAATGACACAGCATGCTGTCCCAACTGCAACGCTCTCATCATCCGCGCAAATGTTGCCGGAGCTGTGACGAGTCCAAACGGCATCCGGACCCACTGAAAGAGACCCAGCGGAGTCTGAAATGCGGTTTTGTGACGGTCCGCGTCGTAGACTGGAATCTGCCAGTATCCTTTTGTCAAATCAATCTTGGTGAAATAATTCGACCTGGACAATCTGATGAATAAATCATCTGTATCAGGAATGGGCTCCGCGTCTGCACAAGTAACCTTGTTAAGCTCACGATAATCACAACAGAAACGGGTGGAACCATCTGGTTTCTTAACCAGGACCACTGGAGCAGAATATGGAGACTGTGACGGCTCAATGACTTTCATATTCAACATTGAACACACCTCCTCCTTGATGGTTCCCTGCGAAGAAAACGGCAATGGGTACTGTTTTCGAAAAACAGGAGTTTCAGATGTCAATGGTATCTGATGTTGAATGGGTAATGTACAACAACCAGGGTTAGAGGTCAAAATCGGTACAAACCTAGAAAAGACATCAGATATCTCTATTTTCTGTGAAGAAGACAAAGAATGAGAATACACTACATCTTTGTACGTCTCTGATGACGCACTGTCCATTGTAGGAAGCACCACACAATCCTCAGGAATGACAGATTCAACGACTGCTATGGAAGCATTCGCTGAACACATGGGTCTCGGAACAGAGACTGGAGCTTTCCTGTCAGACTCAACAAAATCCTGAAAATCAAACTGGTTAGACAGAATGCAGTCAAATGGAATGACATCTCCATTCACAACAACAGTACTGGCAACAGCACGACGATAGTAAGATTTAAGCATGTTAGGATGAAAAATCTTTTTCTTGCCAGCGATTTCCACAATGTAGTCAAAGTCCAAAATCTCGACTATTTTGTATGGACCTTTCCACGTCAATAGAAGTTTATTCTTCGTGGTCGGCAAGAACACCAACACCTCCTCTCCAACCTGGAAAGAACGGGGTCGAGTCTTTCGATCACGGTACTTCTTTTGTACAGCTGCTGAGTCCTCAGCAGAATCTTGAGCCAGTTTACACATGTCGGCTATGTTGGTTTTTAAATCACATACATAGTCGCAAACATGCTTTGCCTCATCCGCATTCTCACTTCCAGTCCATGCATCCGCGAGAAAATCAACAGGACCACGGGCTCTCCTGCCAAACATCAGCTCGAACGGCGAAAAACCTGTGGAAGCATTTGGCATTTCACGACATGCAAACAACAAAGCTGGTATCAAACGATGCCACTGTTTAGGGTTGTTCTGCATCAGCTTGCGCAACATGGGTTTAATAGTGCCATGAAATCTCTCCACCACCCCATTAGACTGTGCATGGTAGGGTGACGAGTGTACGCCTTTTATGGACAAAAGCGTGAGGAATTCCTGAAACATGTGTGAGGTGAACTGTGACCCATTGTCAGACAACAATTCACAAGGAAATCCCAAACGACAAAATATACCAAAGAGGGCTTCTGCCACCGACACAGAGTCAATGGACTTTAGCAGCACAGCTTCCGGATATCTTGTCGCCACATCCACTAATGTCAAAACGTACCTGTGTTTGTCCTCAGAAAGAGGAGAAAACGGACCAACAATGTCCACCGCAACTCTCTGAAACGGTTGTTCAATGCGGGGCATTTTAGACAAAGGTACATCAGGCACACGTCCTTTCGCACAACACTTCTGACACACAGCACATGAACGACAGTACAGACGAACATCTCGGGAAATACCCGGCCACCAGAAACGATTCTGTACACGTCCAAGTGTCTTTCGGACTCCACAATGCCCTGCCAGAAGTCCGTCATGTGCCGTGAAAAGAACTTTGTTCTTTACATCCTCAGGAACAACCACCTGTGTAACCTCAACATCGTTTTTACAAAAAACACGGTACAACACTCCTTGTTGTTCATGAAATGAGTACGAACAATCAGCAGAAGAAAATGTCTCCCCTGATGAAGCCATGTCATGATATTTCTGCAGCTTCGGATCTGAACTCTGCAAAGAAATAAGTTCATCAGTCAACAATGTCAAATCTGAAATAGGTACTGTCAATCTGTCTTTGTTTTTTTCATCTTTTTTCTTGACCTCGGGTCAACACAGCAGCAGCTACAGGAAAAACATCAGACATAATCAAGCCTGGAATAGGGTCAACCCCATCAACATTACCCAGAATGAGATCTGCGACTGGGTCATCAATCACACAACACATCAATGAACCTGAAAAAAACCCAACATACGCCAAAGGAAAAACCTCCTTATTTCCACCAAAGGAAATGACTTCTTGTGTCCTACCTACAAATTGGTCTGGACGAACAAGCGACTTTCGTACACCAGCTGTTGTAGCGCCCGAATCCCGGAGCACTGAAACCTGAAAACCATTCACACAACCTGTGGACATAGGCAATGCGTTTCCTGGAGAGACTGAAGAACATAAAACCTCAGAATCAACCGAATCCTGCACAGAAAAAGAAACAGTACCAAACCTGGTACCTGCGCTGGAAAAACCTGCATGATCACCAGTCCCACTGGCACCTTTCTTAAGCCAGGTTGGACATTCTCTTCGGTAATGGCCAACGCCGTTACATTCAAAACACAGTACTCCCTCCCGAGTACCACCTTGTGTACTAGTACCACCACCAGTACCACGTCCACGTCCACGCATTCTCTCTCTGTGCACAAAACCTCTGCGAGCATTCTGGTTACCACGCTGTTGGTAACTCTGAAGTGAGGAAAATTTACTAGGCGAATTAAGAGCATAACGTGATGGTCCTTGCTGTACATGCACATGCGGTGACACAACCGCCTGACTAGCAGTATTCATTTCAAACTTCTGCGCGCGCGCCATACTCTTGTTGGGGTGCGCCAACCTGTAGTTCTCACAAGCCTCCAACATATCCTTGGAAGATGTAAAATTACGTTCCCTCAAAAATACAGCTAAGTCCTTGCTGACAGAACACAAAATATGTTCACACAACAAATGATCACGAAGACCGTCATATGTCTTTTTAATGTCAGACAAGTCAACCCACTTGTCAAACAAATGCGAAAATCTCGTCGAATACGACAAGAATGACTCCTCCTGTTCAGGACGAGAAGCTCGAAACTTGTCCCTGTATCCATCATTTGTACACTGAAATTTTGTCAACAAAGCCTTCTTCAATATATCATAAGAAACAGGCCCAGAAGCTGACAAACCATGATACAGAGACAAAGCACTGCCCTGTAAATACACACAAAGAAACATGGACCATTCTTCCTGCTTCCAGTTTGCACTTGTTGCAAAGGCCTCAAACCTAAAAAGATAAGCGTCCATATCATCCTTATTCTCATTAAAGTACGGCATCTTTGGGTACCGCGCTCCTCTTGCACCTGAAGAATTAACATCAGAATCTTCTCTAGTTTTTTTTTCCGACTGGGCGTTCAACTCAGCCAACCTTACTTTAGCATCCCACTCCATTTCCTTTTCTTTGAGTGCTAATCCTGCTTCCTCCCTTCTTGCAGCCAATTCTGCCTCTTTTTCGTTGGCAGCCAATTCTGCAGCATCTTTTTTTTCTTTGGCAGCCAATTCTGCCATTTTTGCCTTGGCAGCCAGTTCCATTTGTTTAATCTTAATTTTTTCCTCTTTCGCTCTTTGGTCGTTCTCACGAGCATCCTCTCTTTCCACAAAATTATTAATAAATGTTTGTACATCAGCACCAACTAAACCGAGTTCCTTTGCTTGCGCACAAAAGTTTAAATTTTTCAGAATCCATCCTGAAAACAACGACAGGACACCAACGCACGAGAAAGACAAAACGAACAAACGGGACAAGTAAGCGAAATTAAAGCTAAGGCGAGTTTTACCAAGTTACGAGTTTAGAAATTGACAATCAGTCAATCTTAAATTCAACTTGTTACATTTACTATCCAGAAAAAAACCAACAACAACCAATCAATAAATTGGCCAAAAGCAGCAATTCTTAATTAAATCCAAAATATCTAACAACAACTCAACATCATTATTTCCCAAAAACGAAAAATATGTTTTTCAATTAATTGCAAATATAATACATCATCAATGCATTCAAAGAGAAAACATACACACAAGAAAGATACACACACCAATCACACTCTACTGCCGGTAACAACACAGACAATACAAACGAAAGGGGTGATAACCACACAAAAAGCTAACCATATAAAAGACTAACAGAAAGAAAGTCGAGAGAAAAGAGAGCGTTGGAGTAATAAAAAAAATAAAAATATAGACACAATTAAAAGGAAGAAAAATGATCTTAATCCCTCGGCAACTTCGAAACCTAAATAAAATATCTACAATGAAGTGCCCCCGTAAACTGGACACGGGAATTAATTTAAATACAGAAAGTCATACAAAATTATACAATTCACATACAAAACAAACTATTGCAATTTTTTTGAAAATTTATGATTTGAAAAATAACTACCCTTTTTTTTTCGAAAATTCCCAACCTATATTCTACAACTATTTAACCTACAAACTCTGGGGTACGGGGTCACCACTGTAAAGAAACTGAAACAAACTCTCACACACTTTGTCTCTCTCTCATCCACGCGCGTTCTTAACCAGAGTTTAACTTGGACTTTAACACACTAACACAACTTTCCGATTATCACCCCTTTATTCTTAAACTAAACGAGAACAACTTTGGTCCCTTTGTATGAGTAAAAAAATGTTCGTCTTGGGACAGGCACTGACAGGATAATTTTTACAAACACACCGTTCCTCGTGACACCAACTAAAAAACTTATCTGTCTCCGCGAAGCACCATCTTCTCCACCGAGGTCACAAACTTGGTTGCACCTCCTCCCCAAACGTTCTCCACCCAAACGTTTACAAGACAGTTGGTGCCCTTGGCACCAACACTCAACCAGCGGCTCCCTCAGAAGCGCGAGGCTGGTCTCCCTTCCTCTCTCCGGCTCCACAGGTCGAAGGTCCACCCAACAGGAAGGGGTTACAGGGGGGACTGGGCCACACACCCTGCAAGGGAACTGAAAAGGCTGTCAATATTCTAGCCCTACTTGAATTAGCTTCGCGGACAGAATTTTCCGTGATTAGTTTCGGTGTGAGTGTGTTTAACCATGTACTGGCCTTTACAAAACTTAGAACTTTAGACAAACACACCAGCACCGAAACTGTAACTTTCTCTCAAAAAGAGTATACAATTTTTAAGACACCATAATGTCTTTGCAAATGTAAATTAAAAAAACCTACAATTTTGAAAACCCTGCAAAATTTAGAAACCCAATTTAAACTTTATGAATGAAATACAACTTTGAAATAAGTAAACTTCTTTAAATCCTAGCAATTTAGAAAACAACAACCCAAAATTTACTTTACCCGGACTTCCGAAAAACCCGGTTAAAAAAACGACTGATTAAAAGGGCGCAGCCTTCTAGCTCAACATCGCCAGACACAGTGCTGTGCACAACCAGACAGTGTCCTATTTGGCTGCTGGCTGTGTGAGCAGTCGAGCGAGTTACCCAATAAGTTTACGAAATTCACGTGCTACACGTGTTATAAAGAAACAGCTCTACAAAACTTGGTTTTACCAAGGGTAAAGTATATCTCCGACAAGGAGTTACTTTTTAAATTTGCAACTTGCATTTTAGTTTTACAACATAATATATTTACCAAATTTTATACATTAATAAATTGACATATTATATCGTCAATTTCGGAATTATGCCTTTCCTGACACCACTCCTGAAAGTTTGTGGCTGGTTGACACATGCACAAACAGCTCTTGCAATCATGTCCCAAACATGGTTAATGGGATTTAAGGCAGGGGACATGGCTGGCCCTTCCATTTGCTCGATTGATTCGTCGTTCAGGTACTGGTCCACAACGTGTGCTCTGTGTGGATGGGTGTTATCATCCATGAGGATGAACTCCGGGTCAATAGCTCCAGCGCAGTAGTAGATCTCACGTTTGGACCAAGGATTTCATTCCGGTATCTGGCTGTCGTCATGGTTCCGTTCAGGAGCACACGGAGATCGGTCTTTCCCTGCACACTGATTCCACCCCAGACCAGAAGTGAGCCTCCTCCATAACAGTCATGCTGGAATGGTTCCATTCAGGAGCACATGGGGGTCGGTCTTTCCCTGCACACTGATTCCACCCCAGACCAGAAGTGAGCCTTCTACGTAACGGTCATGCTGGGCCGTGTAAAGGTCGTGGAATCGCACCCCCAAAAAAGCATAAAGTGAACACTACTCACTTTTTCAACACTACAGGGACATTAATTACTGAAGTCAGTGTCTATCAATGAACCACACACACAAATCAAGCAGTAGTTTTCCACAATTTTCAAAGCAAAAAGTGATGCAAAGCAAGTGTTGAGTAGTATATGATTATATTGTAGAAGACTTAACCAAAAAAATGCAAACGCTCATCATATTATTTGTGGCTGATTTTCAAGTGAATTGCTCACTTGCTCATGAAATCTATGGTTGTGACACAAAAAATAATTATTGATTATATTGTATCTTTTTTTTTTAAAGGGCTATGAAGGAGAGCCGCATGCCTACGTGGCCACCCAGGGCCCCATGGCTCACACCCTAGAAGACTTCTGGCTGATGATCTGGCACCTGCACTGCCCCATCATCGTCATGATCACCAAGCTGAAGGAAAAGAGCAAAGTAAGAAAGATGCACTTTTCACACCCCTGCAGAGCAGAATGACAGCAGCGAAAATGGACAAACCTAGCTGAAGAAATAGAGCAAAGTAAGACAGCAAGGTTTCACATAAACTATTCTTATCATACTGACCAACACTCAAAACAATAGCAGAAACATAATTTGGAAACCAATGCCCAAGCAACATAAAAACGAAAGTTGCAAAGGGACCGCAACTCCCTTTACCGGAAGCCCGGTTACTCCCCTTTCACTTCCGGTCAAATTACGATGTTTCTGCTATTGTTTTGAGTGTTGGTAAGTATTTAGTTAGAATAGATAGTAATATTAGTGGGGTGAAATCTACCAGTTGCATACACGTACATGGAGCAAGCAAGACTACACAGTTTCACATAACTCTCTCCCCCGCTCCCTCCCCCCCCCCCTCCCCCCCCCCCCCACCCACCCCCACCCCCTCCCTCTCTCACACACACACACAGATGCCTGATCACCAAGCTGAAGTTTAGTCAGCTATGTATAAGAAAGATCATTTAATGACAAAAGAGACAGCAACTCGTTTTTTCATTCAAAAGATTACAGCAACAAAAAATGTGGATATTGCTATCAAATCATAAGTATCATTTTTATTTTTCAGCCAAAATGCGAAAACTACCTGCCAGAGCATTATGGGATTTACGGTGACATTGAGGTCACGGTCACCAAGGTGATACAGAAGAAAGGTTACGTTGTTCGGCATCTTCATTTGAAGGTGAGACATGAAAAATCAATGGTGTGTCACTATGTGTGTGTATGTGTCACCGAGGATTTGCACAGAAGAAAGTTAGGTGATTACCTAAGCACCTTCATTTTAAGGTGAGACATGGAAATGGTTGTGTGTGTCAAGTCAAGTCAAGTCAAGTCAAGTCAAAATGATCTTTATTGAGGATAAAGGAGTAAGCTTGACAGCTTTTTTTCATCCTGTCCTCAGAATGAAAAGTACTATGAAAGCAACTCGAAAAATAACTCAACATGCAAAACAAAACATTCCAAAGTACTTAACATTAGCCTAATAATATAACACATTGAAATAACTGTTTAGAGAGAGACTTCAGACACTTTATTTTACAAGGATAAGAATTTAGGCTGGGCCTAGTCTTCCATTCTTCCAAGAGAGAGTATAAATGAACGGGAGATTGAAGTGAAAATGGTTGTCCCTTCCCCATTTCTTTTTATCCCCCATCACCCATATTAACAAATGTCCCAGACACAATGGAACAAAGCAAAGATCAATCAAAGTACAACAATTGTAAAGTATCAAAAGGACATGTTCCGATGGAATAGGTGCTCATTTTCTAAAGTTAGTCTAATTCATAGGGTTTCTAACATTATATTTAACATGTGTGTGTGTGTGTGTGTGTGACAGTCACCAAGACAATACAAAAGAAAGGTTACAGTGTTTAACACCTTCATGTGAAGGTGAGAGATGGAAATGGTATGTGTGTGTGCATTGGGGGTGGTGTATGTTTGTAAGTATGTGTGTGTGTTTCTGCCTTTCCATACATATGTTTATAATTTCTACGATGATACTTCACTTTCAGTACACAGCCTGGCCAGACCGCAAATCCCCCCCCCCCGACACCCCCGGACTAATTGCTGTATTTAATCCTTATTTTATGCTAACCAGCTTCTTCTTCTGCGTTCCCAGGCCATATGGCCATAATGGGTAAGGTACATATGTGTCCGGTTTTCAGTTTTCACTGGTCTCCCCGCTGCGTACAGCCGACACATTCCGATTTCGGAGGAGCTCAAAGGAGAATAATTATTTGGAAGATTTTTCTAAGAGAGAAAAAAAGGCAGGAGAAAGGGGCCAATAAGTCAGAAAGATAGTAGATGATAGAAATCAAAGGGAAACGGCAGAGTCAAAGAGAGTGGCAGATTAGAGGAAGTTACAAGCACAGAACTTCCAGAAGGTGTGGGAACTATTTTTTTTACGAAAGATCCCCCCCCCCCCCCCCCCGGTATCCCCCCGGGGAGATGCTAACCAACAAGACTAATTGCATGGATGCCCCTGCTTTCAGGATGTCCTGAAGTTCAGGATTTTATTTATTGCCTGGAGCCGGTGTCGCCGGATTATAAGAATTTGCTGGTTAAAGACGTCATAAAGTTTAACCAGAAGTGAAAGTGCAACGAGAGCCTGTCAATTACATTGGAAACTGTTGTTTCCCTTCAGCTTCCAGGGGACATTGCCCCCCCGGGACCCCCAGGAGGGGTGCTGTCCCTGCATTCCACCAGGGCTTGCAGGATTTTTGAAATTTCCCAAGACCACCCATGTAATTGCATCATTGTCTATGTTCCACTGTGCAGTGCGACGGAGAATCTCGCATGTTGCTTCACTTCTGGTACACGGCCTGGCCTGACCACAAGCCCCCAGACTCCCCCGGCATGCTGCTGGAGCTGGTGAAGGAGGTGGAATTGCGGAGGTACTGCAGTGATGGCGTCACCCCTAGAGGGCCTGTCATCGTTCATTGCAGGTAAAGGATGGTGATGGTGATGAAGATGATGATTACTTGTTAAAGGGTGGAGCTGAGAATATACAGCAGTGATGACGTCACCCCTAGAGGGCCCGTCATCGTTCATATTGCAGGTAAATCATTAGAACTGGGACTACATTTACATGGCATTGCCAGACCTGTTTACTCTACTCTTTTCGAATAGTATTCTACTCAATTTGGACCTCTACTACCCTTCAAAATGTATCGTAACACTTTTTAATCCTTGATTGCTACTCATTTTCAGCTAACAGTGTTTGATGGTTTTAATGAACAGGACTACACATTTTGCACCAAAACTACTCATTTCAGCTATCCAGACTACTCAAGACATGTGTAGGGGGTAACCAGGTCTGCATTGCCATCTTGTTGCTATCAGCATTGGGATATGTCGGCTCTAAGAGAGGAACGTTCTGTGTGTGTGTGTAATGTTTCCATGTTAATACTGTGTGTAGGAGCCAGGATAATAATAATAATTGGCACTTATATAGCGCACATATCTAGAAAATTCTATTCATGGCGCTTTACAAAGAAATAAAACTACAAACATTCCCATTCACACACGCACACACACACACCACTCAATTTCCATACGGCACAATCAACACACACACACACACACACAAACACACACACTGCACACACACACACATGTACACACACTGCACACACACACACATGTACACACACCTCAATTTCCATATGGCACAATCAACCTATGCATGTCAGCTACAACTTTGAAAAGAGATGAGTTTTTAGACTGGCTTTGAACGCGTCCAGAGAGTCGGAGTGTCTGAGAGACAGGGGTAAGTTGTTCCACACAGATGGAGCCTGGAACGAAAAGGACCTTTCACCAAAGTTTTGGTTTTGACAGTGGCTGGTTGCAGGAGGCGAGTGTCAGAGGAAGAGCGGAGGACACGAGAAGTTGTGTAGAGATGAAGTAGGTCAGACAGGTAATCAGGGGCAGAACCAGAGATGACTGTGAAGGAAAGAGTGGAGAGTTTATAGTCAATCCTATCAGAGATTTTTAACCAGTGCAGAAGTGACATGACATGTTCATATTTAGAAGACCGACGGGCTAATCAGGCAGCATTGTTTTGAATTCTTTGGAGGCGACTGAGAAGATACTTTGGGAGGCCAGCAAGGAGAGAGTTGCAGTAATCGATTTTATACGAAACAAAAGCACAGACCAAAGTTTTCGTGGCGTCAGTAGATAGATAGTGGCGAACAGAACTGTGATCAACATAGTCATGAACGTGGGCCTTTAAGAGAAGAAGATAACTTTATTTTTCTCTGTGTTGTGTTTCCAGTGCTGGCATAGGCAGGAGGGGGTGTTTGGTGGCCATTATCCTTGCGATTCGTCAGCTGAGAGAGGAACACTCTGGACTTGTTTGACATTGAATTGTGTTTTTATGCTTTTAGTCTATAGTATGATAGTTGTTCGGGTGTGTGTGTTGTGTCCATGGTCTAATCTCCAAACTTTAACGTTGGCATTTTCTCGGGAAATAGAAGGCATACATTGTTCAAACTTTGCACACATATAGATGTCTATGCAAGCTTTCAAATAATAATGATTTGAATAATTAAATACTTAAAACAACACTGTAAACAGATAACATTTTAGATTAGTGGGTTAGAGAGTATTCAACAGGCAACATGAGTTAAGAAACTCATCAACACTGAAAGCCTCGATAGCTCATTGGTAGAGTGTCTGTCTGTCATGCCAATGGTTCCGGGTACGATTCTCGGCATGGGCACTTTTTTTTTCTTGTATCCATTAACGATAGTTTCATTTGTACTTTATAATTTTATTGGATATCTTGTACTTTAGACCCCCCCCCCCCCCCCCCCCCCCCCATCAATCTTTGTTTGTTGTTGTCCCACATGTTTCTGTTCGAGTGAGCCTAGAAGGCTTTGCCTCTTGTTTAATGCTCATAATGTATAATTGATAGCTGGGGTTTCCCCCAAGTCTAACCCCACCCCCAAAAATGAGTGGTGCTGCTATGTATTCTTTATGTGGGAGAAACCCGAATTTGATTGAGACGAGTGTTTGTGTCTAGAAAATGATACCATACCATCCCAGTCACTTGTATTACATGTAGAGTTAGGTGTAGAGTGGCACAGTGGTAGCGCGTTTGCCTCGTGTCAAGTAAACCCGAGTTCGAACCTGGGTACAGGGGATTTTTCCTCTCACTTTGCACTAGACCTTTCGGTCTGAATGTGGAGTCTTTCAGATGAGACGATAAACCGAGGTCCTGTGTGCCCATGCACTTAGCACACGTGGCAACAAAAAAGTTGTCATTTGGTCAAAATTTACACACACCCTTTCCTTCCTCATCAGTCACACAAAAATCACATGCAAAATTATTTTTAAAAATTGGGTGGCGTGATTCTGGCTGCTACGCGCTCTTCAGGTGTGAGCAACCCGAATTTCACAGACGTCTCTGTGACTATAAAATACCTTCTTCTTCTTCTTTGATCACTCAGGCTGTTTTCCTGTCAAAATACCTAAATGTATATTTACATTCATTGCTTTTTTTCTTTTCTTTTTTCTTTCCAGTGCTGGCATAGGGAGGACGGGGTGTTTCGTGGCCATCAGTGTCGGGATACGTCAGCTGAGGGAGGAACATTCGGTGGACGTGCTGGGCGTTGTGTGTGGAATGAGACTGGACAGGTCAGTCAGTAAGCCTTTGTTAAGAAACTGACCACGTTGTGTGTATGCAGACCTGTTTACCATTCCGGTTTAGCCGGAATTATTCCGGAAATTTGCTAAAATTCCGGGTAAAATAGTAAATTCCGGGTGAATGCTGAAAATTCCGGATTTCGAAAAACCGTCTATTATTTGTTTCCGTTCGTAGTAAAAGACGCAAGGGTTGACCGAAACGTGTACCTAACACACTACGTCATCAGAAAAGGGGTTGTGCTTGACGTCACATGCATTAAATGCTGCATTTTCATTGGTTAAAGGGGTGAAATAATGTTTTTATTTTGGTCGATCTATTTCGGGACTGAGCAAATGGCGGTCAGACTTTTACTGTCGATTCGAAGAGCTTTCCAGGCAGTTTTTTAATGGTAGAGATTGTAATTAGGGCTTGAAATGAGTCAATTTAGATTATATTATCACTGGAAAATACGATGATGTGAGAATTTTGAAGTTTTCAACGGAAAATGAAGTGAAAATTGATCGTGATGGCGCCGAGTTGCAACTTGGCATCCGCCGATCCGCGGCCGAGTGATTTTTCTCTGTCCGATCGTGGACATTTCCAGGTATTTTGCTTTTTCCAGCTTGTTTTATATTAAAATTTACTAAGAATTAGTGACTGAATTTACTAATAAAACTGTTCTGGCGAAATTGAGCCAAGAAATCATCACAATATTGAAAATCGACGACGATGTTCGCGGAAAGGAGAAGAAGAAGAAACCGCTTTATCGCGAGTCGTGTACAGATCATGTGAATTCCGGTTTTTGTTCTCAAATTCCGTTTTTTTGTGTGGCAAATTCCGGGTTTTTCATTATAAGGGTAAACAGGTCTGGTGTGTGTATGCATGGGTGCAACTCAGAGCGAAACGCAGCTGCGAGACTCAACTCATCGAGCTCATGGAGGAGATCACAGTGAGCCTTGAGGCAGGACAGCAGACAGACATCCTCATCATGGACTTTGAGAAGGCATTTGATAAAGTCAACCACAGCCTTCTGCTGCATAAGCTACACATATATGGCATACGAGGCGAAGTGAACAGATGGGTGGCGGACTTTCTCTGCGGCCGGCGCCAGTCGGTCGTCCTTGAGGGCACCCAGTCAGACTATGTGAGTGTCCAGTCGGTTGTCCTTGAGAGCACCCAGTCAGACTATGTGAGTGTCCAGTCGGGAGTACCGCAAGGATCAGTGCTCGGCCCCTGCTTATTTCTGGTCTATATTAATGACTTACCAGAAAGGCTTTCATCGAACGCAAGACTGTTCGCTGACGACACCACAGTTTACAGACGCATATTCTCGGGAGAGGACCATGCCCATTTACAAGAAGACCTCCAGCGCCTTGAGGAATGGGAGAAGAAATGGGACATGAAATTTCACCCGGGGAAGTGTCAAACGTTGCCTGTCACACGAAGCAGGAAGCCCTCGTATCTCTCTCCTGTCTTAATTATGTCTCTATGTTTTTCTCTCCCCCTCCGTTGTCTCTCCCCCCCACCCCCCACCCCCTCTCTCTCTCTCTCCACTACCCCTACCAACTTCATGGTCACACCCTGGACACTGCAGTCGGTGAAGTACCTGCGATGGGTGTCACTCTACAGGCAAACGGGAGCTGGGACGCCCATCTGAGCGCCATCACAGCAAAGGCCAGCCAGGCACTCGGATTTCTGAGGCGAAACCTCAAGATAGCCTCCACTGACCTGAGAGCAAAAGCCTATATGGCCTTTGTAAGGCCGCTTCTTGACTACGCCTGCTCAGTGTGGGATCCCTCCACTCAGAAAAACATCGACAGAGTGGAGCAGATTCAACGAAGAGCTGCGAGGTTCGTCTCAAATCAATATCGGAGGACAGCCAGCATCACCGATATGGTACAGAGGCTTGGATGGAATCCCCTGCAGCAACGCCGGCAGGTTGCAAAGCTCACCATGATGTATAAAATACAGAATGACATGATGAGCATCAACAAAACCAAGCTTGAACCACAGACAGAGCAACAAAGAAGAGGACACTCACAACAATTCCTTGTTCCCCAGTGTCGCACACAGTACAGACAAAGTTCCTTTTTCCCACGCACCATCAGGGAGTGGAACGTCCTGCCACCAGCAGCAGTTGAGGCCAGAACCCCAGAGAGCTTTGTGACCAGAGTCTGGCAACACCTCAGTGGACAACCTCCTGCTGCAGACGCCACGTCTGATGGCCCCACTCTGGGGTCATCGGACTAACGAGCTACAATACTTTCCCCTCCTCCCCTCCCCCCTCCATTTTTCTTTTCCTCCTCCCCTCCGCCCCATCCCCACTACCCCTTCTTCCAACAACCCAGCAGATCAACAGTTGGCTAGGCTTATGGTTCTCTTTTATCTATCCCCTCTTCTGTCACACTATTTCTCCTCAGGCCTTGAGCCTTTCTTCCGGCAAAAGTGGTATAGAACCTCCCCGGTTCCGTGGCAAAATAATCAAAGTGTTGATTGTGGCCACGCATGGCTAAGAAGAAGAAGAACTTTTCCTGGTATACAAGGATTTCCTGTTTTTGAATTTTACCAGAAAAGGAATTTCCTTTTTTTTTAATTTGTCAAACAAGATCTTTGTGTGTCTACTGTATTTTTGAAACACTTTAAGGTTAGCATTTGTATAAATTGTGGAAAAAGCAAACTAAAATACCTTCATAAATCAATTTTTGCTTCAGCTGCAGGGGGACATTACCTAACTAACTAAGGGGAACATTACCCCTGGACCCCGGCCTTTCAGGGTTTTTTCATTTTGTGTAGTTGCACCCGTGTGTATGCGTGCCCCCATTATTGTGGCTATGATGTTGTTTATTAGAGAGTGTGTGTGTGCTCGCGACATGAGAATAATAATAATAATGAATATTTATATAGTGCGATACCCCATTGTGGGCTCATCGCAATTTACAAAGGCATCACAAAAATATTTGGGGGAAATAAATTATTCAGGCACATACTAATAATTAGCAGTAAAATCAGTAAAAGTAAAGACCCCCCCTGCATTTCTCGGTTAATTCCATTTTTCCATTTTTGCCTTTCTTACCAAACATAAAGCTGTATTTCATGAAACTTTTCAGCTAATTATCTTTTTGGAATACTAACTCTTACCATAGCTGCCAACCATTCCTTTTTTCCCAGAATTTTTCCGTTTTCTGGGCGCGATTCCGCTTTTCCGATTTAAAGAGTTGAGTCGACGTGCATGCGGGTTTCCAATGCCGATCCATCTTTTCTTACCCGAAAACCATATTCTGCGCATGCGTGAAAACTTTCTTTTTGGGCCAAGATGGCGTCAAAGAAAAGTGTGCAGTTGAAAAGTCAGGCCTACCAGAAGTTTGTTCTGCGATATAAGAAGAATTTCCTGTATATTTACGAGTCTTGACAAGGCGAAACAAAAATGGTGTGCCGTCTGCACATCTTGACCTATACCGTAAAATCATTAAAAAAAAAAATCCACACAGATTAAAAACATCAAACAAGATCTAAAACCCTGTATAAAATAGCATGTCACACCAAACAATACTCGTAAAATGAGAGAGAGAAACACTCTGAAATTAAAACCCACTTATACATAACACTGCCATAACAATAACATACTCTCTCACACACAAACACAACACCAGAATGTCATTAATGCATTTTGGTTGGCTAAATGCTCATTGTGACATTCACTTCCAACTACCGTATTTTACTACAAGGCGCACACCCCAAATTTTACCCCCAAAATTCAGATTTTATTATAGTTTCTTACTATATTAGCAGTCACATTATAAGGCGCAGGGGTCTCTCTAGGAGAAAAAGTATCGCCTTATAGTCCGTAAAATATGGTAAGTGTTGTATTGCGTCCAACTCGTATATATTGTGCTTATTAATTTTACTATCTACAGCGATTTGAGCTCCCTGTAAAGCAAGTAAAGCGCTCTAGAGATATCCGTAATGAACATTACTACAGAGGAACCTCGCTTTTAAGATTTAAAAAAATCGGCCCCATGAAGCTAAAAGGTCTCATAAGGAGGGGTCTTTATAGGGAGGTACGTGGACATATATGAAGTCCTGATATGAAGGGGGAGAAAATCATGGGGAATTTTTTTGATCACATCTTAGAAAGATCTTAATACGGAAAGTCTTATCCCCTTCCCTGCCTGGTCCTGTGTTTACTACAGGATGTGTGATGTCATTGATGATGTCATAACTTTTGATGGAATGTTTTTTGGTTTAGACAAGACCATATCTCTAAGCCGTTTTCTCAGATTGAGTCTAACAGGTCTCTTTTTAAATGTTATGATAAGAAAATCGACAATTTTTAGTTTTCCTCCGGCAGTGAAGGGGTTAATACTAGGGATGTTCCACTGTATTAAGTCATAAGTTTCTTTATTGTCCATTGGCATTGTACAACGCACATGGAAACTTGTCTTCTGCCGTGTAAAATAAGATGAGATATATCAAAATATAAACATTAAATAAAAAATATGAAACATAAATTTACATTAAAACAAATATGTAACTCTCACACCACACCCAATCTATCATTCATCTGCTCTCCCCCCCCCCCTCCCCTTATCTCTTGCTCACTCATCATGCAACCCACCACCACTTCCGCCTTCATTTTTAACCCTTTTCTTTTTTCCTTCCTTTCCCAGTTTTTTCCTTCTTCCTTTTCCCTTTTTTCTTTCTTTTTTTCTTTCCCTCCTCCCTTTAAATTTTTTTTTTTTTTTAGGTAGGCTTTTTCTCTCCGCTCTCTTTCATCCTATTGTCTGTGTGGCTGACTAAGATGGACATTTTAGACAGCGCGCTGATGTTGGTTGGTTTTTGTCACAGGGGAGGCATGGTCCAGACACACGAGCAATACGACTTTGTGCACCAGGCGCTCTGCGAGTACGAACGCACTCTGGGCGAACCCTCCATCCAGTCCATCACGGCCTTGACCTCTGAGGGTCACTGACCTTCAACCTCTCACCTTAGCAGCGGCGGATGGACGGACGGCGCTTAGCCTCACCCACCCACCCGCCCTTCCTCCCACCTACCCGCCCTTCCTCCCACCCACCTAACCTTTTTTTTTTCTCCCCCCCCCCCCCCCCCCCCTCCCCTTATCTCTCGCAAAGTTTGTGACTGTTCACTGCTGTTACTGTCACTCTCTGACTTCGCCTTGGCATGAGGCTGTGTCGGACCAGTTGACGTAAGCTAGAACACCAAGGCTACATCAAAATGTTATGTTCTGCATGGTTGTGCGGGGATTGTCTTAAGCCATGACAAGCTCCTAGCATAACATTATCAGTCTAAAATCTTCCAAAGTCGGCCCATGTGGCAGGGTAATAAAAAACAAAACGGTCACACACGTAATGTTCTCATCCCTAGCTGGTGCATTTGTACCGTAGTGTTCAAGTGCTTCGGCGGTTGGGATGATCCCTGGAGTCTTTAAGCCAGGGTAAAACAACAAACAAACTCTCTGACTGAAAATGTTTTGGGGAGTGCACATTCAGGTACAGTTGTTGAGAAAAGGGGGTGGTTTGGGAAGGGGATGGAGGGGGGGGGGGGGAAACTTCAAAATGTTATGGGCATGCACATTTGGTTATGGGTGGTGAGAAAAGAGGATCGAGAAATGAAGGGTGTTGGATGGTTGAAGAGAGGGGTGAAAGGCGTGATTTACCAGTTATATACCCTCCTCCCCTCCCTCCCTTACCCTCCCTCTGTCATCCTGTGGGCTTAATTCTTATACTGGCAACGAGACGGACTTCAGATACTGAAATTCAGAGTGAGAAAATTGTACAAAAAATTTCTTTGTGGGCTGTATGCGTTTTTTCGTGATGAACATTGAAAAAAATGTGGGTACCCAAACTGGGTTTTGGGGGAACATTTACATTTGGAAGGAGATGTAGACGTGGGTGGGGTAGGGGCTAATGATGTGGGTGGAGGTGGGGGGAAGAAAACCTAGTAGTATTGGAGAGAGAGGACCCTAAACACACACATATCTTGATATGTTTCTTTGTTATGAATGTGGTGGGTTGTTTTTTTCTTCTGTATTTTACCTTAAATTCTCTGTGTGTTGTTTATGTGTTCGTTTTTGTTAACGGAGTTGAGAAATGTTACTGTTAGGAAATTATGAATGCATCATGGAGGAAATTGGCTTCATAGGAATGAGAGAGTGTGTGAGAGTTAATGAGCGTGTGTTAATAAGTGTGTATGAGTGAGTGTGTGTGTGAGTGAGAGAGAGTGTGTGTGAGAGAGAGAGTGTGTGTATGAGTTCATGTGTGTGTGTGTGTGAGAGAAAGAGAGAAAGAAAGCAGAATTATTGACTGTAATTTCTTGAATTTTCTATTCGCTGTCCCTACATGAACTATCCAACTGTAAATGACTATTGCACTGTTCTGTTAACCCCTTCCCTGCCCAGTCCCCTGTCTACTGCATGGTGTGTGATGTCAATGTCATTGATGATGTCATAACTTTTGATGTCATGGTCCCGGAATGATGGTTTTGGGTTTAGACAAATCAGGAAAGATATATATCTCTAGATCGTTTTTCTCAGATTGAGTAACAGGTCTATTTTAAATTTTATAATAAAATAAAAATTTGATAATTTCTCTGTTTTCATCTGGCAGTGAAAGGGTTAAGTTGCAAAGTAATATAACCACAGTGAGGCAAAAATTGACATTTCTTTTTCCTCGTTTCTTTTTGTTATGCTACCAATGCTCTGCTTTAACTCATTCGCATCACAATGATTTTGAATTATTTTTAAAAAAATCACTGCAGCCATACACACAAACAAAACGGACATAAACAAAAAGAGAAATGAAAGGTTACAGGTTTTTACTTCAGGTTTATGCATATGGATTATGGAAGTGGTAGATCAGACTTTTTTTGTTTGTGGCTCAAGCCACAAACCTATAACTCACTTTGTCGGTCTGTCGGTCCAAAATTGTCGCACATTTTGACAAAATTGTCGCACTTCAAATCGAGGCTACACTTCTGGCTGCTGTTTAAAATGTATTTTAAAAGCATACAAAATAATAAACATATGTAATACAGACACTACAACAGACACGACGAGTATGCAGTGCTTCTTTTGATGAGTATAAGTAGGATACATGGTTTTAAATGTTTTCCAAAAGATATAAAAAGTTACGAAATGGTACAGAGATAACATTCTGGTTTACAGATTAAAATTATTGAAAAGCCAGGGGAGGTAACTCATGATTGGAGTGGTAAAAATAGACCGCGTGCCACGAACTATTGCGATTTCGCGCTTGTTTATATTGAAAAACTACAGCAATTAGTTACCCCACTTCAAACCACTACAAGCGCATAGTAAGAGGCAAATGTGTGATCTAAGGGAGCGAGGCGAGTTTAGAAGTGACCAAAGTGTGGTGTGCATGCAGATTTACTTCCCTTGAAATAAATTCATCAAATTGACAGCTTTATATTAATTCCGACCATATATGGGTGGAACGACTTGAATTAGTTAATGGAGTATGCTTGCCAGTTTTAACTCATTCAAGTCATTCCGGCCATATATGTCCGGAATTAATAGATACTGTCAAGTTGATGCATTTGCTTCAAGGGAAGTAAATATGTGTGCACACCATACCTTGGTCACTTCTAAGCTCGCTTCACTCCCTTAGACCACAAGTTTGACTTTGCTTTTGTAGTGGTTTGTTGTGGGGTAACCAATCGGTGTAGAGTTTTTCTATATAAAGTATATATATAAAAAAGTCTGATCTACCACTTCTCTGTCTAAACGTGAAGTGAAAACCTGTAATCTTCTTTCATTTCTCCTTTTGTTTATGTATGTTTTGTTTGTGTGTATGGCTGGAGTGATTTGTGAGTTTTTTTAATAATTCAAAAAATTGTGATGCGAATGAGTTAAACATGTAACAGATTGTACCCCCATAGTAAACATGGGGGGAAAAACGCTGTTTGTGTTAAGGTTGGTTCAAGTTCCCTTTTATCCCAGGGATGTCTTTTGAACCCAAATCCTTTTCAACTTGGTTGAGAATGCATGTGCAATAAGCTTAAATGGAAAGTCCTATCTCAGTCAAGTTTATATCTGCTTTAACAGATGCATATCAGAAAACGTTCAAATTTCTTTATTCTGCAGGGATCCGTATCTCCTATGCTTGGTCAATCTGTCCGGTATTTCTTGTGAAGATTAATACAGTGATTTCCCGAGGCCCCGGTCATAGGCCATTGACCTATTAAAATTGAAAATGTCCTATTGTGTTCTCCCCTGTCAGGATAAATGTCTGATTACATTTGTAACACTGGCACGCTTTGTCCTATTGATTTCTCTCGTCTCAGGACAGTTTGTCCTATCACTTTTCAATCCTCGGTGCATCACTGTTAATAAGTGAATATTGTCAGTGTTCTAGTCCGTGAAATGCTCCTGTGACGAAGTCGCAAACCCAGACTAAAGTTGACCTAATCATCAGAATATTTAACATGTCATTGTGGTGAAGAACAAACCAAAATGTTTCAAGTCGGTTTGTGCTGCTTTTGTTTTTAGTAAATCTCAAACCTACTGTTTCAGTTTAGGCTTGGTTAAAAGAAATTTAAACCCAAATTAATGTGATTAACCCTTTCACCGCCAGCCACATTTCAGCCAAACATTTCTGTTAAATTTACCTGGGTAGAGAAGAAAATCCATCTGCAGTATCAGGGATTCTTCTGTGACATATATAAAATAAGGTCTATCCTTACTTCCCAAAACTAAGACAATAGGGTCTTTGGATAATAGACCCCAATTTGATGCCTTTTAGTGACATAGGTGTTAAATCGCTGTGGTGCAAAAATGCCACATTGGCAGGGAAAGGGTTAACTCAAGCTCATTTTGTGGAAACCCTTGTCCTTGGCTTTCTAGTATTCCTTGTGAACCCGAGTGAATGTACTCTTTCCCAAACTATTGTCAACCTAGCTTAACCTAAAGAGTGAATCTTCTCTTTCTGTCCCTGTGTTAATTAACCTGAACCTGTTTTGTTATCCGAAAAGTATGTGCTCCTCCGTCCAGTGTTAAGCTTACCCTGTGTTAGCCTAAACTTATCCTGTGTTAACCTAAACTTATCCTGGTTAACCTAAACTTACCCTGTGTTAACCTCCAGTGATGATCATGTGTTTTGCCTATCCATCCTTTCCCCATGGGAATACCGGGGGGATCTTTTGTAAAAATAGTCCCCCCACCTTCTGGAAGTTCTGTGCTTGTAACTTCCTCTAATCTGCCACTCTCTTTGACTCTGCCTTTTCCCTTTTGCTTTCTATCATCTACTATCTTTCTGACTTATTGGCCCGTTCTCCTGCCTTTTTTCAAAAAAAATCTTCCAAATATTTTTTTTCTCCTTTGAGCTCCTCCGAAATCAGAATGTGTCGGCTGTACACAGCGGGGAGACCAGTGAAAACTGAAAACCGGACACATACGTACCTTACCCATTATGGCCATATGGCCTGGAACGAACGCAGAAGAAGAAGCCTTTCCATCATTACCATTTAGCCCTTTGTAAGCCTTCAATGCCTATGTGTGTCCCTGTTTCTCGTGGAGGTTTTCCTTTACTGTGTGCGGCCCACAATCAACTCAATAGACGATTTTCAGAGAGAGAAAAACTAGGGGAGGGCACTTCGTGAAAATTAGAGTTGATTACCTTGACAAAACTCGGGTCAAAACCACAGCAAGCATGGCATCCAAGATTGAAACTGCAGGATGCAAGTCAGCGACTTGCAAACATTTTTGTTAGAAAAATGAGGGGTGGCCAGGAGCCACAAACTGATAGACCTTGCAAAATGTGATGTAAAAATATAAATGACATCAATTTTAGAATGACGCACGGTGTTCTAAGTACTGTATGTTTATTCACGCACACGAGGCAAGAGCTGGGGATCTACCTGATGGTAGAGTAACTTACCCTGTTTGACCGATTGATTAAGATTAAAATTATAGCCCCGTCAACAACTAAGGCCATGTCAGGGCTTTCACCACGTTAAATCCTACCACATATTGACCGATTGAATTAGGCAAGGTCACTCCTACACACCATGAAATTACTCCCTTTAGTTATTTCCGAACAATTCCTATTTTCTTTCCTTTTGTTGGGTGGGCAGATGGGAAAAGTTGGGGTGTGGGTCTTGTAAAATAACAGGGTTCGCACAGTCTTTGAGAAATGGAGTGCCCTTTTCAAGTCTTCGAAAATTGGCTTTGGTCTGGAAATTGTGAAATGGTTTGTAAAAAAGTCATTGACACCATTGCTGTTTGCTTCCAGAATTGATAAAGAAGCAATTTAATTTAACTTATTTTCCATATAGCAGACTTCATCGATTTGCCGAGTTACTTCCCTTCACTATAGCCAGATCTTTTGGCTACACCGGTGCAACTTGAATGATCATGATCAAAGCAGTCATTGCATGTCGTGAGAGGTCTTTGAAAATAGGATAAAGGGTCTTTGAAAAGGTCTTTGAAAGTTTGTGAATTGTAATAAGAAAAATCTGTGTGAACCCTGAAATACAGTTCTTTTGTTGATTAGGTAGAGAAATAAACTGGTATTGGAAAAAACAACCCAGTGAAGATTATTTATAGAATTCTATATGTTTGGATCCGTGTAACGACATCTCTTGTTACCCAAACTACATTTCAGTGATTGTGGTTCTCTTTATTTAGTTGTTTGTCGTCTTTCCTTCATCCTTGTCTTGTCATTCCTCAGTTAACTCACTCGGGACTGGCTGAATTATTTCCCCTTGTTCTGTGGGGACTGGGCATTTGACTAGGTTCGTAAAATAATCACCAAAACCTTCGTTTGTCTCCTATTGACGAAAACAGCTAACACATAGAAAGAAGGAAAATTTCATATTCCAATCTTTGCCCCCCCTCTACAACCAAAGCTGAATGTAAACTATGCAATGATTGGTTGATTTCAAGAGAGGCAAGGTCAAAGCAAACTGAAAATAGGTTATGACTTCGCACCGGAAAGCTGGTTACACGCCAGAAATCAAAAACTCTTATGAGCCGGAGCCGGGCCAATCGTCCTAAACGGTTGTGTGAGCCGGAGCCGGCTCATTCGTCCCGAGTGAGTTAGCATGATGTTTTGTTTATATGAGTGGTTGTTAGTTTTATCCCACCGGTAAGATTGCCAGACCTCAATCATGAGCACTTGTCAATAATGAGAGACCGTGGGGTTATTGAACATGAAGCCTGTCCTTACTCCTACTATTATGTTTCAGACCGGAGGACGTTTAAATGGATTTAAATCATGCTCCTACTATTACAACTGTTCATTTTCAGGGAAGTTCCCTTGTTACTTTGATTGAACATTTCTCTTCACTTTTGCTGTTTTTTGTTTAATTAATATTTTCATTGCACCAAAGGATTTCTTGGAGCAAAACTAAGAAAATGAATGGACAGGAAGGATAGTTTTGAGGATGAGAGTTGGAGGGTGGGGTGGAGACTACTGACTAGTATAGAAAGCGGGGGTAAAAAAGACAGGCATATGGATATTTCTTATCACTTGTTAGCAAAGGTTTTGCTCGTTTATAATCCTTGAAATAATGCCTTTGATGGATGTCTACTACAGTTATAGGGTCCCAAGGTGTTTTTTTATAAAAAATTTGGGGGGCACGAATAAATCATCGTATTTTCTTTGGAGGTTGCTGATTTTCTGTCTACACATCCTGGAATTCTTTTTTTGAAATGTTGTGAAATGTTATTGTCAATAGTGTTTGCGATACCCTTAAACTTTTCTTATGTACAAACGATACCCTTAAACTTTTCTTATGTACAAACGATACCCTTAAACTTTTCTTATGTACAAACGATACCCTTAAACTTTTCTTATGTACAAAGTGTTTCTGATGGAGTGAAGGTGGGAGTAGGGGTGAATGCATCAAAGGCAGCTGATTTGATGTGCATGCGCATGCATGTGTGTGTGTGCGAGCGCATGCATGCGTGTATGTGCGCGCGCACGCATGCATGCGTGTGTGTGTGTATATATTCTTGCATGTACAAGAACTTTCTCTTCAACACTGATTGACAGATTCTGTGATTGGAGGAGTTTAGGATTTTTGTTTTTGGGTGTATGTGTTAGAAGTAATGACGTGTATGATTGGCCCTTTAATTTTTATCTTATTATAGGTAACGCTACCTTTTTTTGCCCTTGTGATCGGTATTTTTATAATTACTACACAGTTTCTGAATGTGTACAATTTTCTTTTTATTTATATTTTCCCTTTACATGTCCAGTACATTTTACTGCCAGCCATGCTAATAAGTAATTGTGGGAGAGAGCAAGCCAGAGAAAGTGAGCGAGAGAGAAAGAAGAGAAGTGATTAAGCAAGTACAAGTAAGAAAGTATTTCTTACATTGAAGCATGCCTTTTTAATTTCCCTAGTAATATTTTTTTCCATGATTGTACAATAAATGATCCGTTTTCCAGTAAACGAAAATACTATTTATTACGAAAACCTAATACGAGACTTGTTGTTTCATATAAGATCTTCTTAATTATCTTCATAATTTTTTTATCGAGTCCTTTATTGTTGTTGTGTGTGCTTTGTTTTCTTGTTTCGATTCCATTGAAAAATAGTGTGACATTTGTGTTTATGGTTGTAGTTATTTCATTGTTGTCTGGTGATATTGTCTGTACAGAAATCGTATTGCAGTTCATCACTGCGTTTTGGTTTTACATTTTTCAATGTGTGTTTTATTATACCTTTGTGTACGTAGTGATTTGATGTACAGATAAAGTGTGTGTGTGTGTGACCCTGTTTCTGTTGTATTTATATTGAATTAATGTGTTGGTGTTCTACAATGCATTTGTTCTACAATGTATTTTTTTCTTGTTCTTTGTAATAATAATAATAATAATGAATAATATTTATATGGCGCAATATCCTGATAAATACAGCTCAAAGCGCCTTACAACAACACATTGCAATCAATAGATAAACATTGTGATATATATACATGGCCTGCAATCAACAATAAACAATACATCAGAAATAAAAAATACTTGTACTACAGGGAAACAAAAGTTAATTGGACACACACACTCTCCCCCACCTCCCTCCCTCCCCTCTACCTCTCCGCCACCCCACCCTCTATACTCGTCAAAATATACATAGACAATGTATTTGAATCTATAATCAATAATCAAGAGTAATTATAAACACGAATACACAGTTCACAAGTAAACAGAGAGAGAAAGGGAGCCAGAGAGATCGAAACTGTTTCTTAACTAAATTATTGAACTAATTGGAATGAAAATTTACAGAATAGTTATCAATGTTCCAGCTATGATGTACTGTAATACCATCTGTTCTCTGAAAGATTAATTGTTTATTGTTTCACAACCAAACCTTTTTTTTCTCTTAGGGAATATCAAATGTTAGCAGAATGTTTCGTGCGACATGTCTTTTGACCCAAAAAATGTGATAGGACTAGGACTACTTTTTTTTTTCCTTACTGCATTCAGTAAGATTGGGAGTACCTTACAACTAGAACAGTGGTCCACACAATTGTCTGTCTCTATGGGGAAAAAAAGTGTTCCTATAGCTACAACCTTTCAGTGGTTCATTTATGATCAAAATTTTGAAATTTGTTTCCAGTATCCCGAGGCTAAATTCCAAAATCTCAGTTCTCTAAAAGTAAAAGGAACAGCATTATGTGATTAAAATTAAAATTTTTAAAAATGAAAGGGGGGGGGGGGGGGATACTTTAGGAGATAATTGCTCCTCCAAAATCAGAATGTGTCGGCTGTATGCAGCGGGGAGACAAGTGAAAACTGCAAACCGGACGCATACATACCTTACCCATTATGGCCATATGGCCTGGGAATGCAGAAGAAGGAGATAATGATAGTGTTGCATAGTTAACGGAAGCAATCTTTCATCTTGTGGACAACATTGAACACTCTTTTTGCATTGGGAGTATGTTATTGTTGGCATGACTTTCACCATTTGACTCCACTTCTGCTTTCTATTATTACAAAGATGAGAAAGGTGTGTGTGGTGTTTTTTTAGTGTTCTCTTAAAGACCCAGCACATCACGTGTCAAAATCACGGTTTTCACGTGTTTTCCCTCTTATAGCTGGTAAGAAATCTTCCTAGCATAAGATAATGTGGCACGTGACGTGGGGGGTTCTTTAAAGCTATTTGACTGTAAAAACATGATTCATTAGGACCATGGGTAGGGTCAGAATGAGGGCGGATCATTTTGTGCCAAATGACAGATTTAGATAGAGGGTATTCATTTGTCTGCCTGTATTCCCCCGAAGTCGGAGTGTGGCTGGCCATGTGGCGGGGTAATCAAAAACGGTCACACACGTAATGTTCTCATCCGTCGCTGATGCACTTGTACCATAGTGTTCAAGTGCTTTTGCTTTTGGGACGATCCCTGGAGTCTTTTAGCCAAGGTACAGCAACAACAATCCGCCTGTACAGTGGAACCTCCCTTATAAGACCTTAAAAAATCATTCAAAATGAGGTCTTATATGGGAGGGGTCTTATAAGAGAGGTAATTTTAATACTTACAAAGAAGGGCAATGTCTCAGAGAAGTAGGTCTGATATGGGAGGGAGTCTTATAAGGGAGGTAATTTTAATACTTACAAAGAAGGGCAATGTTTCAGAGAAGTAGGTCTGATATGGGAGGGAGTCTTATAAGGGAGGTAATTTTAATACTTACAAAGAAGGGCAATGTTTCAGAGAAGTAGGTCTGATATGGGAGGGAGTCTTATAAGGGAGGGAGTCTTATAAGAGAGGTAATTTTAATACGTACAAAGAAGGGCAATGTTTCAGAGAAGTAGGTCTGATATGGGAGGGAGTCTTATAAGGGAGGTTCCACTGTATTTCATCATTTGTATAGTAATGGCAATGTACAGTGTAAAGATATGTCTGTAGCATCGTAATCTTGTACATGTAGCTAATGTGGCGGTACCATAGCCGATGAGGTTTACCCGAGGCATGGTTACCGCTACACCTATCTGTATTGTTAAAAACTCGGGACTTTACTGGTGTTGCACTGCCTCCGGGCAGTGCAACCAGTATTGTTCCCACCATCTTTGTATTTACAAATGTCCCCATATGTGTCTATGACCGAGAGGACGTAAAACATCATTTTCATCGTAATCTTGTACATGTAACATCTTTCTTTCCCTTTGATCTCGTGGTTAAGTCACAAGGTCGGTGGTGTGTATCCATGTATTTTAACCCCTTCCCTGCCCTGTCCCGTGTCTACTACAGTGTGTGGTGTCATTGATGATGTCATAACTTTTTATTTCATAGCCCTGGAATGATGTTTTTTGGTTTAGACAGGAAAGATATATCTAGACCATTTTCTCATATTGAGTCTAACGGGTCTCTTTTAAATTTTCTAATAAGAAAATTGATAATTTCTCAGTTTTTCTCTGGCAATGAAGGGGGGTTAACCCTTTCGCCACCAGCCATTTTTCAGCCAAAAAATACCGTTAAGCTTAACTGGATAGATAAAAAAAATGATCTGCAAAATTGGGAATTCCTCTGAGATATTTATAACATTATGCCTATCCTTACCTCACAATACTAAGAAAATAGGGTCTTCGGATAACAGCCCTGATTTGATGCCATTTAATGACGTAGGTGTTAAACCATTGTGGTGCATAAATGCCACATTGGCGGTGAAAGGGTTAAAGGTGGACCCTGACGGATGAGGTTTTACAAGAAACACGTCGAGACAACCAGAAAGATCGCCTTTTCAAGGATC
The DNA here is from genome assembly GCA_017654935.2 of Phymorhynchus buccinoides. Lineage (NCBI taxonomy): Eukaryota > Metazoa > Mollusca > Gastropoda > Neogastropoda > Raphitomidae > Phymorhynchus > Phymorhynchus buccinoides. The sequence goes on from CM065697.1 coordinate 40,997,247, forward strand.
GGAACACTCACTTTGCTCTGGTTTCCTAGAAATGGAGGTCACTCATTGTGGTTGAAGCGTTGTTTTTTGTAGTGTAACTCCTTTAGATAAACTGTATACACCTTTAAAAAAAAAGGCTTGCATTGCAAAAATTTCGTGCAAACGATTTGGCGGCCAATAGAAAAGAGAAAAGTCTTTTGGGGGGTGAAAGAATTTGACTTCCAGCACCTCCGCCAAGGAGGAATCGCTGATTTGACGGTTTGATTTCTAGGAAACCAGAGCAAAGTGAGTGTTGCAATCTCTGTAAAGGGTGTTTTCCCGGTGATCTCGGCGTGTTTCTTACAAAAACTCATCCGTCACAGTGCCCCTTTAAAATAACTTTCTTATCCATCCGTAAAGAAATTGATCCACTTTTTTTGTATCCAGGTCCTCATTCTGTCAAGATATTATATTGATATGTACGACTGGAGATGAGACGTGTATAAATGCCTTTGCTAAGTTGTCTCTGCATTGAAGTTAAGTTCGAAGTGGCGATGAGAAAGTAGGCCCAGTGTGACCATAGAGACAAGGTCATCGCCGCATCCTACTAATTTTTAAAGGGGCACCCTGATGGATGAGGTTTTGCAAGAAACACGTCGAGATCACCGGAAAGACAGCCATTTCAAGTATCGGAACACTCACTTTGCTCTGGTTTCCTAAAAATCAAACCGTTAAATACAGTGATTGCTCCTTGGCGGATATGACGTAGAGAGTAGCCATTTTGGATGGGGTGGGTGGAGGCCAATCGGAATCCTATTGTGGTTGAAGCATTTTCTTTTTTTTGCAGTGCAGTAAAAAAAAAATTGGAGCTATTTCCTTTGTTGTGAGGGAAACTCCTTTAAATAATCTATAAAATAAAATAGATAAATAAAAAGGCTTGTATTGCGAAAATTTTGTGCTAACGATTTGGTCTAAACTCAGGCGGCCTTTAGAAAAGAGACGGCACACACCTTCTCTTTGGGTGAAATAATTTGACTTCCAGCACCTCCGCCAAGGAGGAATCGCCGATTTGATTTATAGGAAACCAGAGCAAAGTAAGTGTTGCGATCTCTGTAAAGGGTGTTTTCCTGGTGATCTCAATGTGTTTCTTACAACTCATTCGTCAGGGTGGCCCTTTAATGCTAGAAGAGACAACTTTACTTAGCAAAGGAGTCAGGATGTTCATACGCGCCTGGTCTCCAGCTATATCAGCTCCTATGGGGAACCATTTTGTGAATGCGACAAAGTCGGTGTGAATTGAATCGGTGAATAAGTATACTTGAGTGTGCGTTCACAAGCATCTGCATCTGTAGGTAAGGTACTTTTGTATAAATTCTAATAATTATTGTAAAGTTGTCATTATTTTATCCGTATACTAGTCGATCTTTTTTTTTTTAATAATCTTTTCTACTAGTCATTGTTAGCAAGAAAGAGTGCCATTTCTGTTTTACACCCTTCAGTGCAATACTTTTAGTCCAGTTTTGTTTTTGTGTGAAGTACTAGTCATTGATTCATATTACTTGTTTGTTTTATAAAGACAAAATATTTTATACTGCAGTCCAGGAACACGGAAGAACTAGAAGAAAATGGTCTTTTTTCATGGTAACGACAGGTTACGATCAGAAACTGAAATTTGGACATTTTTTAAACCACGTAGCATTTTGTGATGTACACTTTTGAATGAAAGTTGGATTGTTATTTTGTTTTGTTTGAAGTCCCTGTGTTCGTGTGATCTTATTTCTTCCCTAAGTTCTGACAGAAACTTAGAAAGCTAGTGAAGGCAATTTCATGTTTTTTTCTCATATCCATGAACATTGTTTGCTCTTGCTGTTTATTTTCTTCTTTTTTTTTCTGCTTGTTTTAACTGACTTGTACAGAGCTTCAGATATTCAGCAGGCCTGTCTCATTGGATCTATTTCCTTAGTTGTGAGCAAAACTCCTTTTGGTAAACTGTAAATAAAAAGGCTTGTATTGTGGAAATTTCGTTATTTTTGTCTAAGCGACTCAGGCAGCCATTAGAAAAGAGAAGGCACTGAAAGAAATTACTTCCAGCACCTCCGCCAAGGAGGAATCGCCGATTTGACATAGCAAAGTGAGGGTTGCGATCACTGTAAAGGGTGTTTTCATGGTGATCTCAACGTTTCTTGTAAAAACTCATCCGTATGGGTGCCCCTTTAAGATTGATGATTGAAATTAAGGTTCATAAATTTCTTAAAATTGATGGATTAAAGTCGAGTGGTATAATCTTGATTGCATTGCAAGTTTAGCAGAGGGACTTTTGCACTCTTCAATGTAACCAAGATATCATCAAGCAACATAAAAAAAAAGTTTGAAATTGCTTATTTGTTTTTATTTTTACATTGTTTATAGTCCTATCAACAGCAATGGTCTTCTCAGGACTATCATCACAGTAAACATCAAACACGTCAATAACATCCTACATGTATTTACTCTACAAACAAACAATACATAAAAAAAGGAAAACAGCCTGGCATATCAATGAATTCTGCTTAAAATGTTAATGAGGCTTTATACCGAAAATTCTCTGCCCCGGTCTCGTGACCTGAAATGCGAACGCCACCTACTTAAGATTATCGCCCGTGCCTGTCAGGAACTAGTAGTGTATAGCCACATAAAATTATCTGCTCTTGACTCGTCACCAGGGGGCATTGGCAGTTTGGGCTTAATATTATCGCCCTTTCGTGTCGGCAAGTAGCACTGTGTGGACTTATGTGCTATAGGGTGCAATGATGGAGGTGTCATGTTATGAATTGTACTGTATGTTTTGTTTACAGGTTGTTGAACATTGGTCAGATATATTGATGAGTGTTTTGTACTAAGTGGTCGAACTTTACGCGGTGACAGTCCTGAGATGACCATGGCTGTTGACGGGACTATAATGGAATAAATAAATAAATAAAGCCTCATTGTTAATCATGGCTAAAATGTGATAATTTTTTTAAAGAATTGTATTGGAGGGGTATTCCTTTTTCTTTTTTCTTTATTTTAAGATTTAAACCGAGTGAATCTCAGTTGTGAAATGGCAACATCTGAAGAGTTGTGAATTCCTTTCCCAGAGTGTGCCATAGTCGGTTTGGGTTGTGATTTTTGTTTGTGGCACAAGCCACAAACCTATAACTCACTTTGTCGGTCCGTCGGTCGGTCCAAAATTGTCGCACGCCACAAACGATTGCGAATCCGCGCTTGTTCACTTAAGATGTACCAGAAATTGTATAATTCCTTGGTGATCCACTGTATATGTACACCACTTCACGTACAACAAAACATTTACACATAGCCAGTAGCAAACGTCATAAGTCTTCTAGAAAGACTTGAATAAATAAAAACAACACTGTAGTTGTGGCAACAAATTTTCGGTTTATTTTAAAAACTTTGACGAGCTAAAACAGTTGGCCAACTTTTCTAGTCTTCTAGAACTAGAAGTGTTGCCAAAGATATTCTAAAAGGGTAAGATGGATTACTTAAAAGCTCGGCGAACCGGGCTGATATTATCGTTAGTGGGGACGTGTACACTATTCACAGTGGAGGCTATCCAAAAACTCGGACTTGAACTTGAACGGAGAATTCAACTGGCCTATCGATGTATAAAATGTGTCGCGTTTCAAATGGACATAACCAGTGTTTCTGTCCTCACTACTCATATAGGGAAAAGAGACCGGATGTTTATCTTCCCCTGTACAGTCTTTGGTGTTGCTCCTCCCCCTTTTTTTAAAGGAACTTTTATTATTTTACAAGACATGTACTGGTCTTGCCGTCTACCTTTTATACTGAAAATTAAATGTAACTTCATGTTTATGGAATTGAAAACATATTTTGTGAACTGAAAGAAGTCTGTTGAGCCAATATTCCGGCTGTGCACATGTAATTTCATGAAAACATTCTCATTACTTCAAATAATGTGTAAAGTGAACCAGTTTGGATCATTCCAAGTTAACTTGTTCTCTATTCAGGTCATATTGTGGAGAAAACATAACTGAAGGAGTCTTCATACTGATACTACAGTAAAAATCGCTTAAGTCAAAATTGAAGGGACTGAAATTTTCTTTTGAGATAGCCAATATTTTTAGCTAAAAAGACTTTTCAACAGAGATTATTATACTGGCAGACCTGTTTACCATCCCGATTTTGCCGTAATTTTTACGGGGGGAAAGTCAAATTACGGCTACTAAAAAAAAAATACGGGAAAACAAAATCCTAAATATAAAAAAACCCCAATACAGTTACGTCGGTAAGCGAAGCTTTTGAAACGATGCGGTGAAAAGTCATTGCGCGCCATTTCCTTTTCTGTTTCAAAATGGCATCCAAGCGAGTGCATTCCGAAGCTTCTGTGTCTTCTGGTAGAAAAAATCAAAAGAAAAGACATCAAAAGTCACTTAAATAGCAAAGAAATTCCTGGAAAGTTACCTAAAAATTCCAGGAATTCAGCACTTGGTGACGAGCATGTGTTTTGTGTCTACTGCTCGACGGACATTAGTATTGCACACTCAGGTCAGTACGATATCGACGTTCATTGGTCACGTGTTGGATTAGGTTTTTTCCCCTCAAAATTACGTGTTTTTTTGTTTTAGAAATTACAACTTTGCAAAATAGGGGTAAACAGGTCTGTACTGGGACCCAATTATATGGAGTTATCCAGTGTTTTTGAGTGATCAGTTCTCCACTGTACTTTGATATATCTAAAAATGGCAATACGTTACATGAACATGAGTCATGTTTATGTGACTGATACTTTTAGATTTGAACTTACGATTAATGTCAATCTGAAAACCTTGAGTTTTTCGGTAATGCCTAATCTACATATTCAGTTGAAAAATTCTGTATTGTGCTAGATCTGACGGAGAGAAAAAATAACAATAGGTTTTTGTTGTTGGAGTTAAGATTATCTGCAGCTTAAATTTGCATTTATTATGTATTTGGCTTAAGATCAGTGAGTGAACAGGAATGTAGATCTTTTAAGTGTGCATTGGGCATTTTTGTGTGAAAGTACTTTTTAAAAGTAAAGATAATAATCTAATATTGTTTGCATTTCGTGGGGGACTACCTATATTATTGCCTTGTTAAAGAGGCGTTTTATTTTTGTTGTTCTTGCTATTGTTTAGTTTAAGTGTTTAGTGTTACATGGGTGCTACTCTTTCAGTTTTACACTTATTTCAGTATTTTTAATTTTACCAGAAACTGAACTTCAGTGGGGTTTTTTAATTCAGCAAAAAAAAATTAAATGATGACAAGCGATTTAGGGCATTTTGAACTTGGTTGTTCTGTCTTGGAAGTTTACATAGGCAGTGTAATAATTTTACAAGGCTTATCGCACTCAAACTGTCTCGGTCTATCATTTTAACTGTCTGTCTCGTTATCTCTCTCTCTTAAGTTGCCCCCTGGGGCTCTGCCCCTGTACCCTGCTGGGGCCATGGGTCCTTGGACCCCTGCCTTTCAGTTTTCATTTGGGGGAGTTGCACCCATGGTTATCTTCTACATTATATTTTTAAGTATTCATAGATCATTTACTTATTATTTTTGTTATTATCAACCTGTATCATTGTTACATATTCATGAGGGGGGAGGGGAATAATCGATGTTATAATTGTCGTTTTATCCCCGAAATTCTGTGATAATTCTTTTTTTGATTCAATATTTGCATACTGATGTTGCGCCCTCGCAAATTTAAACTGTCTGTGTGCTGTGCCCTGAATTTTTCTTTTCACTGTGCCCACAAATGATGATTGACGGTACTTTTATCTGTGCTAATTCCTATAATTATGTACATAAATAATGACACCTTTTACGTGTTCGATGTTTTCTCTTTTTAAGCATTGTGTTCATACACCTAAAACTACATGTTTCAATGTTCTTTTATTTTTGTACATAACTAAAGACGATATCTTTTGATGTTTCATAATTTCATTGTACATAATTATGACGACAGAGATCTTTTTAAAGTTCCCTGATTTGTTTTGTATAGAACTAAAAATAGTAGATCTTTTGATGTTCACTAATTTCATTTTTGTGTATGCAATAGGTCTTACGGTGGCCCCTAATTTTATTGTATGCATAACTAAAGAGAAACGTCTAGGTGTGCGTTTTCCCCAACATGTAAATGAAACATTGCCTTCTTATGAAAGGGCCTGCTACACACATACGAATCGTATCTGAATGCAATGCGATTTTGATGAGTCATAATTCACGTGAAATTCATGTATTGGGTGTGTCTACTTGAGTATAGTGAGCGAAAATGGCAGAATTACTTTTAGACGGAAGTATTTCACATGAATTGTGTCTCACATTACCCAATCGCATCGCATCCCCATACGATTTTATGCGTGTGTGGCACCGGCTTAAGTGTGACGTTGCATATGTTGATGTGTATAGTTCTTGTTTTTATTCATAGGCACTTGTGAAGATTGACTGTTAGGCGTGCCATTCCTTTGTGTGATGTAGACATGAATTTTTCTCAGTCGAAGACCTGTGTAATATCAACTTAAATGTTATATGTGCCGTTTCCTAATTTATTGATTGTACACACGTAGGTTTATTGACCAATCCCTAATTTATCATTAATTTACCATGTGCTTCTTTTGTTTTGTTTTTGAAAGACAATTTCTTCAAAATACTTTCAGGTTTTTTAAATCATGTGTTGTGATTGAGCACTACAAGATCTTTTGAAATATAATATGTTCAGTTCTGGTTTTGTGATTTGTTTGTTGATGTTGTTTAGTGTTATACGGAATATGTTCAGTTCTGGTTTTGTGATTTGTTTGTTGATGTTGTTTAGTGTTATACGGAATATGTTCAGTTCTGGTTTTGTGATTTGTTTGTTGATGTTGTTTAGTGTTATACGGTCTTTTGCCCTTTTTATAGGATAGAAAATGTTTTTCATTTACTGTTTCTTTGGCTGAAATTAGCCGTCTCTCTCTAGAAGATTTGTCTGTGAAAGTGATAAATAATTTCACATCAGTGCTAAACAACCAGGAAGAAAGGTGACAGAGTGGTTAAAACTTCAATGCGTTTTTCAATTTCAATGCGTGACTGCAGTGTGAGTGACCTGGGTTCGAATCCTTGCATCGCTTTTTTTTTCTAGTTTGACGTGAAAATCGAACTGAACGTCGATACTCTTCAGATGGTGACTTAAAGCTGGTCTGACCCGTGCTTTTATGCATGTAAAAATCCCACGGCAGTTAAAAGTCGGTAAGAGCAGGGAGAAATCCTGCTGCCTGGTATGACCAAATTGATAGCTAGGTTTCCCATGTATGCCCCCATCTCTCCTTACCCTGCTCCCCCACAACAAAAAATAGGTAGGCGCTGTGTTTGCAGCGATGCGCTCTTCGGGGGAGAGCAGCCCGAATTTCACAGAGATAAGTCTCAGCATGGCTTAAACCTATTCCGTTTTAGGACGGAAATCCGTCCATGAAAAAAATCAGTAAAGATGGAAATCCGTTTTTTCAAAATCCCCCCCCCCCCCTAAAACAAACAAAAAATAAAGGAAAACGGCTTGCTGATAAGCGAAAACGCGATTGCCGCATTGAAACCAGTTTCGGTTTAACGGAAACGGAAGTGATTACCGATCCGTGTTCGGCCAAGTGTGAACCCCGTAGGAAGCGCAATTTCCTTTCATTGAAAGTTTCAACAATGTGAGATGCGAAACTTGTCTTCATTGTGAGTTGTGAAAAGAAAGGGAGGAAAAAAGATAAGAAAGAAGAGACCGTACTGGAGTTCAGCTTCGCCTGCCGATGGCGAAGATGCCGTTCGTTCAAGAAAACACGGATGTGTCTGCCATTGACGCTAAGGTTAAAAACAAATGGCAGTGGCCCAGTGAGTGGGACTGGCTAGACATGGGAGGACTGGAGCATCGCGAATGGTGCAAGAAAGTTGACTGACCTGGTGTGTTCAGTACAGACGGAATTCCTTTTTTTAAAATAAATTTTCAACAACAAAATATAAACTGGGAAAAAAAAGAGCTTTGCTGTAAGCGAAAACCCGATTGCCATTGTATAAGAGCCCCGATTATGCATCCAAATTGCTTTAGATTGTTAAAAGTGCTCAGCACAGGGGGGGGTGTCACATTTCCGTTTTTTGAAAATTGTCAGGTTTAACCCTTGAGTCTGTGTGACTAGAATATACCAAATCTGCGAGTCACAAAATTTGAGAAATGAGAAATCTACTAATAAAATGCAATATGGTATGTTGGTAAAAAGCACTGTCAAGGTCACTGCAATCCACCCACTTTGAATACATCGGTTACATTTGTGGAGATTTTGAGGGTCCATGAGGGCACCTTTTTTTCTGAATTCAGCCTGTTTGTATCGGACAAGAAAAAGGATCTGGGCACTGAACCTAGTTTTGGTCCGGATCCTTGACCGATTAAAAAAAATTTGTAAAGTGAATTTTTAAGCTAAGCAGTTGCATTCCAATGTTTGTGTAAGTACAAAGATTTTATATGAAAGTTTAGAATGTCAAAGACAAGGTAACTAAATATTTACAATTTATTTCAAATTTTTATCTTTTTTTTGTGTGCACTTACATACATGTGTGAGGAATAAAAAGGGAATGTCTGAATTTTAAAGAATATAAACTCTTTTTGTGTGCTCAGTTTTGTAATCAGTGTTATGGTGTCTACAATTTTTTTGTCATGAATGTTTTAATGTCCAAGTTTAGTAATAATCAGCGTTTTAGGTTTCTAAGCTTTGTCATTGATGTTCTACATTTCCAAGTTTTATTATCAGTTTTTCAGTAAAGTTTTATAAATTTAATCAATGTTTTACGTTCCCAATTACTGAATTAGTGTAAAATTTACATGTTAAATTTGAGAAATCGGTGTTTAACGTTTCTGAGTTTTGTTATCAATGTACATTCCAAACTTTTGTGGTTTTATGAACATTCAGTGGATGTGAATAGTTTGAATCATAACTTTTTTAGTGTGCTGATAATTTATAAACCAGTGTAACTGGAAATTGATTTATTCCATGTACTTATCATTCTTTTCCCTTGTTGTCGATGTGTTGTGTGGTTTTGGAATCCTGTTCATCGTCCGACAAATGTGCGACATAATTATTAAAAAAATGGGTAACGAGTGAAATTGGCTTCTGTCTTCTGATGTTAACCCTTTCACCGCCTGCCATTTTTCAGCACAAAAAAATCCATTAAACTTACCTGGGTAAAAAAAAAATGTCTGCAATAATGGGCATTCTTCTGTGACATGCGTAAAGTAAGGCGTATGCTTGCCTCCCAAAATAAAGAAAATAGGGACTTTGGATAGCAGACCCTGGTTTGAGGCCTTTTAGTCACAACTGACAATGGGTGTTAAATCATTGTGGTGCAGAAATGCGACATTGGCAGCGAAAGGGTTAAAGAACATGTGTGCATGTACGTTTTTGGGGGTGGCTTAGTTGTCTTGTATCAGGCATGGTAATCTTCAGTGAATTCGGAGCAAAATGAATGTAGAAATGCCATAATTCGGAAGAAACTTTCAGCTTTAAAATATGCTTTTCCCCACTTTTGGATGGTTTCTCTTGTTCATTTTGAAAGGAATATCCCCCTGATCACCTTTAAAGGCACTGTACCCCTTGACTTCTTCATGAGAGAAGTATGTGAACAATGGTTTTTCTTGTTCATTTTGAAAGGAATATTACCCAGGGCCTGTATTCACGTTGAGATACCATGAGACTTAGCATCATGCTAACTTAGAAGCTCTTCCAATGTCCTATAGGATTTAATAGGACTTTTGGAAGAGCTAAGTTAGCATGATGCTAAGTCTCATGCTATCTCAACGTGAATACAGGCCCTGATCACCTTTAAAGGCACTACCCCTTGATTACTTCGTGAGAGAAGTATGTGAACAATCCCCAAAATATTTTCCGAGAAGAATGCATTTGCTCCATTACCATGCCTGTATATAGAAGGCACTGATAAAGTGCAAACCTTCGCAAAGAGAAAGTCCGTTACTTTCTAGCAGCCAGTCATAAAGTTATCCCTTAACCCCTCGTACCAAGTTTAGTTAACCCATTCGCATCGCAACGATTTTGAATTATTTAAAAAAACTTGCAAATCACTCCAGCCATTCACACACAGACATATACAAAAAGATGAAAGAAGATTACAGGTTTTTCCTTCAGGTTTATACATAGGGAAGTGGTAGATCAGACGCGCACAAAAGGCATTTCATGGACAGATTTACTCCTCCAAATGTGTCGCTCACTACTGCATATTATACACACTGTCACACAATTCAGTAAGCCACACTTATTCTTTTACACATATGTACGTCTTGGAGATTACATCTTTACAAAAGTCTATAAGATTGGATCCTGTCAAAAATCCTTAGGGTTGGATCCTGTCGAAAGTCCTTAGAATTGGATTCTGTCACATCGACAGGATTACATCCTGCCAGAAGTCAAGGGGGTTGGATCCTGTCAGAAGTCCAGGGGGTTGGATCCTGTCAGAAGTCAAGGGGATTGGGTCCTGTCAGAAGTCGAGGGGATTGGATCCTATTAGAAGTCAAGGGGGTTGGATCCTGTCAGAAGTCCAGGGGATTGGATCCTGTCAGAAGTCAAGGGGATGGGTCCTGTCAGAAGTCGAGGGGATTGGATCCTATTAGAAGTCAAGGGGGTTGGATCCTGTCAGAAGTCGAGGGGATTGGATCCTGTCAGAAGTCAAGGGGATTGGATCCTGTCAGAAGTCGAGGGGATTGGGTCCTGTCAGAAGTCAAGGGGATTGGATCCTGTCAGAAGTCGAGGGGATTGGATCCTGTCAGAAGTCAAGGGGATTGGGTCCTGTCAGAAGTCGAGGGGATTGGATCCTGTCAGAAGTCAAGGGGATTGGATCCTGTCAGAAGTCGAGGGGATTGGATCCTGTCAGAAGTCGAGGGGATTGGATCCTGTCAGAAGTCGAGGGGATTGGGTCCTGTCAGAAGTCGAGGGGATTGGATCCTGTCAGGAGTCGAGGGGATTGGATCCTGTCAGGAGTCGAAGGGATTGGGTCCTGTCAGAACAGGCATGGGAATTAGAGAAGACAAAAAAGATTGAAATTTGGGGTCTGGAAGCAGGCATAGGAACAAGCAATGAAAAAACAACTGAAAACCATATGTGTTGGGATACAGCCCCCAGAAAATGAAAATGAAACTTCTTCTGTTATCTAAGCCTTAAAAATAGTATTAGAGACAAGACTGATATATTTAGTTCATTTTGCATTCATTTATAACCAATAACTTAAGTTTTACTCACTGGGCTTCTTTTTTTTTTTATCTCATAAATGTTCTCTTGGACCATCAAAAAAGCTGAAACTTGCAAAAAAAAGACTGAAGAGGACCATCAAAAAAGCTGAAATCAGCCAACAGACTGACAATTCCCATGCCTGCAGAAGTCGAGGGGATTGGATCCTGTCAGAAGTCGAGGGGATTGGATCCTGTCAGAAGTCGAGGGGATTGGATCCTGTCAGAAGTCCATGGGATTGGATCCTGTCAGAAGTCCATGGGATTGGATCCTGTCAAGTCGAGGGGAGTCCTGTTAAGTCGAGGGGATTGGATCCTGTCAGAAGTCGAGGGGATTGGATCCTGTCAGAAGTCGAGGGGATTGGATCCTGTCAGAAGTCGAGGGGATTGGGTCCTGTTAGAAGTCAAGGGGATTGGATCCTGTTAGAAGTCGAGGGGACTGGATGAGAAGTGGAGGGGACTGGATCCTGTCAGAAGTCGAGGGGATTGGGTCCTGTCAGAAGTCGAGGGGATTGGATCCTATCATAAGTCAAGGGGATTGGATCCTGTCAGAAATCAAGGGGATCGGATCCTGTCAGAAATCGAGGGGATTGGATCCTGTCTGAAGTTGAAGGGATTGGATCCTGTCAGAAGTCAAGGGGGTTGGATCTTGTCAAGACAAAGGATTGGATCCTGTCAGAGGACTGGATCTTGTCAAGTTGACAGGATTGCATCCTGTCAGAAGTCGAGGGGACTGGATCTTGTCAAGACAAAGGATTGGATCCTGTCAGAGGACTGGATCTTGTCAAGTTGATAGGATTGGATCCTGTCAGAAGTCAAGGGGACTGGATCCTCCAACAGCACAGGCCAACGATGCGGGGACAGGTGTGTAGGAATCGTCCTGTTCACGATTGGCAGTGTCGGACAGTTCAGGGGGGAGATGAAATTTCTGAAGAAGAAAAAAAGCCACACGATTATGCTATATATCAGATAAAAAAGATATGAATTATATCAGAAAGATAAGGATACCCAATGCTACATATCGGGAAGGACACATAGTTTATGTCAGAAAGATACAATACATGAATATTGAATTGATAAACAAAAAAATCATAATAATCCGTACGTTACTTGACTTTTTCCACAAGTTTTCTGATATAATTTTTTTTTAGCATAATCCATGTCATTTGACTGGGTTTTTTCCACAAGTTTTCTCAACAGTCAATGGCTTCCCTAATTAGGATGCAGACTCATATTGGCCACTGCAAAGAACACCTTTTGCAAGAGTGAATGCCCTTGGTGTGTGGAGGGAGATGGTTGAGTACTGACCAAACAAGGGAATAACTCTCACCAAATAACCCTATTTGAGGCCACTTAATGGCTGCCAATAGCAAGAGTGAATGCCTTTTTGGATACTGATCAGCAAGGGCTTAATTCTTGCCGTCAAGGGCGTTAATAACCCTAGTTGCAGTGGCCAATAGACACTTGAACAGACAGAACAAAGCATACACATGCACTGCTCTAATAACCATGTATGGAGAAACGCACATATGCATGCAGGTGAGCGTGCACATACATACTCCCACACACACAAACAACTATAAACTAAAAAAAATTCCGACTATAAGATGATCCTTTTTCCCCAGACTCAGGCCTGTGCACTGTTAAAGCCCGATTTGTAACAATTTGGTTGCTGCCCAAAATGTAACAATTTGCCCAAATTGTAACAATTGTTACATTTTGGGTCAGCCTTGACAGCCCAAAATGTAACATTGTTACATTTTGGGCAATTGTTACAAATTGGGCTTTAACAGTGCACCTGTTGTTTGTTGGCTTACCCTGTCTAAAAGACTTACATGTATCATCCTAACATCCGAAGCACTTGCAGGGGTGGGAGGCCTTCAGTATAGATACTGAATTCAGTAGAGCAATTATGTCCAACTGGAACATGTAAAGGTATAATTGCTTTCTTTTTCAGTATAGCTGGAAACAAATTTCAGTATAGTTGAAATGTTCTGCTCCCACCCATGCACTTGAACACTACAGTACAAATGCATCAACTAGGGATGAGAACATTACATGTGTGACCATTTTTTTTATTACCCCGCCACGTGGGCAGCCACACTCCGTCTTCGGAGAGCCTGCGCCTTATAATATGACTAATAAAAATAAAATATAACAAAATCTGAAATTTAGGTAAAAATTTTGGAGTGCACCTTAATAGTCGGAAAAATAGGGTATGTGCACACTTCAATACGATCACACAGCCTTCAATGGTAAACTTTTTTTGCTGACAGCAGAACGCTAGATCAAGTAAACCAGGCATGCAGGATACTGCTACTTCATTCTTCCATTCATCACACACAATCTCTATCAGGCATGTAGAATACCAGTTCATTCATTCATACATTCTTATTCTCTCCCTCTCTCTTTTTAATACATATTTTGTAGTAACCTCATCCCCCTACCCCATCCAACCCCAACGTATCTTTGTGCTTTGTAATCACCATATATTTGTTATTATATTTACCCTACCCCCCCTTTTTCCCTACTTGATACGGGCAGAAAGGCCTAATCAATAAAAGTTTTTGGATTTCGATATGTCTCTCTCTCCATATTAGCCTAAACTTTTAATCGTAGTTGATGTACACTGGCTAAAAGACTCCAGGGATCATCCCAACAGCCGAAGCACTTGAACACTATGGTACAAATACATCAGCTAGGAATGAGAACATTACGTGTGACCGTTTTTTTTATATTACCCCGCCACATGAACAGCCACACTCCGTCTTCAGGGGATTTTTGAGACTGATGATGTTATGCAAGGAGCTTGTCATGGCTAATGACAACCCCCGCACAACTATGCATAGCATAACATTCTGATGCAGCCTTGGTGTTCTAGCCCATGTCAACAGACGATTTTCGGAAATAACTATTAGTTGTTTACCTCCACTACTCGGTCAAATACCATAGCAACAATTTTTTTAGAAAAGTGAGGGGTCGAAGCTTGAAACCGCAAGATGCGAGTCAGCGACTTGCAAACATTTTTTTTTAGAAAAGTGAGGTAAGTCACACGAGGCGAGAGCTCGGGTTCTACCTGATGGTAGAGTAGCTTCCCCTGTTTGACCGATTGAATTAGGCAAGATCACTCCCACACACCATGAAATTACTCCCCTTAATTATTTCCGAACAATTCCTATTGGTCTGACATAGCCTTAAGCCAAGGCGAAGTATTAATCCTCGTAAAATAAAGTATTTCAGTGTTCACCTCAATGGTAAATTTCTTTCGTCGGCAGCGGAAGGCCAGGTCAAGTGTGTCAGGCATGTGGGATACCAGTTCATTCAGACAGGGAAACTTCACCAGGTGCACCAACCCTGAAACCGTGATTCCTTTAATCGTATTAACCCTTTCACCGCCAGCCATTTTTCAGCACAAAGATTCCATCAAACTTACCTGGAGAGAGAAAAAAATCTGTCTGCAATACTGGGGATTCCTGTGTGACATATTTAAAGTAATGCCTATCCTTACCTCCCAAAATTAACCCCTTACCTGCCACCAACGTATCACGTACTGACCTGATGACATCACTGATGATGTCATCAGATGAAGAGGAATAACCCTGATGTGCTGGCTGTTGCTCTAACATAATCAAGAGAGTAATATCCCCAGACCATTTTCCCAGATTGGCTCTATCAGTTGTCTTTTTCATGTCATGATTTGCTCAACGATTTTTTCTTTAATTTTCTCTGGCAGTCAAGGGGTTAAAAGGACAGGGTCTTCGGATAACAGATCGTGATTTGATGCCTTTTAGTGACATGGGTGTTAAATCTTTGTGGTGCAAAAATGCGACGTTGGCGGTGAAAGGGTTAAACAGGTTCATACAGAAATATTCTCATTGCACTTTTTCACACACACACACACAACGCAGAGAAAACAGGCTTTGCCAAAAATGTCATGAAATAGAATACGAGTTACACCTTTTGAGGAAAGTGTGTTGCGATCTCTGAAAAGGGTGTTTTTCTGGTGATCTCGACGCGTTTCTTGCAAAAACGTGTCCATCAGGGTGCCCCTTTAATAGAACAATGTCCCGTGACCTGGGCCTTAGGACCTCGCTGGTGCCATACCTGAGTAGTCTCTGAAGGCAGGGTTCTTGGTCTTGTGGGAGGCAGAGAAACTGTGCAGCCTCAGCACTGTGTCGCACAGACTGTGCACTCTCTTCACCAGAGCTGGATTCTGAATTAACAAAAAAATAATAATGAAAAAAACAATGAACAATAATAACTACAACCCTTTCCTTCACCAGCTTTGAATAACTGCCTAAATTCCGTAGTTCTGACACTTTCCCAAACATTTTCAGGCATTTAAAACAAATTTTAAATACAGTGGAACCTCCCTTATAAGACTCCCTCCCACATAAGACCTACTTCTCTGAGACATTGTCCTTCTTTGCAAGTATTAAAATTACCTCCCTTATAAGACCCCTCCCTTATAAGACCTTATTATGGATGAGTTTTGAAGGTCTTATAAGGGAGGTTCCACTATATATAATTATGGTTATATTTAAGTTACAAATTACAAGCACAAGTTTCAAAGGCAACTAGTTTCAAAGGCTTTAACCCTTTCACCGCCAAAGTCGCATTTAAGCACCACAGTGCTTTAACACCTATTCACTAAAAAGGCATCACATTGGGGTATTATCCAAAGACCCTACGAAGTAAGGATATACTATCTGTCACAGAAGAATCCCCAATACTGCAAATGGATTTTGTTCTCTAACCAGGTAAATTTATATGGCGGCGAAAGGGTTCACTCCCGTTTACGAATATACTTGTAAACTCACACCAACCATATATACGCCCATTTACGAGTTATCTCGTAACACAAACCCATCCTCAAACTGAGGCGTCTAGCTTGGTTCTCATTCACAAATGCTCACTTTGGTAGCTTTAGCCTGTTTATAAAAGCTTCCTTTCCGGTCACACTCATATTTTATCGATTTTGGAGCAGATTTCTAATTTTTTCACTATTTTTCTTTCTGTTGGAATGATAACCATGATTTCTGAGTAACAAAAAGGCAAGTAAAATCATGTTTGAATGGAGCAAGGACAATTTTAATGACAAAAATAGTGATTCTATCGATTTTTTGTGAATCTAGGTAAAGTATTATAAAGAACAAAAATGTTCTGTATAATTGCTTTTTGTGTAAAAAAAAGAGCTATTTTTAGAACTACAACACGCATTTCAAATTCTATCAAACTTTGTAAACCTTTTAAACACACATTTGACAATAACATTTTAAAATGTTAAAGCGATACAGCGAACAGTTTTTAAGTTATAGGAAATTTTCTAAACAGGTAAAGATGTGCCAGCCCCAGGGAAGATAAACGCGGCAGCACGGATGGGATCTAATGTGTTAAAGAAAACACAAACGCATCGATGACATTTGCCATATAACACTTGCATTAAGATCAGTGTTTAATAATTGTAGAAGTGCTATAAAACACTTTTAAAAATAGGATCACTCTCTTCTTTTTTTTTTAGTTTAAAAGGGTTTACCCCTCAGCTAAAAACAAGTTTTCAGTTGTTGCAGTGACAGATTTTGGCATGCAACCAACTTTAGGATAAAAAAAAGCGTTAGTGGTCAAACAATGTAGGGCCCCAAAAACCAACAGCCCAGTTACTCACGTTTCAAAGAAATGGTGCTTTCACAAGATAACTTTAAAAGTCTCAATAGAAATGCATGGGGGGTGGCACATCTTATTGGCTACTGCAAAGAAACATTTTTGCAAGAGTTATGCTCAGAGATCTCTACACAGATGGGACAGGTACTGATAAACGCGGCATAACGGATGCCAATAAAATATGTTGAAGAAAACACAAACTGCATCGATGCAACATTTGCTATATAACACTCGCATTAAGATCAGTGTTTAATAATTGTAGAAGTGCTATAATAACACTTTTAAAAATAGGATCACTCTCTTCTTTTTTTCCCTGTTTAAAAGGGTTTACCCCTCAGCTAAAAACGAGTTTTCAGTTGTTGCAGTGACACAGATTTTGGCATGATATGCAACTTTAAAAATAAAAAAAGCGTTAGTGGTCAAACTATGTAGGGCCCCAAGAAGCAACAGCCCAGTCGTCACGTTTCAAAGAAACGGTGCTATCACAAGATAACTTTAAAAGTCTCAATACTATCAGTAAGGAGTTAGAACATCTTATTAGCTACTGCACCTGAACACCTTTTGCAAGAGTCAGAATGATCGAGAAGGGTGGTATGCAGATGAGGTGAAACGACCATGAACTGATCGAGTCACATGAGGCAATCACCCTAGTCTGTCGCCACTTAATGGCTGCCAGTTGCAGAGAGTGAATATCCCCAGACCATTTTGCCAGATTGGCTCTATCAGTTGTCTTTTTCATGGCATGATTAACCCTAATTGCAGTGGCCAATAGTGGTCTCTGGCATCCCTGCCTATTAAAAATATATAAAAATAGTATGTCTGTCAAATGCTTTATCGCAACATCAGTGCCAAAACAGAATCATTTGTTTTCTTATAAAATCAATGCCAAGATCTGTACCTGAAACGTGTGTGTAGGGATGGTAAGGAGACAGACGGAAAACGATGTACGCAGCAATGCTCTGAGCGCCAACAGGAACTGCAGGAGTGACCTCCCTTGGTCTTCGCTGCTATCATCGGTGCTTCCTGTGTCTCCCCACAGAGAAGAGCCCAGGCTTTGAATGGCTGCAAAAGTCCCATTACGCCAAAGTTAGTTCTTACAATGTGAACTCTCTGCCAGACCTGTTTACCCCCTACACGTCTCTTGAGTAGTCTGGATAGCTGAAATGAGTAGTTTTGGTGTGAAATGAGTAGTCCTCTTCATTAAACCATCAAACAATGTTCACTGAAAATTAGTAATTAGAGCATTTTTTTCAATTTTGAAGAGTAGTAGAGGTCCAAATAGAGTAGAATACTACTTGAAAAGAGTAGAGTAAACAGGTCTGCTTTGCACTTAAATTTTGACACAAAACGTGTCTGCCTCAGCGCAGATGCTCTTTCCAGGTGGGAGCAACCCGAATTTCACAAGAGATGAGTCTCAGTGATAATAAAGGTCTGCAGCACAAAACTTACTTATTATTTTCAAATTATCAAATTTAAAGTCAAAGAAGAATAGCCTGCCCTTGTTCATTTATGTAGTCTCGTTAAGAAGAGTATTACAACAACAAAATCCTTCAAGCATACGACTGTGTTCAGTAGGTTTTTACTTCCATTTCATCATAACATGTTAGAGAGAAAAAAACAGAAACAAACACAAATGACCAAGAAAAAAAATATTCAAGAAAAAGTTGAGGTGCAAGTAAATTACGGTATTTGAATAAAAAAAGATTATTAACCTATCACAGCTGCTAAAGATAACAGAGCACCACGATGGGATTTTCAATTACTTATATTCTGATGAATCTGATCAGACTAACGCCGGGTTCACATTAGACACGTAAGTTCCGTACGAAAAACCCTAAATATGTGGAAGAAAGAAGGATAAAAGTTTACGCATATGCGAAAATTCGGACACGTGCGCAAATCTTTTCCCTTCTTTGTTTCACTTATTTATGGATTGCGCACAGGTTTCCGCATAGAATATCCGCTTATGTGTGTACACGACCTAAGGCCATAACACACAGACACACACACACAAGTGTGTGTGCAGTTACACACTCATGCACACTCTCACCTATTCTTAAAATATTGCGTTTTTCACATTTGGAGGCTGTGGCAAACTTCCCTTCCTCGATCTTCTGTCGAATCCTCTGTAGAACACAGTGGTACCGACAATGGGGACTCGGCATTGTGCTTTGGCTGTTCATGAAAAGTAAAAACATGTAAATGAATATAAATAACTCGGTTAATCAGTCAATCAACTCAACATCAATATTATAAATTACAATCCAAAACTAAATCAATCAATGTTCTCAGAATCTTTCCATTCCTCAACAAAATATCTCAATTCCTGAAGTGGTGACTGCATGTCCAATATGTAACATATTTTATGGACGATAAAGCAATACTTTGTTTTTACGACTGACACTCCCAACAGCCAAAGCACTTGAACACTATGGCACAAATGCACCAGCTAGGGATGACAACATTATGTGTGTGACCACTTTTGATTACCCCGCCACGTGGGCAGCCACACTCTGACTACAGAGGATTTTAGACTGATGATGTTATGCTAGGAGCTTGTCATGGCTTAAGACAATCCCCGCACCATGCAGAACATAACATTTTGATGTAGCCTTGGTGTTCTAGCTTATGTCAACTGGTCTGACACAGCCTCATGCCAAGGCGCTCTATCGTCATGTTTCTGTTTCCTAAAGCAATAGACAATTTTTTTTTTAAATTTGTAAGACCGTAGTTCCGGATGACAAGATGGTCATTCCTGAACACTCTTCTTCTTCCCGTTGATCAGCCTCCTTCATCAAGTTGAAGATTCTGCCGATGTTGGAGAAAATAAAAACTAAAAACGATGGTCGTGCGCACAGCCAAGCCAAAGCAAGTTAGAAACAAATAATAAGCAATTAAATAAACATAAATGATAAATGATCAGAAGAACTAAATGCACAAAAACACAAAACACAAAAGAGGGTGCGGGGAGGGATGCAAATAAATAAAAGGTACAGTGTCCCTAGTCTGATGTGCCCAGCATTAGTGGAGCTGCCGGACAGGCTAAAAATGCTTTTCAATCCCCAGCAAGCTGGAGACCTAGCCCGGCCCCAACCCAGCCTAAAGCTGGGCCAGGCCCACAGTCACCAGACCAGAAGAGAAAAACAAAATAGCTGTAGTCAATCAGAGGGGGGGGGGGGGGGGACTATCATGGAATCTAGGGACAGGGGGAATGTGGGGGAGGGAGGAGGGAGAGAGTTTCGGTGGTTGAATCGGATTTGGGAGCCGAGTCTGGACCTGAAGAGGTCCAGGGACTCAGCTTCCACCGTCAGCTATTTCCTTCCTGATTTCAGGAGCCCTCCTGAACAACTTTCACCCATGCCATAAAAAAGTACCGTAAAAACTGGACTATAAGACGCACCTGTATATAAGCTGCATCCCTTAAATTAACAAAACATATTAGGTATTTATTCACATATAAGCCGCACCAGTTTATAAGCCGCAGAGAAAATTGCATGTGCACAAACCAACACAAATGTAGAAATTCTCCTATCAGAACATGAATATTTAATGTTCTCAGACACTTTAACCCTTTCACCGCCAATGTCGCATTTTTGCACCACAATGATGTAACACCCATGTCACTAAAAGACATCAAATCAGGGTCTGTTATCCAAAGACCCTGTTCTCTTAATTTTGGGAGGTAAGGATAGGCCTTACTTTAAATATGTCACAGAAGAATCCCCAATATGACACAGATTTTTTCTCTACCCAGGTAAGTTTAATAGACATTTTTTGCTGAAAAATGGCTGGCGGTGAAAGGGCTAAACATGAGATTTGAATCTATTGATTACCAAAACCAGTTTTGAGTGTAAAGAAGCTCAAAATAGGCTGAAGAATGTGACCAGAAACAGATTTAATCATACTGATAAATGTATGATGAAAAAAAAAATCCACAAAAAATCCGCATCAGTCTATAATCCGCATGGGCCAAAGTTGAGGGGGAAAGTAGCGGCTTATAGTCCACATTTTACAGTGCTTACTGTTGTTGTTCGTAGTCGAGGAGTTGTTGGAAGTTGAGGCAGTCAACATCAGCAGTTTTCAGCCTGTCCTCTCCCATCACCTGACTCAGGTTGAAGTGGTGACCCAACTGACCACTGCTTGAAGCGGACACACCCTGGAGGCACGTATACAATGAAATATCTATTCAAAGCTTTGGAACTTTCGTTACTATAAAATAAAATACACCAGTGCCTGTATTCACATTGAGATAGTTTGACTGAGGGTATATATTTATATGATTATTCCACTACTAACAGCCTACTAACTCTTTGTGAGGGTGATAGAACCCGTGGCCATAATTTCAAACTATACAAAAAAGATACTAACACCAGACTAGCACAAAACGTTTTTACTAACAGAGTAATAAATGCATGGAATAGCCTTCCTGATGAAGCAGTTAATGCAAAGTCATTAAATTCGTTAAAAAATATCAGACAAATTTTTTCAAAAACAAAATGTATTCAGTTAATATACAGATTTAAATGAATAAAACACAGATGGCTTCATTCATCAGTGAATGAAGCCAAACCTAACAAAAATCTAAAACATATTTAGAGGGCAAAAGGCTAACACAAAATATCCTATAGTACCATTTATGCTATGCTATGCTATGAGACTTGTCATCATGATATTTTAGAAGTCCTTCAAAAGTCCTAATAAATCCTACTACGTTAGAAGCGCTTCTAAGATATAACGATGATAAGTCTCATACTATCTCAATGTGAATACGGGCCCTGTAAAATAAAAAGCAGTGCTGCAGAATGGCTACCGTATTTTACGGACTATAATAATAATTAATAATGCTTATATAGCGCATAATCTTGCAAAGCAACTCAATATGCTTTTCACTCACTATAAAGCGATATACTTTTCTCCTAAACTGAGACCCCTGCGCCTTATAATATGACGGATAATATAGAAAGAAACTATAATAACCAAATCAGAATTTTGTGTAAAATTTGGGGGGTGCGCCTTATAATAGGGCGCCTTATTGTAGTCCGTAAAATACGGTAAATGGACAAAAAATGTACAGGGCCTGTATTCACGTTGAGATAGCATGAGACTTAGCATGATGCTAACATAGAAGCTCTTCCAATGTCCTATAGGATTTAATAGGACTTTTGGAAGAGCTTCTAAGTTAGCATGATGCTAAGTCTCATGCTATCTCAACGTGAATACAGGCCCAGGTTAACAACTAGCAGTGATCACCGTATCATCGAGACTATGGTATTATAACCAATGACATTTTGCTCAATTTTGTGTTCAACACCAAGTTAGATAACGGAAGGATTTATAAAGGATTGATGCATATATTCATCTGCAAAATTTTACTGAAGTAAATTTCTTCATCGTGGATCCAATTTTGCACACTGTGTATATAACAGTCATTCATGCTTCACCTGTTGGCCATCATTATTACCGACTCCAAATCAGCTTAAAAACATGGAATCTTGTTGGGTCATCTACAAAGCATTGCAGAGTTGCTTTTATCCTGGCTCTTCTACTTCCTTCTACTTCCACCTCCAACTTTCATACAATGTGAACATGTTTTCATCATGTAAGTAAATCATTTTCCCATTCTCCGAGTGCCTTATGCTAATAAAGCACCCAACAGAAAAATGTGCCAAATAGAGTGGAAAATAACACAATACTGAAAGCTTTGAATGTGCCCAGACTTCTTCTTCCATTTAGACTTTCCCTTCACCGCACTCACTTGCACTTTGGGCTGATGCTGGTAGCGCCAGGCGATGGCCATTTTACCCTCCCCCTCCCCCTGGGAAGAGGATGATGATGGAGGTGGTGGTGGGGGTGGTTGTTGGGCAGACGTAACAGAAGCAGCATTCTCCACTGGGGCAGGCAGCCTCTGTGGACAGACACTCCACCATTAATATTGGTCAAAACCCCACAGTACTAGATAGCATAAGAAAAAGTGACTTATTATTGACACCTCTTCCTGATGATGTTATCAATTTCACCAAGTCTCCTTTCTCCCCGGGGGCTTTCACCTCTCATGGTTGGGGAGCTTACAGAGAGGAGCCCGGAAGTGGTTGGATGCCTTGTGCCTCCATGGGGGAGCTTAAAGAGGGAGCAGTGGTTGGACCCCGCAATCCATCCACGAGTCCCTCCCCGTGGGGATACTGGGGAGTCTTGTATAAATAGTTCCCCCACCTTCTGGAAGTTCTGTGCAACTACTTGTGGCGGTGCCATAGCCGATGAGGTTTAACCGAGGCGTGGTCACCGCTACAGCTATCTGTATTAATACAAAAATCGGGACTTTACTGGTTTCGTACTGCCTCCGGGCATTGCCTCCAGTATTGTTCCAACCATATTTGTATTTACAAATGTCCCATATGTGTCTGATTCAGACCAAGAGGACGTAAAACTCCATTTTCTCTCTGTGGAAGTTCTGTGCTTGTAATTTCCTCTAATATGTCCCTCTCTTTGACTCCGCCTTTTCCCTTTGCTTTCTCTCATCTACTACAATAGACTAACTTCTCATTCCTTTCTCAGTGTTCCAGCAGCACCACCACCCACCCACCCCACCCCAAACCTCATGCCACCCTCCTTTCCCACCTCTTCACTTGACATGCTACAAAAATAATCACATGACAGTTATTCACTGCTGCCGACTCACACTCAGCTGAACGTGGGTTGCTCGCTGTCTTTCACCGACAAAGTTAATAAAAGTATTATGTTATCCTTTTCCTGATTTTACTACTTTTAGGGATGCAAGGTGTTGATTAAAACTATATTGAAGCATACAACAAACAAACAACTACACGACAAGTGTAAAGTGACGTTATTTTATTCACAAGAGACAAAGCAAAACTACTGGATATTTCGGCGAATGCGCCTTTATCAACACAGACAAACAAGTAAACAGCAAAACAGCAAATATAGCAAAAGGAGTTGTATGTTCCAGTGACATTGCAGTCTGTTTCAGTTTTTTTATATTGAAGCACATAAAACTCACAAAAAAGGTCATTTTTTTATATTTTTTGCTGATGAACTAGGAGTATTTTTGTATGTAATTTCGCAATTTTATTACTTCCAATCGGCAAATTTCTATTCAAATTACATAATTCGCCTTGTTTTTAAAAATCAACAGGCAACCAAAAAATGTATGTCAAAAATCCTGAAAATATTTTAAAAAATCATTTCGGGTGGTTTTTTTTCCAGCATTCAAAAGCTTTCTCAGAAAGGAGATTCATTCAGTTAAAACCAACAAAAATAATTGCAGTCTGCTCTTCTGGTTTTTGTTTCTTTGTTTGTTTATTTACATACAGACCTACAGGGCTCCCAATCGTCCCGCAAAACAAGGGGTCCCAGGGACTCCTTCACTTACAGTATAGAGGGTCCTAGAGGTGGGATAGAGGGTCCCAGTGGCATTGCGAATGCCAAAAAGAATTTTTCTAGTGCATCCCTGGGACCCCCTGCACATTCTTTTAGAGGGTCTTTTAGAATTTTAGTACTTCATAGACTCCCAAATGGGGGTCCCTGGGAGCCCTGGACCTAAGCGTACGGTTTCCTTGGACTCACCTGTAGTATTCTCTGAGGATCTTCATCAGCACTGACCACAGTCAGGGCGTGTTGACTGACCGCTCCTTCAGCCAGGAAATACCTGGCCATCACCTCTGAATACCTGGACCCCACATCCTCCTCTGTACAAACACACACAGGACGGAGCAACAATCAGCTTAGGTGAAAATGTGTCAGGTGAAACTTAAACAGAAAGTCAGAGGGTACTACAGTGGAACCTCCCTTACTCCCTGTGGGGATACTGTAAAAATAGTTCCCCCACCTTCTGGAAGTTCTGTGCTTGTAACTTCCTCTAATCTGTCACTCTCTTTCACTCTGCCTTTTCCCTTTAATAATAATAATACTTTTATTTCATATAGCGCTAAAATCCATACAGTAGTATGCTCGATGCGCTTTACAAAAGCAACATTAAAATCAACATTAAAAACATGCATTAAAATCAACAATTCCTTTCTATCATCTACTATCTTTCTGACTTATTGGCCCATTCTCCTGCCTTAAAAAAAAAAAATCTTCTAAATAATTGTTCTCCTTTGAGCTCCTCCGAAATTGGAATGTGTCGGCTGTACGCAGCGGGGAGACCACTGAAAACTGAAAACCGGACACATACGTACCTTACCCATTATGGCCATATGGCCTGGGAAGAAGAAGAAGAACTATAAGACCTCCCATTATAAGACTCCCTGCCACATAAGACCTACTTCTCTGAGACATTGCCCTTCTTTGTAAGTATTAAAATTGCCTCCTTTAAAAGACTCCTCCCTTATAAGACCTCATTTTGGATGATTTTTGAAGGTCTTATAAGAGAGGTTGCACTGTATCTAAAAAGGAACATAAAGAAGGCTGATTGTGCTTTCTGATTTTCGGTTTTCACTCGAGGAAATTTATGGTACAGTGGAATCCGTTTAATTGGCCATCGGATAATCGGCCAAAGCCGCTTAATCGGCCAATTTCCTCTGGAACGGAATTTTTTCTTCTTAAGCATGTGTTATTTTGTTCGTTTTTACGGCCAAAGCTGAAATCTTCAATTTCGCTTTATTGGCCACTTTTTCTCTCTAATTTGTCCTCTTTACCCCTTTTTGAGAGGGAGAACAACAGAGGCAGACAAACTGACAACACGCTTTTGACGTTTACATGGTTGAGTGTGAAGTTGGAAGGTGAGCTGTTGTCAATTGAAAGACCCTGCATAGCGTTAAAATCACTGCGTCACATTGCGTTAAAATCACATTGGGTCATACAGTATCTCGATGTTCGTTTTATCAGCCGATTCGCTTTATCGGCCATATTTTCCTGGTCCCAAAAGTGGCCGATTAAGCGGATTCCACTGTATTTCTCACTGCTATGAGTATGATTCAAACATTCTTTCATAAGCATTTTCAGTTCAGAATTTGTCCATAACATTTTCCCACAAAAAAGAACAGCCAAAAACTGTACAAATAATGAAAGAAAGATGTTTATAAAACAATCCATTCAGAAAAAAAAGACATTGATTAACTTAAAGAAGAAGCTAACGGTGCAGTCTGTTTCAGTTGTTTTTAAGATGCTAATACAAAAATTATCACAATAATTTATATTCTGTTGAAATAATTCTCATTGTTATGATCAGAAATACATTTACCAAAAACAAAAATGTTGTTCAACATTGCAGGCTAAGCTTAAACTCAAAGTAACGTCCTTTATCTTACAAAGGAGACCTCATTTCATCTTCTTCTTCTTCTCCTTAGGAAGCCAACTTACCAATTAACAGAACTGTTCCAACAGCCACCCCACCTCCTGTTTCAAACAGAAGAGAAAAAAAACATGTGATGAAAGTTTAATAACTTGATCACACTCACAGATGAGATAGTGAGATACACAGAATCCTGCTGTGTTCTTTTTTTCATATACCATGCACAAGCTGTTAAGCAGGTTAATTGGTAAATCAACCTCTGTGTGTGTGTGTGTGTGTGTGTGTGTGTGTGTGTGTGTGTGTGTGTGTGTGTGTGTGTGTGTGTGTGTGTGTGTGTGTGTGTGTGTGTGTGTGTGTGCTCATGTGTGTGGATAAAGGAGGGGGGGGGGGGGCAAATCTCGTATTTATTAGTCATTATTAAACAATAAATAAAAATAGGAAAACTACACAGCGGGCAAAAGGTTGTAAAGCCTATAGTGCCAATGCCATCCATCAACGTCGCCCACGTGTAACCCCAAACATGTGATTCCTGGGCTATAATCTTGATCTTGATGGGCATATACGTTTGCAGGATCCAATTTGGACATAAACACCAACAGGGGAAAACTGGAGAGAGCACACTGGTCTAACGATCCCTAACAAAAAACTAAAACTAAAATTAGTAACAAGGGCAAAGCAGATCTATACGCACTGCGACAGTGCAAATCCGGCCAGAGATATGTCTCGTAGCATGCACTTAAAGCAGCAAATCAGTCTGACAGTGATACTTTTAATTTAAAGTGATAGGATATAATTTGCATAGACTATGATAGAGTGTCCATGTGTTTATATTTTTCTACTCACACAAACACACACATACAGAGGTGCGCGCAGTGACACACACACACACACCACACCACTTGCCCCCCACATATACACCCAAAAGGCCTCACATACCTGGTCACAAGACACCACACCACATCAAAGATCTACCATTCCTCCACCACCACTACCCCCTCCCTCCCCGCTGCAATCCCATGACGCCCTCTCTATTCATATGACCCTCATTTTCTCCATCCCTATCTCCTTTTTTTACTCACTCTTCTCCCCTGTGATAGACCATACAACAACAAAAGTCACATGCTCCTCCTTTCCAACCACCCTCACTCTCTATTACATCACAGGCACATGACCACTCTTCCAATTCACCCTGAGCTCCCCCCCCCCCCCCCCCCCTCCCACATCCCTCTCTCTCTCACCTAATCAGAGACAATACTCTTGTTTTATTCTTTACCAAATACCCGGGGTTGTTTCCCTTTGATCACTCAAAATGTTTGAATGGTTAGTGCTTGGGCCAAAAAAACAATTTTTTAAAAATCAACAACCAGCAAGGTCACGATTATCAATAGCAACCTTCCTTTTCAAAATGTCTACCCCTCTGCCAAATTTGATCAAAATCAGTCCAGTACTTTTCAAGATAATTGAGCTTCATTCATAATCATAAAGACACACACACACGACGACGAAAATGGTGTTCTACGTCCTCTTGGTCTGAATCAGACACATATGGTACATTTGTAAATTATACAAATATGGTGGGAACAATACTGGAGGCAATGCCCGGAGGCAGTACGAAACCAGTAAAGTCTCGATTTTTTTAATTAATACAGATGAGATAGGTGTAGCGGTAACCACGCCTCGGTTAAACCTCATCAGCTATGGCACCGCCACAACAGACCCCTCACGGCTATATTCACATTTATGCCCGTCAAGAACGATAATCTGTTGACTGAAAAAGCAATCGCTATGTTCTTTTCTGTTACAAATTATCGTTCTTGACGCCAGCAGACGGGCATAAATGTGAACATAGCCCCCCTCACAATAAATATCCGTCCTCTGGCCGGAAAAAAAAAAGAAAAAAAGATTTGGGGGATTCTGGCTGCGAGTTGGGACTCGGAATGAGCGGCGTGGAAGCAACGCCACTGTACGGCCTGTGGCGTGCAAATCTGTCGCTCGTGCAAATCTGTAGCTCGCTACCTATGAGAGTCTGTATTTGCGGCATTTTGCGACATTGAGCATGAACCACAAATTTCACTTTTTCCGTGGGTTAGGGATAGGGTTAGGGTTAGGTAAATGGTTCAAGTACGGAAAAAGTGAAATTTGTGAATGTCGCAAATACACACTCTCATAAAGTCATAGTAGCGAGCGACAGATTTGCACGCGACGGCCCAGATCACTGCCGATGCCGATGGGACAGCAAAAAAAGAAAGAAAAAAATAGATAAGATTTGTGGGATTCATGAGCGGCAGGCTATAAATCATTCTTACCTAGGACTGTGTCTAGAGAAGGGATTCCTGTGGAAACCAGAAGCTGGTTGTTGTATATTGACGGCCTTGCTCCTGGTATTTGTCGGAGATTTGCTTTCACTTTCTTCTGAAAGCTTGTGGACGCCATGTTTACCAGTGAATCAAATAGAGTTATTCCCCTTCCTTCACTCACTGCTGCTTACTAAATACCAAAATATATCGAAAGTTTATAGTCTACTGACCAGAACCGAACATAAGAAATAGTCATCTTCGTTTTTTCAGAAGAATTAGAGATCGAGAAGATAAGCCATTAAAAAATAAAGTATATGTCAATGATAATTACGCAATTTCCCTCCACACAGAAACAGACAAGAACGGAAAAAATCCACTTTAAAATTCATTGCCATGTAAGAAAAGAAACATATGTCCCATATGTGCCTACCCGGGTCGAGAGGACGTAAAACACCAAAATTCATTCATAAGAAAAGAAACGAAATTGAAAACAGTGCAAAACATTATGGACTATATTTAATATTTTGTTAGTTTCATGTAAAGAAATATAGATTTCTTTATTTATTTCTAAGAAGTCATATGATTTGTCTGCCTGTTTCTTTTTTGTTTCTTTTTTTCTTTAAACTGTATTCAAAAGAACGTTACACATAATAAAAGTAAGTGAACAGATTTTTTTCAGCTCATCTAGGCAGTCATTCACAATCAGAGAAATGTTTAATTTACGTTTACATATATCACTGAAAAAAATCATCTACATCAAAGAGGGTGAATTTGTTCAGAGAGCATAAAATAGAGTGCCATGAGTAATAGAACAAGGGGTTTGGGGGTGAAATCACAGAAAATGATTGATTTAGGCAGATGGCAAATTAGAACAGGTTTACGAAGCTGAAGAGACAGAGGTGCACCCTTCCGAATATAAAGAAAACAACCAACTATCAGTGCAGATCTTAATAAATAAAACGAAGAACATTCTAACCGTAACAATTTATCATATCCCACAATATCAAATATGATAACATTTCTCTTGGGTGTTGAGGTTTATCCTATAATGTTCAACAAAATTTCAAAGAATGTTTTTCATTACATGTTAGTTTCTGAGGTAAAGATAAAGCAGCATAGTAATGATTGGAACCCCATATTGCATTTAATACTTAATTGAGTATAATTAATTAATTGATAAAAATGCTCCTTCCACAGAAATAAAAGTTGATCAAATGTAATTTTAGCTAATAGTCAGCATGTAGGCTGTATATTTTCTTATGTTGCTTACACAATCTCAAAGCAATGTCAACATGTTTCTTCGACCATTCGTTTTATGATTCTGTCACTTGGGAAAGAAGAAGAAGATAAAAAAACATTAGACCCAAATCGTATGCTTAGATAGCCATTGGTTGTCTCCCAGAACTCTTTAGGTCTATTTGAAGAAGTAAGAAAGAGATCTTCACGAGATTCCCGCAAATCATTCAAAATGATCAACAATGTTCCGAATACGAATAAAATTCGTATCGACTTTCAAATGAGAGCAGAACGTTGGTCCGAGCACTTCTTTGAAAACCTTCTTTAGATCTCATCGAAGCAATGAGCAATAAAATAAAACTTGAGTCAGCTTTATTGCTGAAATGTGAATTTATTCAGCCTGGCTTGAGCTTGGTTATTGAAATAAGCTTAGCAGACGGCATGCATTCAAAACCTGAGCAGACGACAGCTTTGATCTCAAGTAAGTGACGTTGTAAAGTAAGTATTCTAATACACCAGGCACTTTTTTTCAGTCTGCTTAAATATTGTTTTGTTTTCAAGTTACTTTGATAGTGACATAGAAGAAGAGTATCTTAATGCATAACATGCATGTTATTTTGTATTACAATAATGTCTTTTGAAATATTTTAATTCGGTAGATCTCAGCTGACTTAGATCTAGCATACACCAAGAAATCGTCTGCTGCATCAGTAGTGAATGAACAGAATCATGGAATGTTGCTGCATTCTAGTGTTGGGTTTTTAAAAAATTGTAGAATAAATCGGATAGCTTATCAGTCTATGACTTAAAATTCTCAACAATATCTAGTTAGTTTACACTTTATATATTACTAATTAAGTTAGTCTACACAGTCACAGTGCCCATAATTCAGAGCCGACTCCACCGAACCCTTCATACACGGGTAGAATAGACGAGTTGTAAACTATTCGAAAGTTTGTAATCAGCACTTTGTACTCAGATTTTCCCCCCGGAATAGACTAGTATTTACACATCTAAATGTATGTAACACAAATACTGAAATAGTGTAGACCAAGTATTAGATCTATACCGGTATATCATCCAAAGATAAAATCGGATCACCTTCCACTGATCCTCCACCATGCGCGCGAGCACACACACGCGCACACATACACAACCTAAAACTTACCCAAACCCCCACACCAAACCAGTAAAGCATCATCCCTAGTAATACTCTGGAGAACTATAGGCCTGTGTCTATTGTAAGCTTATGTGGCTGTGTAGGCATTCACAAGTGTGTGAGAGTGTGCGCGCGCGTATCTGTGTGAATGTGTGAGAGAGAGAAAGAGAGACTGTTTGAGTCTGTTGGTGAAGGTATAGGCTTATGTGCTGTGCATAAGTATTATTTATTGTGTGCGTATTTCTGTAATAGTGACTTTATCATAGTTTATGAGTGCATGTCTGTTGTCCCTACGTGTGCGTGCGCGCGTCTGTACGCCCATGAGTAAGCGTGTGTCTGTAAGCTTAAGTAGGAGGTAGAATGGTCATACCGTGGGCCCTTAAGATTAAAACAAAGTTGTTCACTTTCATTCAAACGATCTTGGTGTCATGCGCATGCCCACAGTGCATACATACATGTAAGTTGTTCGCTTCATTCAATCTTTTAATAATCGACCCCGACCCCACCCCCATACCCACCTCCAGGCATGGACCTGACGTCGTACTTCCCCATATGCAAGAAGCCCCGGCGCTCCAGCCGCCTGCTGGAGAAGGAGGTGGAGGAGAAGAGGGTGCAGGCCGTCTCCCAGAGCCCCCTGGGCTACTTCGACATGCTGCCAGTGGAGCTCAAGTTCTACGTCCTGGGATACTTACCAAGTATGGTGGATGATCCCCCCGTGGGATACTGGGGGGTCTTTTGTATAAATAGTTCCCCCACCTTCGCAGTGGAAGTTCTGTGCTGGCTCGCAGCGACTTTTTTGTATACTTCATAGCTTATGTACTATATACATCTGTATTGTTAAAAACAAATCGGGACTTTCCTGGTGTTGCACTGCCTTCGGGCATTGCCTCCAGGATCGTTCCCACCATCTTTATCTCTATAAATGTCCCATATGTGTCTGTTCCAGACGTTAAATTAATTTTCATTCATGGAAGTTCTGTGCTTGTAACTTACTCTAATCTGTCACTCCCTTTGACTCCCTTTGCTTGCTGTCATCTACTATCTTTCTGCCCGATCCATTCTCCTGCCTTTTTTCACAAAACACTTTGAAGATTTCCTCCAGCCAAAGTCGGACTTGCTGGGCCTAACTATTTCTTAGTTAGGCGCATAACGCCAGCATGACGCATCTGCGCTCATAATTGACAGGAAACGGTCTGAGCGATCGAAAAAGAAGAAGAAGGAGGAGGATTTTGGAGCTACAGTGGAACCTCCCTTATACTGGATATTGGATACTAGGGACGTTGTGACAAGCTTTTGAATGTTCCATCATTTTGTTGAAATATTATATCGTATCAGGTCAATGATGATCGGTAAGTCTTTTGTGACGATCTTATTCGTCATAGTCATGTTTTATGTCCTTGAAATGTTGCCATTATAATGGTTAACTTAGGACGGTCGTTTGACCGCCAGGGGGCAGTCACAGCAGTAGGGGCTTAGCGCGCGATATTCTTAGAGAGAGAGAGGGAGATGCATATCATAGTGTCCATACATAAAATTGGTATTCGTGGGTTTTATTATATGTATATCTTGGTGCGGGGTTTTTTTCCAGTCGAAGATCTGAGCCTGTTGACCATCACCTCCAAAGCCATGCGAAACCTGATAGAGTGTTACCGGGTGACCATGTTCAGCTCACGAGGTCTGGCCCTGCATTGCAGGGCACACACAGTTAGGGACGTAGAGAGACAGGCTGAGTGGTTGGCCAGATACAGAAAACTGGGTGAGTCAAAGCAAAGGAATTAATAATTATGGTAGGTGAATTTTCATACGAAATCTTTCAGATTTATTAATGCTTGAATTCCATATACAGTGGAACCTCCCTTATAAAACATTCAAAAATCATCCAAAATTAGGTCTTACAGGGGAGGTCATTTCAATACTTACAAAGAAGGGGAATGTTTCAGAGATTTGGGAGGGAGTCTTATAAGGGAGGTTCCACTGTGCTACATTTTCACAGCAGAGAGGCACCCAGAGTCATGACCTGGGTGCGGCCCGGCCCCCTTAACCCCTTGACTGCCATATAACGTATCACATACTGACTTGATGACGTCATCAGATGAAGAGGAATAACTCTGATATTCTGTTTTTTGCTCTAACACAGTCAAGAGAGTTATATGCCCAGACCATTTTGTCAGTTGTCTTTTTCATGGCATGATTTGTACAATTATTTTTTTCTGGCAGTCAAGGGGTTAAGAGTGTAAGGAGTTCAGGGCCGAAACGCTTGATTAAGGGGGGCTTCTTCTCTGAAGACCCTCTGTTGTCCGGCTCTCCGTAGAGTTTCTTTTCACATTAATTTACATATATCACGCCAATATGGATGTAAAGAGACAGGCTGACTGGTTATAGTAAAATACAGAAAAAATAATGCACCATTTAAAAAAACTTAATTTGAAATCTGTCGTGTAACATTTCTGTATCACATTTGTAAACATGTTCAGCATTGAAGAAGAAGGAAAAGTGTCAATGTGTTTATCATCCCTTCAACTAATGGAATCATAGGTCTATTTGTTGTATTCAGAACAGACTCAAAATTCTTGTGGTTTTAAACTTCAAGAGCAGAATTACTGCCCTTTCACCGCCAAAGTCGCATTTTAGCACCACAGTGATTTAACACCTATGTCACTAAAAAGCATCAAATTGGGGTCTATTACCCAAAGACCCTATTGTCTTACGTTTAGGAAGTAAGGATAGACCTTATTTTAGATATGTCACAGAAGAATCCACAATACTGCAGATGGATTTTATTCTCTACTCAGGTAAACTTAATGGAAATATTTGGCTGAAATATGGCTGGCGGTGAAAGGGTGAAAACCACAAGAATTTTGAGTCTGTTGTATTAGATAAATCCATTTCTAACTGACGGATTCACTATTTTGCTTTTTGTTAACTGCACACCGTTTATTTATCAACTTTATAAATTATCAGAATGCACTGAAGCTAAATCAAACCATGGAATGCTGCATATTTTGTTCAGGTCTGCTGATCAAGAGGTCCACGTGTCTTTATGCCACAAAGGACAGATTGAAAATTGTCAACGACTTTTTGACAAGAGTGAGTCCTTATGCAACTTTAAACAAACAATTCTTATACAGTGGAACCTCCCTTATAAGAACTCCCATTATAAGACCCCTCCCTTATAAGACCTCATTTTGGATTATTTTTGAAAGTATTATAAGGGAGGTTCCACTCTACTGGGAGGAATATCTGTTTATCACTAACAATGAAACAGGTGTGCCTTTTTTAAATAATATTGATGTATCAGCTTTTTGTTAGATTGTGAAGAGTATTTTTTATGATACTTTGTGGATATTTAGGGTAGGATGTTAGCAACAACCTATTCAAATTTGCATTGAAGAGTCAAAATTCTGTTACTGGGTTTTCTGTTTTCAACATCTATGACAATGCAATACAAGCTTTATCCCCTCAACGCTTTAAAAAAAACAACACCCAACAACAAACAAACGTGTGCATACCTGAAGATCCTCACGCATTGAGGTCTTACTTACCTTTGATTTAGGTTTAATAAGCAATCTTCGTTTATTTTGTTCTTGATATAAAAACAAATGCTGTAACAGTGCTTAATTCTATGTAAGAACATTATTGGGGCTGAAGTACGCCTATATCATCAACTTGTGACAACGTTAGCTTAATTATATGCTTTTCTTTTCTCCTTGGCTTAAGGTTGTGTCAGACCAATTGACATAGGCTAGAAGTAGAGCACCAAGGCTACATCAAAATGTTACGCTATGCATAGTTATGCGGGGATTGTCTTTATCCGTGACAAGCTCCTAGCATAACATCATCAGTCTCTGAAATCCCCCGAAGACGGACTGTGGCTGCACACGTGGCGGGGTAATTATGACGAGGGAATGGGCTAAAGGTGAAGTCTCATGGGGAAGACTTTTAAAGAGTTAAATTTTCAATGAGAACATTTTCCTTTGAGCCCACTTTTCTAGGATGTGGGAGATGAGCGACGTCCCAGCCTCTTTTTATCTAATAGATTTATATTTTTGCCCGGTTTTGGGGTGTGTGGTTTTTTTGGGGGTGGGGGGTGTAGAGGAGAAAGTGGGGCGTGCGTGACACATTCCATCACAGTAATCAAAAACGGTCACACACGTAATGTGCTCGCCCCTAGCTGATGCATTTGTACCAGTGTTCAAATGCTTCAGCTGTTGGGACGATCTCTGAAGTCTTTTAGCCAGGGTACGACATCAACAACATCTCATGACAAGTTTGGCTAGTTTGTATTTTATCT
Organism: Phymorhynchus buccinoides; assembly: GCA_017654935.2. NCBI lineage: Eukaryota > Metazoa > Mollusca > Gastropoda > Neogastropoda > Raphitomidae > Phymorhynchus > Phymorhynchus buccinoides. The sequence goes on from CM065697.1 coordinate 41,032,359, forward strand.
TCTTTAAACAAAATTTCAATCAGGCATTCCTATATTTTAAATACGTGTTTTCAGATGATGTGTGAGAACAACGAGGAGAGCTGCAAGGAACGTTCGCTGTGCATCGCAGAGCTGTGTTTTGGCAAATTCCTGCACACGCTCATCGCAGGCTGGGACGACACCGAATGTCAGCGCACTTTTGACGCCCTTTGTGACCATACCTCCATATTCAAGCACGTGAAAATCGTCGTCAATTCCACACCAGGTATGTAATCAAAAAGATACACACACTGGGATGACATATGTAATCAAAAAGATACATATATATGCGCGCGCGCACACACGCATGCACACACACACACACACACACACACACACACACACACACACACACACACACACACACACACACACACACACTGGGGTGATAATGAAAGTCAGCACACTTTTGATGTCCTGTGTCACCATACCTCCATATTCAAGCACGTGAAAATCGTCGTCAACTCCACACCAGGTATAAGGTATGTAATCAAAAAGATACATGTAAGCGCGCGCACACGCACACACACGCACGCGCGCGCGCGCGCGCACACACACACTGGGATGACAATGAAAGTCAGCACACTTTTGATGTCCTGTGTCACCATACCTATTCAAGCACGTGAAAATCGTCAACTCCACACCAGGTATGTAATCAAAAACATACATGCACGCGCGCGCACACACACACTGGGGTGACAATGAAAGTCAGCACACTTTTGATTTTCTATGTCACCATACCTCCATATTCAACACGTGAAAAAATCGTCGTCCACTCCACACCAGGTATGAACGGCGTATTAAAGACACACTGACGCACCACGATTAAGTCCCTTGTTTTTTTCTGGGTAGCTGTGACCCCCATACAAATGTCCCCAACTTCAAGTTGAGGCAGCTCTTTAAAATGTTTAGGTTTGAATTTGGGGGCATTGGTATGGGACTCAAACCTGGTCAAAACAAGATTTCTTACCAGCTATAAGAGGGAAAACCCGTCAAACCCGTGATTTTAACACATGATCTGGTGGGTCTTTAAGACTTGGTAGAACACATGCACACTGATTCGTGAAATAATGTTTGCACACAGACACATACACAAACACATACGTGTGTACACACTCTCTGACACACGCAGAGAGATACAGACACAGACATGTATAGGCACACTCAAGTATTTCGGTTTTCACTGGTCTCCGCTGCGTACATTCCTATTTCGGAGGAGCTCAAAGGAGAAACAATAACTTGGAAGTGTTTTTTTTTAAAGGCAGGAGAATGGTCCAATAAGTCAGAAAGATTGTAGATGATAGAAAGCAAAGGGGAAAGGCAGAGTGAAAGAGAGTAGCAGATTATTAAAGGAAGTCACAAGCACAGAACTTCCAGAAGGTGGGGGAACTGTTTTTACGAAAGACCCCCTCCCCCGGTATTCCCATGGGGAGCCTTCATGTCATGCAGGCACCCACAGCAGCAAAGAGTTCTCACTGCGTCTGTTCACACAGTGCACTGTTTCCTATGATAAAAGGCAAACCACATTTTCTTCTATTCCCCACAGGCACCCACAGCAGCAAAGAGTTCTCACTGTGTCTGTTCACACAGTGCGCTGTTTCCTAAAATAAAAGGCAAACCACATTTTCTTCTATTCCCCACAGGCACCCACAGCAGCAAAGAGTTCTCACTGTGTCTGTTCACACAGTGCACTGTTTCCTATGATAAAAGGCAAACCACATTTTCTGCTATTCCTACAGGCGTCCACAGCCGCCTAGAGTTCTCGGTGCGCTGTTTCCTGCGGCGGGTGTTCCTGGACTCCAGCAACAGTCTGTCGGACAAGGCGTTCTGGCTGACCCGCATCCTCAAGCCCTGGCCCCTCGTGCAGCAGGCCCGGCTCCTCTACCTCCTCTATGGCGTCACCCATGAAGGTAGGAACCTAAAAAAACAAAAAAACGAATTAATGAGCCTCCGTGGGGATACCGGGGTGTCTTTCTGTACAAATAGTTCCCCCACCTGCTGGAAGTTGTGCTAGCAACTGGCTCTAATCCATAACTCTGACAGCCATTTTTTTTTCTTACTTTCATCTATTTTTTTCCCTTGTTGGCCCATTGCCCTGCCTCTCCCCCCCCCCCCCCCCCTAAAATCTTCCAAACAATTTTCCCATTTGAGCTCCTCCAAAATCGGATTGACCTGTGACTCTCCCATTGACACGTTGTCCGTGCGCACTCGATTCCCTGCACCGCCAGAGGATATTATCACAAAATAAATAGAGAAAATTGATAGTACGTTAACCCTCGTTTTTATATGTTAAAGGTGCAGTTCAATGGTACCTGACCTGCGAGTCTCCCGTCAACACGGTGTCCATGATGAAGTATTTCGCGGGCGTTACCTGCGCACTCAACTCCCTGCACCGACAGAGCGAAGAGTGGAGCGAAGATGAGCTCATCAGTATTCTGGATGAAATGACCAGTAAGTGTGTACATATACACGCATGTACATGCACACACATGCAGACAACTGATGCTCAATTACATTTTAATAAGATTTTGTACTTTTTTTATATCCCTCAGTACGTCATAATAACAATAATTATGTTGTTGTTGTTGTTGTTGTTTTCGTTCCCCAGCTTACACTCTCTGGAGGCACACCCAGTGCCATGTGAACATTTTGCATGGTCTTGGGTGGGAAGATTACGTGTATGGCTGCTTTTAAAGGGCCCCGCCACATGGGCGGCCATACTCCGACTTCAGGGGACACAATAATGATGATAGCAAATGTCATTATCACTAACATCGTCAGTATCATTAATTACTAATATCATCATCAGGGCTCCCATGAAGCACTAACATTCTACAGGACCCTCTAAAAGAATGTGCAGGGGGTTTCAGGGATGCACTAGAAAACTTTTTTTTAGCATTCGCTATGCCACTGGGACCCTCTATCCCGCCTCTAGGACCCTCTATGCTGTAAGTGAAGGAGTCCCTGGGACCCCTTGTTTTGCGGGACGATCGGGAGCCCTGCATCATCAACATGATACCACTGACATCATCAGTATCATTACTAATATCATCATCAACATGATCATTATTATCGTTGTCGCAGGCTGCCCAGAGGAGTGGGTAGGGGAGACCAAGGCGTGTCTGTTGATTTCCTGCGGTGACCAGCTCACCTCCAAGATGCTGGTCAGCAAAGCCATCAACGGCAGAGTGACTGAACTGAGCTCCATCATCACTGCCTTCTGTGTGGTAGGTTATATAGGCTACCATGTTGTATGTTATTAGTAGTAGTAGCTGTAGTATTGTTTTTGTTGTTGATTTCATGCGGAAACTAGCTCATCTCCAAGATGTTGGTCAGCAAAGCCATCAACGGCAGAGTGACCGAACTGAGTTCCATCATCACTGCCTTCTGTGTGGTAGGTTATATACCATGTTCTGTGGTGGTAGTAGTAGTCGTAGTAGTAGTAGTGTATTGTTGCTCAGCAAAGCCATCAACTACAGAGAGTCACCGAACTGAGTTCCATCATCACTGCCTTCTGTGTGGTAGGTTATATACCATGTTCTGTGGTGGTAGTAGTAGTCGTAGTAGTAGTAGTATTGTTGCTCAGCAAAGCCATCAACTACAGAGAGTCACCGAACTGAGTTCCATCATCACTGCCTTCTGTGTGGTAGATTATATACCATGTTCTGTGGTAGTAGTAATAGTAGTAGTATTGTTGGTCAGCAAAGCCATCAACAGCAGAGTCCCCGAACTGAGTTCAATCATCACTGCCTTCTGTGTGGTAGGTTATGTACCATGTTCTGTGGTAGTAGTAGTAGTAGTCGTCGTCGTAGTAGTAGTATTGTTGCTCAGCAAAGCCATCAACTGCAGAGTCACCGAACTGAGCTCCATCATCACTACCTTTTGTGTGGTAGGTTATATACTGTACTGTTAGTATTGTCTGTGTATGTTTATACATGTATGATTGTGTGTGTTTGTCATTTCACAGGTGAGCGTGAAGCACAACTATGACCTGTCGTTCGTGATGAACTACGTGCAAACAGTGCTACAAGCCATGGAGAACAGTCGGGACAGGCTCAACTTTGTCAACGGCCTCATGGACATGTTCAAAGAACTCGTCTTCGATATGCACGAGTACTCTGACTCAGGTACGTTGTACCGTATTTGACGGACTATAAGGCGATACTTTTTTTCATAGACTGAGACCCCTGCGCCTTATAATGTGACTGATAATAATTATAGTAAGAAACTATAATAACAAAATCTGAATTTTGTGTAAAATTTGGGGGGTGCGCCTTATAATCAGGTGCGCCTTGTAGTCCGTAGAATACGGTACATACTGTAATTATAAGCAAGTGCACGTAAACAAACTTCCAAGCACACATGTACACACACGTGCGGGCACGCACACGCGCGCACACACACACATAGGATCCATGTAAAACAAATACTTAAAATTTTCATTGCAGCGATTCAGATTACTCGTATAAAACACTGATGTGCGTGCACATACACGCACACAGAAACAAATATGGGGCAATAGCATACCTTGCCAAAAGCAAAATCTGCTCTTTGAATTTTTTTCAAACGAATATGATAATCCAGAAGACAATCATAATAATCCAGCATTGACAGCATTATAACATTCTGTAGGAAAATAAACATCAAGCAAACGAATCATTACACCTGATGAAATCCTCCAAAGTCAGAGTGTAGCTGCGCATGTGGCGGGGTAATAAAAAACGATCACACACGTAATGTTCTCATCCCTAGCTGGTGCATTGGTACCATAGTGTTCAAGTGCTTCAGCTGTTAGTATTTTCTTCTTTGATCGCTGACAGTTTCCTGTTAATTATGAGCGCAGATGCGTCATGCTGCCGTTATGCGCCTGGCTAAGAAATACTTAGGCCCAGCAAGTCCAACTTCAGCTGGAGGAAATCTTTTTGAAAGTATTTCTTGAAAAAAGGCAGGAGAATGGACCGGTAAGGCAGAAAGATAGTAGATGACAGTAAGCAAAGGGAAAAGGCAGAGTGAAAGAGAGTGACAGATTAGAGGAAGTTACAAGCACAGAACTTCCAGAAGGTGGGGGGAACTATTCATACAAAAGACCCCCCGGTATCCCCAGGGGGGTAGCTGTTAGTATGATCCCTGGAGTCTTTTAGCCAGGGCCGGTACGACAACAACACCAACACCTGTTGTGGTTTTTCTCACCTGCTTTCAGACGACGAAAGTGAAGACAGAGATTTCTACTACCTGGTGACGGCTTACACAGAGTTTTCCAAGCGCATCATTCACCTGGCCTTCAAACAGATGCTGTGAGTGCTGAACGTATTCTCCAGTGGATCGGTTATGTGGGCTACATCTCTGAGCCGATACTGGACAACTCGTTTTGTGAGCAGTTATAGGCTAGGCAGAGCTGTACAGATGTTCCTTTCTTGTCTTTAAAGTGAAGTATAAAGCATGGTCGGAGTGTGGCTGCTCACGTGGCGGGGTAATACCCAAAAAAAAACCGGTCACACACGTAATGGCTGTCCATACGTGCATTTGCGGGTTCAAGTGCTTCTGCTGTTGGGATGATCCCTGGAGTCTTTTAGCCAGGGTACGACAACAATATAGCATGGTACTTTTTTTTCGCGAATTCTCTTAATTCACAAAGCAAAATTAATGTCAGATGGTGTTTTAAGCTTGCTGAGATACCGTTTCCCCCCATTAAGAAAAAAAAAGGCTGGAGTTGTCTTCATTTGGAATTATATGGGGTTGTCTTCAAGAGGAATTTTATGGAGTTGTCTTCAGAGGAATGCTTGGAGTTGTTCAAGAGGAATTTTATGGAGTTGTCTTCAAGAGGGATGGGGTTGTCTTCAAGAGGAATTTAGTCTTCAGAGGAATTTTATGGAGTTGTCTTCAAAGGAATTCTATGGAGTAGTCTTCAAGATAAATTTTTTTGTCTTCAAGAGCGAATGGGGTTGTCTCTGAATTCAGAGGAATTCTAAGTTGTCTTAAAGAATAACAAATGGGGTTGTCTTCAAATTCTATGGGGTTGTCAGATGGAGTTGTCTTCAAGAGGAAGCTTGATGAGATATGGGGTTGTCTTCAAGAGGAATTTTATGGAGTTGTCTTCAAGAGGAATTTTATGGAGTTGTCTTCAAGTGGAATTGCCCCCAGATCCCATAAAGGGCTCTTTAACCCTTTGTCACACCAAGAGACATCTCCTAACCCCCCAAACCATTTTAGAGAAAATATATTAAATACTTTTTGATGCCAGTTGACATAAGCTAGAACGCCAAGGCTACATCAAAATGTTGTTATGCTCTGAATGGTTGTGCGGGGATTGTCTTAAGCCATGACAAGCTCCTAGCATAACATCATCAGTCTAAAATCCCCCGAAGACGGAGTGTGGCTGCCCACGTGGCGGGGTAATCAAAAACGGTCACACACGTAATGTTCTCATCCCTAGCTAGTGCATTTGTACCAAAGTGTTCAAGTGCTTTGGCTGTTGGGATGATCCCTGGAGTCGTTAAGCCAGGGAACAACAACAACAACACATATTTTTCTCCACTGCCATGCCTGATCGTTGATGTTGATGGGAGTAGTGTTTTAAAATGTTGTTACCATTGCTTAACTAAATGAAATCATAAATGTGTTATCCTGTGGCTGAATACGGCATGTTTGTGACTGTATATTGCACAAGAATAAGTGAATTTTAAGTTTATGTATGACGTAATCGATGTCTAAGTGTGCATATTTTATCATGTTCATTAAAACCTGTTTCTTTGATTATTTCTGTGATGATGTATAAATGAAAATGCATAAAGTTGAGGAGGGAAGGGCCAGGTATGTATTTTGGATATTGCACCCCAATCCATTTACATAGGGATTATGTTGCATACTTAAACTTTGTTGTTCAATCATTTCTTTCATGTTACATGCTTGGTTGTTTTTCCTTTTTACAGTTGTTTAGCACAAAACGTTGAAAAACATTTCCCAGTAATTCATGTATGTGTGCGTTTTCCTTTTAATCTACTGAAAAGATGTTGCAACATAGAGTTCGGTTTTGTTGTTGCTTTGTTTAGTTTAATTTAACTTTATAACTACTACTACTTCTTAGTAGTACTACTACTACTTAGTACTAGTACTACTACTACTTAGTACTACTACTACTGCTTTTCTTCTTCTTTTTTTGTACTCCCAGTTCTATGAGAACGGGAGTACATTAGAATGATAACGAGAGCCTGTGCGTTTCTCTATCCATCCGTTGTGTGTGTGTGACCAAAATGTGGACCGCTTTCTTATGTTGCTCTTGGGTCCAAAGTATAATGTCTAGATATCGTAGGTGAAATTCAGAAACTTTGTATCTCAATTTTGGTAGTTCTGAGAAAAATGGAAAAAAAAGTGTTAATAATGAACCGCGCTTATCACAATTGATTAACTATTGCGAGTTTAGTCCTGCATTATATTAAAATTTCTTCGCTTTTATAAAAGATACTTGAAAAGAACGAAGATACGAGCTTTTTGTCCGTAAGTAGATCTGAATTTGGGACTTTTCGTCAATTTACACAACCTCATTTACCCCAGATAGAAAGTCGTTAGAGATACGAGCTTTTGATGGAAGGTGGCGGGAAAAATGAGAGCTATGTATGTAACTAAAAAAAAATAAACATCGAGATACGAGGTTTTGAATTTCACCGACTGATATGTTGTCATACCATTGTTTTAATTTATCAGTTTGTTCTTACAATTGTTACTGTTGAGAATTTATTTCAAATTGTTGATTATTTAATGCCCACCCAATAATTTAAGTTATTGTTGAAAGTGCATATCTCGAAATGTTAATTGTTTAAAAAAAAAATAACATGAAAATGTCTGAAATTATCAAATTGTTTAATGTATTTCAAATTGTTGATTATTTAATGCCCACCTAATAATTTAAGTTATTGTTGAAAATGCATATCTCAAAATGTTAATTGCTAAAAAAAAATTCACTGATGAAAATGTCAGAAATTATCAAAATGTTTAATACTTTCTTCTGAAAATGTTACGCATTAAAAATCCACGCTGATAATGTTAATTGTTAAAATCCCACACCTACAATTGTTAATTGTTGAAAATGAAAATGTTGGATGTTAAGACATTTTCTCATGTTGATTGTTAAAACATTTGTCTTCTGAAATGTTGATAGTTGAAAGTCTTGTTTTGAAAATGTTAATTTAGAAAACAAAACTGTTTGCTTGTTAGTTGTTATTTTCAAAAGGTTGATTGCTAGAAATCCACTCCTCAAAACGTTGATTGTTGAAATTGCACAACTGAAAATGTTGATTTTAAAAAAAAAATGATGTAGATAATGAGCGTGGTTTTATCAGATTGCGCGTTAAAAATAACTGTTGTTTGGGTATTGGGCTGTTTTGTGGGTGAATTTTTACAATTGTTATGTGAAACTCCTTTGCTGGAAATCATTGTTACTTGTTTATTTATTTCAGATTAAGGTCGGAGCGGTTTTAAAACAATATGTTATTAATGAAAATGATTGAAATGTTTTCTCAGCTGTTATGATAAGTAATGTTATACATGTTCCTATTATGCTTAGAACGTATAATACACATGGGTGAAACTTTTCCTGGTATTCAAGGATTTCCTGTTCCTGAATTTTACCAGAAAAGGAAGTTCCTTTTTGTCTTAATTTGTCTAACAAGATCTTTGTGTGTCTACTGTGTTTTTCAAACACTTACAATAAGCATTTGCATAAATTGTGGAAAGAGCAAACTAAAATACCTTCATAAATCAATTTTTGCTTCAGCTGCAGGGGGACATTACCTAACTAATATAAGGGGACATTACCCCTGGACCCCGGCCTTTCATTTTATTTTAATTTTGTGTAGTTTCATCCATGTAATATTGAAAGCTTATTTTTTGTACAGAACATGTATAAAGTAATGTAAAAGTTTAGTTTTTTTATGCTTAACATTTGTGAAGTTAAAAGTTTCTTGTTTTTTGTATGTGTGTGTTTTTGTGTTGCTGTTTTTTACATTCTGTAATGTTGAAATGTTTTTTTGTTAATCCTTTGTAACGTGAAGACATTTTTCTGTTGATAATTTGTTATGTTCAAAAAAGATTCATTTTTTTCTGTCTATATTGTGTTATTTCCTGTTTTTGAATTTCACCAGAAAAGGAAGTTTCTTTCTTCTTTTTTTTGTCAAACAAGATCTTTGTGTGTACTGTGTTTTTCAAACACTTAAAATAAGCATATGTATAAATTGTGGAAAAAGCAAACTAAAATACCTTCATAAATCAATTTTAGCTTCAGCTGCAGGGGGACATTACCCCTGGACCCCGGCCTTTCAGGTTTCTTCATTTTGTGTAGTTTCACCCATGTAATACTGAAAGCTTTTTTTGGTACAGAATCTGTAAATACTGTATATAAAGTAATGTAAAAGTTTTGTTATTTTCTGCTTAACATTTGTGAAGTTAAAAGTAAAAGGTGTGTTGTTTTGTATTTTGTTTTTTTTTACATTCGGTAATGTTGAAATGGTTTTCTGTTAATCATTTGTAACGTGAAGACATTTTTCTGTTGATAATTTATGTTGAAAAAGATTTTTCTGTTAAGGGTTAGTGATAATCTTTTTTTTTTCTGTCTATATTCTGTTATTTCAAGTATTTTTTTCTGTTAAATAATTTGTAAGTTAAAAGTGTTTTTCTATTAACAATATATGACGTTAAAGGGTTCATCTGTATAATAATTTGCAATGTTGAAAGAATTATCTGTTAACAAAAATTCTGTTTATTACTTGCGATGTTCAAAGATGTTTTGTTTACACTCTGTTATGTTTGCAGCATTTCTACTTTATAATGTGTGATATTTCGAGTTACCGTTAAGATGTTTCTGTTTATGATTTGTGTTATTGAAAGGGCCTTTCTGTTGACTATTTGCCTTGTTGTTTTGATAACTGTTGTTATGTTAATAATGCATCATGCTGAAAGGGTTTTACTGTTCAGAATATAGCATGTTCAGGGCTTCTGAAAAAGTACAGATTGTGCGTATTTACGCACTATGTTCAGGGCTTCTGAAAACGTACAGATTGTGCGTATTTACGCACTAGAGCTCTCAAAATTGCCCCCTAGAATATAAAACTGTATGAGATTTACCCTTTTAAACCGTTACTTATCAGTAAGTTAATGACATTCTTCATATTTCAATCGTCTGCTAGGCCTTTCTGTCACAAGCTGTCTAGGCTAGATCTAAAATTCTACTGGATCACGCAGAAAGCCCAAATCGATGAAAACTCATTACGCATGGGGGGGGGGGGGGGGGGGGGAGCTTCTCTCAAGTTTTTGCCTTAAAATTTGCAACTGGGGGTGAAAACACCCGTTCAAATTTTAAACAGGGGGTGAGTGTACCCCTTAAGAGGGGAAAATATCAGAAGCCCTGGTGTTGAAAGTTTTACTTTTGCTCAGAATATGTAATGTTTGCTTGGAATATGACATGTTGAAAGAATTTTTTCGTTTAGAACATGTCATGTAAGAAAGGATTTTTCTATTTAGAGTTTGTCACGTTGAAAGGATTTTCTGATTAGTTTGTCTTATTGAAAGGGGATTTAAATTAAGAATATGTCATCTCCATGTTTCTTTCTTTCTTTTTCGTTCAAAGTTTATCTTGTTGAAAGGGGCTTCTCTTCAGAATATCATATTCAATATGTCTTGTTGACAGTTTATCCTGGTGAAAATGCTAATACAATGTACAAGTTATTTAATATTATTTTCCCTCCCCCCCCCCCCCCCCCCCTCCCCCTGTTAAAATAACTGTCTTCTTGTAATGGTTTTATGTTCAATATATGTTACACGAAAAGGGTTTTAACTGTTCATGCAAGTGTTATCACTGCATTAATTAAAAGATGTTCTCACAAGAGAATATGTTCTAATGTAAAGTGTTACGTTGCACTTATGTTTTTGTTGCTTTGATATGTGTGTCTGTACATGAATTTGAGTAAGTTTTGAGGAAAGTGGTGGTACAGTGGAACCTCCCTTATAAGACCTTCAAAAATCATCCAAAATGAGGTCTTATGAGGGAGGGGTCTTATAAGGGAGGTAATTTTAATACTTACAAAGAAGGGCAACGTCTCAGAGAAGCTGGTCTTATGTGGGAGGGAGTCTTATAAGGGAGGTCCGCTGAGTGGAAAGAACAAGATAAAGCATTTTTGTAAGTACAATGGAACCTCCCTTATAAGACTCCCCCCTCCCCATAAGACTCCTTCCCATTTAAAACCAACTTCTCCGAGACATTGTCCTTCTTTGTAAGTATTAAAATTACCTCCATTATGGCTGGTACCCACGTGTCGTCATATCCGGCCACAAGGAGCGTGCCATATTATGGGAGACCGCCATCTTAGTCAGTAACTTTGTTTGAAAAATGCCAGATCGATGCTGTTTACACACAAATCTGACTAACATGGTGACACTTCCGTTGGATGCGCACGCAGGTGGGGGGGAGCCATACAACTCTTCCCAAGTAAGGCCTTATTTTGGATGATTTTTGAAGGTCTTATAAGGGAGGTTCCACTGTAGATAAAATCTGAGCAGAGAAAACATAAAAGATTCTAGGTCAGGTCAGGTCAGGTATTTGGACGACCAGGCCTTGCAGCCTCTCAATGCGTCCTTCCTTTTGGTTAGTGTTTGGCAATTGCTGTGGCGGTTTTTAGCATCCATATTGATGCACTAATCATGGACGTACTTTCTAAATTCAGATAAGATGCAAAACCATGTAAAACGCATTCCCGGTTAAAAACAAAGAGCGAAGCAACCAAAAAACATGGGGGGAAACTGCTGAATTTGGGGACAATGATTTATTATAAAGCGCTACCTTTCAAAAGAAGAAAACATTGGGGAATAACTCTGTCAAACCTGGGGACTGGCTTTTAATGAATTGCTTCCCTTGCCCTTGAATGAACTGCTTCCCTTGCCCTATCATTTCCCATCCCTTAATTAAAAAAAAAAATTGAGTGAACTTCCGTAAACATATATTCAAAGATAAACACTGACACCCAGTTGAACTGACAATATTGACTTTATTTCAAAGCCATACATACGCTCCAATACAAGTCACACAGATTTCATTGCAAAATAAATAAAAATAAAGGTACAAATGATCAATAAAAAATATCAAAAGGTTCACATACAATTTTTGCTGCAAACAGAGATACTGGTTTTATTTATGATAATTACCGTATTTTACGGACTATAAAGGGCTTCGCACACTAGCGTCAAGATCTCGAGATCGCGGCGATTTTGCAGCAAGGCGCAGTTTGATGCGCCGCTTGTGTGTGAGAGATTTGCGGCGCGGCAGGATTTTTTATGCGTAGCTGCGCGATTTTTTGTTGCTCGAGAATAGAACCGGCTCTAATTTTGATGCTCAAGATCGCAGAGATCGTGAAACTAGCCAATCACAACGGACGGAAGGACCATAACTCTGATTGAAGAAAAAAAATACTGTTGTTTCTAGGAGGAAGTTTGACGCTAGAGTAGTCTTTCCTTGCTTTCCAAATAAGGAAGTTCGCGCGACAAGAGGTGAAGCGACAAGAGTCGTGTGTGAGAACACCACTGCCTCACTACAATGTGTGCTCTGATGCAGGCGTCAACGTGTCAAGGCGTTGCTCTGAGAAACAATTGACGCCTGATGCTAGTGTGCGAAGACCTTAAGGCGATACTTTTTTCCTAGACTGAGACCCCTGCGCCTTATAATGTGGCTGATAATATAGTAAGAAACTGTAACAAGGGTGAAACCTGGATAAAATGAAAAGCAGGAAGGCCTAGGTTCCGGCGGGCCGCCTTGGGGTCATGGGGCAGAGTCGTTTGTAGGGCCCCAGCAGCTGCTGAATTGTTTTGTTGTACATTATTTACTAATAAAATAAGAGCATTTAGAACCAGCTTTCATTTTTCAAACAATAAAACAAGGCTTTCTTTCCCATTCCAGTACAATTATTCTTCAATAAAGTATTGCAAATTCCTGAGTTCAGGAAAAATAACAAAGCCAAAATCAGGATTCCTGCTTTTTCTTGCCATGTGGTTTTATCCATGCTGTAATAACAAAATCTGAATTTTGTGTAAAATTTGGGGGGTGCGCCTAGCAGTCCGTAAATTACGGCAACACAATAGGTTGATGTGATAATTAATGTAAATCTGCTATCATTTAACTCCTTCCAATAATTTATTTGTACTATATATTGTCATGATATAACATTTTGTCCCTGTTTGTAAACTACAATTTTCAATAACAATTTCCATGAGAGAAAAACATACCTGTAACAACTGATATATTTTATGTTTTCCACCAAACCAATTCCTAAAATGTTAATTCATATTATTACATTATCAGGACAGCGGCCCAATGGTTCTAGAATAGGTTGTTCAGATGACGGTCACGAAATCTGGCATTCCAAAACTACATGTAAGCAGAAGGAAATTTTTTTTTAGTTTTGAAAAATAATAGTCACTATGGCCACTTCAAGCAATGAATGGGAACTTTTATCAGCTGAAGATTTTTTGTTTCAGTCTTCCATATTATTTTGGTGGGTTTTTTTAAGAGCTTCTCTTGCAAGTTCACTCTCTTACAGGTCAAATAACTTCAAAAATAAATATTAACATTTAAAAAACCAAAAAAAACCCATAAAGATGGACATAACATTTACCTGTTTAAATAGATTCTGTTAGTCTGAGGTTCTTAGTTTTTAATCAACTATTTTACAAGGCAGTTATATATATATTTATTTTTTTTAAGGGAAAAAAAACTGACTATAGTTTAACAGCAAAACAAATTCAACTTAACAGTATTGTCAGAGCCTGTTCAGTTTGTGACATACAGTACGAACTACCTCACTGAACACATTGTCGCCTTATATTCAAGCTGAACACAACAATTAAATTGGCTACAACAAAAGGCAAAAAATGTACTTGACAATTATAAACATTATTATAAATTATGTGCAGTGTATTCTCTGTGTACAGTAGTGTCAAGGGCTTTTCGGACATTATAAATGCAATGATAAATCATTAATTGTGTGTGCGTAAATGTGCATGAAGGAGAAATCTTGGCAAATTATTGACCGACTGGCCTTGGCATAAGGCTGTGTCAGACCAATTGACATACGCTAGAACACCAAGGCTACATCAAAATGTTATGTTCTGCATAGTTATGCGGGGATTGTCTTTAGCCATGGCAAGCTCCTAGAATAGCATCAGTCCAAAAATCATCCAGCCACACAAAATTAAAACAACAAAAGCGACATAACTTGCCAGTTAAATTCATCAAGACTTGCATCATCACACTGTTGTTTTCCCTTTTCTCTTTCGTGTAGAAACAAAAATGGAATGCAAGAAGCTGAATAGAACAAAACAGAGAGAAAAAAGACTTTGCATCAAGTCTGAACACACAGAGACCAGCAGGAATGACATTTTGCAAGAGGGAAAAAATGATGCTCTTGATTCCTCCATTTTCTTCTTCTGCGTTCCCAGGCCATATGGCCATAATGGGTAAGGTACGTATGTGTCCGTTTTTCAGTTTTCACTGGTCTCCCCGCTGCGTACAGCCGACACATTCCGATTTCGGAGGAGCTCAAAGGAGAAAAATTATTTGAAAGATTTCTTTTTTAAAAAGGCATGAGAATGGGCCAAAAAGTCAGAAAGATAGTAGATGATAGAAAGCAAAGGGAAAAGGCCGAGTCAAAGAGAGTGGCAGATGAGAGGAAGTTACAAGCACAGAACTTCCAGAAGGTGGGGGAACTATTTTTACGAAAGACAAGAAAGAACAGGATGGAAATAAAATGAATAAAGCAAGATGAACTAAAGTCTTTGCATGGAATCCAACAAATCAGGACAAGCAACAGGAAATGTTGATGGGTTGTTTTTTTCACAACACATTATTTTTATCTTTATGGCCACACACACCTATATAATTATGTTTATAAGGCATCAAACAATTACTTCTTTCTACTAAGCTTAAGATGGGTTTGGACACTTAGATTTTAAGTTTAACCCTCTTGCATTCACATTTGTTATAGAAAAACATTCTTCTAGTGTTCACATTCGTTCACACATTTTCGGCAAAATCTGTTTTTAGAAGCACACAGAGCGCCATACAGTAACCATCACATCACTGCAAGTGAGCTTCTTCTTCATAGTGTGTGCATAACGAGCCAGAACTTAGTGCGTGATGAAAATGCCATCAGAAGGGGGTCTCAGAGTGGGGGCAAACTATGGGCGGCTTGAATACACAGAGGCAACATCCGGCTGGGTGGCTTTGGCCGGAATAAATGCAAAAGGGTTAAATGTTTTCCTGCAATAAAAATTAAAAAATCAGCGAATAGCCTCCCTTTGATCTCTTGTAAATAGAATGCAACAAAGCTCTATAGTCTATTATGACTTGCATTATCTTCTGTTCACCTTTAACCCTATGCCTCCCGATCAATCGAACTGAGAATCGATCCTATTGCATAAGAGAAGGGGAGTAACTCCGAACATCACACCAAATATTTTATTTAAAAAAATCACCCAGAATAAAGTCTAACTCACCTTTAACCCTCTCAAGGCTGCAGAACCGAAATTCGCCCAATTTGTTTTCTTCCCTGCTGGCCGATGACGCCGATTGCGCCCGCTGAACGCCAGGTCTAGTACATTCACTTTCACTTTCTCCCTACCCACAATGCAGTATACTAAGTTAGTTATTCCTGTTTCTGACACTCCCGGGTCGGTTTTTGGTCCTTACAGCAAGGGAAAGCACCCAATAGTCTTTTTGAACGGATTTTTGAAAGTGATGCCAAATTTTATTTTATTTTTCACGTGACGCGGGCAGTAACGCGGGTGGGATGGTTGGAGTGCCATTATGGATTTTTTCTTCTAATTCATGGTTTGTTGTGTGACATTGTGTTGGGTTTCGAATGAAAATATCATCATTGCTATTCAATATGCATCTTTGAGAAATGAAAGGTGAGTTAGACTTTATTCTGGGTGATTTTTACAAATAAAAGATTTGGTGTGACGTTCGGAGTTACTCCCCTTCTCTTATGCAATAGGATCGATTCTGGGTTCGATTAATCGGGAGGCATAGGGTTAAGACTGTGGCATGTTTCGCTCAATAATTGTGAATTAAGAATGGCTGTGAAGCTTGATGTGTTTGGCGCCAAACCAAAGGAATGTATAACATCGACAGATTTTGACGATAACGCAATGGAGATTCTGAAGAAGAAAACAAACAAACAGGGTGTGGCTGCGATTTGGGATTTGGAATGAACGGCATGGGAGCAACGCCACTGTACGGCCCAGAAGATGGGACAGCAAAAATTATTTAAAAAAATTAACTAGTTAAACTTTATGCTGCACATGCCTCGATAAATAAGAATAAGTAAGATGGAGTAAAATTCCATTCTTCACATAAAAATAAATCAAATTATCTAATAGTAATGGAGGACAAGCCAATAATAATAGAAAAATTACTAATTTTATTTTTAATAGGTTGTTAGTTTTTAATTTTATTACAATCTGATTATCACAACTCTTGTAATTAAAATATGAACTTAGCATATCTAAAATAGATGAGCCACAGTAAAAACAATTAAAAAGCTATATTAGTTTCAGTAATAAAAAATAAAAAACACTTCACAACTTGGATATTACTTTTAATTACAATGTACACTTATTATGATATTACTATACAAATATTTCGCTTAAAAACTGCAGCAAACAAAAAGCAACAAACAAAAATTGTCCAGTTTTGTTTGAAAAACAAAAAATGGAGACAGTACCAAGGTTCACCGAGCATAAATGAATGAAAATGAATATTATCCATGCGCACCTCCCCGCTTAGCTCAAAGCATCACACATATGTGCATACATGCAAATACACAAACACACACATATGCGCACCTCCCTGTTTAACTCAAAGCAACACGCACACACATATGTGAATACATGCAAATACACAAACACATGCACTCCTCCGAAGTCGGAGTGTGGCTGCCCACGTGGCGGGGTAATCAAAAACGGTCACACGCGTAATGTTCTCATCCCTTGCTGGTGCATTTGTATCATAGTGTTCAAGTGCTTCGGTTGTTGGGATGATCCTTGGAGTCTTTAAGCCGGTAAGAAAAAACAAACCACACACACATGCATGCACGTACACACACACACATACATGTACAAACACACACATGCACGTATGCGCCCACACACACACACACACACACATACACCGTAACTCAACTTTTCCAAACTCTCACCAGTGTAAATGCCCCTATATATGCATTTCAAGCGACACATCAAATAAAAATGTAAGACCAATAGAACAATGAAACCAATCAAAATGTCATTCTGTTTCTTAACATCTTTCAAGTAGAAAGACAACAACAACAAAAATATCAAGGCAACAAATTTGCTTTCTCCTAATAATAGCAGACACTGAACAGAATAAGATATAGTGGAACCTCCCTTATAAGACTCCCTCCCACATAAGACCTACTTCTCTGAGACAGTGCCCTTCTTTGTACGTATCAAAATTACCTCCCTAATAAGACCTCATTTTGGATGATTTTTGAAGATCTTATAAGGAAGGTTCCACTGTACTACTTACAGTCACACCACACAAAAATAGCACTCTTCAGCACAATTACATATAAATGCAGCTTCAATGAAAAGGAGAAATAACATGATCAGAAACAGACAAATATAATGATGGAATCATTTTTTTTTTTAAATGGATGTTTTATTACTGTCCATATTAGGAAGGGGGGGGGGGCAAAAAGAAAATGGTTGGGGGGGGGGGGGGGGAGAGAAATTAAAAAACAAAAACAAAGAAAACAACAACAACAAAAAAGCTGGGTGAACAACAAAATATGTAACTCAAAACGCAAGCCAACGCTTCACATGCTGTTTTACAATGCTAGTCCCCATATATGCGACCCAGCACCACGAAAGGGGCATTAAGTCGCTGAGCTAGTTTCTCACAACCAGGCATGGTAGTGGGGGAAAAGTGGGTTTCGCGGAAGAATATCCAACTGATTCTGCATTTCATTTGAAAGATGTCGACTCATTCAGGAAAATTAGACATTAAGGTAGAAAAAAAGGTTATAGTTTTCATTTTTGGTACACATACAGATGATGGGTCATACATTTTTATGTCAAAAGTCCTGAAAAAATGTCAGCAACATGGTCATTTATTTATTTAAGCATATCAAATATGGCGCGATTTTAGGGGATAGAAATAGAATATCCTATGCCATTCAAAAAATAAACAAAATCAGAACACAAATCAGGTAAAATTAAAAGAATACACATTTATTTCTCTGATGATAATATTTTGGCAATTATGTACGATGTTAAAAATAAACACAACATTTACTGAAAATCGGGTTTTTTAGGCAAATAGCGAAACTAAAAACTATTTGGTTGTTTTTACGGAACATCATTGCTTTGGTTTGGTTCTGACATTTAAAACAAATTAACTCAGAAAGTGGCGGGTATCAATTTTGTAAATTGTTGTCAGCTCTCCATTATCATTGCTCTTCAACATGCCGAATCTGTTCTTGTCATCAGTCTTCCAAGCGAGGGCGTTGTTGCAGTATGGTTGGAAAGGGATGAGCAAGGCATGCCTGCATGTCGACAGCCACAACTACGCCTTGCAGCCACAGGAGACGATAAGTTTATTAGGCAACCCAGCAAATTTTTACCCCTGACAGTATGTTCTGATAGAATACTTAGTTGGTGGTAGGCTTGCCATTTGAAAAATCCCACTTGCCAACTTTTTTTCACTTGAATGATGCCAGTCTGAAACATCCAGGCCGTTGAAAGTGGAAGCACCATAGCTTGCAAAAGTCAGCTTTCGCAAAATCTGCGATGTTGATTTGTTGATTGTCATCAATTTTGAGCTGTCTTTAAAATGTCCAAGAGCTTTCTGGATAGGAGACATCAAACACTTTTTGCTGGGTCTTTGTGTGTCCAGGATGGATCTGATATATTCTGGCCACTAGTGTGGACACAATCAGAGTGTCTGCATCTAATGTAGCAGCTTGAAGACTTTCACATATAATTGTTTGTAGCCCTTGCTTGTTGTGCTTTAATAAGAAATCTCTAAATCACCGTGGCTTTTATAGGCTACGTCAATGTTAAAATGTAGTTTGGTCAATGCTTTTATGTTCCTCTTTGTAGACTGAGCAGCATAACCATGAAAAACCACTGTGGACTTTCCATAGTAGGTGACTATGTGTTTTCTCAAAAGTTGCTGGACCAAAACGCTAGACCCTACTAGACTTTAAATGCCCATAAAGAGATCTGGAACAAGGACATGTCATCAAACAGATACAAGAATGGTTCTTGTATCATTATGGAAAAAGATTAAGCAGAACAACCAATTGTCTGAAGTTTCTCTGCAACCTCAGCAAAGCTTTTGCCAATCATCTTCTCTCAGAATGGTCAGTTTTGACACTTAATGTCCTTTTTGTGGTGCACTGAATGAAAGGGTCACATATAAGAATGAACGACTAAACATAGAATATTCATACTCTCTAGTTCTTTTTTCCCAATATTTTATTGTAACACTGAAAAAAATTTTTTTTTAATTATACAGCAAAATAACGAGAGCACATAAAATATGCATTTCTGTACATCTCTCAACTGTATCAAAAGTCTGTATATCTCACACACAGACTCAGTATAAATTGATGAGATCTTTACAATCCTGTGAGGTTATTACCTACCATTTCAAGAATATTAAACATCTACCGCGCATTATGAGAAATGAAAATACAAACTTACGAAGTGGAATAAGTAAAGATTTGAACCATGGATTTCGTTTTTTAACATTCAAATGTTCAATAAGTTGAATTTTTTTTTTCCGTTACTTAAGTACTAGTTGTTAAAGCCTGGAGTGGATAACTTACATAACAATAATGAATATCCGAGCGCAATTATTATTAGATTCCCCTTTTTTTTACAATTGGCAACCACAAATAAGTGGTGCAATAGAGTAATAACATCAGACTTAACAGCTATTATTCATAGATATCAATATTGTTTATCATTCAACAGTATCGAATTATGAACCCCTTGACTGCCACCAACATATTAAATGCCCATAATTCTGGAACGGAAACAGATACAAGAATGGTTCTTGTATCATTAAAAAGAAAATTGACATTTGATGACATCAATGCATAATTTTCTCAGAATGGTCAGTTTGACACTTAATGTCCTTTTTGTGGTGCCGGGTCACATATAAGAATGAACGACTAAACATAGAATATTCATACTCTCTAGTTCTTTTTTCCCAATATTTTATTGTAACACTGAAAAAAAAAATTTTTTAATTATACAGCAAAATAACGAGAGCACATATATGCATTTCTGTACAACTGTATATCTCACACACAGACTCAGTATAAATTGATGAGATCTTTACAATCCTGTGAGGTTATTACCTACCATTTCAAGAATATTAAACATCTACCGCGCATTATGAGAAATGAAAATACAAACTTACGAAGTGGAATAAGTAAAGATTTGAACCATGGATTTCGTTTTTTAACATTCAAATGTTCAATAAGTTGAATTTTGTTTTTTCGTTACTTAAGTACTAGTTGCTAAAGCCTGGAGTGGATGACTTACATAACAATAATGAATATCCGAGTGCAATTATTATTAGATTCCCCTTTTTTTTTACAATTGGCAACCACAAATAAGTCGTGTAGTGAGTAATAACATCAAAGACTTAACAGCTATTATTCATAGATATCAATATTGTTTATCATTCAACAGTATTGAATTACTAAGTCTCTAAAAAAAACTAAGAATATCCTCATGATCTGACATAGAAACAGCTGAAAAATAACTTTATGATTCAAAGAATGAATTACGAGAGAAATATGAAAAGTTTTCAGCAATAATTAAACAATGAATGATCAGTATTTGATGATAAGCATACAAGAAGCTATTATTTCTATAACATAATAAATACAAAATTGTGCCACGATTTGATGAACAGATACAAATATGACTTAAAATTTCACACAAAACAATAGGACATTTGCCACGAGTGTTCGTTCTCTATACTAGACTACTAATTTGCCCGCACTCGTTCTGCCCGAGTTACGCTGACCTTTCTAATTCAACTCAGTGAATTTCAAGGTCGTCCTCACGTGGCAAATGCCCTATTCAAACCAAAGCATATAAACTCCTGTAAGTTTTCAATGCCTTTGCCCCTTGATGGCGTGTATTTCTGCTCTCAAGCATTTGATTCTCACTCGACCAGAACTGACAATTTTTCACCACTCTGCACCGATGATCGTACACAAATAAAATAAACAAACACAAAAAAGGAACGATTAAAAAACGTTACTCTTTTTATCTTTTTTTTACTACAGACAAACCTCTATTTTAAGACTTCCAAAATGTCCGGAAAAATCGGTCGTAAATTGGAGGGGTCGTATGACGGAGGTTTTCACTGGCAGCCGTAGAAAGAAAAAGTTCAGCACAGTTCATACTCTCTTCTTCATGCACACATACAATGACATATTAAAACTGGATTTGGGTCTTTCCAACTCCATAGGATTGTGCAATCGATGTATTACAGTTTCACTTCGCCGACTTCTGTTAATCACCTCCACTCTCGTCCAAAGTCAGTAGTTTTCTTTTTCAAAGTCAGTGGTTTTCGTGCTTTTCCTACGCTTTCCGCCATCTTTTCTACAACAAGGGAAGCGACTCCGCTTTCAGGCCCTTGACCGTGGTTGTTTCCCTTTGCTCGAAGTCTATGCAGACGACAACAACGGTCGTAAAAACCAACAAATTGGCGGTCGTAAGTCGCGTTTTAGAGGAAGTCGTTTAAGAGAGGTCGTTTACATAGTAAAATGCATCCGTGCCAACAAATCTGGTCTCAAATGAGAGGTGGTCGCTTAACAGAGGGTCGTAAAATAGGGGTTTGTCTGTATAAGGCAATATTTTTGTTCAAGACTAAGGCCCCTACGCCTTACAATGACTAATAATATAGTAAAAAAAATATAATAACAAAATCTTAATTTTGTGTACAATTTCGGGGAGTGCACCTTTTATAATAAGGTTCGCCTTGTAGTCCGAAAAGTACAGGTTAACGATTTTTTAACCCAGAAAATAACGTCAGCTAAGGCAGAATGGCTTGGTCGACTTCTGGGCAAGAAACAAAAAAGCGGGACATTGACTCCACAAAACCAGAAGCGAGAATTGCTGTCTTAGCTCACTCGGCACTGGCCGGTTGCTTCCCCTTACAACCGTTTAGGATGGGCCATTTGACTAGGTTCGAAAACCCATCACCACAAAAAAATTATGAAAAGTTATGGACTGATATTTTCAGATAAGATTACTAACACCATGCACTAAACGATCGTAAAATATCAGATTCCATACCTTCGTCGTTTGTCTCCTATTGACGAAAACAGCTAACACATAGAAAGAAGGAAAATATCACATTCCGATCTTTGACCCTCCTCTACAACCAAAGCTGAAAATAAAGTCTGCAATGATTGGTTGATTTCAAGAGAGGCAAGGTCAAAGCAAACTGAAAATAGGTTATGACTTCCTACCGGAAAGCTGGTTACACGCCATAAATCAAAACCTCTTGAAAACTCTTATGAGCCGGATCCGGCTCATTCGTCCTAAACGGTTGTGCGAACCATGAGCCGGATCCGGCTCATTCGTCCCGAGTGAGTTAACGCCGATATATTGTTAGCGATTTATTATCGTTTAGCAGCGAGATTAGAACAAAGCAGACATGCTGGCCTGTATTTTTGGTTAGTTTGCTATAGTCCTGTCAACAGCTATGGTTATCTCAGGACTGTCACCGCGTAAAGTTTGACCACGTATAACAAAACACACATCGATGATTCTTAACAACGTCCAAAAACCTAGAAACAAAAAATAAAATAAACAGTACAATTCACGACATAGCATCTCCATCAGTGTACCCTACAGCTCATAATTTCACACAGTGCTGGAAACGTTGAGCCACTCTACTCTACTTATCGGATCCAGGTTTTTAAAAAGAAACCAGTAACATAAGGATAACAAACACATCCTAGTAACATAAAATATATAAAGGTCATACAGGCAAATATGCACTGCAGAATGGGCAACATGTGCCCACTCAAGTGCGTAAGGTCTCGCACGTGAAAGCCAGTGAACAATAAAAAAACACAACCTTGCATGTCATTAATTGTAAATGAGGATGGAGAGAATGAAAAATAGGGATGAGGGGCTACTATTAGTTTAAAGCTCCCCCACCACCACGACAAGGTGGAAGCCCGCGGGGGAGCTGCATTTTTGGCAGATAAGACATGTTGAGAGCAATCATGTCAAAAAGATAACAACACTGAATGTGACGCAAGTGTCGTCATTACGTTTTTGTTTTAACTCTCTCTTTACTATCGTAGCTATAGCGTACCTGACATACACAAGCGTTCCATACTAGGCGGGTTTGCATCATTACATACAAAATATTAAAATAATAATGCTTAACCGCAGTTTTGAAAATTTGCGGTATTGTTTATAATAATAAAAGCTAGCATATGTTATAATTCCAAAGTAAAATTTTTATTATTAGCAGATTTTAAAAAAAGCATGACAAAGAATACGAAGAGAGGGGTAGTGATTCGTTTTCATTCATTGCGGTACTAAAAATAGACGGAAAGTGATTTCATTGGTTGAAAACTATTAAGGGACCGTTGAGGAACACTTCTATACCAGTTTGGGTTGCCAGGCTTCGCAGGGTTGTGAATTGTGAATGGTTTAAACGCTGTGTACGCTATAGCGTACGACAGTATTGAACGGTTGTAAAGGGAAGCAATCGGCCAGTAAAGAATGAGTTAAAATACAACCCTTAATTGTAACCATAAAGATACTGATTTAAACTCTAACCTTTCATTAGTTCACTTTCAAACAAAAATAAGAAGAAATCGTAACGATCCACATGGGTATCAGCTTATTTCTTTTTCATTGAATTTATTCAGTTCATCTCACACACTGCTTCAAGGCTATTCTGTCTTGTTTAAAATGTTCAAAAATTATATAATTGCATTATAAAATTGTACAGTTTTGGGTTGGTTTTCTGAAGATTACCATTTTAAAAAACTGGTAGGTTGTGCTTCATCACGTTTCTTTCTATTGATTTCATGGATCAAAATGTCAATACAGTGGAACCTCCGTTATAAGACCTCCCATTATATCAATATATGACTCCCTCCCACATAAGACCTACTTCTCTGAGACATTGCCCTTCTTTGTAAGTATTAAAACTACCTCCCTTATAAGACCCCTCCCTAACAAGACCCCTCCCTTATAAGACCTCATTTTGGATGATTTTTGAAGGTCTTATAAGGGAGGTTCCACTGTATATCAATCAAAGTTAAAACAATTATACAGTCTATCCTTCATACAAACATTTCTTTAAAAAATCTTTTCATAATCATCAAGCAACAATTAACTAGTACCATACTTCTTCCATTGCACTCCGGTAAGTAATCAAAACTGCACAATTGTGTACACACAACGCGAAAGCCAAAACACAAAACACCAACCATCCAAAAACTTTCAACCATACCACGTCATGATGTGCTTTATGAAATTATTATGTTTCTTAAATATGCCACATTACACGTAGTAAGCATAGACTTTACTTTCAGCGATGACAACCAATTCCAACAACATAGCAAGAACATGTCGGGTGGGAAAAACCCACAAAACTATTCGTATTCACTCATACTATGAGATTATCCACACAACGAGATAAGAATCATTATCAATAACGAAACTCAGGCACAGCAATAATCACAAACACACACTGATACAGTGATGTTCTGAGGCTCAGGTTATAGGACGCACTCCTATTCAAATTTAAAAATTGTCCTACTGTGGTTGGCTATTCCTCTCAGAACAAATGTTCTATTGATATCTAACACTGGCAGACTTTGTCCTGCTGGTTTTTGCAAGAGTCTGAAACCATAGGTAAAAGTAAGACATTCTCTCAATCCTGAAATGACACGTTTCAATGTTCTCTGACTCTCACCAATCCTGAAGTGGTGACCATATTACAAATGATTTCCAATGTGTGTGTGTTTCTGTCTGCGTGTTCAAATCTCTTGGTAGGTAGGTACATAGGGAAAGCCTGTCCCTATATACCTGCCTACCAAGAGATTTGAACCAATGATACAGGATGGGTGGGGGTGGTCTTAGATTACAATTGCATATCTATCATCTTGTTTTAATATGCACAAACTTTGGCAGAAATGTTCGATTTTATAAGACCGTGGTTCTGGATGACGAGATGGCCGATCCTGATTTCAGGAACATGCCTGAACTACTTTCACCCATGTAGCTGGGACATTTTGTCCTGTTGATTTTCTTGTTTCAGGACAGTTTGTCCTGTTGATTTTCTTGTTTCAAGACAGTTTGTCCTGTTGATTTTCTTGTTTCAGGACAGTTTGTCCTTTTCTTGTTTCATGACAATTTTCTTGTTTCATGACATTTTGTTCTGGGACATTTTGTCCTGTTGATTTTCTTGTTTCAGGACAGTTTGTCCTATTGATTTTAGGACAATTTGTCCTGTTGGTTTTGTTGTTTCAGGACAGTTTGTCCTATCAATTTTCTTGTTTCAGGACAGTTTGTCCTGTTGATTTTCTTGTTTCATGACATTTTGTCCTGTTGATTTTCTTGTTTCAGGACAGTTTGTCCTGTTGATTTTCTTGCTTCAGGACAGTTTGTCCTATTGATTTTCATCCTCTGTAAACCACCACTGATACCACCATCTCAAAACCCCACCCTACCCTCATACCCCACTAGCTGAAAGGGGTGGAGAGAAACAGGAACGCAAGACACATACAAATTTCATAAAAATATTCATTCAAAGAGGGGACGTTATATAGGCCGCGAGGCCTACGGCTATGAAAGCCTGTCCCTATATACCTACCTACCAAGAGATTTGAACCAATGATTTCATAAATAGAGTCAGAATCTTTGGTACAGGTGAGATGTAAATGGGTAGAAAAGTACTGAAGAAAAAGAAAGAGAGGAAGACTGAGAGAGAGAGAGAGAGAGAGAGAGAGAGAGAGAGAGAGAGAGAGAGAGAGAGAGAGAGAGAGAGAGAGGTGTGGAGAAATGAAAGAGGATGAGGGAAGAGAGAGAGAGAGAGGGGGGGGGGACAGAGAGAGAGAGAGTTCAAAAAGAAAATGCAAGGCAATAGTTAGAAAATGTACAATAATGCAGTCACATAAAGAAAAAGCTGAGAAATGTAGAGACAGAGACTTAAAAGGCACAAGGAAACTGAGACAAACAAAGAAAGGGAAAACAACAAGAGAGAGACAGAGACAGCGAGAGAGAGAGAGAGAGAGAGAGAGAGAGAGAGAGAGAGAGAGAGAGAGACAGTGAGAGAGAGAGAGACAGAGAGAGAGAATAGGGGAGAGAGAGAGAGAGAGAGAGAGAGAGACAGAATAGAGAGAGAGAATAGGGGAGAGAGAGAGAGAGACAGAGCAACAAAGAAAGAAAGAAAGAAGCAGAAACAAGGACAGAATTATTGAAAATATTGGTGAAATAGAACTGATGAGAATATTGGTGAAATGATGTACATCATGTATCTTGCAGATGAGCATCAACAATAAAATTCGTGTTGTGGAGAGAAAAAAAAGAGACAGAAAGACAGACAAGAAGCATGAATGGAAGAGAGATAAAAATAAAAAGTTTAAATCTACAAATCATGACAGAAAAATGAAGGGCACTGCAGGCAACTCAAACGCAAAACATTCTACGCTGCAGAGTTCACGTACAAAATTAATCCCTACCAGTCTGCTCGTAACGAAAAAAATAAAGGGACTATTTTCTTGGTTGCGGGCCACATTGCGGTAAGGAAATATCCTCAGGCGTAGTAATCTCTGTAATCGCCCCTGGAGGGGTAAGGTGACTTTTCCAGGCTATGCGCCATATCGTAGACAATGTCGTCGGGTTGGGGGACGTAACGGCTGTTGAGAACGTGGATGAGGACGGAGACGATGATGATGCAGATGATCTGAAGAAAAGAAAACAAAAAAAACCACATACATGAAAGCATACAAACATATGCAAGTACACACATGCGCGCGCGCGCACACACATGTGCACACAACACACACTGTACACAGAGCTTACATAACACCTACTATTCGTACTAGTAATACTACTAGTAACTACCGTCACCATCACCATTACACTTTCACCAAACTACCTTAACCACCACCATACCTATTATCACCACTACTACTACAGCTCCTACTCCTCGTTCTGTTACTATGCCAAACATTTCCACTTAATTCATCCACATCAAGAAAAGCAAACAGGCATCGGAATTGTCTGCAGTCCAATCCTTTGAAAACCGTGCTACAGACAAACCCCTATTTTACGACCCTCTGTTAAGCGACCACCTCTCATTTGAGACCGGATTTGTTGGCACAAATGCATTTTACTATGTAAACGACCTCTCTTAAACGACTTCCTCTAAAACGTGACTTATGACCGCCATTTTGTTGGTTTTTACGACCGTTGCTGTCGTCTGCATAGACTTCGAGCAAAGGGAAACAACCACGGTCAAGGGCCTGAAAGCGGAGTCGCTTCCCTTGTTGTAGAAAAGATGGCGGAGAGCGTAGGAAAAGCACGAAAACCACTGACTTTGAAAAAGAAAACCACTGACTTTGGACGAGAGTGGAGGTGATTAAAAGAAGTCGGCAAAGTAAAACTGTAATATCGATTGCACAATCCTATGGAGTTGGAAAGACCCAAATCCAGTTTTAATATGTCATTGTATGTTTGCATGAAGAAGAGAGTATGAACTGTGCTGAACTTTTTCTTTCTACGGCTGCCAGTGAAAACCTCCGTCATACGACCCCTCCAATTTACGACCGATTTTTCCGGACATTTTGGAAGTCTTAAAATAGAGGTTTGTCTGTACAAGGGCCACCAAGGCCCCAGACTGTAGAGGGACAACACTGAAATCAGTTCACAACATTGACAGAATCAAATCAAATCATCTTTATTATCTCATAACAGAGAAATTGCAGCCAGGTGCACATAAGAAAAACAACAATAAACACATTTATCAACAACAATTAAAGAATATAAACTAATTACCGTATTTTTCGGACTATAAGACGCACCTTTGTATAAGACGCAACCCCAAAATTTTACCCAAATTTCAGATTTTGTTACTATATTTTCTTACTATTTCATCAGTCACATTATAAGGCGCAGGGGTCTGAGTCTTTGAAAAAAGTATCGCCTTTTAGTCCGAAAAATACGGTAATAACACTGCAATATTGTAATTAACAAACAGGGACGGTATTCATGTCGAGATAGCATGAGACTTAGCATGATGCTAACTTAGAAGCTCTTCCAATGTCCTATAGGATTTAATAGGACTTTTGGAAGAGCTTCTAAGTTAGCATCATGCTAAGTCTCATGCTATCTCGACATGAATACCGTCCCTGGACGAATACGAACAAGAATAAGAAAGGCTTAATGCAGTCAGAAATCTTTTAAAAGGCAATTTACCCCCTTGACTGCCAGAGAAAATGAAAGAAAAGATCATTGGGCAAATCAAGACATGAAAAAGACAACTGATAGAGCCAATCTGGCAAAATGGTCTGGGAATATTACTCTCTTGACTATGTTAGATCAAAAGCCAGCATTATCAGGGTTATTCCCCTTCATCTGATGACATCATTAGTGATGTCATCAGGTCAGTACATAATACGTTGGTGGCAGCCAAGGGGTTAACAGAAAGGATAACACTCAATAAAAAAAAAACCACCAAAAACCTTTGACAAAAGAAGCCCAGACCTGTTTACCCGTATAATGAACAACCTGGAATTTGCCACAGAAAAAACGGGAATTTGAAAAAAAAAAAACAGAATTCACATCGGTACACGACTCGCGATAAAACCCTGATTTAAAATGCATCTTGCGAGCGCACTGTGCGAAATTTTGAAGTCTATGTTGCAGTACTTGCAGTGTGCATGCTCGTCTCCCAAACGCGAACTTGTTATTCCTGGCACTTTCAAATACTTTTGAGAAAACTTCTGCTTCACTTTTGGCCGTTTCACCCTATCACTGCTGTCGTTTGTCGAAGATTTCTGGCGCTTGCCGCCTGCGGTTGACTTGCCTGACTACAATCTCTGCCAACAAGAAATACTATCATTGGTTGAGTGGGGTCCACGGACCAATAAAAAATCGCGTCTCAGAACTCCAAGGTTTCGGTCAACCCTTGCGTCTTTTCATACAAACGGAAACAAATAATAGAAGTTTTTTCGAAATCCCGGGATTTTCAGCGTTCACCCGGAATTTATTATTTTACCCAGAATCTTTGCAAATTCCCGGGATAATTCCGGCAAAACCGGGAGGGTAAACAGGTCTGGAAGCCAATCCTCTTTCAGAAATTCTGAACCCTCTGAAATTTGCAGATCATCTGACAATTCTGATGCCTGGTAACCTGTTTTTACCTGAAGTACGCCGGCTGCAATGACGATTCCCACAGCCACGATGATGTAGTTCTCCAGGAAATCAACCAGTGCTGTTCTACAGCCCTGAAAAACACACACAAAAATTATGGTCAAATTAAAGACCCCCTGGGTCAGAGTGTTACTTTGTGCCACGATGATGTAGTTCTCCAGCAAATCTACCAGTACTGTTCTGCAATACACGGATACAAATCAAAGACCCCCTTGTTCAGAATTTTAATCTCTATAAAAATAATGTAGTTCTTCAGGAAATCAACCCAGAGCTCTTCTACACCCCTGTTCAGAATTCTAATTCTCTGCAGATATGCTAACATTTAATGGGGGGGAAAAATACCATTTACTATCACCATCACCCAAAATCACCCCCAAAGGTATCACCCACAATTACCATTTTACATTCCTGTAAGAATTTTTGGTAAAGGTAAAGATGTGCCACCCCCCCTGCATTTCTCGGTTAATTCTATTTTTTATTTTTGCCTTTCTTACCATACATAAAGCTGTATTTTAGGAACATTTTTAGCTAATAACCATTTTGGAATACTAACCCTATCCCTAACCCTAACCCTACCCCCCACTATGTACTGCAGTACACCGTGATTTGTCACAGTTGTGGTTTGTTGCGTTTTTCCGTCTTATAGGGTGGGGGGTAGGGTTAGGGTTAGGGCTAGGGTTAGGGTTAGTATTCCAAAAAGATAATTTGGTGAAAATGTTCCTAAAAGACAGCTTTATGTATGGTAAGAAAGGCAATAACGGAAACATACAATTAACCCAGAAATGTAGGGGGGGGTGGCACATCTTCACCTTTACCGAATTTTTTTAAAATTCAAAATAAATATGTGCAGGCAAATAAGGAAATACCACTTACAAAGCCGTAACATTTTGCTCAAGATAATATGACATCAAATAGCTGAAGTGCCAATTTGGTATTTTGGTATAAATCATTCAAGTCATAGACTTATCTCTGAGAAATTCAGGCTGCTCTCCTCCGGAGAGAGCGTCGCCACAAGCGCAGCACCTACCCAGTTTTTTTAGGGGGCAGGTTCAGGAGGGGGGGGGGCCCTTGGGAGAATGTTGTCATTGTACTCTTTATCCTGTCCTGGCTGGGAGGGCTCCCATATTGGGCAGTGGATCTGGTTGTTGCTGTCCTGCTCATTCTCATAGCAGTGATGGATTTAAACATTAACACACTTTCAACCTATATCTCTCTCTCACCTCTCGATGAATATTGGCATTGTATTCTCTATCCTGGCCGGGCTGGAAGGGCTCCCATATTGGACAGTGGATCTGGTTGTTGCTATTCTGCTCATTCTCATTGCAGTGGTAGACTTTTTATTTTAAACACTAACACCAATAAAACCTAACACTCTCTCACCTCTGAATGAATGTTGGCATTGTACTCTTTATCCTGTCCTGGCTGGGAGGGCTCCCATATTGGGCAGTGGATCTGGTTGTTGCTATTCTGCTCATTCTCATAGCAAAGATGGATTTAAACATTAACACACTTTCAACCTATATCTCTCTCTCACCTCTCGATGAATATTGGCATTGTATTCTCTATCCTGGCCGGGCTGGAAGGGCTCCCATATTGGACAGTGGATCTGGTTGTTGCTATTCTGCTCATTCTCATAGCAGTGATGGATTTAAACATTAACACACTTTCAACCTATATCTCTCTCTCACCTCTCGATGAATATTGGCATTGTATTCTCTATCCTGTCCGGGCAGGAAGGGCTCCCATATTGGGCAGTGGATCTGGTTGTTGCCGTCCTGCTCGTCCTCGTAGCGGTGGTAGTCCTTGCAGCAGGACAGGGGGGCCATGTTCTCCCGGGATGCAGGGTCCCCCCGGTACCAGTTGGAGAACGTGTAGTCCAGGGGGTTCGTACCACCGCAGCACTCCAACTGTTAGCACAGAAATGTACTCTCTCTTAACTCATTTGCATCGCAGCCATTTTGAATCTTTCAAAATCCCCCGTGGGGATACCGGGGGGTCTTTTGTACCAATAGTTCCCCCACCTTCTGGAAGTTCTGAGCTTGCAACTTATTCTAAATCTGTCATTCTCTTTGACTCTGCCTTTTCCCTTTGCTTACTGTCATTTGCTATCTTTCTATCTCACTGGTCCATTCTCTTGCCTTTTTTCTATAAATTCTTACAAAGATTTCTTCATCCGAAGTCGGACATGCTGGGCCTAACTATTTCTTATTTAGGCGCATAACGGCAGCATGACGCATCTACGCTCATATGACAGGAAACAGTCTGAGCGAACGAAGAAGAAGAAGAAGAAGAATCATTCAAAAAACTCACAAATCACTCCAGCCATACATACAAACAAAACAGACATAAACAAAAATAGAAATGAAAGATTACAGGTTATTACTTCAGGTTTAGACATAGGGAAGTGATAGATCAAACTTTTTTTATAAATAGACTTTATATAGAAAAACTCCCTACAGCAATAAGTTTCCCCACTTCAAACCACTACAAACGCATAGTAAGAGGCAAAAGCATGGTCTAAGGGAGCGAAGCGAGTTTAGTGTGGTGTGCACATAGATTTACTTCCCTTGAAACAAATTCAATAAATTGACAGCTTTATATTAATTCCGGCCATATATGGGTGGAATGACTTGAATGAGTTAACCCCTTCAAGACTTCACTGCCTTAGACTGGCCTTGGGTTGCCTACAAAAAATATAACAAATAAGAAGCGCAAACAAAACTGATACTGTCAATGATTCAGTTTTGACAACATTACTGGTTGATCCCAGTTTACTTTTTCGCTTCGAAATTGCGGTTACTTGCATTATAATCGGACCCCAGTTCGATTCTGACTGCTATAAATAGCACAGAGTGTAACGACCCCTGACCTCTGCCTGCATTATGTTGATGCCCCGTGTGATCTGGTTCATGGTCTCCGTGTTGTAGCGGTCCCTCACCAGATTCTCTATCAGGTCGTTTTTGGCCACTGTGTTTCGCAACTGAAAAAAAAAGGGAAGACAAATTTTTATTTTTATTATCTCAGTGTAAAGATTTACATTGGTGAAAGTAAAACATTCTCTCAATCATGAAATGACACATTTTAACCCTTTTGCCACCAGCCATTTTTCAGCAAAATTTTTTCCATTAAACTTACCTGGGTAGAGACAAAAATCTGTCTGTAATATTCGGGATTCCTCTGTGACATATTTAAAGTAAGGCCTATCCCCACCTCCCAAAATGAAGAGATCAGGGTCTTTGAATAACAGACCCTGATTTGATGCTTTTTAGTGACATGGGTGTTAAATCATTGTGGTGCAAAAATGCGACGTTGGCGGTAAAAGGGTTAACTTATCTTAATCTTCCCAATCCTGAAGTGGTGACCGCATTAACAATAATTTCCATTGTGCATTTCCTAAAATATTAGAAAAAATGTTTTCAGTAACAGAGTTGCTAACATGTGGAATGAATTTCCTTTTGAGTTAAAATGTGCACCAAATACTCTAACACTTCAAAAATCGTCTTGATGAATTTCCAAAATTTATTAGTATATTTAGAAGCTTTGATTAATTTATTTAATAGGAAAATGTTTTAGCTGTACAAACCTTGACCTAATCACCTATATAATACCTGCCAAAGTTTAAAACGATGGGACTCCTAAAAAGCCTCACGGCTTGTTCTGTCCCTACTTACTACTACTACTACTATGTGTCTGTGCATACAGGATGGGTGGGGATAGTGTTAAAATTGCATGTCTATCGTCTTGTTTCAATCTGCCATCAATTTTGGTGAAATTCTGCTTAACGTCCTCCGGTCTGGAACAGACACACATGGGACATTAGTAGATGGTGGGAACGATCCTGGAGGCAATGCCCCAGAGGCAGTGCAACACCAGGAAAGTCCCGAATTTGCAACAATACAGATGTGTAGAGTAAATTCCCAAAAATAATGCTATCAATTTTGGCAGAAATGTTTGATTTTATAAGGCCATGGTTCCAGATGACAAGATGGCAAATCCTGAAAACTCTTTTATCAGCTTTTTCAATCCTGATTTCAGGAGCATGCCTGAACTACTTTCACCCCATGGATTTACAAATCAGAAATCACACACAAAAATGTCACTCAAAACAGCATTAAGAAGGGGAAACAATTATCAGAGTGCATACCAAAATATTATTCAATTATAAAAATGTGATAATCAGAAAACTGCACACGCATGGATTCATCATTTTGCCTTGGCTTAAGGCTATGTCAGACCAATTGACATAGGCTAGAACACCAAGGCTACAACAAGATGTTGTTACGCTATGCATAGTTATGCGGGGATTGTCTTTATCCTTGACAAGCTCCTAGCATAACATCATCAGTCTCCAAAACTCCCCGAAGACGGAGTGTGGCTTCCAACATTGTGGGGTAATCAAAAACGGTCACACACGTAATGTTCACATCTGTAGCCGATGCACTTGTACCCTAGTGTTCAAGTGCTTCCACTGTTGGGATGATCCCTGGAGTCTTTTAGCCAGGGTAAACCAACAACAACAACATGACACATCATCAACAAAGCAATACTTCTTCTTCTTCAATCGCTCAAACAGTTTCCTGTCATATGAGCACAGATGGTCATGCTGCCATTATGCAGCTAACTAAGAAATATTTAGTCCCAGCATGTCAGATTGTCTGTCTTCGGCTGGACTATTTAAAGGCTAAATTTAACATTATTTCACACTTTAGTGCCATGAACCCCCCAGTCTTCCTTCCTTCTGCTTGAGTGACCACAGTCACATTTGACTATTCAGTCACTTCTTCTTCTTCTGTGTTCCCAGGCCATAAGGGGCAAGGTATGTGTCTGGTTTTCCGTTTTCACTGGTCTCCCCGCTGCATAGAGCCGACTCATTCCGATTTCGGAGGAGCTCAAAGGAGAAAAGTTATTCAGAAGATAATTTGGGGGGAAAAGGCAAGAGAATGGGCCAATAAGTCAGAAAGATAGTGGATGACAGTAACAAAAGGAAAAAGGCAGAGTCAAAGAGAGTGGCAGATTAGAGGAAGTTACAAGCACAGAACTTCCAGAAGGGGGTGAACTATTTTTATTGTTATGAAACAACCCAAAAATAAGCAACATGACCTAGCCAGTCAGGGCCCTGTCAAACCTTACCTCATCGCGATAGACGAAGCCGTATATAATGCCAGCTAGTGTCAGTC
Organism: Phymorhynchus buccinoides; assembly: GCA_017654935.2. Lineage (NCBI taxonomy): Eukaryota > Metazoa > Mollusca > Gastropoda > Neogastropoda > Raphitomidae > Phymorhynchus > Phymorhynchus buccinoides. Next base: position 41,067,053 of record CM065697.1, read on the forward strand.
CAAAGGCCAGGCACAGAGTGGTCAGGTACTGAAACAGAAAACCATAGTCAAGTCAAGTAAAGAAGGGAGAAAAGAACACAGAACAAGTGCAACGCCGGGCACCGAGATACTCCGAAATCGGAATGTGTCGGCTGTACACATACATAAAACCGCATAAAAACAGCACATAACTACATAAAAACGCATCAAAACAGCACGTAACTGAATAGTTTTTTATATATAGCCTTGGGGTTTGGACCTGTGATTTGAGCGTGCGCGATCATGCGCACAGAAAAATTCATGACAACTGGTGAGGGACCGCTACAACACGGAGACCATTCATCAAGAAAAGTTATGGAAAAAACTGCATTAAAAATAAAATACATGCAAAACTTTGCGAGATATTAGTGATTATGTGTTTTGGGGTTTGAACCCCGTAACTGGCACGACCTTGACCTTAATGTAAAACTAAATACATCAGTGGATAGCTTGCATCTTGGCAAACTAGTATACCAAATTTCATGATGATAGACTGAATAGTTTTTGAGAAAAACGGACGAATAGCCGGACGGACGGAGGCATGCCGGACCGACAGACGGACACGGACGGACGGACGGACGGACGGACCAGACAAAAACAATAGCTCCCGGCCCCGAACCTTCGGCTCGGGGACTAATAAGAGGGGGTAAGGAGGAGTGGGGGTGGGGGTGGGGATAAAAGAGATGTATGTGTGTGTGTGTGTGTGTGTGTGTGTGTGCTTGTGTGCATGTGTGTGTGTGAGAGCAAGAGAAGAGCGAGAGAGAGTGTGAGAGAGAGTGTGTGTGTGCGTGAGAGTGTGTGTGTGTGTGTGAGAGAGTATGTGTGTGTGTGTGTGTATGTATGTAAGTATGTGTGTGTGTGCATGTGTGTGTGTGTGTGTGTGTGAGAGAGAGAGAGAGAGAGAGAGAGAGAGAGAGAGAGAGAGAGAGAGAGAGAGAGACAGAGTGTGTGTGTAAAAGAGAGAGGGTGAGTGTGTGTGAGAGAGAGAGAGAGAGTGTGTGTGTATGTGTGTGAGAGAGAGATAAGAGTGTGTGTGTGTGAGAGAGAGAGAGAGAGAGAGAGAGAGAGTGTGTGTGTGTGTGTGTGTGTGTGTGTGTGTGTGTGTGTGTGTGTGTGTGTGTGTGCGTGTGCGCGTGTGCATGTGTGCGTGTGTCACTGTGTAAGCCTGCATGGATTTTCCACTGCAAAGTTTTCCAAACAAGTGCCAGTTGGTAAAATGTACACACTGTTGCATCCACTCACTCTCTCTCTGTCTCTATCTTCTGTCTTTCTTTCTCTCTCTCTTTAAAACGATTTAAACAAAAAAATGAAACCAGACCATAAAAACACAAAAAAAGTTTGCAGCAAAAGCTTTCCCTATGTGACTCAAAATATACATGTACTCAGAGCATTTCCTCTCATGTTTGCATGTTCCCTACAACAGTACAAGCAGCAGTAAAGTAGTACACAGACACTCAAAACCCTTGGACACTTGAACTCAAGTGAATAAGCACTCCCTGTGTTATAGGGGAGGGGGGTAAGGGGGTAGGGGGGAGGGGGGTAAGGGGGTAGGGGGGAGTGGGGAGGAGGGGAGGGGATTGGCAAACTCAGGGGTCAGACAGAGATAGATTAAAACCAATAAAACAAGGATCTGGATGGGTTCAGTTGGCAAAGACCCCATTTAGTGTACTTGACTTACTATTAAGGTTCCACATCTTCACTGATTATGCTTGTTTGTTTGAATTTTTTTATATTTTTAAATGATTTACGTTAAGTTCTAATCGCTCTTGATTTATACATGTATGAAGTCCATAGTATAAGACTGCCTTCGCCTTCTTTTTCAGACTATAAGGCGATACTTTTTGTTCCTAGACTGAAACCCCTGTGCCTCATAATGACTAATAAGAAACTATAAGAACATAATCTGAATGGGGTTTTTTTTTTGGGGGGGTGCCTTATAGTAAGGTGAGCCTTATAGTCCGAAAATATGGTACATGTACCGTAAAAACTGGACTATAAGCAAAGATATTCTAAAAGGGTAAGATGGATTACTTAAAAGCTCGGCGAACCGGGCTGATAGAGTTATCGTTAGTGCGGACGTGTACACTATTCACAGTTTGGAGGCTATCCAAAAACTCGGACTGGAACTTGAACGGAGAATTCAACTGGCCTATCGATGTGTAAAATGTGTCACGTTTCAAAGGGACATAACCAGTGTTTCTGTCCTCACTACTCATATAGGGAAAAGAGACCGGATGTTTATCTTCCTCTGTACAGTCTTTGCTATAAGGCGCACCTGTATAAGCTGCATCCCTTAACCCAATGACGCCCAACCATTCGAACCGGGAATCGATCCCAGTTCCCGAGAGATGGGAATTAACTCCGAACGTCACACCAAATATTTTCATTAAAAAAAATCACCCAGAATAAAGTCTAACTCGCATTTCATTTCTGAAAGATGCATATTGAATAGCAATGATGATATTATTATTCCAAAGCTAACACACTGTCACACAACAAACCATGAATTGGAATTTAAAAAATCCGTAATGGCACTCCGAGCATCGCGCCGAGTCAATACTGCGTCATGTCACGTGGAAAGAAGAAAAAAATTTGGGGTCACTTCGAAAAATCCGTTCAAAAAGACTAGTGGGTGCTTTCCCTTGCTATAAGAACCAAAAACGGACCAGGAACAGGAAGAACTAACTTAGTATATTGCATTGTGGGTAGGGAGAAAGTGAAGTGAACGTACTAGACCTGGCGTTCAGCGGGCGCAATCGGCGCTTACGGGCTGCATGAGTTGACAAAATTCGGTCGAATTTGGCATCTGTGTCCAAGAGAGGGTTAAATTTACAGAATATTTGAGTATTTGTTCACACATAAGCCGCAGCAGTTTATAAGCCGCAGGAAAATTACTCAAACAAAAAAGTTGACAAAGTTAAAGAAAAAAGCAGTAGATTTTGCCTACCTTACCATAAAAAAATCAATGAGCTGAAAACAACATTATTTCTATTAATCTTTTAAGTGTCAAAACCAGTTTTGAGCTGCAATGAAGTTAAAACATAGGCTGGATAATGTGGAAAGAAACATATTCCATAATACTAATAAATATGAAATTGGAAAAATCCTCAGACAAGCCGCATCAGTATATAAGCCGCATGGGCCAAAGTTAAGGGAAAAAGTAGCGGCTTATAGTCCGCATTTTACGGTACATGTAACTATGTAACTTTGGTAGTGGTTTGTTGTGGGGACACCAATCGGTGATCAGAGTTTTTCTCTATAAAGTCTATATATTAAAAAGTCTACCACTTCCCCATGCCTAAACCTGAAGTAAAGACCTGTAATCTTCTTTCATTTCTCTTTCTGTTTATGTATGTTTTGTTTGTGTGTATGGCTGGAGTGATTTGGGAGCTTTTTTTTAATAATTCAAAATCGTTGGGATGCGATGCTAAGTGAACATTAACCCTTTCCCCTCCAGCCACATTTCAGCCGAAAAAATTCATTTTGGGTAGAGAACAATATCCATCTGCAGTATTGGGGATTCTTCTGTGACATCTTAATATATATAACTGAGCTCTGTGTATGTGTGTGTTAGGGACAAAACCATATTTAGCGTGGTTTTATCGCCGCAAAACTTTCACAGTATCGAGATGGATGACCCCTGGATGACCCCTGGTAGGGTACATTACATTTTGCAACACGCTCCGTAATTAGCGATCCTAGCTAGCCAGTTGCTTCCCCTTGCAAACTTTTTATTTGTATAGGTTACCTTTATTTTCTAAATAATGGTAACAGATATAAACGTAAAATTTTGGAAATATGTACAGAATATACAGGACTAACACCTGCAACAGTTTCAAAGCGTCCACTTTATTAGTTTGGAATTCTTTGAATTTTAAAATAAATGCATGTTTTGTCAAGCCACATCAATTTTTGCTCTATAAATTGTCAATAATTAAAATACATAACCACTGTCCCATATGTGCCTTCCCAGGTCGAGAGGACGTAAAATTCAAAATTCATCATAAATACATAACCACATATTAATTATTAGAGGCATACTTGTGGCGGTACCATAGCCGATGAGGTTTAACCGAGGCGTGGTTACCGCTACACCTATCTGTATTGTTAAAAAATCGGGACTTTACTGGAGTTCCACTGCCTCCGGGCATTACCTCCAGTATTGTTCCCACCATGTTTGTATTTACAAATGTCCCATATGTGTCTGTTCCAGACCGAGAGGACGTAAAGCACCATTTTTCATTCAAATACATAACCACAATGTGGCGGTAACATAGCCGATGAGGTTTATCCGAGGCGTGGTTACCGCTACACATATCTATATTGATAAAAACTTGGGACTTTACAGTGTTGCACTGCCTCCGGGCATTGCAGCCAGCATTGTTCCCACCATCTTTGCATTTACAAATGTCCCATATGAGTCTATGACCGAGAGAACGGAAAACACTATTTTTCATTCAAAATACATAACCAGTATTTTATACTATTGTGGCGGTACCATAGCTGATGAGGTTTATCTGAGGCATGGTTACCGCTGCACATACCTATATTGTTAAAAACTCGGGACTTTACTGGCGTTGCACTGCCTCCGGGCATTGCAGCCAGTATTGTTCCCACCATCTTTGTATTTACAAATGTCCCATATGTGTTTATGACCGAGAGGACGTAAAACACCATTTTTCATTCATTCAAATACATAACTAATTCATTGCATCTGTTCTTATCAGCTTAATATCTGATACACTCCCTATCCGGGGGCTTCAGTATTACACTGATTTTTGAACCTCGGCGAAGTGTCAGGGGCTTGCTCCAACTTCGCCACAGGTTGGCCTGGTTGGCCTGGTAACCCGGTACTACTGGTTCACGTATCCTCACCATATATCACTATGAATGCTCATAATCATAACAGAACACACCAACACTCACCTCCCCTCAAACCCCCATCCTCACCCCCGCTCCAGGTTCGAACCTGGCTCCGTCCAATTTTTTTTTTTTTTTTTAAACAATCAACCCAACACGCAAATAATAATACAGTGGATTCTTAATACAGTTGACTATGCTTATTATCCGCGAAGCGGGTAGTAACCGGCTAGTATATAAAATACAAGTAAGGTCTATCCTTACTTCCCCAAACTAAGACAATAGGGTCTTTGGATAATAGACCCCAATTTGATGCCTTTTAGTGACATAGGTGTTAAATCACTGTGGTGCACATCAGCGGGGAAAGGGTTAATATAGAACAGTCAATGGAAGAAAAAAACTATGGAAAAACTAAATGTACTGACCACAACCAGACACCACCGATAACTACCGAGGGCACCGACTAAGCCGAAAATGGAGAAGATGAGGAGGAGGGCACCGTCCACCAGACTGACGTATATCAGGATCAGGTAGCGGTCAAGCGAACTGTCCACTTCCAGGTACTCATTGGTCCAGTAGTCCAGCCGTAACCATAGCAATACTCCGAATACTGCGCTGCCTAGCAACTGGAAAGAATAAAAACAAGGTAAGGATCAGGAACATTGACATTTAAAACCAACAAGAAACATCAGGTTTTTTCTTGAGGAGATATTTTTGAATTTTAAAGAAAGGTTACGATCAGGTAGCGGTCAAGCAAAGTGTCCACCTCCAGATATTCATTGGTTCAGTAGTCCAGCCTTAACCATAGCAATATGCCAACTACTGCGCTGCCTAGCAACTGGAACGAATAAAGCAAGGTAGGGATCACATAGCGGTCGAGTGAACTGTCCATTTCAAGGTAATTCATTGGTCCAGTCATCCAGCCGCAGCCATAGCAATACACCGAAGACCGCACTGCCCAGTAACTGAAAGAAATGATCGTGTTCATCAGTGTGCTCAAATTCAAATCAAACTGAACCCCCCGAAGACGGAGTGTGGCTGCCATTGTGGCGGGGTAATCAAAAATGGTCACACACACATAGTATTCTCATCCCTAGCTGATGCAAATGTACCATAGTGTTCAAGTGCTTCGGCTGTTGGGATGATCCCAGGAGTCTTTAAGCCAGGGTGCATCAACAACAACAACAAATCAAACTGAAGAGAAGAGTAGAGAAGAATAACAATTAAGAGTCAGTGGCCCAGCAGCTGAAAAACAACACACATGGGACTATCATCGAGTTACAATTTAAGTACCAGGGACCAGATTTTTGCAGACTTGCCTCTAAACTGGAAGAATAAAAGCTTGGTAAGGATTAGGTAGCGGTCAAGCAAACTGTCCCTTTGTTTTTTTCTAGGTACTCATTGGTCTAGTACTAGTAGTATAGCCGTAACCATAGCAACACACCAAATATGGCACTGCCCAGCAACTGGAAAAGAATACATATACTTTATACTATTAGATTTATCATTGTGTTGTGTTCTTTCTTATTAGGAGATGCTAAGATAAGAAAAAGAAAAAAAAAGGTGAGGGGGGGGGGGGGGGGGGGACAAAGAAGAAGAGGGAAAAGGAGGAAGAATAGGAACAAGAACAGGTAAAAGTAAAGATGTGCCCCCCCCCCCCCCTCCCTGCATTTCTCGGTTAATTCTATTTTTCCGTGTTTGCCTTTCTTACCATACATAAAGCTGTATTTTAGGAACATTTTGAGCTAATTACCTTTTTGGAATACTAACCCTACCCCCCACTATGTACTGCAGTACACCGCGATTTGTCACAGTTGTGGTTCGTTGCGTTTTTCCGTCTTAAAGGGTGGGGGGTAGGGTTAGGGTTAGGGCTAGGGTTAGGGTTAGTATTCCAAAAACATAATTTGGTGAAAATGTTCCTAAAATACAGCTTTATGTATGGTAAGAAAGGCAATAACGGAAAAATACAATTAACCGAGAAATGTTGAGGCAGTGGCACATCTTGACCTTTACCCAAGAACAATAAGTAAATTAAAGAAGAAAGAGAACAAGTAAAAGAAGTAGAAAGAAAAAGATAGAAGCAAAAAGAAAAAAAAGAAGAAAAAAAACAAAACAAAAAACAAGCAGCAGAAGAAAGAGAACAAGAAGACAATCTTAAAGACGGAAAAGACAAGAGAGGAAAAGAAAGGGGAAAAAGAAGACAAGAAGAACAGAATGAGGAGGAGATGTAGGAAGAGAGCCAGCTAACCTACTCTTAACTTTAAGGGCAGGCTCGTTTCCTTCCAGGCACATAGCACACGTGCACAGGATTAACATTTCCGCTTAATGTTTCAATTTTGACGCCAATTACCGTATTTTTCGGACTATAAGTCGATACTTTTCCCCCAGACTGAGACACCTGCGTCTGTTATATAATGACAACTAAAATAGTAAGAAAATATAATAACAGAATCTGAATTTTGTGTAAAATTGCGAGGTGCGCCTTATACTAGTCCGAAAAATACGGTAACTTATCAAGAGATCAGTCTATCAATCAATGTCACCAGTACATCAAAGTCACCCTGTCAGAAAGATGCCCTGCTTTACAACGCATCAAACACCTGCCTACATGTCACTGCACTGCTTCAAAGAAAAGAAAACGGGAACAAAGAGGAAGAAAGACAGTAGGAAGACAGAAGGCACAGACTACAGAGAGAGAGACAGAGAGAGAGAGAGAGAGAGAGAGAGAGAGAGAGAGAGAGAGAGAGAGAGAGAGAGAGAGAGAGAGAGAGAGAGAGAGAGAGAGAGAGAGAGAGAGAGAGAGAGAGAGAGAGAGAGAGAGAGAGAGAGAGAGAGAACAAATGAATGAACAAACACATTTTTTCATAGAGGGAAAAGAGTAAGTTCAAAACAGGCTACAGGCTTTATTTTTTACATCCAGCCCATAAGAAAGAGAGAGAGAGAGAGAGAGAGAGAGGGGGGGGGAGGATATAGAGAGCAAGAGAGAGACCAACAGGCAGACAGACAGATACAGAAAGAGACACAGAAAGACAGAGGAAGAAAGAAAAAGGGAGGGGGGGGGGGGGTATACTATCACTCATAGTCATACACACAAACACTAAGAGACAAGTCACAAGGAAAGACATGTCATACGCATAGTCATACACACAAACACTAAGAGACAAGTCACAAGGAAAGACATGTCATACTCATAGGAGAGAGTAAAGTGACGCACAAAAAGACAAACAGAAAGAAAAAAAGTGGGAGGGGGTATGTTGGGGGAAGGAGTAAGAGAAATATTATAACTTATGTTGGGTAAGGATGGTGGTGAAGATATTGTAAATAATTAATATGCAATGGTCAAAACTACAATCATAATCCTTTGTTTGAAGGGAACTTCAAATACAGGATCAGTTGTAGAGACATACATGAATTGTCAAGCCTTCGAGTTTGAAGCAAGTAAACTAGGTAAAAAGCGCTTTTCACACATACACACACACACATCTCATGACATCTCTCTATCTCTCACACACACACAGTCACACACACACACATCACGTCATCACATAGTTACTCCCACACAAGTACACAATATGAGTCTTGACAAACGTTAATAACAAGAAACATATGCAGGCAGACAGACAGTACACAGTAAGCATACACACACACAATGAGAGTGAAACAGAGAGAAGAAAGAGAGAGAGAGAGAGAGAGAGAGAGAGAGAGAGAGAGAGAGAGAGAGAGAGAGAGAGAGAGAGAGAGAGAGAGAGAGAGAGAGAGAGAGAGAGAGAGAGAGAGACAGAGAGAGAAACAAACACTAACCAGACAGTCTAAAGAGACTGAAACTGAGAAAAAGAGTCAGACAGAAAAATAAATAAATAACTTATTACTATTACTAGTATTAGTATTAGCCTTTATTTCATCCCAACAAAATTGGGAAATACAGACTTCCTTTGCATTCTGCATGACTGAAGAAAAGTGAGATCTGGACTGATCCCAGATTAGTGATCACCAAGTGTAAGGTGAACTGTTTTGTATGTAAAGCCTAAAGGTTACTTTCACTTCACTTGTCTCTGTTCATGGTCTGTTTGTTCTATTCCTGTTTGTAGGCGGTGAACTGTGCACCGAGTCATACTTGGGGAATCACACAGATACTCTCGCTATTCTATCTCTACCCCTGGTTCCACCCCTCTACAGTGGGAAGTCTTCCAATGTTAATAACAATTTCAATAGCATACATGCATACTGTTACAGTGGAAACTCCCTTATAAGACCTTAAAAAATCGTCCAAGATCAGGTTTTACCCAAACCAGTTTTGAGTGTAAAAAAGCTCTAAGTAGGCTGAAGAATGTGTCCAAAAACAGATTTAATCATACTGATCAATGTAGAATGAAAAGAAATCCACAGAAAAGCCACATCAGTCTATAAGTTGAGGAAAAAAGTAGCTCAGCATATATGATATAGTCTGCATTTTACACTACAATAAAACCATTTACTTTTCATGTCCTTGTGATTGTTCATGTGTTTTGCTAAAATAACTTTCAAAAGCTAACAAACCAAATTTTGATCACTGGCATTAGAGAGCGTACAGAAGGTGCTTTGGGGAGTAACACCAACCTTACTGGGGAGTAAATTATGCATACGCTTTTGGGCGTACAAATTCCCATCCCTGGTCTCTCTTGTCACGTCTGGGAGTAAATAAGCTTTTGGGCGTACAAATTCCCATCCCTGGTCTGTGTGTGTGCGTGTGCGTGTGTGCGTGTATGTGCGCACATGTATGAGTACATATGCATGTTTGTTGGCTCCCAGTCACTTAGTGGGTGGGTGTGGCCCACTGTGGGTGTCTGCGTGCACTTGCTGTTTCATCATCTAAATCAAACTCCACCCAATTTCCACAGCAATAGAAATTATGTGAACAACTTGTTGGTTGTTGGTTTTTTACTCTAAAAAAAGAAGGGAAATATATATATATGCATTTAAACAAAGACCCCTGTTTCCCGTTATGAAATACATGCCTAGACATAAGAACCTGAAAACAGTGAAATACTTAATTACTAAACTAGGCACACCTTTTGTTTCAAATGCTCATTCTGTACCTCATTAATGCTTCTAGTAAACAGTTGAGTTACCCAAAAACATATATCAAAAAAATAATAATAATTAAAAGAAAGCAATAAAGAAAATGGTGTTTTATGTCCTCTTGGTCTGAATCAGACACATATGGAACATTTGTAAATACAAATATGGTGGGAACAATACTGGAGGCAATGCCCAGAGGCAGTATGAAACCAGTAAAGTAACGATTTTTTTATTAATACAGATAGGTGTAGCGGTAACCACGCCTCGGATAAACCTCATCGGCTATGGCACCGCCACAATTATCATGAATTAATTCAGTATAAAAATAAAGCAATAAAGTTATTTTTGTATATTATGACGAGAGAATAAAGGTGGGGTGGTGGTGGTGTTTATTTGAACATAACAGATTTAACTCTCCTGTTCTGACATTAAAAGGGTTCTTCTGCTGCCGTCATCCAATTAACCGATAATTTGTAGGTCGACACTCGACCCCCAGCAAACAGGTCCAATTACTGCAGACCTCTGCAAGTGTAACTCTAGAGTAGATAAGATTGGCATTTGGCAGTACAGAGTGTTTAGAACTCTTTTGCTCATTGGCACAATGCCAACCGCCATGCCAGCATCCTGGTACCTCTTAAGTCTCAGGGCCTATATAATTTTGAAGTTTCTCCACAATAAATAACTTCAATAAGGCAGTTATTGAGTTAAAGCCCAGCCCTCAAAAATAGTAGTCGCCTCTGCTATCTCAAAATCATACTTCATAGTCGGATATGACTGGCACAAATACAAATATTAAAAATAGTGTATGGATCAGGATCATGAGGATGCAGTTCTCGTTCACATGAATGCACAAGATCTCAATTTACAAGTTACTGTTCAAACACTGAAAGTCAATAGTCATTCATCATTATGAATATGAATCATGATCATTCATTGTGATATTTTTCATCTGACATAGATCTGTGTGTGAGATCGAGATGAGAATCATAGAACTTACCCATAAAATTATCAGGAAAACGGAGAGAGAGCATTTGAGACAGAACATTTTCTGGTCGGTCCGCATTTTGTTTTCGTGGAAACCAAACTCCAAACAACACGCTGGGACAGTCACACTCTCTTCTGAGTCTACCTCATCATTTTCATTGCCAGCAGACTTTGTTTTGGAGCTTACTTCCGGGTGACCTCAATTCAATCATCACAAGGGGGCGCGTTGGCATTTCCGGTGTTATGAGAAATAAATACCTCCCATGAAATAAGTACCCTTAGCATGCGAACTATAACCACCCTAACCCTAACCCTATCCACGGAAAGAACCAAGAAATAGAGCAGGAGGGTGTAAATCTACATCTTTGCCGATAAATCGATGTACAAAGCCATGCCATTTAGCTTCGTAAAATTCAAAATGGCGGACGATATAAAAAATACAATACTAAATAATAATAAGTATTAGAAAAATATCACTATTTAGTGATGAATCCTCTGTTCTTCCTGCATGCCACAAGACGCCTCTAAATATTTTTAGGGGCGAATCTTTCCCAAACAGCAAACAATTCGAATGAGGAAAGGGTAATTATTTCATGGAGTAGAATATTCTCTTCACACCGGTTTGCAAAGCGAAACAACTCCCACGCTGTTTGTGTTTAGGTCATTCGGTTCGAACGTACAAAAAGTTTGTTTATTTAGTCTTTTTCCAGACGAAAACACGGACAAACAAAGGCGAACTTAAACATCAGCATGTCGTTTTGTATACGCAAACATGCCAAGATACTATTCAGGCAAAGAAAGCATGATTTTGAGAGGTTTTCAAAACTCAACAGCGTGGCTGGGTTGCACTTGCAGACCAAAATCAAGCCCCTCATCATGATTTTGAAGCAAGATATGTCAACTAACACAAACACCGCCAGTGATGTTGATGAGCAGAATCAGTGTCATCACATTCCTGTAATGACTGAAGAAGTGTTGGAAATGTTGGATCCCAGAGAGGGGCAGGTAATATCTCCTCTTAATCCCCCCCCCCCCCCCCTTCGCCCTTATCCTGAATGGAAAAGGTCATCCTGCTCTAATGTTGACATCAAGATAGAATCTTTGTATTCTACTTTACCAGACTATAAAGTCCCATAATATTTTGATACCACTGTCAGTGGTACCTCCCTTATAACTATATAAGACATTCAAAAAGGAGAAAATGGAGTTTTACGTCCTCTTGGTCTGAATCAGACACATATGGGACATTGGTAAATACAAATATGGTGGGAACAATACTGGAGGCAATGCCCGGAGGCAGTACGAAACCAGTAAAGTCCCGATTTTTTTATTAATACAGATAGCTGTAGCGGTGACCACGCCTCGGTTAAACCTCATCGGCTATGGCACCGCCACAAGTTGTATGATCTTCGAATTGAGACATTCAAAAGACATTCAAAAATCATCCAAAATGAGGTCTTATAAGGGAGGGATCTGACTTATAAGGGAGGTAATTTTAATACTTTCAAAGGGCAATGTCTCAGAGAAGTAGGTCTTATGTGGGAGGGAGTCTTATAATGGGAAGTCTTCCACTGTACTTGCTTCTTGGCGACACGAAAGGGCGATAATTTTATGACGGAATCGAGCGCGGCACGCTATATTGACGAGTCAGGGGCAGAGACAAAACCTGATTGCCCCGTAAAGATACTTGGGGATCTTTCAGTACAAATAGTTCCCCCACCTTCTGGAAATTATGTGCTAGCAACTTCCTCCAATCTATCAGTATCACTCTCTTTGACTCTTTATTTTCCTCTTCTTACTAATACTATTGTCTACTATTTTTCTGACTAATTGTCTCATTCTCGAGTCATGGGTTTTGGGTTTTGTTTTTTTATCTTCCAAATAATGTTCTCCTCCGAAATCAGAATGTGTCAGCTGAATCAGTGAATGCAGTGGGAAGACCAGTGAAAACTGGACACATATGTACCTCACCCATTATATGACCTGGAAACGCAAGGACTTGATGGCGAAACTACCACATGACTTAGCAAGAGCAAAAGCTTTCACATGCAGCACACATGGGCCTAGTGATCACACAGTCCTACATGGCAGGAAAAAAAGAATCGCACTTGTAAGCAAGATCTTGCGACTAACGTTGTTGGAAAGTATGATGGTGTCAATCCTTGAAAGTGTTGATTCGATTCATTTCTGCCATTGTAAAGTTGTTTACAAGAGAAAAAAATGGTATGGAGAAGAGGAAAGGGTGAAAAGACAGTATGACTATATATGTGACCCAGCACCTCGATAGGGACATTAAGTGTCAACATGACCATTCTGAGAAAATGGAACAGCTAAAAACTTCAGACAATTCTCATAATGAATTCTAATTATCTAAAAACCATTCTTCTATTTTTGCTGTTGTTGCGGAGTTATGAGCATTTAAATTTGGTAAGGTGACTGTCAGCCATTTTGAGAAATCACAGTCTAAAGTCTATCCTATCTTAAGAAAATGCATCAACCTACTGATTTTAAAGCGCTTTTTATAATATTTGGAGACTATATTAAAGATTATCTTTTATCAGTTTATATGTATGAAATATAAAATGTTAGAGAGCACGAAAATACCCATAACTCAAAATTGATTATACAAAAAAAAGAGATTTTTGACTTTGCAAGCCTTTTGTGAAAAACTAGCTCAGCGACTTAATCAGTTAATGTCCCTTTCGTGATGCTGGGTCACATATATGACTTGCTATTTTGTTTATTGTTCTTGCATACCTCTTACCTGGTTTCTTTATTGATATAGATGTGTGGTGTGTCTTCCCACAGACAATGGTGGACATGACCTTTGGTGGAGGTGGTCATTCCAGGCGTATTCTGCAGAACGCTCCAGGTGTCAGACTGGTGGCAGCCGACCGCGACCCTCAGGCGTTCCGGCTAGCTGAGCAGCTGGCCGTGGAATCCAATGGGTATGTCTGTGTGTAACTGCATGCAATTAATACGACAGTAATCCTCCGAAGTCGGAGTGTGGCTGTCCACGTCGCGGGGTAATCAAAAACGGTCATGCACATAATGTTCTCATCCCTAGCTGGTGCATTTGTATCATAGTGTTCAAGTGCTTCGGCTGTTGGGATTATCCCTGGAGTCTTTAAGCCAAGGTACGACAACAACAACAACAATACTACAGTAGTAAACTGACCCAGTAACAAGAATAATGCCAACAGCCTCCCCTGAACTCCTCCAAAATTGACAGCAGAAGTGCAGTGTCTCCTCTGGTGGTTGCCTCTTGACAGCGGCACCAGTGCTAGAGCTTGGGATGAATTATCTCTGGAGACTTTTGTTTAGCTCAAAATTAACCCTTTCAATGCTTGCCATTCCTCAGCCAAAATTTACCATTAAATGATTAAACTTACCTGGGTAGAGAAAAGATTTTGTTTGCAATATTGTCGATTCCTCTATGACATGCATAAAATAGGGCCTGTCCTTACCTCCCAAAATTAAGAACATAAGGTAATTGGTCAGCAGACCCTCATTTGATGCCTTTTACTGTTTTAGTGACATGGGTGTTAAATCATTGTGGTGCCAAGAGGCGACAGTGGCGATGAAAGGGTTAAAGAGAGAGAGAGAGAGAGAGAGAGAGAGAGAGAACAAGATGGGGGGTGTATGAGACTTTTTTTTGCATTCTGCCCATTCTATAAGGTGATCATAAAGGATGCCTGTACTACAGGTTATGCAACTGATTGAAATCAGGGCCTGCATCTTTATCTGTCTGCTTTAAAATGGCTGGGAGTACATTAATATGGCTTTCCACATTGATTCAGTCTTCTTACTCAGTTACTGCAGCATCTCTCAAATGATTCCAGTACTGTGTAGGTTCTCAGAGTTGCCCTACTGGGAGTACATTTATATGCTGTCCACCTTAATTCTTCTTTTTGTTGCAGCCCCTCTCAAGTGATTCCGGTGCTAGGAAGGTTTTCACTCAGAGGTGCCCCATCATTACCTGAGACTGGGGGTTGGAGAAGGAACTGGGAGTCCATTAATATACTTTCCACCTTGACTCTGCTTGTTCTGAAGTCGTTCCAGTGCTGGGAAGGTTTTCAGAGGTGCCCCATCATTTAGCAAATCTGGGGGTGGGGGAAGGAACTGGGAGTCCATTAATATGCTTTCCACCTTGATTCTGCTTGTTCTGAAGTCGTTCCAGTGCTGGGAAGGTTTTGAGAGGTGCCCCATCATTTAGCAAATCTGGGGGTGGGGGAAGGAACTGGGAGTCCATTAATATGCTTTCCACCTTGATTCTGCTTGTTCTTAAGTCGTTCCAGTGCTGGGGAGGTTTTCATAGGTGCCCCATTATTTAGCAAATCTGGGGGTGAGGGAAGGAATTGAGAGTCCATTAATATGCTTTCCACCTTGATTCTGCTTGTTGCAGCCCCTCTCAAGTGATGCCGGTGCTAGGAAGGTTTTCAGAGGTGCCCCATCATTTGATGAAGTTGGGGGTAGGGGAAGGAATGGTGGATGGATTCCTGTTTGATCTGGGGGCCTCCTCCATGCAGTTTGACACACCGCAGAGAGGGTTCTCCATCAGTGCTGATGGACCGCTGGACATGAGAATGGACGGGGAAAGGTAGGCAGCTTTGTTCTGTGTTTGTAATACTGCTTGCTATGACTAATCTAAGAGCATGTGACTGTATAGCGTGATAAGTATATGGAGAATGGACGGGGAAAGGTAGGCAACTTTGTTCTGTGTTTGTAATACTGCTTGCTATGACTAATCTAAGAGCATGTGACTGTATAGCGTGATAAGTATATGGAGAATGGACGGGGAAAGGTAGGCAACTTTGTTCTGCGTTTGTTTGTAATACTGCTTGCTATGACTAATCTAAGAGCATGTGACTGTATATCGTGATAAGTATATGGAGAATGGACGGGGACAGGTAGGCAACTTTGTTCTGTGTTTGTTTGTAATACTGCTTGCTATGACTAATCCAAGCTGCAATATGTGACTGTATAGCGTGATATGTATATATGGAGAATGGATGAAGAAAGGTATGCAATAAAATTAAAAAATGTGTTTAACGTCCTCTGACCTGGAGCAGGTACATATGGGACATTTGTAGATAACAAATAGAGGGGGGGGGGGGGGGGGCGCCTGGAGGTACTGCAATAACTCAGATATGCAAAGGTAATCTCTTTTTGCATGTAACTAATATTATATGGGCTTTTAAAGTTTTATGCTCAAAATGAACTTGTATATAATTGTGATAAATATATTGTAATGAAGGTGGTAAATTTATTCTGGGACGATTTCAAGATATGGTGAAGACTAGAGAATTGATATACTTTGAGTTGAGGTATGTCCAGTTTTAAATTGTAAACAGCACACAAATGTGTTGGCCCTCTATTCACCTACTTTGTTAGCTGAAGGCAGTGAGGAGACTAAGAAGACTAGGAGGAGGGAAATGGTCAACCTATGGCGATATTTTTCACGCCAGAGGGCAGTCAATGCACTAGGGGCTTATCACGCGATTTTCTTACTTGGGCATACTCCATAGTGAGAGAGAGAGAGTGATGGTAGGACCACTCACTGTCTCTCTCTCTTTCTTTATCCCCAACTAATAATATAGAGAGGATTAGCCCCACACGAGTGTCATGCCCTCTGATGTGAGAAAAATCGCACTAAGTCTCTCATTGCAGACCAGACGCATTCATATTTCACCCGCTGCAGCCATATGGCGGCGATCACAGAAGAAGAAAAAGGAGGGTTTCCATAAATTATGTATATAATATGTAGTTTAAAGTTGTTGTTTTTAATGAATGCCCAGATTCCCAGACAGCCCGACGGCAGCCGATGTTGTCAATCACCTTGACCCCGGTGACCTCAGCCTCATTTTCAAAGGCTATGGGGAGGAGAGGCTGGCACGCTCCATCGCTCACGCCATCGTGGACGCGCGATACGCCTTCGGTCTCATCAGGTCCACCAAACAGCTGGCCGAGATAGTGGACACTGTGTTTGAGGGGTGAGGCCATGTGGAAAAAAAATAATGCTAATACAGTGGAACCTCCCTTATAAGACCTCCCATTATGACTCCCTCCCACATAAGACCTACTTCTCCGAGACATTGCCCTTTGTAAGTATTAAAATTACCTCTCTTTAAGACCCCTCCATTATACGACCTCATTTTGGATGATTTTTGAAGGTCTTATAAGGGAGGTTCCACTGTATAGCATGTCTTCTAATGAGGCTTTATACTACTTTTTGACGACATGAAAGGGCAATTATTTTAGGAATGACCTGACCTGACCATGCCACCTAGTGACGAGTCAGGGGCAGATAATTTTCTGTGGCTATAATTATACTATTAGTATTACTTCATGTCAGGCAAGAACGATAATCTTATGTAGGTGGCGTACGCATCTCAGTGCACGAGACAGGGGCAGAGAATGTTCAGTATAAAGCCTCATTTAAATGCCCTTTGGATCTTTTCAAATGTTTTACTTCAAGTTCAACATCATTTTTGACTGGCGAGGGAATAAATCTACTGAATTCTTTAGGAATCCTTGACCGTGAGGAAATGTTCCCTTCTGATTATTGTTTAATTTTTTGTCTTCTTTTTCTGTTGGCTTTCCTGTTAAAAAAACGTTCCTAACATCAATGTGATGAAGGTTTTACAGGTAACCTCTGCGATATTTCATTATTGTCCAGGAATCACAAGCTGATACCTGGCATCTTTAGTTTCAGTTACGCACACATTAATGTCTTGTAAATTTCAGCTGCTTTTTTTTTTCATGTTTAATTTTGTCATTTTTGTTTTACTAAGTCTCGTTATTTCCTCATTGTCCCAGGAATCACAAGAGAGACAAGCTGATGCGCTACGCCCACCCGGCCACCCGCGTGTTCCAAGCCCTTCGCATCTTCGTCAACAACGAACTCAACGAGCTGCACAACGGTCTCCACTTGGCTCAGCGGTTCCTACGACCTGGCGGAAGATGCGCGGTCATCTCCTTCCACTCCTTGGAAGACCGTATCGTCAAGAGACACTTCCACGGCATCGACATTGACGCAAAATCGAACTTGACTGTCGGTGATCATTTTCGTAATTCGGCGCGAATCCATTCCATGCAAGAAGTGGTGGAGATGTTGGAGAAAAAATGGAGGCCTCTGTCGAAGAAAGTGTGTATGCCTTCTGAGGAAGAGGTTGTCACTAATCCTCGAAGTCGCTCAGCCAAGCTTAGAGCTGCTGTGAAAATTTAGCAGGTTCGGGTTATGTGTGTTTGCATTGGGGAATGTACAGGTATGTTTGTAGGTGAGAAACTTGAATTTTGAAAAAAAATGTATTACGTAAGGATTGAGATTGTAGGCCAAGCCTATTCTTACAATCTGTCCTTGGGATGTAAACAAGACTAGGACAAAACAATCAGGCAACAGATATGGGCATACATAACGATTCAAGGCATCAATAAACAAAGTTGGAGCAGAACGAAATAAGCAAACATCTGTGTTTGTGTGAGAGTGTGCGTGTGAGAGAGTGTGTGTGTGTGTCACTGTATATGTGTGTGTTTGTGCGCTTGTGTTTGTGTGTGTGAATGTGTGTGTATTGAATTTGTTTAAATGTGTACACAATTCATGCTCCATATAGCAAAGGAGGCAACTATTCTTAAAGACTGGGCTGGAATTTGTTTTATAATGAATGAGTACCTTGCCAGAATACACCTCCTCTCTTCAGCCATGATTACCGTAAAATGTGGACTATAAGCCGCTACTTTTTTCTTCAACTTTGGCCCATGCGGCTTATAGACTGATGTGGCTTATTTGTTGATTTTTTTTGTTTCATTATACATTGATCAGTATGATTAAATCTGTTTCGGGCCACATTCTTCAGCCTTTTTTGAGATTCAAAACTGGTTTTGGTAATCAATAGATTCAAATCTAAGAATCTGAAAACATTAAATACCCATGTTCTGACAGGAACATTTCTATATTTGTGCTGCTTTGTATTAATTGTGCACATACAATTTTCTCTGGGGCTTAGTGAAAATAAAGTTTTACGTCTTCTCGACCTAAGTCATATGAGACATTACTTTAAATTTAGTTGGGGGATCAGGGGCTTATAAACTGGTGCGGCTTATATGTAAATAAATACCTAATATTTTGTCAATTTAAGGAATGCGGCTTATATACATGTGCGTCTTATAGTCCAGTTTTTACGGTATAGTGTTGATGGAACAATGAGTCGACCCTCTAGAGGCCTGATAGCATGTGTTTAGAATACGGACTTGTACCGACTGTAATTAGCAACTAGATTGTAGTAGTAGTGAGGACATTTGCATATTAGTTGTTTACAGCACACAGGTAGCCCTGCTCCAGATATAGTCCTGCAGACTTACACTCATGCCACCTTGGCATGTTCAGCTCTAGTGTTGGTGTTGCTCCGATAAAACGTGGAAGAGTGATAGATTTTAACACAGTCATTTCACATGTGGAAAAAATTAAATTGCTTGGATAATTCTGTGCTTCAAGTTGACAGCACTTTGTGAAGCAAATATCATGAAAAGTTTTGAAAATGTTTAACTTTGCTTTTTGTCGTAATAAAAGACATGTTGAATGGGATTATGATGCATGTTAAAGATTTGATGCAGCCACGTAGGCTTCATCATGTTTTAAGCATACACTTTTTCCATGACTCAATGTCTCATAGAGAATAAAAATAGGATTACATTGTCTCCCATATTCTGTTGTAATCATGAAAACTTTGAGTTTGCCCTGTGTGGCTTATCAGAAAAAAATCCGGTTTCTCCTTAATAAAGGTTTGCTCTATGTTGGAGAAAAAATGGAGGCCTCTGTCGAAGAAAGTGTATACCTTTTTTTTCATGTGTATTGGGATACCGGGGGGTCTTTTGTATAAATAGTTCCCCCACCTTCTGGAAGTTCTGTGCTTGTAACTTCCTCCAATCTGTCACTGTCTTTGACTCTGCCTTTTCCCTTTGCTTACTGTCATCTACTATCTTTATGCCTTTCCAACAACAAAAATAGTTCCCCCACCTTCTGGAAGTTCTGTGCTTGTAACTTTCTCTAATCTGTCACTCTCTTTGACTCTGCCTTTTCCTTATCATAAGCTTTGTTCTCCGAAGTTGGAGTGTGGATGATCATGTGGAAGGGTAATCAAAAACGGTCACACACGTAATGTTCTCATCCCTAGCTGGTGCATCTGTACTATAGTGTTCAAGTGCTTCGGCTGTTGGAATGATCCCTGGAATCTTTTAACCAGGGTACAACAACAACAGCAACCATAAGCTTTGTAGTAGAAATTGTACATTTCTTTTAAAGGTTTGTTTATGAACAAATTATACCACAAAATTCCATAATTCGAAAGAGATCTCTCTATGTACCATGCTCATACACTATCTGTCCCCCATTGGGACAAAAAGTAAACCAGCACAATCTTTTACTTTTATTTTATTCTTTTCACAGCACAGAGCTACCTTCAAAAAGTATACACAGTTAGTGGTTTCTTTGATCAAAGGTTTGTTTACTGGTAGAGTAAAAAAATTCACACTGCCGCTGTTTTTTTGATGGTGTGTTCATCTCATGAATTTAATTGTCAATTTTTAAAGCCAAGTTATTAGTAATAAAAAAAGTTTGTGATTTCACTTAAAACTTGTGCGTGTTTGTAACGAGTGTCTGTCAATATTTTGTAAGTGTTGGTGGTGTGTGTGTGTTTGGATCTATCCTCTTCTTTTCCTTTGTTCCCTTTAATTAAAAAAAATAAATTACTGATTCATATAAAAATTGAAAACAAATGCATTTTTCCTTATGTTCACCCTTCCTTGTCATTTCTTATGTGCCTGAACCTGTTTCACACACACACACACACACACACACACACATGCGCGCGCACACACACACACACACACACATGCATGCACACACTCACGTGCACACACACACTCTATGCACACATCAAAACACACACATGTGTACACAGACCTCACTGATATCACATAAAGACATGTAGGGGATGTCCACTAACACAGAAATACAGATACAGAAATGAAACCTCGTGCTAACCAATAGTTTAAAATGACATAAATCGCCATTCCAATTTTAGTGATTTACTGAGTTTCAGTCCATGAGTATGATCTCCAGAAATCAGATGGAACAACTGCTAATCTTGAAACATGGGCTAAAATTTCTTAGAATGGAGATGCTTGGGGCGAATCTTAACTCTCTCGGCCAAGGGGGCTTAATTTGTATGTATGCTAGTCTGTTGTTTCCGACAATGACTGCCAAATAGCAGAGGGGGCAGATACTATTCTGGCGGGATGGACGAGAATTTATTTATAGTGGAGATGCCTTGCCCAGGATACATCCCCACTCTCTCGACTAAAGGGCTTTGAGGACACAGCTGGCATTGAGGAAGGTCCCCAAAGCTCAAACAATCCCTTTAGCTGCAGCACCAGAGCCAGTGCAAGGGCCCCCTCGTTCGAGAGTCATATGCAAGCACATGCACGACCGTTATTTCCCCCCTGATCAGCCAGGGAAACCCGAGCCCCACATGATGCATGCATCGGTTTTACGCCGATTATTTTAAAAAAATGAAGTCAATATGTAGAGGGCAAAATGCGATGAAAAAGCCTACAGAGCCTTTACATGGGTGCAACCAAAGACTGTACAGTATCTTTGGTGCAACTACACGAAATTAAAAAACCCGTGAAAGGCCGGAGTCTAGAGGTAATGTCCTAGATGTAATATGAAGGTGCTGAGTGTGGGTGACTGGATTGTTTTTGAGGGGAGATTGTTCCAATTTTCTTCTTCTTCCAATACAGTTGACAATTCTCTCTCTCTCTCTCTCTCGTGGGAATGACAATGACAATTGCTTTATTCATTAAGGCCTTTGCCCCTCATGATAGCACAGAATAGCAAAATATAACATAGTATTGACTGTAACAATATTTACAAAATGAACATTTCTTACGACCGTTGGGATAGACAGAGAGAGAGAGAGAGAGAGAGAGAGAGTTGTGTGGACGTCATGGAAATAACGTGGTGGGCGTGTTCAAGAGAGAGAAACAGAAAGAGTGGCTTCCCCTTTTTCCACAAAAATGGCGGCTAATATAACACCTTGAAGTTGAACTGTTTACTGTTGCCCACGCAAATCTTAGGAACATTCAGGTAACTGGAAGACCAGAATCGAGTCGTGAGTATATCAAAATATGTAATGCTGATATTTTTTATTTAATCTAATGCCGAAAACTGGTTAAAATTTTAGTTATTTACAGCACAGTGACAATGAATGAATGATCATATGATAATGACATATGATGCATGATTGATTGATTGATTCACAATCATTAAAATAAATTTCAATGTCACTGGCACAAGTGTCAGTCTCAATAAATAGTATAGTATAGTTGCGAAGCGTATGTAGGCCGCGAGGCCTGTTGCTGATCTTTTGATCAGGAAACTAACTAAGCTAGCCTAACTTTGGGCTACAACTTGACAACAGTACAAACAACCTAGCAATCTTTGAAAAAGCAGAACTGCTCAATTGCCAGTTTATATCAGTCTTCGGGTGCTGTTGAAAACTTCAACATCGCTACTTTTGAAAAGGCAGAACTGCTCAATTGCCAGTTTATATCATCAGTCTTCGGGTGCTGTTGAAAACTTCAGCGATGACGAGTTCACAGTTCGATGTCAGATGCCTCCACCTGATGTCGACCAGCCTAGCCTGTGCAAGCCTGACATCACCTTACAAAAAGTAATAAAACTACTGAGGGATTTGGACCCCAACAAGGCGACTATTGCCAGTATTGGCACCTGCGACGTACTGATCCTGATCCTGAAGGCTCCTGGACCAGACGGCATCAGCCCCAGAATGCTTCAGGGTGTAGCAGAGCAAATAGGACCAGCCCTCACCCTGCTGTACCAGGCTTCTCTCAATTCATCCGTATATCCCACAGATTGGAGGACTGCGTACATCACCCCAGTCTTCAAGAACTAGAAGGGTAAAAGGTACAGGGCAGAGAACTTCGCTTACCTGCATCTCCTATAAAGTATTAGGACACATCATCGTCTCTGCAGTGATGAACTACGCAGAGGAGCAGAAGATCCTGTGATCCGAACAGCACGGATTCAGAAAAGCGCATTCAGGACCTTGGGCTATGTAAGAAGAAACTTCAAAATCTGCAGCCGTAAGACCAAGGAGACTGCATACAAAGCTTTCGTCAGACCAGTGCTGGAGTATGCAAGTCCTGTATGGGATCCCACCACAACGACCTGCATCGACTCCATCGAGAAAGTCCAGAGGCCAGCAGCAAGATGTACCACGCAGGACTACAAGCTGACCTCCGGTGTTGACAACATACTGGAAGAGCTTGTATCATGTATGGCCTCTGCTGCATGAGAGAAGAAAGAAGGCCCGACTTACCACCATGAATAAGTACACAAACGGCCTCGTCAGGATCGAAAACCAGGCATGCCCCAACTTCAAACCATCAGAAGAAAACCAGGTGACAGACCAACTGTAAAGCCTACGACATCCATGCACACCGGACCCAGTACCGCCAGGGAACGTTCTTCCCCCACACAACTCCAGAATGGAACCGCCTCCCTGAAAGCATCGCAGCGGAACCAATCTTAGAAACCTTTGTAGCCAGGTTGCAGCACCACTTCAAATGGACCGACGCCTCAGCGGACAGCCCTTGGAGGAGAGCCTGCTGCAGCAGTGCTCTCAGGCATCCAAGACTAAATTAGGGGCCATAGGTCAAAGTAGTGGTAAATGAAGGGCAGGAGCTGTGCTGGTCGGGGCTTGCCTCCGGTGACCGCTACGGTAGCTGGATTGGTCTTGCCCGGATACTGTGAAAAAAGGCCTATGGTTCACATGCCCTACAGGCTACACACAGAGGCTGTCACACACACACACACACACACACATGCACGCACACACACTCAACGCACAGGAGGGCAGGTTGAGAAATAGCTTTTTCAGCTTATTTATTAACCTTTACCAGGCTTCCGGGGTCGCCCACGACCCCTTGACACACAAAAAATATTATATCTCTAAAACTATTTAAGCAATCTTCATGAAATGTCATGACTTTGTCAAAAACGTAAATGGCTTTAAGTGTGTTAAATTTCGTTAATGTGTATAAAATATAAATGACGTAATATGACGCGTCATTTTAACATGCTTGTCCAGATGGCGTGGGTCTCCCACGACCCCTACTTTAAAGAGCAGAAATAGGTCACTGCAGTGCATTGAGTGGGGGTCGTGGGAGACCCGCGCCATCTGGAGAAGTATAAACACATGGTGACTCTTTGACGAGTAGGGGTCCTGGAGGACCCGCATCATCTGGACAGGGATAAACACTGTTAAAATGCTTGTCCCTTTCTTTTTACTGACTAGGGGTCGTGGAAGACCCGCGCGATCGTGTCTGTGTGGTCAAAAGCGTGATCCGGTAAAGGTTAAGTGGATTGACCCTTAGACTACTTTTTACACATGCGCATGCGCACTCACACTCTCACAGACATGAATCAATGATGAAGCTGTAACTTAGTAAGTGTAATGAGCACACAGTAACAGTCTAACACCTATAGTCATATACAGTGAGTATTTAACAGATCAAATTACTACTTTTTCTGCGCCACAGGTGATATTTTGTGGGATTAATGCACAAGGCAAATATTATCATCGAGCAACCTACCCTTTTGTTTTTTTCCAAACAGAACTACTTTAAAAAGTATGCTATTTATTTGTTCCATATGTAATGCTAAAGATATGTGGACTCGGACTGTTTTGGAATAAACCAAAGGGTACGGTGCTCAATCACAATAAGGCCTGAACTAGTTTGTTTTTGTGAAACCACAACACATAAGTATATATTTTCCAGTGACTGCACGACGCCCTTTGACCTTGATGGTCAAGGTCACTCACTGTGCCCCAAGGTGAAGGATGGGTCGACGTAGAAAGGCCAATCCAAAGCAGAGCTACCTTCTGTTTGTGGAGAGCCCAGTGGAAAATCGGCCACCGTCCCTGAGTCCTGTAACCTGTGCCGACAACCCAGTGACTGCTGTGTCTGTACCCATTGATGACAACAGCACCATACCCTGGGTAGGAGTGCTGGGATGGGGTGGGGTGGGGTGGGTGTCGGAGCAGGGAGTAGGTTGAAGGATGGGAGGAGGGAAGGTTAAGTCAATTGTGAAGGAAGTAGCCCTGGGTTACTGCAGCCAAAGACACTGAAAAGAAAAGACTAACATCCGGTCCCTTTTCCCTATATGAGTAGTGAGGACAGAAACACTGGTTATGTCCCTTTTAAACGTGACACATTTATGTTACAATACTTACATAGCTCTTTTTTTCAAACCTGAGTGAGTTATCTTTTCATGAGTCAGTTATACTTTGGATAGCCGCCATTGTGAATGGCGTAACTACCCCACTAACGATAACTCTATCAGCCCGGCTCGCCGTAACTCTTAAGTAGTCCATCTTACCCTTTTAGAGTCTTTGCTGCAGCTATGCCAGGGCTGGCCAAACATTTAAAAATTTCACTCACCTTCCAGGTGAGGAACAGAAACAAAATGTACTCACCAAACACATTTTCACTAGCCCGAAGAAAACAACAACAAAAGTCCCTGAACACACACACACACACACACATAGGGGAGAGGGAAGGAAAGAGAGGAAGAGAAAGAGAGACAAAAAGAGTGGGAAAGAAAGGAGAGAAGTAAAGAGAAAAATGATACGAGGAGAGAGGTGGAGGAGTAGAGAGAATGGGAGGAGGAGATTGAGGAGAGTACCTTTCCTTTCTTTTCAGTACCAGTGCTGGCATGTTGTTATCTTAGCTTTGATAGTGGGTTGGAAGGGAGAGATGGTGTGGGGGGACTCAATAGTAAAGAAACAGGGCCGTGCAATACTAAAATTTACAGTCGCCCATCGGGCTAGTGACTTTTGAAATCTACTCGCCTACGGATTTTTATACTAGCCAATGGCTACCAGAATAGTAGTTTGGGCTAGCCCTGGATGCACCAAAGATGGAAAAGTGATAGGACAAACTGTCTTGAAACTATGTAATCAATGGGACAAACTGTCCTGGTTCTGACAGAAATCAAAGGGATAAAGTAGTGTCAATGTTAAATTTAAATGGGATGTTTGTCTTCACAGAGGGAAACACAATAAGTCATTTTCAATTTCATGTCTATGGCCTGGGCCTTGGCATAATATCTTCAACCGCATACATATTCTGTGTGACCGTGTAGACGGGGAAGGGAGCTTGGGTTGTGTGGCTATTTACTTTATGCTTAATATCCACTATGTAATGCTTTTTTTCAACGCAATTGTTTGAAAAGTTGTCCCGCATTTTGAAAATTCCCTGGATCACAATTCTGTTTTGTGTGCGCATGTGTGTGCGTGCATGCATGCTTGCTTGCTTTACCCCTGGCTTTATTTTAGCTTTGTTGATATTGTAGGTGTGAAATTCTGTTCTGTCTCGTTTTAAAGGTGTCGCCTCAGTTTGAGGGTCTTCCCACCCCCCATGGGAAGCGTCGCCAGGCTCGCCGACCAGCCACCGCCACCCACAACCACGTCAGCCGATCATGCAAGGAGAACACCAGGAGCAGTGCAAGGAGTCGACAGCGAAACTTTCCTGCTCTTAATTTTGTAGGCGACTCTGCAAACTCTGCCTCCAAGAAAAGAAGGTCTGGAAAGGCGAAAGAAAGTAAAGAAGCTGGAGAAAGTTCTGTAAACGTGGAGTGTAAAAACAAAAGAAACAGACGTAGGGCGAGTGCTGGCAGAGGTAAAGGGAACGATGGAAATTACAGTTGTGTTGAAACAATCAGAGACGGTGGTGGCTCGTTCACGAAAGTTGCGGACAAACATCGACCCTCGCTTGCTCGTCGTTCTGTGTACAGAGGCAGGAGAACTTCAGGATCGTCTGCTGATGTTTCTTTGGATCAACCAATCCCTGTACCTGTGCCTACAGCAACAAAACATCGTCAGTCATCCCAAGTCCTCTCTGCTTTGCCTTCAGACACGAACTCCCTGACTCTTGAAGAGGAAAACAATGCGTGTGGTTCAGTGACTGATGGTGGGAGAGGGGTAGGGAGAAGGACGAGGGGGAACAGTTCTCATTTGCTGTTGTCACCAGCGGAATCTTTGGACCTGTCTGGCGGGAGGGGAGCACACACACCAGTTTCCATGGCGATTCCTCTGCGAATGGCCCTGTTCGCGCCCAGTCCTTCGGAAGAGACCTGTGACATGTCGGTCAATCCCCCTCCCCCTGCTTCCTCAATTTCTGATAAATTATTCGATGCTCCCGCTCATGAAAAAGGTGCTTCCAAGACTGGAGTAAGAGAAAAGGATAGAAGACATTTTAGTGGTAAGGGAACAGTGATGGGAAAATCCACTGCTGTAAAGGGAAAGGAAAGAAGGCGTTTTGATAGTACCGAGTTGGAAGAGTCCAGTTTTGTTAGAGGGAAGGAAGGGAGGTTTTCTGGTAATAATGGAAGGGAGACAGAAGAATCCGTTTTAATAACAGGGAAGGAAAGAAGACATTCTTGTGGTGAAGGAATGGGAATGGAAGAGCCCATTTCGATCAGAAGGAAGAAAAAAAGATATTCTGATTTTAAATTAAGCAGTTTAGAAGAATCCATTTCAATAGCGGGGAAAGAAAGAAGACATTTTGCTGTAAGAAGGAAAGAAAGATGTTCTGATGGTAAAAGAGAAGACATGGAACAGTTCACTCCAGTTATAGGGGAGGAAAGAAGACTTTCTAATAGCAGAATGGAAGAGTCCACTCCTCGACGTTCACAGAGACTGAAGGAGAAGGCAAAGAAGGCTCTGAAATATTTGTGGCCAGGAACACCCAGGGACAACGGGTCCAGTGTCCCCAGTAAAGTGCTGGTAGCAGACACTCCTGAGAGCGAGTACAACCTGTGCTTTAGGCAACGGCAACGCTTGATGAGGAAAAAACAGTGTGCGTGAGGCTTTCAAATTTCACGTAATCCTATAAAAGTTATGTTTAGAGAGTGAGTACAATTTATTCTTTAAAGAATGACAATGCTTGATGAGAAGAAAAACTATGAGTTTTTGTTTTTTTTCAAATCTGTTCCAATGTCAGGTTTTGATTCTAGAAAATGTATGCAAAAACTAGAGCTACCTTGTGATTGGAAGTGTGTGTGTGTGTGCGACAGTGTGTGTGTGTGACACTGTGTGTGTGTGTGACACTGTGTGCGTGGGAGGGGGGTGCCTGGGTGGGTATGCATGTGTGGGTGGGTGTCAATTCTTCTAGCACTGTGAACGAATACATTCGCCCAAGACATCCTTATGCACTCCCACCAAACGCAAAGACATTCACTGCTAAGCACCCTGCCATGGGTTTGTTTTAGAGCTTATATATCACTGTTTCTTCCATCGAAGCAACGCATGCACTCTCAAAATAGTGGCTGTTTTCTTCCCGTCGGTTGAGATGCAACGGACAACCAAGAATGTAAAACAAATATATGGCGCTAGAAGAGTTAATGTCTGTGTCATTCTGTGTGTGTGGCGTGTGTTTAAGCTTTGACTTTATGATGAAATGTGAACTCTGAATAGTTAAGTTGAGGTGGTGAAAATTGCTTCTTGAAAATTGTCCTTAGACAAATGTGGCCTGACAAACATTTGTACTAAAGTTATCAGTACATCTCAGTTGGTGCATACAAAATTATAATAATGGTGCACATACGTAATGTTCTCATCTCTAGCTGGTGCATTTGTACTACAGTGTTCAAGTGCTTCGGCTGTTGGGACGATCCATGGAGTTTTTAAGCCAGGGTACGACAACAACAACATAAGGTTTTTTGGCAAAGGTAAAGATGTGCCACCCCCCCTGCTTTTTTCGGTTAATTCTATTTTTCCGTTTTTGCCTTTCTTACCATACATAAAGCTGTATTTTAGGAACATATTGAGCTAATAACCTTTTTGGAATACTAACCCTAACCCTAACCCTACCCCTAAACCTAACCCTACCCCCCACTATGTACTGCAGTACACCGCGATTTGTCACAGTTGTGGTTCGTTGCGTTTTTCCGTCTTATACGGTGGGGGGTAGGGTTAGGGCTCGGGTTAGGGTTAGGGTTAGTATTCGAAAAAGGTTATTAGCTAAAAATGTTCCTAAAATACAGCTTTATGTATGGTAAGAAAGGCAATAACGGAAAAATAGAATTCACCGAGATAGGTAGGGGGGGTGGCACATCTTGACCTTTACCGGTTTTTTCATTTTGTGTAGTAGCACCCATGTTAATTCCATTTTACAATGAACAGCCGAGTATATATCTACTCATTAGCATATTTCACAAAAAATATTCTTTCTGTTGCTTTCCTGATTATAGCATGAGGTTCCACATTGATTTAACTACTTAATTGCAAATGTTCAGCAATCTAGGTAAATTTTGACTAGAATTCCTGCATCCTCAGCCCAGTACTGGAGACCCACTGATGAGCAAAGAAAAGTTACTTACGTGTGATATTAATATTGAAAATGTTGCAAAGAATACATGCATGTTTATATTTAATTTTGTTAGTTTATCTGATTATGTTATTCTGTGCATGCTTATTTTGCATGATGATGAAATTAATGTACATATTTTGAACATAAATGAACGCATGCATATATTAATTTGTTTGCAAAGTGAACTTTGAATGGATGATGGTGTCTTTGTCTCTGTCACACTACAGTTTATAACTTGATCAAAAGAATAGAGATAGGGCAGGATGCGAAATTGATACAGGGAAAGTCATTGTAATTTAGGCAAGGTTGGGCTGTGGATGCATCATGTGTGATATAAATGCTTTCTGTTTAATACTATCATTTTGAAAATATTTACAAATTTGAATGTGTTTGCATTAATGAGTGCATGCATGCAAATTTTGTGTGTGTGTGTTTTTGTTTGTTTGTGTGCGTGTGTGTGTGAACACATGAGCATGTGTGTGTGCATGGTGTGTGTGAAGATGTTATTTGTGAATTTGTTAAAACCCCAAAAAAACCTTCAGAACTTTGCCTTATCTGAACACTGAAACTAATATTTAAACCCACAGCCGGCATATATAAAGTGTTCACGCGAGGCGCGCACCATCATTCTCACCATTGCTCGCGACAGAGATGGTTCATTCGTTCTTTTTTTCCTGTTGCCCGAGCCACTGCGAACTTCGCAGCGACTAGGCTAGCAGTCTATACGGTATACCCGATCCCTGGGATCGGTAGATCTATTCTATCATGTTACCGTTTCACTACGAACTGAGTTTACTCTTCCAACTTGGGGCAAATGCCAATTTACCAAAGACATAGTCTAAATAAGACTAAAATCACTTCCCTTGGCACGGTTACCGTGCATATAGCCGATGATATGATCCGGGTGACGTCACTTCCGTAGCGGCTATTTCAAATCAGAATAAATTTTCCAACCTTTGGGGCTGCCATGTTTTTTCTTCCCTCTACATTGTAAATTGTTTATCCGCCTGTTTCTACACCATCCCGGCTTTTCTGTGTCCCTAACACCAAGTGGGGTTCAGGTTTGGTCGGCTAGCGCTATCTAACTTGATATTTTCTTGATTAATTGATTATATTTTGAATTTTTTCGAAATTGTTGTTTGAGATTGTGCCGGTCTTTGCCCCCGGCGTCATGTCGTCACTCGACCCTATCCCTACTCCAATTCCTTCTGTTGTTGTGTCGGGTTCTGTTACGCCCAAGCAAGGGCGTGACGATAAAGGGAAGTTCCTCCCTGTTTCTTCTTCGGCTAGCTCTAAGAAAGAGCCCAAGTCTAGACCATCTAGTTCTAAGAAGAGGAGTCTCTCCCCCCCTCCCACTCTGCTTTCCCCTATCCTTGAGTCGCAAGAGCAGGTTATTACTGTGGTCGATTCGTCATCTCTCGTTGCAGAAATGATCGCAGGTTTTCACGACAAGGGTATGGTGTTAGTCCCTGCCTCTTCTCTAACTTCTCACTTAGTTGAATCGAGGCCCACCTCAACACTGACTACTCAGACTAGACAGACTTCTCAGGCCAAGCCCACGGATGAAGTTGGATTCTTAGCGGATCCTTATGGTCAGGACACACTCCCAGACGGTCCCCGAGATTATTTTGCCGTTGGGGACGAAATTCCAGCCGTTATTTCGCCCGGCCAACTGGCCCGCATGGAGCGGCACACAGGCATTTCAGTTTCCCCACTGGACCCGGACCCGTACACGGACAGCTACCGCCCTTCACCGGCCCGCACGGGTCCCCGCACGGCCGGTCCGACCCGCCCGTCCTCTGACTTCCCGTACGAAGATTTTCAGCGGACACGTGAGTTACAAACCGCCCGTACGGGCAACGGAAAACCCAGACTCTCTCTCACGGACAGAAAACCAGAACTCTCTCAAAGCATGATCACACAAGTGAGTGCTTCTGCCCGGTCCGTTCACGGTACAGATACCGTGTCCGCTACCGCTGGCCCGTCACCTGTTCAGCCGTTCACGGCTCCCGCTCGGCCGTCACGGCCCGTCCGGTCCGGTCACGGCACACCCGTGACCGCTACCCGACCCGTCCGCAGCAGAAGCGACGGCTACCCGTTCGACGGCAACGGTTTCAACGGCAACCGTTGTGATGACAACCGCTACTACGGCTCCCGTGATGACGGCTCCGTTCCGGCCTCCACTGGCCGTGAACACCCCTCTGCGAGGAGAAACCCAACGGATGGATTGCCTTCTGGTCATCCCTACGGGCAAGACTCAAACTTTCGGCGAGATTCATCCGCGGAAAATGAATTTTACCCGTCTGAATACGAGGGTTTTGATGACTACGAGACTTACGATGACCCAGGTGTGCGTCATCGCTCTCAGTACACACCACGGACCCCTCTTCGGTCTCCTACCAATGACCGTCAGGAGACGGAATCTGCCTCTCTTCAGGACCATGAGATCCCCCAGGATGAACTCCCTGTGCAGATGGAGCCCATCCCTTCAACTGGGAACTACCAGGGGTACTTGCATATTCTCCAGCCGTTCTGCAGTGACATTAAGCCCATGTCCCAGCCCAACAAGCAACGGCCTGACCAGCCTAATCCGTTTGGACAACTTCTTACGGAGAAAGAACCCCGCCTCGCCTTGCATACGTCGCCTTTCATCCGTCAGATTATTCGGCGGACAGATGCTGACTTGTGGACTACTCCCCCTCCAGTGGAGCAGGAGGACGAAGACACCCCTGCCGCTATGTACACTCCAGAAGCTATCCCTTCTGCCCCGGGACAGTTCATCAAGAGAGAGTTCTTTCCCCCATTCCAATTGGCGAACTCTTTTGTGCCGTTGCCTTCCTTCTCAGATGTGTCAACAAGTGAACGCACAAGTCTGGGCTACAGAGCAAAGAACAGATTCGCTCTTGTCGACATCTCCCAACAGTCGTTCAACAACCTCGAACGTTCTGTGTTCTCGATTCTAAGGGCATCTTCACTAGCCACCTCTATGCTCCAGTCCCTGCCGCAAATAGTGGGCTCTACCCCAACCAAACAGCCTGAAGACTTTCAGTTGAGTCAGGAGATCGATGAGCGAGCTCTTGGTGTCGCTCTCGCTTCGCTCTCCCAGGCGGTCAACTCTATTGCCTATGTCGCTTCGTCGTCCAAGACTCAGCTCGCTGCCCTATACAGAGACTCAGTGCTAGCGAAATCCAGCGTTTCTCTGTCCACCTTCGAAAGATCGAAGATTCGCTCCTGTCCTTCGACATCCTCTTCGACCTTCCACCCGGCCTCACTCAAGGAGACCCTGGATGAGGCGAAGAAACGTAAACACGAATTGTCTCAGGAGCACATCATGAGTTGGGCCCGACGTTCGGCGAACCGTGAGTTCGCTCCCCCGCCGGCAAAGCGACCTCGTCCTGATCAGAGACGGCCAAGTTACGTCCCTTCTCGGGGCATGGCTTCCAGAGGACGCTCTTCCCACCAACCGTCCTCTCGCCAACACGCTCATCCTCCGCGCCCCCCTCACCAGTTCCAACCCTCCACCTCGCCCCGTGGGGTCTCATCCTCTGGGCGGCGCGCTGGCTGGCCGGGTCATGCCCGGTATGCCCGAGCACCGTTCAGGGGACGGAAGCAGCATTTTCAGTAAAGCCCGCTCCTCCTTTGAAGGATCCGGCACTCTCGGCCAATTCAAGTGCCGGTTCCCTGTTGGAATGCCTTCCAGCATGGGAACGCTTGGTCGCGAGCCCCTGGATCCTTCAGGTGGTGCGGGCAGGCTTCCGGTTCCCGTTTTCTCGGGAACCTCCCCTGTCTTCCTCCCCCATCTCCTTCCCCCCCCCCTCGGACCCAGCGAAGCTCAACGTCCTTCAAAAGGAGATCGACTCCCTGCTCCAGAAGTCGGCCATCGTCCCGGTGGTCCCTACGGACCCTGGCTTCTACTCCAGACTCTTCGTGGTGCCCAAGAAGAACGGGGAGTTTCGTCCGGTCTTGGACCTTTCCCCCCTCAACAAGTTCATCCGAACCCCCAAATTCAAGATGGAGACTGCCGCCTCCATCCGTCTGGCAGTTCATCCAAACGACTGGTCGACGTCCGTCGACCTCAAGGACGCCTACTTTCACGTGGCCATCCACCCTTCTCGACATCGCTTCCTGAGGTTCGTTTGGGGACAACAAACCTACCAGTTCGTGGCTCTGCCCTTTGGGCTATCCCCAGCTCCATGGATCTTCACGAGAATCGTCAAGGAGTTAGCCCGCCTGGCCAGGGCAAGATCGATCCGCCTGCACATCTACCTCGACGATTGGCTTCTGCTGGCCTCTTCCCGCAGTCTCTGCCGTTCCCACACAGACACCCTGGTCAAACTATCTCGCTCTCTGGGCTTTCGGATCCACGATCAGAAATCAGATCTCGTCCCTTCAACCACCTTCTCCTACCTGGGAATGGTGTTCGACACCGTACGGTTTCGTGTCCAGCCAACTCAGGACCGAGTCCTCAGCCTGCTGAACTCAGTGACTCTTCTCAGACAGAGATCTTCGGCGTCAGCCCGGCAACTCCTCCGGCTTCTAGGGCTGATGGAGTCTGTTGCGGACCTACTACCATTGGCCAGAGTCCACAAGAGGCCTCTTCAACGCCACCTCTCGGCCAGGGCAATCTCGCATGTGCCTCTCGATCACCAGATAGAGCTAGGCCCTTGGTTCCTCGAGTCGACAGCCCAATGGGCGAAGATCTCTTGGCTCAACGACGCAGTTCCCATCCGTCCGCTTCAACAGCAACGGTTCCTCCACACGGATGCGTCTACGGCTGGATGGGGAGCACATTTAGACAACGAGGAGGTCTCAGGTCTTTGGACCCCGTCGGAGTCCCTTCTACATATCAACCTTCTCGAGCTGGAGGCGGTTGCTCGAGCTCTCAAGGTGTTCGCCCCCCTCCTCTCGGACTTTTGGGTCACTGTCTGCGGCGACAACACCACAGCCCTTTCATACCTACGCCGCCAGGGCGGCACTCGCTCCGTGCTACTCTCAAAGAAAGCGGAGGAGATCCTGCTGTGGGCTCAAGCCAACCACACCTTCCTCTCTGTGGAATATGTTCCTGGAAGACTCAATGTTCTGGCGGACCAGCTGAGCAGGAAGGGCCAGATCCTCCCAACGGAGTGGACAATTGCACACCAATCTCTACTTCCTCTGTGGGAGTCCTGGGGCAAACCTCACGTGGACTTGTTCGCCACCAAGTACAACTCAAGGCTTCAGCTCTATGTTTCTCCTATGAGGGACCCCCAGGCACTGGCGCGCAACGCTTTCTCCATACCCTGGACAGGCATGTCGGCATATGCCTACCCCCCGACATCACTCCTTCCGAAAGTCCTGGAGAAATACTCCCGCGACAAGCCTCGGCTGATCATCGTCGCCCCGTTCTGGGAATCCAGCCCCTGGTTCCCCGAACTAGTCAACCTGTCTCACACACCTCCCTTCCGGCTGCACCTGACAGACCGCACCCTGCTCCAGCCTCGCACAGGAGTCGGTCACGCAAGCCCAGAAACGTTTCAGCTGACCGCATGGCTACTATGCGGTCAGGCCTGCAATCACGAGGGATCCCATCCAGAACCATTGACCTCATGCTGAAAGCCAGGAGACAGAGTACAAACAGACTCTATGACATCAGGTGGGCCTCATGGTTCGAGTTCTGCTCTTCTCACGGTTTCCCCCCTCTGAACCCTTCAGCCTCTGAGTTCGCTCGATTCCTCTCTCACCTACATCTGGATAGGGGTCTTTCGGCTCAAACGCTCAACGGGTACAAGGCCGCTGTGTCTCATACTGTAGCTGTTTCTAGAGGCAAGAAGTCTCCCTCCTTCTCGAGTTCAATAGAGGTGTCGCATGTCATTGATGCAGTTCGCAACCTGTCGGTTACTCGGTCAGTTAGGTTTCCCCAGTGGGATATCTTCCTCGTCCTGTCATTCCTCAGGGATTACTGTGAACCCATGTCGTCTCTGTCACTCAAGCTCCTCACCTTTAAGACTGTCTTTCTGGTTTCACTCGCCACGGCTAGGCGTGTTAGCGGCGTCCACGCTCTTAGCGGTTTAGATAGCGACATCGAGTTCTCATCTGATCCCCAATCTGTGACACTGTCTTTTTTGCCAGAGTTTCGGGCTAAAAATCAGCCCTCCCAGACATCTTCTCCTTCTGTCACCATTCAGAGCATCAAGCAGATCCTCTCACAGGATGATGAAGATAGGTTCTTATGCCCTGTCAGGGCTATTAAGTTCTACCTGAAGAGAACTTCCTCGTTTAGGGGGCAACGACGTAGGCTGTTTATCTCTCTGAATGAGAGGTATGCTAAGGACATAATCAAATCCACCATTTCCCGATGGTTAATTTGTACTATTAAGCTAGCCTATGCCCACGCCGACAAAGCCTTGCCCCTCAACCCAATACGGGCCCACGAAATCAGGGCCATCAGCGCCTCTCTCGCCATGATCAAAGGTGTCCCCTTGTCCCACATCATGGAGTCTGCATTCTGGCGATCCCAGTCCACCTTCAGCAGCTTTTACCTCAGGCATTACTCTGCCCGCAGACAGGACAACACCTTCGGCATCAGGAAGGCTGTCCTGGCTCAGACCCCGGTCTCCCTGAACTAAGGTAACGTGATGGGGTACTTGTGGTTTGTATGCATATTCATGCTTTGTTGGGGGGGGTATGTGGGTTTTATGTGATCGGCACATGTGGTCCCCCCCCCCGTTCCCGGGAGACCTGCCCATGGATACCCAAGCAATTGGCCCCTATGGGGTAGGCTGTATTGACTAATTGTTGTTTTTTCTCTAGGAGTTCAACAATGTTTCTTGCCCACCTCCTCGTTGGCAATCAACTCAGTTCGTAGTGAAACGGTAACATGATAGAATAGATTGTTTGATTTAGATTAATATATCTATCTATTCTATCTATATACTTACCGTTTCACTACGAGTAAAGATTCCCTCCCATCCTCCCTCCTTTGTGAACCATTGTTTTACTCAAGTTTCAGGAAAATTTATCCTGATTTGAAATAGCCGCTACGGAAGTGACGTCACCCGGATCATATCATCGGCTATATGCACGGTAACCGTGCCAAGGGAAGTGATTTTAGTCTTATTTAGACTATGTCTTTGGTAAATTGGCATTTGCCCCAAGTTGGAAGAGTAAACTCAGTTCGTAGTGAAACGGTAAGTATATAGATAGAATAGATAGATATATTAATCTAAATCAAACAATTTCCCTTTAAGCACACTGAGGTGGCTCTTGTCTTTGGCAGAGCTGTTTCTATGTTTGTATGTATGCAACATAAGCCCCCTGCCTTCTTCTGGAATAGAGGGGTATTGCTGTTGTGTTTATTTTCTTTTTGCTGCTTTGTCTGTCTGCACTGCTGTACAGAATCGCTTCAAATGTTGTTCAGTGGTGTATTTATGATTTTATCTGAAGTTGATATGAAATTTGCCACCCATACTTTTTATGCGTTGAACATCCTTTTATTTTCCTGATATCTTTACCATAGCATTTTCGGAAAGCATCTTTGCTCAAGTTTTATTTTCCTTTGAACCCCTTGACTGCCAGAGAAAATCAAAGAACAAATAACTGGGCAAATCATGCCATAAAAAAGACAACTGATAGAGACAATCTGGAAAAATGGTCTAGGGATAGGGACCTCCTGACTGTGCAAGAGCAAAAGCCAGCATATCAGGGTTATTCCTCTTCATCTGATGACATCATCAGTGATATCATCAGGTCAGTACGTAATACGTTGGTGGCAGTCAAGGGGTTAAATGATTGTACTAGATACACACACTTCAAATAGAAACCTCAGCATTTTTCTTTGTGGTATACCAGTCCTTGGGCTCAAAGATTGAAATAGTGAGGAAAAGAGAGGGGACTGAAAATATTCAAGGGTAGAGAACTCTCCTTTACTTAACTCCCCTCCACCAAAGCTGCTTAGGACACCCCTGCCTAGCTCTGCATGAGCATGATGCTGGGTTTACTTCCCTTTGCTCACGCAGAGCTAGGCAAGGTATTAGGTATTGGGTACTTTATAGTCACAGAGGCGTCTGTGAAGTTCGGGTTGCTCCGACCTGGAGAGCACGTCGCAGCCAGAGGCCCACCACCCAATTTTTTATGCATGCAATTTTTGTGCGACTGATGAGGAATGAAAGGGGGGGAAGAAAATTTTGACCAACTGACAACTTTTTTGTTGCCACTGGGTTTAACGTGTGCTAAGTGCATGGGCACACAGGACCTCAGTTTATCGTCTCATCCGAAAGACTCCACATTCAGACCGTAAGGCCTAGTGCAAAGTGAGAGGGAAAAAAATACCCTGTACCCAGGTTCGAACTCGGGTTTACTTGACACGAGGTGAACGCGTTACTTCTGTGCCACTCTACACCTCATGTCATATGTAACTTTAGTGGAGGGGACATAGGAGAGTTCCATACTTTTGTATATTTTCACAGTCCTTGGTTTGATTTGGTCTTCGTCAAGATAAGTTGGGTTTTTTTTAAACTTTTGTTCGCTTGTATATTTGTGTGTTTGAGAGAAAATGGAGTTTTACGTCCTCTTGGTCTGAATCAGACACATATGGGACATTTGTAAATACAAATATGGTGGGAACAATACTGGAGGCAATGCCAGGAGGCAGTACGAAGCCAGTAAAGTCCTGATTTAAAAAAATTAATACAGATAGCTGTAGCGGTGACCACGCCTCGGTTAAACCTCATCGGCTATGGCACCGCCACAAGTAAAGGTAGTATTGATTATATTATATGGTTAAACAAACAATTTGTGTGTTTGTCAATGTCATTTAATTTCTTTACTCATTTGGATGGAATTTTGTAGAGGGCAGGGAATCACCCAAAGAATATTCTGTTGTGGAATTTGATTGGATTGTCATTCAGATACAGGGAATTTGTTTGAATTAAACAAAAAATTGTTTTTATGTCAATAGGAATTGTTCGGAAATAATGAAAGGGAGTAATTTCATGGTGTGTGGGAGTGATCTTGCCTAATTCAATTGGTCAAACAGGGGAAGTCACTCTACGGTCAGCTCTCGTAGCCTATCGACTCGTGTGTTTGAGCAGACATACAGCACTTAGAACACTGTGCGTCATTCTAAAAGTTGGTGTCATTTATATTTTTACGTCACATTTTGCAAGTTTTATCAGTTTGTGGCCACTGGCCACCCCTATTTTCTAAAAAAATGTTTGTAAGTCGCTGACTCGCATCCTGTGGTTTCAAGCTTCAACGCCGTTGTTGCTATGGCATTTGACCGAGTAATGGAGGTAAACAACTCTAATTTTTACGAAGTGCTCTCCTCTAGGTTTTTTTTCGAAAATCGTTTATTGACAAGACTGCTCACAATATTAACCCTTTCACCGCCAATGTTGCATTTTTGCACCACAATGGTTTAACACCGATGTTACTAAAAGGCATCAAATTAGGACCTGTTATCTGAAGACCCTATTTCGTAATTTTGGGAGGTAAGGATAGGCCTAATGTTATACATATCACAGAGGAATTCGCAATATTGCAGGGCTTTTTTTCTATGTATACCCAGCTAAGTTTAATGGTATTTGGGGCTGACAAATGGCTGGCGGCGAAAGGGTTAAAATAGACTTTTGGTGAAGAACTTTCCCCATGGGGATACCAACCTACCAAGAGATCTTTCACAGTACAAATAGTTCCCCCACCTGGAAGTTTTGTACTACAGTGGAACATCCCTTATAAGACCTCCCATTATAAGACTCCCTCCCATATAAGACCTACTTCTCTGAAACACTGCCCTTCTTTGTAAGTATTAAAATTACCTCCCTTATAAGACCCCTCCATTATAAGACCTCATTTTGGATGATTTTTGAAGGTCTTGTAAGAGAGGTTCCACTGTAGCAACTACCTGAGTTCCTTTAATTTATCGGTACTCTTTTTGCTTCTGTTTTTTTTTTTTTAACCGTCACGTATATTTTTCTGACTTGTTGGCCCATTCTCCTACCTGAGAACACAGAAGAAGAAACTGACAGAGTTGTCAGGGTACCATAATAAATCCATCCATTAAAATGTTAATTTATTCAAGGTCATTGGTCAGATCATGGCATTGCATGCGCAAACATTTTTCTAGGTGTAGTTTTACCCTTGTGCTTGTCATAAATTAACACAATATCATCATTCATGGGAAAAAATTCATGTGTGAATTAATACTTTTATATGTGTCTTCCTTTGTATAGGTCTGTACTGTTACTTTTTTTTCTTATACTTGCTATTAAGCATTCAGTGTATTTTCACTTAATTTTACCACTATTGTATTGATGATTTCAAGTTAGTATTGCTTGTTTGTTTACTTGTTTTTGTGTGTTTTTTCTCATGTAGAATCCTTGCAATGTCAATGAGAATTAACGTAACGTTCTATTTATTGGTGAACCTTGAAGTCTTTCAGACTGATGATGTTTTGTTGTTGCATTCATATTTTGCACACTGGATTAAAAAGTGTCTTAAAATATTGTCTCACATTGGTATTTCAGTTGTATAGAATAGAGGGGTGGACCCTTTACTCCAATGTGACCCAGCACCACGAAAGGGACATTGTCAAAATGACCCTTCTTAGAAAATGGCACAGTTAGAAACTGTAAAGTTGGTGAGAAATTGTCGGCCATTTTGATAAATCACAGTCTAATGTCTATCCTATCCTAAGAAAATGCATCAATCTACTAATTTAAAAGCATTTTTTGTCATAGTTAGAGACCATAATAACTATTATCCTTTATGGATATGAAAGATAAGATGTTAGAGAGCATGAAAATACCCATAACTCAAAAAAGATTTTTTTTTTAAATGAGATTTTTGACTTTGCAAGCCTGTAATGTGAGAAACTAGCCCAGCGAATTTATGTCCGTTTTGTGGTGCTGCGTCACAAATGGTTGTTATCATTAGTTCACCTT
The DNA here is from genome assembly GCA_017654935.2 of Phymorhynchus buccinoides. Classification (NCBI taxonomy): domain Eukaryota; kingdom Metazoa; phylum Mollusca; class Gastropoda; order Neogastropoda; family Raphitomidae; genus Phymorhynchus; species Phymorhynchus buccinoides. Next base: position 41,107,348 of record CM065697.1, read on the forward strand.
AGTCTTTAACAGGAGCCATAAGTCTTTAACAGGGGCCAATAGTAAATGAGAGCTGTATAGTTTAGTCCTTCAGATGAGACTTAAAACCGAGGTCCCATGTACGAACACATGCATAAGATCTTGCGCACTTATTAACATCCATTCCACTATTCGGTAGGAGTAGGCCGTGTTGTGCCAGTGGGATGGATGATACAAACACATAACATAGAGTACAACAATGAGTTGCATTGTACTACAGTGGAACCTCCCTTATAAGACGCCCTCCCATATAAGACCTACTTCTCTGAGACATTGTCCTTCTTTGCAAGTATTAAAATTACCTCCCTTTAAAACCCCTCCTTTATAAGACCTCATTTTGGATTATTTTTGAAGGTCTTATAAGGGAGGTTCCACTGTATAGTGACATGCTGTCCTGGTGGGAGCAACCCGAATTTCACACTTTATGTGACTACCAAAAATCATGATACAGGTCTTTTGTGGAAAATGTTAGCTGCACACTAAATGGTTTTCTACAGTAATGGAGCATCATGGTACAGGTTAGTCTTTTGTGGAAGATCATAGTACAGAGTGGCACAGAGGTAACGCGTTCGCCTTGTGTCAAGTAAACCCGAATTTGAACCTGGGTACAGGGGATTTTTCCTCTCACATTACACTAGGCCTTACGGCCTTTCGGATGAGACTATAAACCGAGGTCCAGTGTGCTCATGCACTTAGCACACGTTAATTCCAGTGGCAACGAAAAAGTTGTCATTTGGTCAAAAATGTACCCCCCCTTCCTTCCTCTTCAGTCACGCAAAAAATCACAAATCGCATGCAAAAAAAGAAAACAAAAAGTGGTTGGCGCGCCTCTGGCTGCGACGCGCTCTCCAAGTGGGAGCAACCCGAATTTCACAGAGATACCTCTGTGACTATAAAGTACCTAACACCTATAATACCCCGACTCTCATTAGCCTGTAGTAGGGGCCAGTCCTAAGAGAGCTGTAGAGTAAATTATTTTCTACGGTAATGGAATATGGTACAGGTTATTTGTGTGTGAAATATTGACACTCATTAGCTTTACAACCCCAGTGGGGATACCGGGGTTCTTTTGTATAAATAGTTCCCCCTCCTTCTGGAAGTTCTGTGCTTGTAATCTGTCACTCTCTTTGACTCTGCCTTTTCCCTTTGCTTACTGTCATCTATTATCTTTCTGCCTTACCGGTTCATTCTCCTGCCTTTTTTCACGAAACACTTTCAAAAACATTTCCTCCAGCCGAAGTCGGACTTGCTGGGCCTAACTATTTCTTAGTTAGGCGCATAACGGCAGCACAACGCATCCGCGCTCATAATTGACAGGAAACTGTCTGAGCGATCAAAGAAGATTAGCTTTACAGTAGAGGAACATCATGGTACAGCTTAGTCTTTTGTGGAAGACTATGACTCAAACTTTGGGGGTGGAGGGGGGGGGGGGGTATTTACATTTGCACAAAGTGGTGCAGTTAAAGGGATCGGTTGGCCTTTGGGGACCTTCCCCAAGGCTGTCCTCATATCCTTTTGGCCTTGTGAGTGGGGATGTACTCAGGCAAGGTATCTTGACAATAAACACATTTTAGCTCTGCTATCCAGAATAGCAGCATGCAAAAATACACACACAAGATCCTCTTTCCCGCTCTCTCTCAAATACATACACATACAGACCACACGCACACACACACACACACTAATATCACGAGAAGTGTAGGATAGACGTTAAATGAAACAAACACACACACACACACACACACACACACAAAATCTTGAAATTTGAGTTGTATACAAAGTTTATTAACTTTATTTATGACAATTGCAAATCCATCCAGTTTCATTCAAATAGCTTACAGATATTGTTGCATTACACCATATCTGATCTATGCCATAATACAAAAGATAATGCCCAACATGTTAAACACACGCACATACATTGCTCATACATGTCCTTTTTATTTCCTTGTAAACGAAATAAAACATGATATATTAAACCCATCTTGAAAATCATGCTCAATATTCCACTTTTATTTATGAATATCAACAGCAAACAAGTGTGAAGATTTGCAACTGAAATAAAAAGGAACAAAACCCACAAAGACACACACATATTGAATGTAGCCTAACTGAGAAACAAATGACACCCAATCAATTGTTGACGTTGGCAACATGAAAATTTAAAAAAGTTCAGGTCTCTAAATTCTCTGTTCCACTTCAACATAACAAACTTGCAAAATGGACAAGACCGGTAAAACAGATGAACAGTTTTTACTGTACACAATACTGTACATAAAAAAAACCCAGAAAATTTATCAGTGAATAAACGTACAGGTCAAACCCATGCTTTTATATTGAATTGTGGGGGTTGTATAAGCCTGAGATAGTGGAGTCTATTCGCTTGTAAACGTTTGTTAAACGTCAGTTCTAAGATGCCCAATCTGATGATTTACGGGGAAACAGGCAGGGACCCCTTATATGTGGATGGTATTGTTAGCGCACTAAGATACTGGTTCCGGTTTCAAAATATGTCGCAGTTAAGAATCCCCAAGCAAACTTACGATATGGTTGTAATTAAAATGTCTCAGGATGGCAGGGCGCAAACTTTCGCATAACTGGGCTTTATCTATCAAACAATGTCTTGATCTGTATGGCTTTTCTGAGGTATGGGGAAAACAGGGGAGTTGGAAATGAGAAAATATTTCTGAAAGTTTTTAAACAGAGTCATATGATTGTTTTCGCCAAGACTGGAATGCAAAATTGAATTCAAGTGATCGTTTTTTGACATACTGTAAGTTTAAATCAACTCTAGAACCTAAAAAATACATTGGATCGATTACCATTGCCAAATTTAGATCAACATTAACCAGAGTCAGATTTGGTTTATGCCAGTTAAATGTAAATAACAGATATTCCAAGAAACCTATGGACTGTCCATTTTGTAAATGTGTCGAGAATGAACATCACTTTTTCTTTATTTGTCCATGTTATCAGTCTTAAGAGAGAAATACATTCTGAAACATTGTCTAAATCCACATCAACAAGCCATTTCTTTTTTGTTGCAGCTTGAAGATACTAACTCTTTGACGCCATTTGAGAGACGTTGCAATGTTTAGTTTCTCTGCTTTAAAATTACGTGAGTAATTGCTTGTGAGAGAATGAAGGAATTGTGGAGTGGAAGGATGAGAGAGGGAAATAAAATATGTTATAACAAATCATCAACCCAAACATTAATCACAATCATTTGTGGGTGGCGCAGACTTGGGAGAATGTGACCCGTGCCATGCTGGCAGCTGAAAACGGCCATAACTATGTCATAGACAAACTGCTGGAACGTGAGGATGATCCCCATGGAAAAGTCATCATCAGTAAAAGTTATAGCCCTGTCAACAACTACAGGTTTAATCAGGGCTATGTACTTTCCCTGTACAAAAATGTTAACATGGAAAAAATAGCCCTCCCGACTACCAAAGGGTCTTACCAGGGCTGTCTGTATTAAAAATGATGATGTATTACAAGCATATAAGTTATAGTTGTCAATCACCTTGTCAACAAATTCAACCCATTGTGCCAAATTTTGCGACTACAAAAGACATTTCAAGAACCCATGATGGTATGCTGGAAGGTTTTGAGATGGATAGAGGGATCGGGAGAACGACATAAGACAGTGACGAGAGGGGCTATGATTATAATGGCCTTCACGAAATGCAGCGCATCATTAGACGCGATGCCAGGATGTAACTAAAGACAGTCAGTACGGTAGTTTTACCATCTATCCGTGAAGAGACCATGGACAACCGGATGAAACAAATGGTTTGAACAATGCCCCTGGATCTTGGTAGAGAGTGCTGCTTGGAGGTTCTGGAGAACACCTCAGTTACATGGTGTGTGCTCCTGGGAAATTTCAAAAATCCTGCTCCAGCATAAAAACGACATCTTCCATTAGACAAAATAAATGAAAAACTGATGTGTATTTGGCTAAACACACACCAGTATGAAAGAATGTAGCCAGTGAGATTAAGGTGTTCCTGTTCACAGGATTGTTTCTTACTGGCAGATTCTGTCTTCATCACTACTGTGAACTCTTCTAACAACCGTCTTTAAGGAAGTAGCTGATAGCTATCAGTATTATGTTATCAAGAACGATAATTCAGATTGATATGGACCAGAAAAGAGCAAACAGCTATTTTTATTATGCGCCTCTACTATACTTTCTCATGAAAACTTTATCTTTATAAGTATAATTATTAAAATAGTATATCCTTGACCCCTCTACATAATTATGTTGTTTACAATCCATTGACCAGGGCCATATTAAGTAAGTTGCTGTGAAAACATGTGACCGCATAAACGTTAAGCCCTGCCAACCAACAAAGGCTTTATCAGGGCTGTGTCTGTATAAAAATGTGATCATGTAATGTTATAGCCCTGCCGACTACCAAAGGTCTTTTCAAGGCTGTGTTTGTATAAAAATGTGGTTGTGTAAAAGCTATAGTCGACTGCCAAGAGCGTGGTTTTATTTGCAGCTGTATAAAAATGTTAACATAGTTATAACCCTGCCGACTGCCAAAGTTTTTTCTTTTCAAGTTTTTGTGGTTTTGTATAAAAATGTGGTTGTGTAAAAGAGCTTTGTCAGGGCTGCCTTGAAGTGAGGAGAATCATGCCGACGATAACAAGGTGGAATGTTTCCAGTGTGAAATCCAACTTAATTTACACCTGGGAAGTGAGAGACAATATTTTTCAACTTCAGAAAAGGCACTTGCTAATCTATACAGACAATTCGATTTTGTCACACAATTGTTTCTTACTGAGAGACCCCTGAGAGTATTAGAGAGAGAGATATGGACCAGAAAAGAGAGCGCCTCTACTATACTTTCTCATGAAAACTTTAGAGAGAGACCCCTCTACATAATTAGAGAGGGAGAGATGTGACCGCATAAACGTTAAGCCCTGACAGACAGAGAGAGAGAGAGAGAAAGAATGTGTGCATGTGATGACACTAAAAAAATCCTTCCTAATGCTGGTTCTGGAGAACATCCAGTCTAAAACAAAACATGTCCATTAGACAAAATAAATTAAAAGCTGGTGTATATTTGGCTAAACACACACCAGGTATGAAAGAAAGTAGCCAGTGAGATTAAGGTGTTCCTGTTCACAGGATTTTTTTCTACTGGCAGATTCAGTCTTCATCACTACTGTGAACTCTTCCAACAACCACTGATAACTATCATGTTATCAAGAAAGAGAATTCAGAATGATATGGACCAGAAAAGACCAAACAGCTATTTCTATCATGCGCCTCTAGTACTTTCTCATGAAAACTTTATCTTTATGAGTATAATTACTAATATAGTATATCGTTGACCCCTTTACATAATTATGTTGTTTACAATGCCATTGACCAGGGCCATATTAATCAAGTTGCTGTGAAAAGGAAATACCATCCAGCATAAAACAAAACATTGCCATTAAACAAAATAAATTAAAAGCTGATGTATATTTGGCTAAACACACACCAGGTAAGAAACAAGGTAGCCAGTGAGATTAAGATGTTCCTGTTCACAGGATCTTTTCCTACTGGCAGATTCTGTCTTCATCACTACTGTGAACTCTTCCAACAACCACCAATAGCTATTGTGTTATCAAGAAAGAGAATTCACATTGATATGGACCAGAGAAAACCCCCCAGCTATTTCTATCATGCACCTCTGCTCTACTTTCACATAAAAAAGTATAATTATTAAAATAGTATATCCTTGACCCTTCTACATAATTATGTTGTTTACAATCCCATTGACCAGGGCCAATTATTATTAAAATAGTATATCCTTGACCCCTCAACAGTTATGTTGTTTACAATCCCATTGACCAGGGCCATATTAATTAAGTTCCTGTGAAAAAATGTGATTGCATAAACGTTAAGCCCTGCCAACTAACAAAGGCTTTATCAGGGCTGTGTCTGTATAAAAATGTCATTGTGTAAATGTTATAGCCCTGCCGACTACCAAAGGCCTTTTCAGGGGTGTGTTTGTATGAAAATGTGATTGTGTAAAAGTTATAGTCCTGTCAGGGCTGCCTTGATATAAAACCTGAAATGTAACAGTTATAGCCCTGTCAACAACTACAGGTTTAATCAGGGCTATCTCTGTACAAAAATGTTAACATGGAAAAAAACAGCACTCCCGACTACCAAAGGGTCTTACCAGGGCTGTCTCTGTATTAAAAATGATGATGTATTACAAGCATATGTTATAGTTGTCAATCATCTTGTCAACAAATTCAACCCATTGTGCCAAATTTTGCGACTACAAAAGACATTTCAAGAACCCATGATGGTATGCTGGAAGGTTTTGAGATGGATAGAGGGATCGGGAGAACGATATAAGACAGTGACGAGAGGGGCTATGATTATAATGGCCTTCACGAAATGCAGCCCATCATTAGACGCGATGCCAGGATGTAACTAAAGACAGTCAGTACGGTAGTTTTACCATCTATCCGTGAAGAGACCATGGACAACCGGATGAAACAACCTATTTGAACAATGCCCCTGGATCTTGGTAGAGAGTGCTGCTTGGAGGTTCTGGAGAACACCTTCCAGCATAAAAACAACATCTTCCATTAGACAAAATAAATGAAAAACTGATGTGTATTTGGCTAAACACACACCAATATGAAAGAAGGTAGCCAGTGAGATTAAGGTATTCCTGTTCACAGGATTGTTTCTTACTGGCAGATTCAGTCTTCATCACTACTGTGAACTATTCTAACAACCACTGATAGCTATCAGTATTATGTTATCAAGAAAGAGAATTCAGATTGATATGGACCAGAAAAGAGCAAACAGCTATTTGTATCATGCGCCTCTACTATACTTTCTCATGAAAACTTTATCTTTATAAGTATAATTATTAAAATAGTATATCCTTGACCCCTCAACAGTTATGTTGTTTACAATCCATTAACCAGGGCCATATTAAGTAAGTTGCTGTGAAAACATGTGACCGCATAAACGTTAAGTCCTGCCAACCAACAAAGGTTTTATCAGGGCTGTGTCTGTATAAAAATGTGATCATGTAATGTTATAGCCCTGCCGACTACCAAAGGTCTTTTCAAGGCTGTGTTTGTATAAAAATGTGGTTGTGTAAAAGCTATAGTCCTGCCAAGAGCGGGTTTTATTTGCAGAGAGTGAAGGAGGAGAATCATGCCGACGATAACAAGGTGGAATGTTTCCAGTGTGAAATCCAACTTAATTTACACCTGGGAAGTGAGAGACAATATTTTTCAACTTCAGAAAAGGCACTTGCTAATCTATACAGACAATTCGATTTTGTCACAAACTGAGAGAGAGAGAGAGAGAGAGAGAGAGAAAGAGAGAGAGAGAGAGGTGACAGACAGAGAGAGAGAGAGAGAAAGAATGTGTGCATGTGATGACACTAAAAAATCCTTCCTAATGCTGGTTCTGGAGAACATCCAGTCTAAAACAAAACATGTCCATTAGACAAAATAAATTAAAAGCTGGTGTATATTTGGCTAAACACACACCAGGTATGAAAGAAAGTAGCCAGTGAGATTAAGGTGTTCCTGTTCACAGGATTTTTTTCTACTGGCAGATTCAGTCTTCATCACTACTGTGAACTCTTCCAACAACCACTGATAACTATCATGTTATCAAGAAAGAGAATTCAGAATGATATGGACCAGAAAAGACCAAACAGCTATTTCTATCATGCGCCTCTAGTACTTTCTCATGAAAACTTTATCTTTATGAGTATAATTACTAATATAGTATATCGTTGACCCCTTTACATAATTATGTTGTTTACAATCCCATTGACCAGGGCCATATTAATCAAGTTGCTGTGAAAAGGAAATACCATCCAGCATAAAACAAAACATTGCCATTAAACAAAATAAATTAAAAGCTGATGTATATTTGGCTAAACACACACCAGGTAAGAAACAAGGTAGCCAGTGAGATTAAGATGTTCCTGTTCACAGGATCTTTTCCTACTGGCAGATTCTGTCTTCATCACTACTGTGAACTCTTCCAACAACCACCAATAGCTATTGTGTTATCAAGAAAGAGAATTCACATTGATATGGACCAGAGAAAACCCCCCAGCTATTTCTATCATGCACCTCTGCTCTACTTTCACATAAAAAAGTATAATTATTAAAATAGTATATCCTTGACCCTTCTACATAATTATGTTGTTTACAATCCCATTGACCAGGGCCAATTATTATTAAAATAGTATATCCTTGACCCCTCAACAGTTATGTTGTTTACAATACCATTGACCAGGGCCATATTAATTAAGTTCCTGTGAAAAAATGTGATTGCATAAACGTTAAGCCCTGCCAACTAACAAAGGCTTTATCAGGGCTGTGTCTGTATAAAAATGTCATTGTGTAAATGTTATAGCCCTGCCGACTACCAAAGGCCTTTTCAGGGGTGTGTTTGTATGAAAATGTGATTGTGTAAAAGTTATAGTCCTGTCAGGGCTGCCTTGATATAAAACCTGAAATGTAACAGTTATAGCCCTGTCAACAACTACAGGTTTAATCAGGGCTATCTCTGTACAAAAATGTTAACATGGAAAAAAACAGCACTCCCGACTACCAAAGGGTCTTACCAGGGCTGTCTCTGTATTAAAAATGATGATGTATTACAAGCATATGTTATAGTTGTCAATCATCTTGTCAACAAATTCAACCCATTGTGCCAAATTTTGCGACTACAAAAGACATTTCAAGAACCCATGATGGTATGCTGGAAGGTTTTGAGATGGATAGAGGGATCGGGAGAACGATATAAGACAGTGACGAGAGGGGCTATGATTATAATGGCCTTCACGAAATGCAGCCCATCATTAGACGCGATGCCAGGATGTAACTAAAGACAGTCAGTACGGTAGTTTTACCATCTATCCGTGAAGAGACCATGGACAACCGGATGAAACAACCTATTTGAACAATGCCCCTGGATCTTGGTAGAGAGTGCTGCTTGGAGGTTCTGGAGAACACCTTCCAGCATAAAAACAACATCTTCCATTAGACAAAATAAATGAAAAACTGATGTGTATTTGGCTAAACACACACCAATATGAAAGAAGGTAGCCAGTGAGATTAAGGTATTCCTGTTCACAGGATTGTTTCTTACTGGCAGATTCAGTCTTCATCACTACTGTGAACTCTTCTAACAACCACTGATAGCTATCAGTATTATGTTATCAAGAACGATAATTCAGATTGATATGGACCAGAAAACAGCTATTTTTATTATGCGCCTCTACTATACTTTCTCATGAAAACTTTATCTTTATAAGTATAATTATTAAAATAGTACATGTATATCCTTGACCCCTCAACAGTTATGTTGTTTACAATCCATTAACCAGGGCCATATTAAGTAAGTTGCTGTGAAAACATGTGACCGCATAAACGTTAAGCCCTGCCAACCAACAAAGGTTTTATCAGGGCTGTGTCTGTATAAAAATGTGATCATGTAATGTTATAGCCCTGCCGACTACCAAAGGTCTTTTCAAGGCTGTGTTTGTATAAAAATGTGGTTGTGTAAAAGCTATAGTCCTGCCAAGAGCGGGTTTTATTTGCAGAGAGTGAAGGAGGAGAATCATGCCGACGATAACAAGGTGGAATGTTTCCAGTGTGAAATCCAACTTAATTTACACCTGGGAAGTGAGAGACAATATTTTTCAACTTCAGAAAAGGCACTTGCTAATCTATACAGACAATTCAATTTTGTCACAAACTGAGAGAGAGAGAGAGAGAGAGAGAGAGAGAGAGAGAGAGAGAGAGAGAGAGAGAGAGAGAGAGAGAGGGGGGGGGGGGACAAAGACAGAGAGAGACAGAGAAAGAATGTGTGCATGTGATGACTCTAAAAAATCCTTCCTAATGCTGGTTCTGGAGAACATCCAGTCTAAAACAAAACATGTCCATTAGACAAAATAAATTAAAAGCTGGTGTATATTTGGCTAAACACACACCAGGTATGAAAGAAAGTAGCTAGTGAGATTAAGGTGTTCCTGTTCACAGGATTTTGTTCTACTGGCAGATTCAGTCTTCATCACTACTGTGAACTCTTCCAACAACCACTGATAACTATCATGTTATCAAGAAAGAGAATTCAGAATGATATGGACCAGAAAAGACCAAACAGCTATTTCTATCATGCGCCTCTAGTACTTTCTCATGAAAACTTTATCTTTATGAGTATAATTACTAATATAGTATACCCTTGACCCCTCTAAATAATTATGTTGTTTACAATCCCATTGACCAGAGCCATATTAATCAAGTTGCTGTGAAAAGGGAACACCATCCAGCATAAAACAAAACACTGCCATCAGACAAAATAAATGAAAAGCTGATGTATATTTGGCTAAACACACACCAGGTATGAAACAAGGTAGCCAGTGAGATTAAGATGTTCCTGTTCACAGGATCTTTTCCTACTGGCAGATTCTGTCTTCATCACTACTGTGAACTACTGTGAACTCTTCCAACAACCACTGGTAGCTATCGTGTTATCAAGAAAGAGAATTCACATTGATATGGACCAGAGAAAACCGCCCAGCTATTTCTATCATGCACCTCTGCTCTACTTTCTCATGAAAACTTTATCTTTATAAGTATAATTATTAAAATAGTATATCCTTGACCCATCAACGGTTATGTTGTTTACAATCCCATTGACCAGGGCCATATTAATTAAGTTCCTGTGAAAAAATGTGATCGCATAAACGTTAAGCCCTGCCAACTAACAAAGGCTTTATCAGGGCTGTGTCTGTATAAAAATGTCATCGTGTAAATGTTATAGCCCTGCCGACTACCAAAGGCCTTTTCAGGGGTGTGTTTGTATGAAAATGTGATTGTGTAAAAGTTATAGTCCTGTCAGGGCTGCCTTGATATAAAACCTGAAATGTAACAGTTATAGCCCTGTCAACAACTACAGGTTTAATCAGGGCTATCCCTGTACAAAAATGTTAACATGGAAAAAATAGCCCTCCCGACTACCAAAGGGTCTTACCAGGGCTGTCTCTGTATTAAAAATGATGATGTATTACAAGCATATAAGTTATAGTTGTCAATCACCTTGTCAACAAATTCAACCCATTGTGCCAAATTTTGCGACTACAAAAGACATTTCAAGAACCCATGATGGTATGCTGGAAGGTTTTGAGATGGATAGAGGGATCGGGAGAACGACATAAGACAGTGACGAGAGGGGCTATGATTATAATGGCCTTCACGAAATGCAGCCCATCATTAGACGCGATGCCAGGATGGAACTAAAGACAGTCAGTACGGTAGTTTTACCATCTATCCGTGAAGAGACCATGGACAACCGGATGAAACAACCTATTTGAACAATGCCCCTGGATCTTGGTAGAGAGTGCTGCTTGGAGGTTCTGGAGAACACCTTCCAGCATAAAAACAACATCTTCCATTAGACAAAATAAATGAAAAACTGATGTGTATTTGGCTAAACACACACCAGTATGAAAGAAGGTAGCCAGTGAGATTAAGGTATTCCTGTTCACAGGATTGTTTCTTACTGGCAGATTCAGTCTTCATCACTACTGTGAACTCTTCTAACAACCACTGATAGCTATCAGTATTATGTTATCAAGAACGATAATTCAGATTGATATGGACCAGAAAACAGCAAACAGCTATTTTTATCATGCGCCTCTACTATACTTTCTCATGAAAACTTTATCTTTATAAGTATAATTATTAAAATAGTATATCCTTGACACCTCAACAGTTATGTTGTTTACAATCCATTAACCAGGGCCATATTAAGTAAGTTGCTGTGAAAACATGTGACCGCATAAACGTTAAGCCCTGCCAACCAACAAAGGTTTTATCAGGGCTGTGTCTGTATAAAAATGTTATCATGTAATGTTATAGCCCTGCCGACTACCAAAGGTCTTTTCAAGGCTGTGTTTGTATAAAAATGTGGTTGTGTAAAAGCTATAGTCCTGCCAAGAGCGGGTTTTATTTGCAGAGAGTGAAGGAGGAGAATCATGCCGACGATAACAAGGTGGAATGTTTCCAGTGTGAAATCCAACTTTACACCTGGGAAGTGAGAGACAATATTTTTCAAATTCAGAAAAGGCACTTGCTAATCTATACAGACAATTCAATTTTGTCACAAACTGAGAGAGAGAGAGAGAGAGAGAGAGAGAGAGAGAGAGAGAGAGAGAGAGAGAGAGAGAGAGAGAGAGAGAGAGAGAGAGAGAGAGAGAGAGAGAGGACAAAGACAGAGAGAGAGAGGGAGAGAGAGAGAGAGAAAGAGAGACAGAGAAAGAATGTGTGCATGTGATGACACTAAAAAAATCCTTCCTAATGCTGGTTCTGGAGAACATCCAGTCTAAAACAAAACATGTCCATTAGACAAAATAAATTAAAAGCTGGTGTATATTTGGCTAAACACACACCAGGTATAAAAGAAAGTAGCCAGTGAGATTAAGGTGTTCCTGTTCACAGGATTTTGTTCTACTGGCAGATTCAGTCTTCATCACTACTGTGAACTCTTCCAACAACCACTGATAACTATCATGTTATCAAGAAAGAGAATTCAGAATGATATGGACCAGAAAAGACCAAACAGCTATTTCTATCATGCGCCTCTACTCTACTGATAGCTATCATGTTATCAAGAAAGAGAATTCAGAATGATATGGACCAGAAAAGACCAAACAGCTATTTCTATCATGCGCCTCTACTCTACTGATAGCTATCATGTTATCAAGAAAGAGAATTCAGAATGATATGGACCAGAAAAGACCAAACAGCTATTTCTATCATGCGCCTCTAGTACTTTCTCATGAAAACTTTATCTTTATGAGTATAATTACTAATATAGTATATCGTTGACCCCTCTACATAATTATGTTGTTTACAATCCCATTGACCAGAGCCATATTAATCAAGTTGCTGTGAAAAGGGAACACCATCCAGCATAAAACAAAACACTGCCATCAGACAAAATAAATGAAAAGCTGATGTATATTTGGCTAAACACACACCAGGTATGAAACAAGGTAGCCAGTGAGATTAAGATGTTCCTGTTCACAGGATCTTTTCCTACTGGCAGATTCTGTCTTCATCACTACTGTGAACTACTGTGAACTCTTCCAACAACCACTGGTAGCTATCGTGTTATCAAGAAAGAGAATTCACATTGATATGGACCAGAGAAAAAACCCCAGCTATTTCTATCATGCACCTCTGCTCTACTTTCTCATGAAAACTTTATCTTTATAACTATAATTATTAAAATAGTATATCCTTGACCCATCAACAGTTATGTTGTTTACAATCCCATTGACCAGGGCCATATTAATTAAGTTCCTGTGAAAAAATGTGATCGCATAAACGTTAAGCCCTGCCAACTAACAAAGGCTTTATCAGGGCTGTGTCTGTATAAAAATGTCATCGTGTAAATGTTATAGCCCTGCCGACTACCAAAGGCCTTTTCAGGGGGGTGTTTGTATGAAAATGTGATTGTGTAAAAGTTATAGTCCTGTCAGGGCTGCCTTGATATAAAACCTGAAATGTAACAGTTATAGCCCTGTCAACAACTACAGGTTTAATCAGGGCTATCCCTGTACAAAAATGTTAACATGGAAAAAATAGCCCTCCTGACTACCAAAGGGTCTTACCAGGGCTGTCTCTGTATTAAAAATGATGATGTATTACAAGCATATAAGTTATAGTTGTCAATCACCTTGTCAACAAATTCAACCCATTGTGCCAAATTTTGCGACTACAAAAGACATTTCAAGAACCCATGATGGTATGCTGGAAGGTTTTGAGATGGATAGAGGGATCGGGAGAACGACATAAGACAGTGACGAGAGGGGCTATGATTATAATGGCCTTCACGAAATGCAGCGCATCATTAGACGCGATGCCTGAGGATGGAACTAAAGACAGTCAGTACGGTAGTTTTACCATCTATCCGTGAAGAGACCATGGACAACCGGATGAAACAACCTATTTGAACAATGCCCCTGGATCTTGGTAGAGAGTGCTGCTTGGAGGTTCTGGAGAACACCTTCCAGCATAAAAACAACATCTTCCATTAGACAAAATAAATGAAAAACTGATGTGTATTTGGCTAAACACACACCAATATGAAAGAAGGTAGCCAGTGAGATTAAGGTATTCCTGTTCACAGGATTGTTTCTTACTGGCAGATTCAGTCTTCATCACTACTGTGAACTCTTCTAACAACCACTGATAGCTATCAGTATTATGTTATCAAGAACGATAATTCAGATTGATATGGACCAGAAAACAGCTATTTTTATTATGCGCCTCTACTATACTTTCTCATGAAAACTTTATCTTTATAAGTATAATTATTAAAATAGTACATGTATATCCTTGACCCCTCAACAGTTATGTTGTTTACAATCCATTAACCAGGGCCATATTAAGTAAGTTGCTGTGAAAACATGTGACCGCATAAACGTTAAGCCCTGCCAACCAACAAAGGTTTTATCAGGGCTGTGTCTGTATAAAAATGTGATCATGTAATGTTATAGCCCTGCCGACTACCAAAGGTCTTTTCAAGGCTGTGTTTGTATAAAAATGTGGTTGTGTAAAAGCTATAGTCCTGCCAAGAGCGGGTTTTATTTGCAGAGAGTGAAGGAGGAGAATCATGCCGACGATAACAAGGTGAAATGTTTCCAGTGTGAAATTCAACTTTACACCTGGGAAGTGAGAGACAATATTTTTCAACTTCAGAAAAGGCACTTGCTAATCTATACAGACAATTCAATTTTGTCACAAACTGAGAGAGAGAGAGAGAGAGAGAGAGAGAGAGAGGACAAAGACAGAGAGAGAGAGAGAGAGAGAGAGAGACAGAGAAAGAATGTGTGCATGTGATGACACTAAAAAAATCCTTCCTAATGCTGGTTCTGGAGAACATCCAGTCTAAAACAAAACATGTCCATTAGACAAAATAAATTAAAAGCTGGTGTATATTTGGCTAAACACACACCAGGTATGAAAGAAAGTAGCCAGTGAGATTAAGGTGTTCCTGTTCACAGGATTTTTTTCTACTGGCAGATTCAGTCTTCATCACTACTGTGAACTCTTCCAACAACCACTGATAGCTATCATGTTATCAAGAAAGAGAATTCAGAATGATATGGACCAGAAAAGACCAAACAGCTATTTCTATCATGCGCCTCTAGTACTTTCTCATGAAAACTTTATCTTTATGAGTATAATTACTAATATAGTATATCGTTGACCCCTCTACATAATTAAGTTGTTTACAATCCCATTGACCAGGGCCATATTAATCAAGTTGCTGTGAAAAGGAAATACCATCCAGCATAAAACAAAACATTGCCATTAAACAAAATAAATTAAAAGCTGATGTATATTTGGCTAAACACACACCAGGTAAGAAACAAGGTAGCCAGTGAGATTAAGATGTTCCTGTTCACAGGATCTTTTCCTACTGGCAGATTCTGTCTTCATCACTACTGTGAACTACTGTGAACTCTTCCAACAACCACCGATAGCTATTGTGTTATCAAGAAAGAGAATTCACATTGATATGGACCAGAGAAAAAACCCCAGCTATTTCTATCATGCACCTCTGCTCTACTTTCTCATGAAAACTTTATCTTTATAAGTATAATTATTAAAATAGTATATCCTTGACCCCTCTACATAATTATGTTGTTTACAATCCCATTGACCAGGGCCATATTAATTAAGTTCCTGTGAAAAAATGTGATCGCATAAACGTTAAGCCCTGCCAACTAACAAAGGCTTTATCAGGGCTGTGTCTGTATAAAAATGTCATCGTGTAAATGTTATAGCCCTGCCGACTACCAAAGGCCTTTTCAGGGGTGTGTTTGTATGAAAATGTGATTGTGTAAAAGTTATAGTCCTGTCAGGGCTGCCTTGATATAAAACCTGAAATGTAACAGTTATAGCCCTGTCAACAACTACAGGTTTAATCAGGGCTATCTCTGTACAAAAATGTTAACATGGAAAATTTATAGCCCTGCCGACTACCAAAGGTCTTACCAGGGCTGTCTCTGTATTAAAAATGATGATGTATTACAAGTATATAAGTTATATATACATATATATATATATACGTTACAGCAGGTTGAATGACCAAACCATTCTGTAGAATGGTCAACCAATCTGTAGATTGGGCAGAATTTTCGCTAGCCATTCTACGGATTGGGCAAAATCGCGAATGAAATTTTATTTTTGGTGGTGGGTTTGCATATGTGCTAAACAAAAGGAAACAAAGGGCAAATCGTTCAGGGTTTTTTCATTTTAATATTCATGTTCTCCGCGTGGAAGGAGGAAGATGAAGAGTTGCTGGTTGAACTTGTTTCCGATTGGCAACAACATAAGGACCTGCTGAAACAAAGAGAAGAAAATGAAACACTAGACCATGAGGATTTTGTGTTATATTGCAATACAGAAAGAAACTTGGTTAGTAAGAATGTTCTTCCCCCAAGGCTTCCTGAAATTGCACACAGGTTCGTTCTTCAACTGGTGGAGGACGAACTGGCTAGACCAAAAGAACCCTTCAGTCTGCCTCCAGCTGTTCCTCGTTGGCATGAAATCCTGCGAGAATGGTGGTTGTAGGAAACAATACGCTGCATGAGGCTATGCACTACCGGGACCCAAGGAACTGTAGTGTTTTTTGTGAACGTTGTCTTTTTATGTGATTTTGTTATATATCAAACCTGTGTTGATGTTGATTGCAGCTGCAATATTGAGGGCAGGTCTGGAGATGGTGTCAGTGAGGGAGGGAGTGAATGGGTTTTTTATACTCATGAAAAAATAAGAAAAAATCAAATAAACAGCGATCCGGTGTTTGTAGCAGAAATTTAGTGTGCTAAACAGCGATTCAATTGAACTTGTATCATTATGAAGTGGATCTGCAGCCTGTGATATTTGGTTTGAAACTGATTATAAGATGATTCACAAACTCAAGATTGTGTACATGTGTGAACCATTAATTACTACACAAAATAAACAAGTGTTATAATGTGAACTTTTCGTTCAATTTTCACACGAAAAGTACACCATAGGCCTAAACCTGGTTGGGATGAATGACTAAGGAATAAGTGGTTATTCAATTTCAGGTGGTAATATGTAAAATTCGACCAATGAGAAACATAAGGAAGTAGATCCTTTTCTGATCAACCAGTCAGAAAAACAGGAAGTCTGGCTTGATTGTTAATTTTATTATTAATTAACTTAATTGCAGCAAATAATAATTGAATATACGTTGGAATGTTCTCTTTATGTTGTTGATCAGGAAATAGACGAAAATGGTAGTTTAATTTTGACTATAAGGTGTTAAAGTTTACATGTGTTGGTGAATTGACCAATAGATAATCAGGTCATTTAAAGTCTTTGTTGGGTATGCTATATAAGTTGTAACCTTAGGCCAAATCAGTCTCTCTGACCTGCTATCTCGATCACTACCTGTACATCCTCCTATTGGGAGCGATCATCCTTGTTGGGCTGTGAGTATTAGTAGTTTTTGACTTTGATTTATTTCATGATGGTGATGTGGAACAAATTAAATTCGGATTTAGGATTACAACTATTTCGCTGAGATGCTAATTCATTTAGAGCTTAGAGAGCTTGGGATGGCTTCTTTATAATTCATGATAAAACTAACGAAGTAAGTCTACAGAAATGATTAAATTGATCTAGGTGCATGATAGACTGAATCCTTGTGGAAAACAGTCCTAGTAAAAGAATGCGAGGAATTAGTGTGTTGATTTTACAAATCTGTGTAAGTACGGGTTTTAAAGATTGGAAACGTCAGTAAAGAAATCTGAGCTTCGAATCTGTAATACATGTCGTAGAGGAACTTCGACTCAAATCGGTAACAAACGTCATAATTGGATGACCGGTTGAAACACGTGGCGGACCGAGATTTCTGGATTTGAATGAGTAGGTCGCAAGTCTAGCGCATCGTTCAATCATTCTTTGGGTTAGCAAGACTATTGATTGTAAGACACGTGTAGCCAGTTCTCTCTCTCTCTCTCTCTCTCTTTTCTTTGTGTGTAACGGTTTTCTTTAAGACTAAAACTATGGCTCGTTTTGTGGATCAAAAGTAGCATTTTGTTGTTGTTGTAGACAAGTAGATTTTATGATCGTTTTGGGGTTGGATATTTTGGTTTTGTCATGTTTTAGTTTTTTTGTCATGTGTCATGTGTAATGCTTGGCATTTAGGTGACTTTCATTGGCTAATGAAAGTCCATGAGGGGCTTTCTCTTTCTTTGTCACATAGAAGTGATAAAAGCTTAGAAGAGACTCTATGCTATTTTGTGTTGGGTATCATGTATGTTTCCATTTTAAATCTGATTTTCAATTCCCTTTTGTATTTCTGATTTTCAATCAGAAGTTTCAATCATTTTTATTTTCATCTTTGTTTATGTGTGTTGTGTATAAACACAAAGTTTTCATTTACAAAAAAGGGTTTATTTTGGTTTAATTGACTGGTGACTAGGATTGTACGAAAACACTTATGCATGCTATGTCAAATCAATTCAATTCAGATTGGATTAAAGCAACAATTGCAGTTTGACATTTTATGTGGGGAAACTGGCTTTGGTTTAATTGGAATAGAATTAAACAGGTTTTGCTTACGCATCAGTTACCAGTTAAAGTCGAGTTTTCTGTCCATTATAAGGAATTTATTTCTTATAATAAGGTTCTTGGGTAAGAATATGATCACGTCTTCGTTCTTCACTAATTACCAGTTAATGTCTAGTTTTATGTTATTTTGACACAAACATCTTTTCATTGTCATAAAATGACATTGACCACAAGACAGAGTGAGGGTGTGGTAACTCCCCAATTGTGTCGAGGTGTGGCTTGTCATTGTTGGTTGTGTTGGCTTGTTTAGCCAGTAAAGATTCCCTGAGGGTTAAAGGGAAGGAATGTGCATTGGAAGTGTTTAGTGTCAACTGTAAGACATGTAGTAGAAAGGCAAACATGATAATTGGTTCTATACCATACTTGTCATTGTGTAACTGGGAACTGGTATTACAGTTTGCATGGATTAATAGTCCATGAAAAGTGATGTTACCGTGGCAATGTTTTATGTTTGCAAGTTAGTTATTTGTTCCCTTTTATGTCTTACAGGTGTGTTCTGCTGAGCTTGAAATAAACACCAAATAAACCACTCCATGTGGCCCTGTGGTTAATTGGAGAGAAAGAGACCTAAGTTCCTTCCCCTCCTCTACAACCCTGCAACACCCCCTTACCCCCCTTTTTACCCTTTCAACACAAGGTTAGTGAATTATTTTGTTGCTTTCACCATTGCTTGTTCATCAGTGTTGTGTGATTTACTAGCAAAAAGCAAGACAACACTCACATTATTTTTTGTTCATTTTTGTTTGTATTGTTTACCAAAAAAATCATTAATTAAAGCAAAAATAAATAACATCAACATATGCCAACAACTGGCAAGAAATGATACTCAATTTGCAAAACAATCATATATCCACACAATCCTGCACTTTCATTCAAATGCATCAATTAGAATAAAAGTTATAATAGTATAACAAGGATGGGCAGATAGACAATGGGACAGACACAGAGATAGACGGACATAGTAGGATAGTGACACGGGCATTGAATTATGTAAGTACAAATATCACATATTACATTTAGGAGCTTTTGACCTAAAACGGCACATAGGAAAAGGTGAATGTGCCAAAGTAATAGAGTTAGTCAGTGCAGTTATGTTAGTATTAATGACACTTAGGACAGATTAGAATGCAGGAGGTAGGTGTGCGTAGATAGAAGGAATTAGGGGACACTATAAATAAAGGGAAGTGATAGCGATAATCAGGGGCGAAGATCGAGGAAAGCTGTTTCTTTGGGGAGGTAAGTGTGTTTCGTTTTCGCTTGTTTAAGGTGGTTGTGTGAGATGTGGGATTAGTGTATTGTGTTGGGGTAGAAAAGAAATTGGTTAAGTTAAACGGTTAAAGAAATAAAGAACGTATAGGTAGATAATTAATTATGTAAGGGCAGTACAATTTGGTTATGTGAATAAGGTTAAGTGTTGTGGGGTTCTGGGAACAACTTCCCCATGGAAACATACGTTCCCCACCATTCTTATTTGTGTCCCTTGGAATAAAAAGAATGTTATTCATTGTAAACCCTGTTAGCAGTGTTCACATATCCTGATTTTAGTGGGTTTGTCTGTACATGTCTTAACTTTTTTCCTTGTCTTTCCTTCCCACTGTTTGAAGTCTAGCCTCTTATTCACACGCACACACGCTCTCTCTATCTGTCTGTCTGTCTTTCCCTCCCTCTCTGTCGCTCTCTTACTCATATTTTAATGTAAGTAAAGCGGTGTAATACGCAGCCAAGCCGAGTATTCCCCAACGTCACCTGGGCTGGAAATGCTATAGAAACCAGCCCGGTGATAATAGTATAAACATACCTACCCACTGCAAGCCTCTTTTTGCCAATCCCTTCTATGAACTAGGAGTTGAAACACTAGGCAGCCTTATATGAGACTAAGAGTTAAGGGATGAGTATTAAAGTTTCAGAAAGGAATGTTTGTATGCTGGAAAAGATATTGGTACATTATTTCAGAACAGAGCCACAGAAGAGCTACTTGACTCGCAAGAACTCTTGGTCACCGCCAAAGAAAACATCAAGCAGCTCAGCAAGAATTTCTACCTGCCTCCAGTCTTTCCATTTAGGTTGCACTTAATTCGAAACCAACGTACCCTGCTGAGAATTGTGGGTATCATGATAGCTATGGATGCTAAAGAGGACGATGACCCCGACCCGCTAGAGTATGCTGTTTTGAGATGGATAGAGGGATCGGGAAAACGAGATGACAGTGAGGAGCGGGGCTATGATTATAATGCCCTTCACGAAATGCAGCGCATCATTAGACTGTATTAAAAATGATGGAACGCCAGGATGGAACTAAAGACCGTCGGTATGGCAGTGTTACAATCTATCCGTGAAGAGACCATGGACAACCAGATGAAACAACTCGTTTGGAGAATGCCCCTGGATCTTGGTAGAGAGTGCTGCTTGGGGGTTCTGGAGAACACCATCCAGCATAAAACAAATCATTTCCATTAGACAAAATAAATGAAAAGCTGATGTATATTTGGCTAAACACACACCAGGTATGAAAGAAGGTAGCCAGTGAGATTAAGGTGTTCCTGTTCACAGGATTGTTTCTTACTGGCAGATTCAGTCTTCATCACTACTGTGAACTATTCTAACAACCACTGATAGCTATCAGTATTATGTTATCAAGAGAATTCAGATTGATATGGACCAGAAAAGAGCAAACAGCTATTTGTATCATGCGCCTCTACTCTACTTTCTCATGAAAACTTTATCTTTATAAGTATAATTATTAAAATAGTATATCCTTGACCCCTCAACAGTTATGTTATTTACAATCCCATTGACCAGGGCCATATTAATTAAGTTCCTGTGAAAAAATGTGATCGCATAAACGTTAAGCCCTGCCAACTAACAAAGGCTTTATCAGGGCTGTGTCTGAATAAAAATGTCATCATGTAAATGTTATAGCCATGCCGACTACCAAAGGCCTTTTCAGGGGTGTGTTTGTATAAAAATGTGATTGTGTAAAAGCTATTGTCCTGTCAGGGCTGCCTTGATATAAAACCTGAAATGTAACAGTTATAGCCCTGTTAACAACTACAGGTTTTATTAGGGCTATCTCTGTACAAAAATGTTAGCATGTAAAATGCATAGCCCTGCCGACTACCAAAGGTCTTACCAGGGCTGTCTCTGTATTAAAAATGATGATGTATTACAAGTATATACTATATATACTATATACTATATATATATATGTTACAGCCCGTTAAATGACCAAACCATTCTGTAGAATGGTCAACCAATCTGTAGATTGGGCAGAATTTTCGCCAGCCATTCTACGTATTGGGCAAAATCGCGATTCAAATTTGATTTTCTGTGGTGGGTTTGTATATGTGTTAAATAAAAGGAAACAAAGGGTAAAACCTTCAGGGTTTTCTCCTCGTGGAAAGAGGAAGAGTTGCTGGCTGAACTTGTTTCCGATTGGCAACAATATAAGGACCTGCTGAAACAAAGAGAAACAAAGAGAAGAAAATGAAACACTAGACCATGAGAATTTTGTGTTATTTTGCAATACAGAAAGAAACTTGGTTAGTAAGAATTTTCTTCCCCCAAGGCTTCCTGAAATTGCACACAGGTTCGTTCTTCAACTGGTGGAGGACGAACTGGCTAGACCAAAAGAACCCTTCAGTCTGCCTCCAGCTGATCCTCGTCGGCATGAAATCCTGCGGAGTACTGTCGTCGCAACTGTACGCCCATTTTCAATACTACTATGCTTTGGGAGAATGGTGGTTGTAGGAAACAATACGCTGCATGAGGCTATGCACTACCGGGACCCAAGGAACTTTAGTGGTTTTTGTCAACGTAGCTTTTTTTGTGATTTTGTTATATATCAAACCTGTGCTGATGTTGATTGCAGCTGCAATATTGAAGCCAGGTCTGGAGATGGTGTCAGTGAGGGAGGGAGTAACTGGTAAAGAGGACGATGACCCTGACCCGCTAGAGTATGCCGCTTTGAGATGGATAGATGGATTGAAGCCAGGTCTGGAGATGGTGTCAGTGAGGGAGGTAGTGACTTGCAAAGAGGACGATGACCCTGACCCGCTAGAATATACCATTTTGAGATGGATAGAGGGATTGTGAGTACGAGATAAGACTGTGACGAGCAAGGATATGATTATAATGGCCTTCATGAAATGCGGCACATCATTAGACGCGATGCCAGGATGGAACTAAAGACAGTCGGTCCGGTAGTGTTACAATCTATCCGTGAAGAGACCATGGACAACCAGATGAAACAACTCGTTTGGACAACGCCCCTGGATCTTGGCATAAAACAAAACATTTCCATCAGACAAAATAAATGAAAAGCTGGTGTATATTTGGCTAAACACACACCAGGTATGAAAGAAGGTAGCCAGTGAGATTAAGGTGTTCCTGTTCACAGGAGTTTTTCCTACTGGCAGATTCAGTCTTCATCACTACTGTGAACTACTGTGAACTCTTCCAACAACCACTGATAGCTATCATGTTATCAAGAAAGAGAATTCACATTGATATGGACAACCAGATGAAACAACTCGTTTGGACAATGCCCCTGGATCTTGGTAGAGAGTGCTGCTTGGGGGGCAGGTCCGACCATCTGACCCAGGGACTGATCAGGAATTCGCTGCTGCAGAAACAACGAAATAATGTAATTTCTGAACCCTTAATCGACCAGACCAGAATCTTCATGTGCATTATGAGTCTAGTGGGAATAAAAAGGGAATGGGGTTCATCGTCGGGGCTCATGGGGGGAAAAGGTGATGTCACACAGTGGAAAAAGCGAGTTGACTCTTTCGGGTCCTCCTGGAGGATCCACCATCCTCATCAAACTCCCCGGTCTATGACTGAGAGTGGGTTTTACTCGAGGAGACTGAAGGAAGAGAAACAAGGTCAAATGTTGCCAGTGCAAAATCCAACTTTACACCTGGGAAGTGAAAGAGAGAGTTCAATATTTTTCAACTTCAGAAAAGGCACTTGCTAATCTATACAGACAATTCAATTTTGTCACAAACTGAGAGAGAGAGAGAGAGAGAGAGAGAGAGAGAGAGAGAGAGAGAGAGAGAGAGGGGGGGGGGAGAGGGGGAGAGAGAGAATGTGTGTCTGTAATGACTCTATAAAATCCTTCCTAATGTCGGCTCTGGAGAACACCATCCAGCATAAAACAAAACATTTCCATTAGATAAAATAAATGAAAAGCTTATGTGCATTTGGCTAGACACACACCAGGTATGAAAGAAGGTAGCCAGTGAGATTAAGGTGTTCCTGTTCACAGGATTGTTTCCTACTGGCAGATTCAGTCTTCATCACTAACTATGAAGATAAAACAAACCAACTTCTTAATACTGATCCTGAATCTGATGATTTGTGGTACGCTCGCCTGAAAATGCAAAATGCAAAACACTTAATTGATCATAAATTTGTTCCAACAGACAGCCTACAAAACAAATGTTCACAAGCAATTGCAAATAATTGTGAGTTTGATGATGACTTTTTGGAGCTTTCACTGCCTGTGAAATTCTACCCAGCATTCCAATACATGTTGTGTTATAAAGATGTGAAAGAAGCGTGGAAGGAGGAAGATGAAGAGTTGTTGGTTGAACTTGTTTCCGATTGGCAACAATATAAGGACCTGCAGAAACAAAAAAGAAAATGAAACACTAGACCATGAGGATTTTGTGTTATTTTGCAATACAGAAAGAAACTTGGTTAGTAAGAATTTTCTTCCCCCGAGGCTTCCTGAAATTCCACACAGGTATAGCCCTGCCGACTACCAAAGGTCTTTTCAGGACTTTTCAGGGCTGAGTTTGCATAAAAATGTGATTGTGTAAAAGTTATAGTCCTGCCAACTATTAAAGGCTTTGTCAGGGCTGCCTTAATATATAAAAACCTGAATATGTAAAATTTATAGCCCTGTCAACAACTACAGGTTTTATCAGGGCTATCTCTGTACAAAAATGTTATCATGTAAAAGATATAGCCCTGCCGACTACCAAAGGTCTTACCAGGGCTGTCTCTGTATTTTTAAAAATGATGATGTATTACAAGTATATAAAGTTACAGTTGTCAATCACCTTGTCAACAAATTCAACCCATTGTACCAAATTTTGCGACTACAAAAGACATTTCAAGAACCCATGATGGTATGTGGAAAGGTAAATGTATGCGCATCCTAGATCAGTTAAACGATACCGCTTCCGAGTTAGAGAGGGAAAATAAGGCAGCAGCCATGCAGGAAGTTAATGATTTAAGGGATGAGTATTTGAGTTTTATAAAGTAATGTTTGTATGCTGGAAAAGATATTGGTAAATTCAGAACAACTTTGATGCCCAAGAAATGGCTTGCATCGAACCAGGGTGCAAAAAGTTGCGCTTCTCCCCAAAAAATGTGTACATTGCAGATTTTCAATTTGTAAGAAGCATGAATTCACAACAACCTCGGTTTGTTCTTCTTGTAGTTTGAGGAAAATTTTCAGATCACCCTCGCCCACACCAGCCTTTGGGACCTTTGTCATCTTCTAGAGGAACAAGTACACCCTCACAAGTCTACTTTCGGCAAAGCCACAGATTATAAATGTTTTCTTGAAGAAACATGGCGGTGGCGAAGGAGGATTTGGCAATGCCTCAAGACAAGATTAAGATTAAGATTAAAATTATAGCCCCGTCGACAGCAAAGGCCATGTTAGGGCTGTCACCACGTCACATCTCACCACATAACTTCTTACCACACATTAAAAATGGATATAAACAACCTCAAGACAAGCCTCTCTTGGCCATCATGAAACAATGGGTGGACAAAGTGGACGACCACGAGGTACACAACGACTTTGTGGAAGAGCTACTTGACTCGCAAGAACTCTTGGTCACCGCCAAAGTAAACATCAAGCAACTTAGCAAGAACTTCTACCTGCCTCCAGTCTTTTTTTGTTTCTTTTGCAACACAGTCTTGTTTTCAGTTCACTTGTTACATAAGCATAAATACAAATACTAGCGAGGAGTTGCATATGTTCCTTCACTGATATGTGGGGTTCAACCAATTAAATTGTTAGTATCACAATTTTTTTGGTTTCATTCATGCAATTTTAGGCAGAAGCACAAGCTGTTCAGTCCTTGATTGGCACCATAATGAAACGGAGCGAAGTCCTTCCAAATAAATCAAGAGGACACTTCTTTATCCATGTGGCACCAACTGGTTGAGGATGTGCAAGTATTCAACTCATACCTGTACAATTCTTTTGTTATCAATTGGACTGTTTCCTTCAAGGGAATGGTGTGGAAACAGCATCTGCTCTTCACTAAAAGAGTCCAAGCCATCTTTTGTGAAAACATATAAACCGACAGATGAACAATGTGAGATGGCTGAAACCACAGCATTTCCATGTGAGCAGCAGACATCATCATCGAAAAAATAAGCATTTCTGAAGCACTCGGGGACGAGCAGGCAAGGTCAACGGTGACTGCTAAAGTTGTGAAGGTAATTTTTACTTAGCTATCAAGTATGCGCACGAAAAAATTGTGTCCATGCAGATTTTCAATTTGCAAGAAGCATGAATTCACAACCTCGGTTTATTCTTCTTGTAGTTTTGGGAAATTTTTTAGATCACCCTCGCCTGCACCAGCCTTTGGGACCTTTGCCATCTTCTAGAGGAACAAGTACACCCTCACAAGTCTACTTTCGGCAAAGCCACAGATTATAAATGTTTTCTGGAAGAAACATGGCGGTGGCGAAGGAGGATTTGGCAATGCCTCAAGACAAGATTAAGATTAAGATTAAAATTATAGCCCTGTCGACAGCAAAGGCCATGTCAGGGCTGTCACCACGTCACATCTCACCACATAACTTCTTACCACGCATTAAAAATGGATAAAAACAACCTCAAGACAAGCCTCTCTTGGCCATCATGAAACAATGGGTGGACAAAGTGGACGACAACGAGGTACACAACGACTTTGTGGAAGAGCTACTTGACTCGCAAGAACTCTTGGTCACCAATAAGGACTTTTCTGAGAGCAGCACCAGTGAGGAGTGTGTGGAACTCTGGGATTTTATTCATTTATTCGATATTTACTACGACTTCGAACCATTAAAAGAAGAGTCACTTCAAGCAAAGAGTATAGACAAAATTGTGAAAGATTATTCAAGTAACAATCCACGACTGAACATAAACAGTCTTCCTAACCACCAGCACCTAAACATTCATGTTAAGCATTAAATGTTTTTAGGGTAAACGGCAAGTGGGGCATTGAAGTAGAAATCTTTGCATGGGCGACTCTCCTAGACACTGACCTGTACATCTATGAAAGAGTCTGAGGACAATGAGCCGATATGTTCCCATCATCCAGATCAAGCCAGTCATTGCCTGCAGCATGAAAGCTATGTTCATCCAAAACCTCCATCATCGTTTCCAGCCAGTCATTGCCTGCAGCAAGAAAGCTATGTTCATCCAAAACCTCCATCATCGTTTCCAGCCAGTTATTTTCTGTAGCATGAAAGCTATGTTCATCAAAAAAAACCTGGCTCCATCATCGTTTCCAGCCAGTCATTGCCTGCAGCATGAAAGCTATGTTCATTAAAAAAACCTCCATCATCGTTTCCAGCCAGTCATTGCCTGCAGCACGAAAGCTATCTTCCTCCAAAACCTCCATCATCATTAATTTTCCAGCCGTTTTTTGAAGTCGAGCATTGAAGACTGTTCACTGACAGGGATTCTCTTGTCAGGTTTCAAACTACAAGCAGAGGCTTGTATTGTAATGATTTGTTGTTCCCTTCTGATTCGTTCACATTCTGTTTTAGCTATACTATGTTCTGATGGTTTTGAGAATTGCATTTTGTTTCTTGCAAGGATTACGATGAACAATGAAGTACAGGTCTTAACTTCGCTAAATTCAGTTTGCACAATTCTTTGTGTAATTTAGGCCTACTTGCTTCAGAACATGAAACATTATTGCCACTGTGTCTAATGGAGGTGTCCAAACACATGGGATGGGGTCACGTCAGGCAGGCCAACATAAAGCAATCAACATGTCAAACCACAAAACAACAATAGACAACAATACAAACTCTCCCTTTTCCCCATCTGTCTTTTGAAGCTGTAGAAGTAAGCCTTAACACAATTGGCCAAACTGTTGCATTTTTTGTGTATCTATCACCCTCCTCCTAGCAGAACTAACAATCTAACAGACTCAATGTTTCGTCCCGAATTTGAAGCTCTCCTCAATTTTTATTTCCTTTGTCGAAGCCCTCTTTATGTTTTAAGTGATTTCAACTTTCATTATGACAACCAACAGCCCTCTCACACTAAGCATCTCTGTCTCTCATTGCTAACCACTCCCTCTCTCAGCTTGTAACAGGGCCTACACACAACAAGGGACACATTATTGACTGGCTCATGGAAACTTGTATGTGAGCAGAAAGGGAGTGTGAGGAGATGGGTGCAGTGTGTATGAGTGATAATATGTGTGTTGAGTGTGTGTGTGTGTGTGTGTGTGTGTGTGTGTGTGTGTGTGTGTGTGTGTGCATGCATGTATGTGTGAGTGTGTGTGTGTGTGTGTGAATGTGTGTGTATAGTGTGTGTGTGTGTGTGTGTGTGTGTGTGGTTGTGTGTATGTTGTGTGTGTGTGTGTGGTGTGTGTGTGAGTGCATGTGCATATTTTCAATTAAGTGTGTGAGTGTATGTATGTACGTGTATGTATGTGCTTGAATGTTTGTCTGTATGGAGAAGTGAATGTGCCTGTGTCTCTGTGTGTCTATCTGAGTGTCAGTGTATCTGTGCATGAATCTGTGCTTGTGCATGCAGGAGGTGACTGCACTGCAATACAAAACAATGCTTTAACAGCACATGACATTTTGCCCACACACACACACACCATTTTCTCACAACAGAATGTGATGACAAGGAATAACATTGCGACTTGTCAGAAAGTCAATTCCTCTTTTCACAACAATGGAATGTGATGACAAGTCATAACACTGTCAAAAGTGTAGCACAAAAAAGCCACTTTTAAGGACATGACCTATTCACGTACAGTGGAACGGGTGCATCCCATAAGCGCGCGTTTTACCTACTCTCTAAAAGCGCGTGTCCAAAAAATGAAGCTAGAAAGAGCGCAATGTTTTGTCCAATAAGCGCGCATCTTTGGAACCTAAGAAAGATCGAGGATGTCAAAAAGAGCGCGTTGTAAAATGTGATGTGAAACCCTAAACCTATCCCTAACCATAACCATAACCCTATCCCTCCCTAACGTGGTGATGTGTTGAATCGTGGACATTTCGAAAGTTTCTTTCTCCAAAACAGCAAGAAGACTGAATTTAGCAAACAGACGAGTGCAAAATGGTAAATGTCTGGTGAGAACGATTTTACCTATGCGCGCTTATTAGCACGAAAACCACACATTCACGTGCGCTCTTTTTGGCATGAACACGCGCTCTTATTAGCATGCAAAATGCGCTCTTTTAGGCGCGCTCTTATTAGCGGCGCGCTCTTATTAGCGGTGCGCTCTTTTCGACTGCTCTGAGTGGAACCTCCCTTATAAGTCCTTCAAAAATCATCCAAAATGAGGTCTTATAAGGGAGATAATTTTAATCTTACAAAGAAGGGCAATGTCTCAGAGAAGTAGGTCTTATGTGGGAGAGAGTCTTATAATGGGAGGTCTTATAAGGGAGGTTCCACTGCAGCTGTCAAATTGTTTAGGACTTTATTTGTTTTATGATAAAATCCATTTCTGATCAAACCACAGAAGAGGATTATTACAGTATTAAAAAATAGTGTTTCTGTCTTTCTACACTTGGTAGTCAAGTTCAGGGTGGTATGGGGGGGAGGTGTAGTCGAGATGATAGCAAAATCCTGAAATTAGAACTTCAAAGTACGATCTTTCTCTGTTACTTTTATTGCAACAAAGAGTTAAGTTCGGGGGGTGGATGGTGGTAATGATTTGTGAGGTGATTTGGCTGAAGTCTTGCAAGTTTTGCTATCAGGAGGAAACATCCCACCAAAGTTCATCGTCATCAGTTCAGTACTTAAAGCTGTGGACAAACTGGTTTTTTACTACCAGTGGTGGATAAATTAGATCAAATAATAAAATAGCATGCGCAAATAAAGATGTAACTGGTATCTTGTCGTTCGATCCATAATCCCAGAGGAA
Organism: Phymorhynchus buccinoides; assembly: GCA_017654935.2. Taxonomy (NCBI): domain Eukaryota; kingdom Metazoa; phylum Mollusca; class Gastropoda; order Neogastropoda; family Raphitomidae; genus Phymorhynchus; species Phymorhynchus buccinoides. The sequence continues at coordinate 41,137,182 of CM065697.1, forward strand.
AACTTAAGTTGAAACTTGGGAAGGTTGTTATTGTGTGTGAGTCATGTTTTTACTTGGCCTGCAAGGTCAAAGAACAAGAAACATTTTGCTCACGGCACTAGACGGCATCGAAACGACATCGAAACGACAAAACGAGCATAGAGAAAACTGCCTGAACATTTCCAACAGCGTCCTTAAACCAAGGAAAACACAACGTTCCATGGTCCTTGAGATTACTGAAGACACATCAGCAAATATTGCAGCTCTTTCTTCACAAGTTTACAACTGCACTGGAACGTATAGGCCTGCGCCTAATCCCAGATTAAAGTAAAGTGGGTCTTATAGTTATAGGTCTCCACCTTATCCCAGATTAAAGCAAAGTTTAGTGTGTTGTCTTCATTCACCTCATCAGTCTTTTTAAAGACGAAAATGTCGATTTCTTCACCGCGTTTATTATCATTTTTCATCTTCATGCGTTTGTGCGAGTGTAGCGTTTTGATATTTTTTAGTTCAATTGTGAGGTCTCCACCTTATCCCAGATTAAAGTAAAGTAGAACTTAATAATAATCAAACTGAGGCCTTTCCACTCCCACAATCAGTGAAACAGGTAACGTTCAATAATCAATACATGACACCTGCAGTTGAAAACTGATAAAAACATGCAATCTTCGATGACGATGGCATACACATGAACGGTTTGACATTGCAATTGGTTGTCATTGAAAAAATTACTTACCGTTCACTTTCTTGACAGAGTGATCAGCATGAAGTCATGCATGGTGAAGGTTGATATTCCAAAGCATTGACTTAAATTAGTTAAAATAAATGCTTCTTCCTCTTCTGCGTTCCCAGGCCATATGGCCATAATGGGTAAGGAGGTACATATGTGTCCGGTTTTCAGTTTTCACTGATCTCCCCGCTGCATACAGCCGACACATTCCGATTTCGGAGGAGCTCAAAGGAGAAAAAATATTTGGAAGTTTTTAAAGGCAGGGGAATGGGCCAATAAGTCAGAAAGATAGTAGATGATAGAAAGCAAAGGGAAAAGACAGAGTCAAAGAGAGCGGCAGATTAAAAGAAGTTACAAGCACATAACTTCCAGAAGATGGAGAAACTATTTTTACGAAAGACCCCCCAGAATCCCCAAGGGAGAAAATAAATGCAAATCTCATAGTCACAAAACCACGGACACGCACACAAAGAAACAATCTCTATTCAAAACTTAGCAACAAGCAATCTCCTCTCTGCTTATTTTAAGAATGTTTTTAAAAAACAAAGTCAATAAAAAAAAAAGTGGCATTACATATTGTCGGTGAAATTAAAAAACCTCGTATCTCGATTTTTTTTTTTTTTTTAGTTAAATACACAGTCAGCTCTCTAATTTTTCCCACCACATTCCACCAAAAGCTTGTATCTCTAACGACTTTCTATCTGGGGTAAATGAGGTTCTGAAAATAGAAGAAAAACTCGTAAGTCCCAAATTCAGATCTAGTTAAGGACAAAAACCTCGTATCTTCGTTCTTTTCTAGTCTAAACAATCTTTTTTAAGTAATTTTAACAAAATGCAGGACTAAACTCGCAATGTCTTCAACAGCATATTCATCATAGTTAATCAATTGTAGTAAACACAGTTAATTTTTACAACTTTTTTTTTTCATTTTTCTCAAAACTACCAACATTGAGATAGGAAGTTTTTGAATTTCACAGACGATATTCTGATTCTGGCACTTTATGTTTCTTTTGCAGCTTTTCTCTTGCAGCTTCTTGCAGGACAGGAACCAGTGGCCTAGCAGTGTAGGAAGTAGGATTCCAGTGGGAGCAGTAGGCATAAGCAGGGCTCCCAATCATCCCGCAAAACAAGGGGTCCCAGGGACTCCTTCACTTACAGTATAGAGGGTCCTAGAGGCGGGATAGAGGGTCCCAGCGGCATTGCGAATGTTAAAAAGAATTTTTCTAGTGCATCCCTGGGACCCCCTGCACATACTTTTAGAGGGTCCTTTAGAATTTTAGTGCTTCATAGACACCCGAATGTGGGTCCCTGGGAGCCCTGATAAGTAAGTAAGATAGTCAATTTAAGAAAATCCCTTTAAACGAACCATCAAACTATTGGAAATGTTGGAACGATAACAAAACATCTTTTGAAAACAAACATATGGACTAGATAAAAACAGTACATATCATAACTCATCTCATGCATCAAGGGGGAAAAAATCAACAGAATTAAATTACTTGGCTCCTTCGATGCGACCCAATCAGGTCGGTCTTCTGGCAGAAGATGATGATGACGACGATATCGAAGAAGGAAGAAACAGGGCATGCAGCGGGCTGTCTGAGTTGCCATAGGGACAAGTCATCTGCATTGCCAAGGGGATCAGCATTTTTGAAGATCTCTACGCAAAAAAGTAATAAAAACTCGAACTTCAGTTAAAGTTATGAAGCTACTACAGAGTAAACAAAGAACTTTACAAATATATTGAACCTGCTTTTAGAACATTGAACTCTTGGGTTCTCTTCCACCTTTACTCTACCAAAATAAAAAGGATTTTCTTTAATCAAGTTGAATGGTTTAGTTGCTCTAAAAACATCACAACCCTTTTAGCTATACCTTAAATACACAAAAAGATTATCATGAATGGTTGAAACAATGAAAGGTTTGGAAAAAAAAACCTTCATAGATTACCATATTTAATAAACTACATCAACGTCACAATTGACGTGTCTTACTTTCTTGCAAAAAATGTCTGTCAGGAACATACTTTAAAATTTATTTTTAAATAATGGCAGATTCTACTCCGACAAATCAAAATATTTTCATATTCAATAATAGGTCATAAAAAAAATATAATTCTCTAAATAAATTATATTTTAGGTTAGGTTAGGTTAGGTTAGGTACATTATAGTCACAGAGGCGTCTCTGTGAAATTCGGGTTGCTCCCACCTGGAGAGCGTGTCACAGCCAGAGGCGCACCACCCTTTTTTTCTTCTTTTTTTTTTGCATGCAATATTTGTGTAACTGATGAGGAAGGAAGGGAGGGGGGTAAATTTTGACCAAATGACAACTTTTTCGTTGTCACTGGGTTTAACGTGTGCTAAGTGCATGAGCACATGAGACCTCGGTTTATCGTCTCATCCAAAAGACCGGTTCAGACCGCAAGGCCTAGTGCAAAGTGAGAGGAAAAATCCCCTGTACCCAGGTTCCAACTCGGGTTTACTTGACACGAACCGAACGCGCTACCACTGTGCCACTCCAAACTATTTTTCATTCATATGTGAGAAAAATCCAATGTCTACAGAAACTTTTACATGTCTTCTTGTTGTAGACACATTACAGTCGGTTCCATCATCTGGGAGAAGAAGATGATGATGATGACGATGATGTCAGGAAAAAAACAGACCTTGCAGCCGGCTGTCTGTGCTGCCATAGGGACAGGTGAACTGCGTTGCCAAGGGGATGGGTCACCGGTGTCGCCAAGGCAACCTCTCCTCCAGAAATGGTGGTAGGTAGGACTGCGGAAGATAGTTGAGGGCAGCCTTGATTGATGCTGGGTGGTGGGGCGTCATTGCTTTCCATCCTCCCATATCCTCCACACTGCCATGAAATGAAACAAGAATTATCTCAAACAGCATGGGTGCAACTACACAAAATGAAAAAAACTGAAAGGCCGGGGTCCAGTGGTAATGTCTCCCTGCAGCTGAAGCAAAAATTGATTTATGAAGGTATTTTAGTTTGCTTTTTCCACAATTTATACAAATTGCTTATTCTAAAGTGTTTGAAAAATACAGTAGACAATTTTTTTTTTTTTAAAGGAACTTCCTTTTCTGGTAAAATTCAAGCAGGAAATCCTTGTAAACCAGGAAAAGTTGCACCCATGCAAAAGATGTTGTGAAAAATAATTATTTTCTTTTGAGTACAAAGTGGATTACCCAATAATTTATCTCTCTCTCTCTCCTTCTCACACACACAAACACACGCCTATGCACACACACACATCTAAGCAGAGAGAGAGAGAGAGAGAGAGAGAGAGAGAGAGAGAGAGAGAGAGAGAGCTTACTAAGGCCTATGATCTTCTCCTCTCCCAAGACAACCACTATCATCGTGTTGATGGTTCTTCTGTTGTGGTAGAAATGGGAGACTCCAGTATGGCAGCTGACATCACGGCTGCTGTGGGATACAAAACATATATTGTCTGAGGGATAGGACATTAGGACATAGGGGGTGGGGGGAGGCAGTAGGGTTGTTTGTTTGTGCTGTTCAGATGTGGACTAATCTACCAACTAACATAAAGAATGCACCTAACATTAATGAACTCAGACAAAAACCCAAATTTGAAAACAAAATTTAAAAGTTATGATGAATAAACAAAGCCATTCCTATTTTGTTGTTGTTGTAATTTTGTTTGATTAGTTTAGTGTAAGGAGACGCAAACCATTTTAACAAATAAAAAGTCGAATAAATAGCCCTATTTCTACCTACCTACCTAGTAGGGTTTGGGCTGTAGGTGTGGGCTAGATCATGGGAATCTGGGGGGAAATGGAAGCAAAAACGGGGTGAGTGGGAGATGTACTGGCTTCGTTATCGCCTGTAACAGCAGCAATCATCTCTAACAGCAGCAACAGCAACATGTCATCGGTTGACACATCCATCCACCCACCACCACCACCCCAACTACCAACTATGGATTAATTTTATATGTTCCTAAACAGCTGGTGTCACACCTTTCTGCTACAGCAGAGGGGAAGAGGTAAAAACAGAACATTAGTCAAGAACAGATGTGTGTGTGTGTGTGTTGACTTAAATTTGTGATATTATTGTCACTTATGACTGCTTAACTGTATGACATGTATTTGGTTTTGTACTTACTCCCCTTTTATAATAAATTGACTTGTGGTTACCAAGGCATCTAAAGTATTGTCCTTTATGTATTTATGCAAGTTAATCCTACTGTTTGCCTTTAATTTAGGAATATTGCATTTAACTAAAGGGATATCTTTATTAGTTTTAACTTAGTGTGTGTGTGTGTGGGGGGGGGGGGGGGGCTCCTGTTAACTTTAACTGTTTCCATGGTATCTACTTGTGCCCTTGTGGTGTAAAATTGTCTTCTTCAATATGTATGTTATGTAACTGACCAGTTAATGAAATGTTTTTATTATTCATTCTGTATCTTATGCGCAAGCTGGGCAACAAATTTCTTCTTGTGGAGACAATAAATTGATTTGATTGAAGATTGATTGAGATGCTTCAATTCAACACCATGTTTGATTGTGATTTGGTATAGAAATGGTGAAACTGGAACACCATGTTTGATTGTGATTTGGTATAGAAATGGTGAAACTGGGACCACAAATTTATTGCCAGTTATCCAGTCTTTTTGAGTTATCTATTTCCTCATTCAAAACCTCTCTTAAAAGGGGTTAATACCTATCTTTTTCCTGCTGCACGCTAAATAACTTTGCTGCACCCTTTTAAACTTGTTCAGTTGTTTATTTTGGTGTGCACGTGAGGAGAGATTGAATTGAAAGCATGTGTTGTCTGGCGGGCTGGGCGAGAATTTGTTTATAGTGGAGATGCCTTGCCAGGATGCATCCCCACTCTCTCGGCCAAAGGGATTTGAGGACACATGCAGCTGGTGTTGGGGAAGGTCCCCAAAGGCCAGCCCATCCCTTTGGCTGCAGCACCAGAGCCGGTGCAAGGGCCCCCTCATTCGAGAGTCATAGTCTTCCACAAGAGACTAAACTATACCATGATTTGCCCCATTACTATATAATTATGTAGATAAAAAAAGAAAAGAAAAAAAGAAGAATATGAATTACCTTTCTCATCCCAGCAGACGCACCTCAATCAGCTGACGTGATAATGTTGAACAGCAAAGGCAAGCAAAGTGGAGCTTGGAGCAAGCTGTCGTCAAAAATCAATCATTTTCATCGCCATGGGGATGATGGGCTGTGCGAGTTGCCATGGTGATGGCGACAGATGCAGGATGGTTGGGATGTCGGTCGATAACTTCCCCTACTCCTCCATAGTCCCCATCCTGCCCACAGAAAAATCAATGCCTTGTTTGACTGTACGTCTGCCTCAGTGGTTGTTCCTCTGTCTGTACAGGCCACACACAAGCCCAGCGAGCAACTACCGTAAAAACTGGACTATAAGACGCACCTGTATATAAGCCGCATCCCTTAAATTGACAAAATATTAGGTATTTATCCACATATAAGCCGCAGAGAAAATTGTATGTGCACAAACCAACACAAATAATATATAGAAATTCTCCTATCAGAGCATGAGTACCGTATTTTACGGACTACAAGGCGCACCTGATTATAAATATAAGGCGCAACCCCCCAAATTTTACACAAAAATCAGATTTTGTTACTCTATTTTCTTACTATATTATCAGTCACATTATAAGGCGCAGGGGTCTCAGTCTAGGAAAAAAGTATCGTAAAATACGGTATATGATGTTCTCAGACACCTTCGGCTTTAGCATGAGATAATTTGAATCTATTGATTACCAAAACCAGCTTTGAGTCTAAAGAAGCTCAAAATAGGTTGAAGAAAGTGGCCAGAAACAGATTTAATCATACTGATAAATGTAGAATGGAAAAAAATCCACAGATAAGCTGCATTGGTTTATAAGCCGCATAGGCCAAAGTTGAGGGGAAAAGTTGCGGCTTATAGTCCGCACTTTACGGTAAAAGACTGGCTGTGTGCATAGTTATGAAATGAAGTAAGCAATGAGATGGGATTTCGCTAGATCAGATCAGATCATAGACTATTGAACACACAGCTGAACCGGAAGTTCTGTTGCCAACAGTCGGAGCATTACTTTCGATACGGGACATGAAGCGTTGACGTCACATGATAATAGTCCTTCTTTGTTTGAGTGTCTTTGATCAGATCAGATAGTATGGAGGACACCAGTGAAAACTGTAAAACAGACACATACGTATCCACTGTGGCCTTATGACCCAGGAACACAGAAGAAGAAGAAGAAGATAGTATGGACAAGGTTGACAGCCATCAGGCTTTTAATTTGAGTCCCATCATTTTTAACAAATTGTTGTTGTAAATTCAAGGTCTATCGATTGCTCAGGTTGTTTTTTGTTTTAAAAATGAAATCAGGAAAAAGTACAGTAAGCTCATGCACGATTAGTCTTTTATAGTTTTAGGCCATGTACACATGCACGCGAATGTTCCACGCAGAAACCATGCGCAATCAGTAAACAAGTCAAAGAAAGAACAAAAATTAGCAGACATGTCCGTATTTCCCCTAACGCATACATTTTTTCCCCCCCTTTCTTTTACTTATTATTTTGCGCGGAAAATCCGGATGTACTGTGTACCAGGCCTTAGGCTCAAATCCACATTTAGGATATGTAAAAAAAATCAGTTACAGAAAACAAACAAGTAACTCTACCACTTATAGAGGCCACTCCTTAAAACTAACAAAATCATAAGTTCATACTAATATTTATGCACATTTCTTCACTAACAGGGTTATTAACAGTTGGAATTCACTACCAAGTGATACTGCAACCGCAGGAACGCTCAATAGTTTTAAAAACAAATTGGATAATTTTTTAGAAGATTATTGCTTCCATACTAACATAAGTATTCAGTAACAATTAGTATGTAGATCAGTTTGCTAGTTTCATTGTATATGTTGTACTCTAAAAATTAATTTTTTTTATTTAAATTGCGTTTACTTATAAACTAAAAGGAAACAGCAGGCTAAAGGCTAATTAAAAGAGCCTATATGCCATATGATATGAGAACAAAAAAACACCCAAAAACCATGTTCAATCGATACTGATCGCTTCTCGGCCTTTTGGCTAAGACAGTGATTCAGGAACAAAAATTTTTGTTTACACCCTGGGACGGTAATCATGTCGAGATAGCATGAGACTTAGCATGATGCTAACTTAGAAGCTCTTCCAAAAGTCCTATTAAATCCTATAGGACATTGGAAGAGCTTCTAAGTTAGCATCATGCTAAGTCTCATGCTATCTCAACGTGAATACCGTCCCTGGTTGGTTTGTTCAGCCCGTCGTACATGGCGAAAGCCGATACGCGACGTTAAACTGAACTTCCATCCAACAACAACAACAAAAAATCTTATTAGTGGCGGTACCATAGCCGATGAGGTTTAACCGAGGCGTGGTTACTCAACTTACTGCTACACCTATCTATATTGTTAAAAACTCAGAACTTTACTGGTGTTACACTGCCTCCGGGCATTGCCTCCAGTATTGTTACCACCATCTTTGTATTTACAAATGTCCCATGTGTCTATGACCGAGAGGACGTAAAACAACATTTTTCCTTACAGAACAAAAAAACAAGTGACAAATTTACAAACTCCTTTGCCAATCAATGAGAACGGCCAAAGGACAAAAAGAGCACAACAGGCTGGTCTGTTCATCAACAGATTATATTTCCTCTTGCTGGTGAACGTATGGATTTTGCTGTCTTACTCTTAGCATTATTATTCAAGCTTAAAATAACGTTAAGCTCTCTTCAATAAATGTTAACATATATTTTTAATAACAAACTCCCTCAGTCCCTGTCCTTTACTTTAGCTGTACAAATAAAGTATTTTTCATAAAAGCAAAATATGTCAATATGTTATTTTCACACACACACACACACACATACCATACACACACACACTGTCACACACACACACCAGTTGCATAAAAACCGCAAGTTCGGTTCTACAAGTAGGCCTACAACGCAACCAATAGATACAAATATGAGATGTACAGAACAAATGCATTCTCCTGAAATGTTTATCATGTGAAAACAATATAGGCCTATGTAGGCCTAATATGTTGCAATCGATGTCTAGGTTCCACGAGACGGCAATGATAAACAAAATTGCGACTGTGTAAGTTCTGTGTGGCTGTGGATTGGCAAACTTATGATAATGAGGGTCATTTTGTTTCGTTCTGTTTTGATCTTCATAACTTATGATAATTACCTAGGCTTGGTCTTCGTAACTTCTAGTACTTCCACTTCCAGGCCTAGTTTGGACGAAAATAAAAAGTTAGAACTCCTTGAAAACTAGGCCTAGCGCCTAAATCATAACAAATTCATGGCATACACAGCCCTAATACTTACCTTATGCATGAGATGCTGTCAGCATGATACAATCGCGATCAACAGTGTCTTTGTTTCGAGTGCTCTTGGCCGAGAGCGTTATAAACAACACGCATTTTTGACGTTTTTGAAGCTAGAATTCTCGCTCGCTCAAGAGACCGTAGCGTTGCCAGTCTCGCCGCAAGAAAGGCAAGGATTTCAGAGCGATAAAAACAACAAACAACAGGCCTGCGTAGACTATTTAGTTATCTAGAAACAGGGCAAAGATGCAGATCTTGGTTTAAACAAATGTGTTCATAAACAATAATGTAACAATTAAGCAGCATCAGCATATGAATGTCGCAGAGCAGAACAAGCTTAATTAGAGCTTATACTAGTAGGTGCTCAAAACATTTAATAATAATAATAATAATTTAATTCATTTTAAAAGTGACGCCTGTCCCTCGCGAGGCTCCAGGCGCCATTACAAAGATAAAAACCAACAGGTCAGGTCAGGTTTTGGACGACCAGGCCTTGCAGCCTCTCAATGCGTCCTTCCTTTTGGTTAGAGTTTGGCAATTGCTGTGGCGGTTTTTAGCATCCATATTGATGCACTAATCATGGATGTACTTTAACAGGGCAATTTTTGGATCACTGTCTAGGAGGTTTTTGAATTTGTTAGTATCTGAGGCCAGTTTAGTATGTGCAGGGAGGTTGTTCCAATATTGGGTGACTTAGAAAAAAAGTTTTTTCTAATGTTAGTTCTGCTGTACCTGGTTATGATTTTAAGTTCACTATTACGGGTTCTTATTTCGTTAGACAAGTGAAACAAGCCTTGTTAGTATTGTCAGTGCCTTGAAGAATCTTGTAAACATTTATCAAATCTCCCCTTAGTCTTCTGTATTTTAAAGATGGCAAGTCTGGGAACGTACTAGGGTGGGTAAGACATTTTCTAAAAGGCAGATCACAAAAGGTGCGGGTTAGTTCTGCTGTACCTGGTTAGGATTTTAAGTTCACTATTACGGGTTCTTATTTCGTTAGACAAGTGAAACAAGCCTTGTTAGTATTGTCAGTGCCTTGAAGAATCTTGTAAACATTTATCAAATCTCCCCTTAGTCTTCTGTATTTTAAAGATGGCAAGTCTGGGAACGTACTAGGGTGGGTAAGACATTTCCTAAAAGGCAGATCACAAAAGGTGCGGGTTGGGGCAAAACTATCATCTGTTGGGGCAAAACTATCATCTAACATTGACGTTTTAAGTGGCATTCCCCAGGGTAGTATCCTGGGGCCAATACTTTTTACAATTTTTATCAATGATCTCCCGGAGGAAATATGTTATAATGTGAACTTTTCGTTCAATTTTGACACGAAAAGTACACCATAGGCCTAACCCTGGTTGGGATGAATGACTAAGGAATAAGTGGTTATTCAATTTCAGGTGGTAATATGTAAAAATCGACCAATGAGAAACATAAGGAAGTAGATCCTTTTCTGATCAACCAATCAGAAAAACAGGAAGTCTGGATTGATTGTTAATTTTATTATTAATTAACTTAATTGCAGCAAATAATAATTGAATATATATTGGAATGTTCTCTTTGTTGTTGATCAGGAAATAAACGAAAATTGTAGTTTAATTTTGACTATAAGGTGTTAAAGTTTACATGTGTTGGAGAATTGACCAACAGATAATCAGGTCATTACAAGTCTTTGTTGGGTAGGCTATATAGGTTGTAACCTTAGGCCAAATCAGTCTAAAAAAAACAAAAAAAACTAACTATAAATATAGTAAATACAACCTAACTCATTAAAAAAACTAAATAGTTTGTATGTAAAAGTTGTGTACATAATAATAATGTACATATTATTTTAATAATACCTTTTGGTTTTTTAACTTTATATACAGCTTGTATGTAGGCATATGCCTCTCAAGAATTTTAATAATAAAGTTTTGAGCACAACACGGATTTTTACAAAAAAGCTCAGTTGAGCGTAAAGTATGAATTTTAACTGTAGCCCTGGGTTTTTTTATCAGACCTCCTCCAATCTGCCAGACTTAAAGCAAACAGCCAAATATCTTTTACAAACATAAATTTTATACTCTAAAAACTTGTGCGCAATTAAAACTTCTTTAAAAAACAAACAAAAAAAACAAACTTAAAATTCTACAAAATTATAAACTTTCAAATTCTTGCTCAGCAGCATAACTGGAACTATACTGTACAGGAGATATTGCAGCCAGGCCAACCAGTTTTGCGCTGGACAACCGACCAGATAAGACGTGTGATTAGTCCGTCACCAGACGGACTATTGCGATGGGCTGGTTTGTATTTTTGTTTGTTTGTTTGTTGTTGTTTTTTCTGTCTGTCCCAAGGATATCTCCCGAACCGCTTGACCGAATCGCGTCAAATTTTGTGTGAAGGTGTGCCTCCTTAATAGGAAGAGATCAGCACAAACCATTTTGCCGTCGTGACCTTGACCTTGACGTACGACCTTGAAAACCGAAAATCTATTTTTAGCCATATCTCGGGCACCGATCAACATAGGATGTTGAAACTTGGTATGAAGGTGGTTTGGCTTATGCCCGTTCTGATGATGGCATACCGATCAAGGTCAAGGTCAAGGTCAAAAAGATCGCTGGAGCCTGAAAATCGGAGGGTCATTTTTTTCTCCTTCTGTCTGTCCCAAGGATATCTTTCGAACGGGTTGACAGAATCACGTCAAATGTTATGTGCTGGTGTGTCACCATGAGAGGAAGGCATCCGCGCAAACCATTTTGCCGTCGTGACCTTGACCTTGGCGTACGACCTTGAAAACCGAAAATTCTTTAAGGGGCCATTACTCCCACACCGTTGGTGTTAGAGTATTCAAATTTGGCATGCAGGTACTTTGGCGTATGCCCGTTCTGATGGTGGCATACTGATCAAGGTCAAGGTCATGGTCCGGGAGATCGTAGGCCTTGAAAGTGGTAGGGGTCTACAAATTGGGTTTTCAGCCATATTTTCCACATTTGTACTTAACAAAAGCGCTTCATATTGTGTCTGGCACTGTATACCCTAGAGTAGAAAACACCTGAGCATACATTATCGCCATGCTGACCTTGACCTTGACGTGTGACCTTGAAAAACGAAATTTCCTTCTTTGCGCTATATATTATTGTTCAAGCTGTATCTCGTGAACTACAAGACATAAGTTCTTCAAATGTTGTGTCAGGATGTGGATGAATGAAAATGTGTTTAACGTCCTCCAGAGAGAGAGAGAGAGAGAGAGGGGGGGGGGGGGGAGAGAGAGAGAGAGAGAGACAGACAGACAAACAGACAGATAAAGACACACACAAAGAAAGAAAGACAGACAGAGAGACATAGACAGAGAGCAAAGAGGACAACTGCTGTTCCAGTTGGATGAATGAAAATTTGTTTAACGTCCTCCGCCCCGGAGCAGGCACAGAGGCAGACAGAGAGAGAGAGAGAGAGACAGAGACAGATAGATAGACAGACAGACAGAGAGAGAGACACATAGGCATACAGATACATGAGACACATAGAGAGAGATAGACAAAGACACAGAGAGAGATAGACAGACAGAGAGAGAGAGAGAGAGAGAGACAGACAGACAGACAGAGACAAGAGACAGACAGACAGCGAGACATAGGCCCTACAGACAAGGGCAGAGAGAGAGAGAGGGGGGGGGGGGGGACAGAGACAGAAAGCGAGAGAGAGACACAGACAGACAAACATACACAGAGAGCCCACCCAGAGGAAGGCGGCGACAGAAGATCAAATTACACCACCGGGAACGGGCAACGTTCGGTTTTACCCCCCCCCCCCCTCCCCAACTATACCGCTCTCCCGAACAAGGGCGTCGCCGAGCGGCAGACATGTCCGTCACCAGCAATCCCACGCACTTGCGACACGCCGTAGCATAATTGTCCGTCACCGTAGGTGATCGGACTTTGCAGTCGTCTGGTTTGTATTTTTGTTTTTGTCCGTCACCATAGGTGATCGGACTTTGTGGTCGTCTGGTTTGTATTTGTCCGTCAAAATAGGTGATCGGACTTTGCATGGGTTGGTTTGTATTTTTTAGGTTTTTTTGTTTTTTTGTTTTTTTTGTTTTTCTGTCTGTCCCAAGGATATCTCCCGAACCACTTGACCGAATCGCGTCAAATTTTGTCGGCTGGTGTGTCACCATGAGAGGAACGCATCCGCGCAAAATGTTTCGCCGTCGTGACCTTGACCTTGGCTTACGACCTTGAAAACCGAAAATCTTTAAGGGGCCATAACTCCCACACCGTTCGTGTTAGAGTCTTCGAATTTGGCATGTAGGTACTTTGGCTTATGCCTGTTCTGATGGTGGCATACCGATCAAGGTCAACGTCACGGTCCGGGAGATTGGTAGGCCTTGAATGTGGTAGGGGTCTACAAACTGGGTTTTAAGCTTTATTTTCCACATTTGTGCTTGACAGAAGCGCTTCAGATTGTATGTGGTACTGTATACCCTAGAGTAGAAAACATCCCAGCATAAATTATCGCCATGCTGACCTTGGCCTTGAAGTTTGACCTTGAAAACCGAAATTTCCTTCTTTGCGCTATGTATTTCTTCTTCAAGCTGTATCTCGTGAACTAGAAGACAGAATCCCTTGCAATTTTGTGTCAGGATGTGACACTCGATGGGGTGTCGCAAGTGCGTGGCATTGCTGGTGACGGACATGTCTGCCGCTCGGCGACGCCCTTGTTCATAGCTGATGTGGCATCGCCACCCTCTGTGCGGGCTAGGCCGAGGGCCTGGTTTACTGACTGGTGTTCTGTGTAGTGTGGAGAGAATGGAATTTTCCACTCTCCTATTCTGCGTTCTCTTTACTGGGTGACTTTGTCGCAGTCATTTGCACACTGGTGGTTTCTGTTATTGCCTATGACAGGCCTATCACTCTCATAACGAAACCAAACAATCAACCATCGGTTGTGGGACCAGTTGTGCTACAAATGTGACAACGACAATGAGAAATATATATTGAGCCATCGACATGAAGACCTGTCTCAACCAGACACGAGTAAGTGACATCACTTTATTAAGATTAGAAAAACTATTGTCACTGACATAAGAACGAGGAAAACAATAACAAAAGAAGAAAAGGGTGAGGTCACTCACATGCATGTATAAACAGGCATTGACCAAGAGGAAATGTGAACTGACGGCAAGAGAGGTAAGAAACAGATAGAATTTCCTATCGTTACTGAAAAAAACAGTTATAAGGCACCGGCGGTGTCAAGGAAGAACCAAAATATTGATATTATTTCAGGAAATTGCCCTATCAGGGACACATATATTATTGTCCATGACATCCGTCAACTGGGTCATACAAGATCTTCCTGTCCTAAAGCCATGTTGACATTCTGAATACAGGTTAAAATTTGTCATGTGGGCTACAACTGTGTCTCTAATAAATTGTTCTAAAATTTTGCAAATAATACACGTGAGGCTTACAGGCCGGTAATTTCCTGGTTCATATTTTGTACCCTTTTTGAAGATGGCTGCTACTTCGGCTTTTTTCCAGTCTGCGGGCAGCTCACCTGTTTGTAAGGATTTGTTAAATAAAATAGTAAGAGGTGGGGCCAGCTCCTCAGACAGTTATTTCAAAATCAGTGCTGGCACTATCTGGGCCCTGGGCTTTGTTGGGGTCTAATTCCTTCAGTTTCAGTTTTACCTGTTCTTGTGAAACATGAATATCAGAACAATTATGAGCCTGAGACACCTTAGAATGTACACTTGGTAATTTGTCTGTGTTTTCTCTCGTAAATACACTAGAAAAGTAGTTGTTTAAAATATTAGCTTTACCCTCATCATCACATACAAGATTACCATCTTTATCTTTAAGTGGACTAATCCCTGTGTTCGTTTTCAATCTGGAATTAATGTACCTCCAGAACAGTTTAGGGTTTTGTTTACAGTTATCAGCTATTTTTCGTTCATGAGTTTTTCTCTCCCTTTTTAATTGCTTACCACTCTTGTCTCTTTCTTTTATATATTCTCGATATTTTTTACCTTGCCTATTGATCATTATTTGTGTACGCATTGCTGATTATTCTAATATTGTAAATATGCATGAACGCACTCACATTTTATGGAATTTTTTCTTCTTTCCTCTTCTTCCCATGTACCCAAGGGATGTTTCATTGTAAGAGTTGTATGTACTACAGTTGTCTACTACATAATATTTATTTATATGTTCACTAATAAAGAATTATCTATGCATCATACTGGTTTCTTGTTGTGTGAGTTTCAACTGGACGGTGCCTTCTTTCCTCATCCATGCAGGTCTGCCGCTGTCTGTCAGTCTGTCAGTCTCTTCAAAGTCTTTGTCTTTGCATGCGTATCGCTTTGTCTCCTTTTTGCTGGTTTTACCTCCTTCTTCTCTCTTTTTCTTCCTCTGTATCTGTCTTTGAATCTGTCTGCCTGCCTTCCTGTCCGTCAGTCTGTCTCTCTCTGTCTCTGTTTCTCTGTTTCTCTGTCTGTTTGTCTCTCTCTCTCTCTCTCTCTCTCTCTCTCTCTCTCTCTCTCTCTGTGCACATGTGTGTGTGTCTCTGTGTGTGTGTGTGTGTGTGTGTGTGTGTGTGTGTGTGTTCTGTGTGCGTGTGCTGTCTTTTTGTCCGACACTTCAATCTTTCACCCTTAGGACACACACACACATATACGCGCAAGTTCTGCATGGAAACCCATGTGCAATCCGCACCCCCCAAAAAACAAATCTTGAAGTAAAAATATGAAAGAATGTGCACATTATGCACACACACGGAAACCCATGCGCTGCGCAATCCTATCCGCTTATTTCTTATACCACTGGAAGGTCTTTTATATAAATAGTTCCCCCACCTTCTGGAAGTTCTGTGCTTGTAGCTTCCTCTAATCTGTCGCTCTCTCTGACTCTGCCTTTTCCCTTTGCTTACTGTCATCTACTGTCTTTCTGCCTTACCGGTCCATTCTCCTGCCTTTTTTCAAGAAGCGCTTTCAAAAATATTTCCTCCAGTCGAAGTCAGACTTGTTGGGCCCAACTATTTCTTAGTTAGGTGCATAACGGCAGCATAACGCATCTGAGCTCATAATTGACAGTGA
Organism: Phymorhynchus buccinoides; assembly: GCA_017654935.2. Taxonomy (NCBI): domain Eukaryota; kingdom Metazoa; phylum Mollusca; class Gastropoda; order Neogastropoda; family Raphitomidae; genus Phymorhynchus; species Phymorhynchus buccinoides. Next base: position 41,153,344 of record CM065697.1, read on the forward strand.
ACTCTCTGAGCGATCGAAGAAGAAGAAGGTTTCTTATACATATCAGGGCTTCTGATTTTATCCTCTCCGAAGGCGTACGCTCACCCCCTGTTAACAATTTTAAGGGATATTTTCACCCTCAATTTCAAATTTTAAAGGGTCAAAATGAAAACGTGGGAAAACCCTTGCCTAGGTTCTCGCGCGCATGCATACACACGCACACTGATGCACATACACACACACGTGTGTGCGCGCACGCACACACACCACACCGGCACACACACACACACACACACACATATATATACACACACATGCGAGCACGCATGTGCACGCTTTGTCCTTTATGTCTCTATCCGATCTCAGCTATGTGACGACGCGTTTTGAAATAACAACGCGTTTTGAAATAATTATTTCAAAACGCGTTGAGTTTATTTCAAAACGCGTTGGTGTGTGTCGACACATTTTGAAATAAAACCGCGATTTGAAATAAATTCACTGAAGTCTTTGTGTAGACCCACACTGAACAAAACACTACCCATGCAGGACAAAAGCCCACTGGACAAAACACCACCCATGACGGACAAAAACCCACTGGACAAAACACTACCCACACAGGACAAAAGTCCACTGGACAAAGAACGCGTTTTGAAATAATTATTTCAAAACACGGTGAGTTTATTTCAAAACGCGTTGGTGTGTGTCGACACGTTTTGAAATAAAACCGCGATTTGAAATAAAGTTCTCTTTCTGACTCTTTTGTATGTCTATCTGTCAATCTCTTTCTCTGTCTCTCTCTGTGTCTCAAAAATTAAACAATTTTTGATGCGGTTGTTACAGTAATATGTAAAAACTAAAACACTCTTGGGTTCAGCTTCTCTGGACTTTAATTCACAGGAATTAAGAACTCATATAAAAACGATGGAGATGAAGATTGATGAGGTGTGAAGAATATGAAGACAGGTATAAGTAGAGAAGCAGAGGAAAAAGTAGAAGAAAACCCTGCAACACACACAACCAAACACAATCCTTAATCATAATGTCCCAATAAAACCAAATATTAAATATTAAAGATGATGTTAAAACAATCTTGTGTCATAAGTGTGCGTGCTGTACGCTTGCTGTGTGAGTGGTGTGTGTGCATGCATAAATGTGTTAACCGTCACAAACTCTAAGCCCATAAATATAATGATCCCCTTACAATATTTACCCAACCATAACACTTATTAACCACCTCCATGCATGCAATTATCTCACTAAAATCAATAATACTCCTTCAATTATACTAAACAGCAACAGCAGCAATAACACAAAACAAAACAATAACAACCACAAACTGTAGCTCACGCCCACAACGTCACCCAAGGTAAAAACAATTAATTGCTGCCAAACAATGACTAAAATAACAAGAATCTGCACTCAATCAAGCAAATGACTAGTACAAACTTAGTTTACTAACCTAAAGTAGGTTAGTCAAACCTATAAAAGCATAACTTAACCTATTTGTGGAATAGGGGTTCTAGATAAAACTTTAGCAGTCGTTGGTCTCACAACCGTCAACAAAAAATGCTATCCAATCAAAGGATTGGAAACAAACACTTTATGCTATCAACCAATAAAATACATTTTTAAGACTATCGCCCTTGACCTTCGTTAAAGTGGAGTACTTTGTATTTTACCAAATAAAAGGGAGTACCCATTATCGCACCAACGGGGTTACACGGTTGACCAGTGGTCAATGTTACTGACCAGTGGTCATTTTGGCCTATTTTGACTGTTTGACTGCAAATTACTGTATTAAGAGTTCAAATGAACAAGGTTTGATGTGGTTGACCACTTATTAAGAGTTCAAATGAACAAGGTTTGATGTGGTTGACCAGTGGTCAACCACATCAAACCTTGTTCATTTGAACTCTTAATACACTAATTTGCGATCAAAGAGTGAAAATAGGCACGTTTTGAAATAAAACCGCGATTTGAAACAAATTCACCGAAGTCTTTGTGTAGACCCATTCAGGACAAAAAACCCACTGGACAAAACACTACCCATGCAGGACAAAAGCCCACTGGACAAAACACCACCAATGAAGGACAAAAACCCACTGGACAAAACACTACCCACGCAGGACAAAAGTCCACTGGAAATAATTATTTCAAAATGCGTTGTTTATTTCAAAACGCGTTGGTGTGTGTCGACACGTTTTGAAATAAAACCGCGATTTGAAATAAATTCACTGAAGTCTTTGTGTGGACCAATTCAGGATAAAAACCCAACTGGACAAAACACTACCCCTGCAGGACAATAGCCCACTGGACAAAACACCACCCATGAAGGGCAAAAACCCACTGGACAAAACACTACCCATGCAGGACAAAAGCCCACCGGACAAAACACCAAAAGGCCCACCAGACAAAACGCCACCCATAAAGGACAAAAGCCCACTGGGCAGAATCTCACCCATGTAGGACAAAAACCCACCGGACAGAATACCACCCCTGTAGGACAAAAGCCCATCGGACAGAACACCAACCATTTAGGACAAGAGTCCACCAGACAGAATACCACTCATATAGGACAAAAGCCAACCGGACAGAATACCCCTCATGTAGGACAAAAGCACACTGGATAGAATACCACATATGTAGGACAAAAGCCCATCGGGCAGAATAGCACTGGATCAAATAAAGTCATTCAATTAAAGGGAATTAAACCGGTGCTTTAAATTATTTCAAAACGCGTTGATTGTATTTCAAAACGCGTCGTCACAGATCTTCTGACGCATTTTGAAATAAAACTGTGATTTGAAATAAATTATTTCAAAATACACTGGGCAGAACACTACCCATGTAGGACAAAAGCCCACTGGATAGAATACCACATATGTAGGACAAAAGCCCATCGGGCAGAATAGCTCTGAATCAAATAGAGTCATTCAATTAAAGGGAATTACACCAGTGCTTTAAATTATTTCAAAACGCGTTAATTTTATTTCAAAACGCGTCGTCACAAAGCAACCCTTTTCAGATCATTTAAATGCTTCTCCCCAATTTGACAAAATGTCTAATTTCTTCACATGACTACATGCCCTGAGAGACTGTAAAGGTAAAGATGTGCCCCCCCCCCCCCCCCACCCCTGCATTTCTCGGTTAATTGTATTTTTCCGTTTTTGCCTTTCTTACCATACATACAGCTGTATTTTAGGAACATTGTTAGCTAATAACCTTTTTGGAATTCTAACCCTATCCCTAACCCTAGCCCTAAACATAACCCTACCCCCACCCCCACCCCCCACCCTGTGACGAGGTAATGGGTTAAAAGGCTAAGTCCCTAGGGAAGACTTTAGAAAATTTGCCTTTAGCCCACTTCTCTAGGGTATGGGAGATGAGCAACTTTCCCGGCCCCTTTTCATCTAATAAATTTATATTTGTGCCCGGGTTCTGGCTCGTATGGTTGTAAGAAATACAAGTGGTTGAATTGCTCTAAATGGCAGACAGAGAGAAGTAGGGTTTTACATGAAATTACAAGACTCCCACTCTCATCAGTCTGACCAAAGGGTTCAGGATTATTTGACACTTGTATTTTATTTACTCCCAAAATCTGCATAAGATTATGCAACAATAATAATAAAGCAGCTCAATGGCGCCAAAACAAAATATGGATAAAAAACAATGGAATCCGAAAGGATTTACAAGACTTTTGTCTTTCTATAAGGTTCGCCCCCTGCCGGAAGGGTTACTAATTATCTTCAGTGTCCGTAGGAAAGTTCAAATGATTGGCGCAGTCCGGGGGACTTAGCTGTTGTCAAGTTCCTCCGTAGTGATCGGCGAGTGCTGGGTTGGCTGGGCTTGCTCGTCAGATGAGAGTAGCTCCCAGTCGTTCCGGTTACGGCTTCGCGGGATGGCACGGTTCAAGCGTGGTCTCCTCGCGGATTCTGGGTGCGGGTCGTCTTGGCGACGGACCCGTCTTGGTGCTTGGTGGAGTCCGGGATGATCGTCCGGCCCACGATGCCCTGCTGATAATCACAGGAGAAGGTGGATGTAGATCTCTATGGCTTAGAGACAAGGGGCTTCAGTCGGCAGGGCATTAGTGAATCCCAACCGGCTAGAAGGCTTCCCTTGTACAATAGCACTAAGTTAATAAATAAACTGAATTTCAGTTAACAAACTGAGATCAGTAAAACATAAAAGGTGATCAAGACAACATCACTCTCCATCCAACACCTGGAAAGGAATGGTATCATAAAGTGCAAGATTGCGGCCCATAGGTTTCCTACTAAAAATAGACAAAAGGGTTAGTAGGCATAAACTCCGGTTCTGGTACCAAAAGTGTTCAAGTCAAAAACACACACACACACAAATAATCAGTGTGCATAAATAGAACAGAATGTTTACCACTTCTTTTCTATAACATATCTATCTACTCCTTATTCATCATTGAACATAGGATCTAGATCAAAACTAGGGTCAAACAAACAACCAGTCTCAATCACCAGTCATCAATAAGACTTACTAGGTGGGCTATTCTGGCTGGGAGAGGTGTTGCTCTAGTCAGTTTCAGCGTCTTGTGTGAAAAACTTTTTCTCACTACGCCAATTATAGCCTTCACTTTCAAACAATGAAAGCCTGTCATTGGTTTATAGCAGTCGACACGTCACAAGATGATGTTCAAAATGTACCGAACAATCACGCGCCTATTACATCCTTATCACGTGCCGACATTCAAATCCTTCTCGTGCTCGGAAAGGAAGGGTTTCAAAGGGAGCCGACTGTTGATATCACTATCTCGTGATGGAGAGATAGATCGTGGTTCACAGAGATAACGCCCTTAAGCGGCGTTCGTTTGAAGCAGCCGGGCAATTAACGTGGCGGCTGGTCGAGAAATGAAAAGGAGAGAGGAGAGAGGGGGGGGGGGGGGGTGTAGATAAGAAATCAAGAAAGCGGGTCGCGCGGGACACTTACGTCACACACCCCCACTGCAGTACATCGCGATTTGTCACAGTTGTGGTTCGTTGCGTTTTCCCGTCTTATAGGGTGGGGGGTAGGGTTAGGGTTAGGGATAGGGTTAGTATTCCAAAAAGGTTATTAGCTAAAAATGTTCCTAAAATACAGCTTTATGCATGGTAAGAAAGGCAAAAACGGAAAAATACAATTAACCGAGAAATGTAGGGGGGTGGCACATCTGAGATATTCTTAGTACCTATCAGCATGCAAAATGTAAGCGTCCTAGGTCCTGGGTCAGCTGCAAGGTGAACCACTGCAGCCGAAAATGCTGCCACGCGGCTGGTGATCTAGCGTCTTAACGCTCTAGTTTAATTATTAAATCTTGCAGGATGCGTCATATCATGCTTTTTATCTCCGTCAAGGGGGTTATGTTTTTGATGCGATTTTATTTCTGGTGTACCTGTTTGTATGTGGATGATTTCTTATTTCAAAATGAATTGTTTTGCATTGGGAGTGAATATAATAAGATTTATATTATCACACTTGTTGGAATTATTTAAAATCGTATTGATTTTATTTAAAATCGCTCCCAAAGCGAAACAGCACGTTTTGAAATAGAACCGCGTTTTCAAATAAAGTTTCAACAACAAAAATATGTTGTTAATTCACTGACCAGCCTTCCAAAATATGTTATTTACACAAAACTCATGTACATTGTCCATCATCAGTCTTCTGGTGGTGCCGGTGTTAACAGCTATTTTGTTGTACGACAAAACGGCGCTTTTGTGACATAATGGCGGGTGATTTTGTCGTACGACGAAGCAAACAGTGATTAGTAATGCCATTTTGTCATACAACAAGAAGGTAGGGAGATAGCCCGCCATTTTGTTATACCCCGCTGTTTTGTTGCAAGCAGATTAAATTATCATCATTATTACCATCACCATCATGCGAGTGCGCCCTCAGCCACACAGAAGCACACGTACACATTAACACACACACGCACACTTACGCAAAATTGTACAAAAGAGAGAGGGGGGAGAGACAGACAGATAAAGAGAGAGACAGAGTGAGAGACGCACAGAGAGACGCAAAGAGAGTGAGAGAGAAAATGCATGTTTGTGCTTGTGTGTGTGTGTGTGTGTGTGTGTGTGTGTGTGTGTGTGTGTGTGTGTGTGTGTGTGTGTGTGTGTGTGTGTGTGTGTGCGTGCGTGCGCGCGCGCGCGTGCGTGTGTGTGTGTGTGTGTGTGTGTAATTGAAATAAGATTTATTTACTTCTTTCTAAGCACACAAACACCAAAGTATAATGAAGCTTTCGAGCTTTATTTATCTTCTTTCAGCAATGATAAAAACTGACTGATGCCAAACACTTTATAGGCACATATTTAAGGAAATTAAAAAAAAAAAATGAAAATAGAATAAAGGTGAGCGCAATTCAATATGACAACAAAAAAAGCGCGAAATCGCAATAGTTTGTGGCACGCGGTCTATTTTTACCACTCCAATCATGAGTTACCTCCCCTGGCTTTTCAATAATTTTAATCTGTAAACCAGAATGTTATCTCTGCACCATTTCGTAACTTTTTATATCTTTTGGAAAACATTTAAAACTATGTATCCTACTTATACTCATCAAAAGAAGCACCGCATACTCGTCGTGTCTGTTGTAGTGTCTGTATTACATGTTTATTATTTTGTACGCTTTTAAAATACATCATTTTAAAGAGCGGCCAGAAGTGTAAGCCTCGATTTGAAGTGCGACAATTTTGTCAAAATGTGCAACAATTTTGGACCGACAGACAGACCGACCGACCGACAAAGTGAGTTATAGGTTTGTGGCTTGAGCCACAAACAAAAAAGAAGAAAAAAAAAGACAGATTTGGTAGAGACAGGAAGAGGGAAACAAAAAGAAGGAAAGAAGAAAACTGGGCAAGCACAGTTCAGAATTACGAGAACATTTTAAAAAAGAAGAGAAGAAAAAAAGAGAGAACATGTAGAAAGAAAAAAAATAATAACACGGAGAGAATTGAAAACTACTCAACATAAGGACAAGCATGGCAAATGAAACTTGTTGGAAACGAACAGGAATAAAACAGTGAGGCCACATAAGCATACTCCCAGCCCATAGCCTAAAGGATCCAGCTAAAGACAGAGAATGAGTTCGACACCTTCCCTCTCTATTGTTATAAAGCGGGCTTCTCTATCTTATACACCTCAAACACATGCTACAGAATTTAGGAAAGAGAAGATTATTATAAAATTAAACAAATCTGGAAGATTAATTAAAAGATAACATGAGTCTTATGGTGGTGTTGACTATCTATGTTTAAGAGAAGATTATTATAAAATTAAACAAATCTGGAAGATTAATTAAAAGATAACATGAGTCTTATGGTGGTGTTGACTATCTATTTTTATTTTTTCTCTAATTTAGAAGTGTAATACTTTTTCTTATCTTAATCAATTCATAATGTCCAAAATATTAGCCTTATTCTTTGAAATTTTGAAATAAGATTTATGTCATCACAATGCGTTTGGAAATAAATTATTTCAAAATGTGTTATTATTTTACCATTATTCCAAAATACGTTATTTACTCAGCATCCCATAATTTATACACTGCTTATTAACAGTTTTGTGGTGGCACCTGTGATATTGTGCCACAGCGACAGCATTTCACGTAAAATATGCTTGCAGCGAAAGACTTCGGTGAATTTATTTCAAATTGCGGTTTTATTTCAAAACGTGTCGACACACACCAACGCGTTTTGAAATAAACTCAACGCGTTTTGAAATAATTATTTCAAAACGCGTTGTTTGTCCAGTGGACTTTTGTCCTGCGTGGGTAGTGTTTTGTCCAGTGGGTTTTTGTCCTTCATGGGTGGTGTTTTGTCCAGTGGGTTTTTGTCCTGCATCTAATCATAGTTGGATATATTATAGCAGTTGGCAGGAGTTTAGTTAGGTGAGCAGATCACTGCAGAAGTTTGGTGTTTATTTAACATCATTGTAAGTGATTGTGTTCAAGACTATCCTTGTGCCATCTGTTGTGTTTTGTGTAAGGAAGCAAGGGAGGGAAGTCAATATAAGAAGGAAGTGTAAAGTTGGGTTATTGGTTTTGCTTAATTTAATTATATTAAATATTAATTTGGATTAAGATATTATCTTAGAGTTTATGTTTATTGGTGCACCTGGTTGCTAGGATTTGTTTAATTGTTTAGTAAAGGGAGATAACTTTTACATCCACCGTTTTAATTAATTGTTTTGGTTGCGGCGATTCGTTGCGTGTATGAAAGATAATTAGTTTAATTTTTAATAAATTGTTTCAAGTTGACGCCTACTCCAAATTATTGTGTTTGTGTTGTTTGGGAGATAGATGGAGAGTGGGTTTACTTTTTATTTTTTATTGAGCACACCCTTCTGGTTCGTGACACACCCTCTATTGTTTGTGAGTGTGTCTGTCCAATGTCTGCCGTTCTAATAAGGCCTCCTCTACTGTTCGTGAGTGTGTCTGTCCAATGTCTGCCGTCCTAGTAAGGCTACCTCTACTGTTCGTGAGTGTGTCTGTCCAATGTCTGCCGTCCTAATAAGTCTACCTCTACTGTTCGTGAGTGAGTCTGTCCAATGTCTGCCGTCTTAATAAGGCTCCCTCTACTGTTCGTGAGTGTGTCTGTCCAATGTCTGCCGTCCTAATAAGGCTCCCTCTACTGTTCGTGAGTGTGTCTGTCCAATGTCTGCCGTCCTAATAAGGCTCCCTCTACTGTTCGTGAGTGTGTCTGTCCAATGTCTGCCGTCCTAATAAGGCTCCCTCTACTGTTCGTGAGTGTGTCTGTCCAATGTCTGCCGTCCTAATAAGGCTCCCTCTACTGTTCGTGAGTGTGTCTGTCCAATGTCTGCCGTCCTAATAAGGCTCCCTCTACTGTTCGTGAGTGTGTCTGTCCAATGTCTGCCGTCCTAATAAGGCTCCCTCTACTGTTCGTGAGTGTGTCTGTCCAATGTCTGCCGTCCTAATAAGGCTCCCTCTACTGTTCGTGAGTGTGTCTGTCCAATGTCTGCCGTCCTAATTAGGCTCCCTCTACTGTTCGTGAGTGTGTCTGTCCAATGTCTGCCGTCCAAATAAGGCTCCCTCTACTGTTCGTGAGTGTGTCTGTCCAATGTCCCGTCCTAATAAGGCTCCCTCTACTGTTCGTGAGTGTGTCTGTCCAATGTCTGCCGTCCTAATAAGGCTCCCTCTACTGTTCGTGAGTGCGTCTGTCCAATGTCTGCCGTCCAAATAAGGCTCTGGGGGAGGGAGAGGGAGCCTTATTATGACGGCAGACATTGGACAGACACATTCACGAACAGTAGAGGGAGCCTTATTATTGGACAGGACGGCAGGGAGCCTTATTAGGACGGCAGATATTGGACAGACACACTTACGAACAGTAGAAATTTCAATATCTAAAGATGGACATTGAATAAGCAAGAAATTGTCTTTAGTCCGTCACCAAGACGGACTATTGCGATCGTCTGGTTTGTCTGTTATTTTTTTTCTTCTTCTGTCTGTCCCAATGATCTCCCGAACCGCTTGACCGAATCGCGTCAAATTTTGTGTGAAGGTGTGCCTCCTTAATAGGAAGAGATCGGCGCAAACCATTTTGCCGTCGTGACCTTGACCTTGATGTACGACCTTGAAAACCGAAAATCTATTTTTAGCCATATCTCGGGCACCGATCAACATAGGATATTGAAACTTGGTATGAAGGTGGTTTGGCTTATGCCCGTTCTGATTGGCATACCGATTAAATCAAGGTCAAGGTCAAAAAGATCGCAGCCTGAAAAGGAGGGCATTTTTTTTACTTCTGTCTGTCCCAAGGATATCTTTCGAACGGGTTGACAGAATCACGTCAAATTTTGTGTGCTGGTGTGTCACCATGAGAGGAAGGCATCCGCGCAAACCATTTTGCCGAAAATCTTTCAGGGGCCATAACTCCCACACCGTTAGTGTTAGAGTCTTCAAATTTGGCATGAAGGTACTTTGGCTTATGCCCGTTCTGAGCATACCGATCAAGGTCAAGGTCACGGTCCGGGCGATCAGTAGGCCTTGAAAGTGGTAGGGGTCTACACATTGGGTTTTAAGCCATATTGTCCACATTGGTACTTGACAGAAGCGCTTCAGATTGTGTGTGGTACTGTATACCCTAGCAAGAAAGTCCGAGCATAAATTATTATGTTGACCTTGACCTTAGCTTGAAAACTGAAATGTCCTTCTTTGCGCTTTGTTTCTTCTTTCTAAGTATCTCGTGAACTAGAAGACAGATTTTAAGTCAATTCCTACGGGGTGTCGCAAGTTGGCATGCTGGTATAACTATTGGTTTGGAATGACATCAATGATCAAACCATCTGAAAACAAAATAAAAATCAATAGGAGAAATAAAATAACGTGTGTGTGTGTGTGTGTGTGTGTGTGTGTGACTTTTTCTTCGTTTCAAGTTAAATATGCTTTCTTTCAAAGCATGAACAGTGTGCTTTTACATCATTATTACAGCTTATAAATATGAGAAAGAAAAATGGGTTTAACGTCCTCCGACCTGGAACATTTGTAAGCGTACTGACAGTGGGTCGATCCTGGGAGTACTGCCATAGCAAGAAAGTCCCGTTTTTAGTTAAATTAATAGCTTGACTGACATGTGATATTGATTTGTTTCTCTAAGACGCAGATTTTAAGAATTCCTAGTGTTATGTTATAACTATTGGTTTGGAATAGCATTAAAGTGACATAATACAGAGTGAATTTAAAAAAAATCCAACCATCAAAAATCGCTAATATAAATCTTAATAATCAAGAATTTACGCCGATTATCAAAAACAAAATGAAGTCAATATGTAGAGGGAAATAGGCTATAAAAAGCCTACAGAGCCTTATTTCATATCATATCATTCATATCATAAGAATGTATCTTGGATTTTTTAGGTTTATGAAGACGATTCCAGACAATGAAATTGTCTCAATGCTAAAAGCCGCCTCACACTATCCAACCAAGTCGGATGAAAACCATTGCGACCTTTCCATAGTTTTCCCTAAAAGCCGCCTCACACTATCCAACCAAGTCGGATGAAAACCATTGTGACCTTTCTATAGTTTTCCCTAAAAGCCGCCTCACACTATCCAACCAAGTCGGATGGAAACCATTGCGACCTTTCCATAGTTTTCCCTAAAAGCCGCCTCACACTATCCAACCAAGTCGGATGGAAACCATTGCGACCTTTCCATAGTTTTCCCTAAAAGCCGCCTCACACTATCCAACCAAGTCGGATGGAAACCATTGCGACCTTTCCATAGTTTTCCCTAAAAGCCGCCTCACACTATCCAACCAAGTCGGATGAAAACCATTGCGACCTTTCCATAGTTTTCCCTAAAAGCCGCCTCACACTATCCAACCAAGTCGGATGAAAACCATTGTGACCTTTCCATAGTTTTCCCTAAAAGCCGCCTCACACTATCCAACCAAGTCGGATGGAAACCATTGCGACCTTTCCATAGTTTTCCCTAAAAGCCGCCTCACACTATCCAACCAAGTCGGATGAAAACCATTGTGACCTTTCCATAGTTTTCCTTTCTTTTGACAGAGTGAGAACGGAAATCACAAACACAAATGTTACTACTTTCTTATTGGCGGTACCATAGCCGATGAGGTTTAACTGAGGCGTGGTTACCTCTACACCTTCTTGCATATAGCATCCTCCATCAACAATTTGATGATTATGACGCTTACGACATGGGGGGTTTCCAACTAGTCAGGATATTGTATGAAGGACTTGCTGCCCGGATGATCAGCTCAATGCCGGATTGAATGGGAGGGGGGGGGGGGGGGGGGGCATGGGGGGGGGGGGGGGGGGGGGGCCTGGACAGGGGGTATGGAGTTGACTCCGTTGAGACAACGGAAGGGTGAGGACAGGGGGGAAGGGGGTGGGGGGGGTGGGGGGAGGGAGGGGGGGGGGAGGAGGGGGGGGAGGAATGGGGGGGAGGAAGGGGGGAGGAATGGGGGGGGGGGGGGCTTAGATCCGGGATTTGAATTCCTCCACCGAGGCTGATGATATTGCCTCAGGTGGAAGAGAGTTCCACTCACTCACAGCCCTTGGGAAGAATGAGTACTTCCTGTAATTTGTTTTACAGGCAGGAAGTAGGTAGGCCCGTGAGTGAGTCTGTCGCATCTGTCGTGATGGAGGATGGGGGACTGGCTGGTGTGGGGTGTTGATGGCCACCTCTCCATGGTGGAACTTGAAGAAGGTGGCCAGCCTAGCGGAGCGTCGCCTGTCCTTGAGTGGAGGCCACTGCAGCTGGGTCAGCATGTTGTCCACGCTGGATGTTTGGCGGTGGCGATTTACGACCCATCTAGCTGCGCGGCGCTGGACCCTCTCAATCTTGCCGGTGGTTTTGGCTGTATGAGGGTCCCAGACAGAAGCGGTGTACTCAAGGGTGGGACGAACTAAGGCTTTGTAGGCAGTTTCCTTGACGGAGATGGAGCCTATCTTCAAATTTCGTCGGAGGAAGCCTAGAGTCTTGTTTGCCTTGTTTACGGTGTTGTTGATGTGGGTGTCCCATGACAGATTTTGGGAGATTGTGACACCCAGGTACTGGACTTCTTCTGCTGTCTGTAGTCTCTGGCCGTGAAGGTGATAAGTGCCAGCTTGAGGGGTCTTTTTTCTGGATACGTGCATAGATTGGCACTTTTCGGGATGGAACTTCATCCTCCACTTTTCTTCCCAGTCAGCCATACGGTCCAGATCTTGCTGAAGAGAGGCCTGGTCTCTCTGAGACTCCATGGTCTTATGGCACAGGGTGTCGTCAGCAAAGAGCCTGGGGGTTGAGGACAGTTTTTCAGGGAGATCATTTATGTAGAGCAGGAAAAGGGTAGGCCCTAACACTGATCCCTGGGGGACTCCTGACTCTACTGGGATCGTTTTCGATTTGGCGCCGTCCACAACCACCGCTTGTTTCCTGTCCGTGAGGAAGTTGCTGATCCAGGACTTGATCTGCCCGGTGATGCCATAATGTCGGAGCTTGTGGACCAGCAGGGAGTGGTTGACTTTATCGAACGCCTTGGAGAAATCCATCACCAAGACGTCCGTCTGCTTGCCTCTCTCCATGTTGTAAGTGAGCTCGTCCACAAGCCCGATAAGCTGGCTCTCACAAGAACGGCCTTTCCTGAAGCCATGCTGCTCCTCCCTCAGGATTTTGTTTGCCTCGGCGAAACCCATAATCTTGCTGACCAGGACGTGCTCGAGGATTTTGCAGGGCACACTGGTAAGTGAGATGGGACGGTAATTTCCCGGTCTGTACCTTTCATCTCCTATCTGTATTGTTGGAAAAAATCGGGAGCTTTACTGCTCTGTTGCACTGCCTCCGGTCATTGCCTCCAGTATTGTTCCCACCATCTTTGTATTTACAAATGTCCCATCTTCTATTATGTGTCTGTTCCGGACCGAGAGAACGTAAAACACAATTTTTGTTCTCAAACACAAATTTTGTCGGATGACACTCTACCAATCGGTCGTAAGGGATTGGCGACTGTACCATTTACTTCAAACTCACTCTGTAGTTGTGGGGAATACAGCCAATGCTTGCTGATAGCGAAGGCGGTACACGGTCACAAGTAGTGTAAGTCGGCTTTAAGTTGCTATTCAGAAATGGAATAAAACAAAACCAAAACAGGTTAGGGGAAGACGGGGTAAAAAGCGCATGGGCGGGTAAGAAGCCCGCCCCAATTATCTGTGAAATGAAGCAAATTTCAGTCTCATATTTGCCCATGAGACGAGCGTTAATGTCTAGCATTCGTCTCATGGGCAAATTTGACTGAAATTTTCTTTATTTCATGAGATAATTGGGGTGGGCTTCTTACCCGCCCATGCGCTTTTTACCCCGTCTTCCCCTACCATGGAAGATGCTATTATCTGAAGCTCTCCAAACCATCTTGAAAAAATTAAAATTGTGGGAATACAGTCAATACGACACACAGCCACAAGTAGTGTAAGTCGGCTTTAAGCTGCTATTCAGAAAGGGATTTTTTTTTTAAACGCACGTTACCACCGAATATGCTATTATCTGGAGCCCTCCAAACCATCTTGAAAATAATAAAATTGTGTGAATACAGCCAATGTTTGCTGATAGTGAAGACGACACACAGCCACAAGTAGTGTAAGTCGGCTTTAAGCTGCTATTCAGAAATGGGAATAAAAAAAATAAAAAAAGGTTACCACGTAAGATTCTATTATCTGGAACTCTTCAAACCATCTTGAAACATAAACCAAAAAAAACAACGAACTGCGGTGTACATTCATGTGCGAAATCTTTATAACTCTGAAAAATCCAAATTAGGCATACATACAACTTGATTATTAAAACAACAACCCAACACGTTATTAGAGATTTTGTGAGTTGCAGGTTTTTTTCCAGCCGCGAGGCGAAGGTAATATTGTTTTTACTGTTTTCACTGCTGTCAGTTCAGATTTCCCTTGTATGTATGTAGGCTTATGCATGTTAGCACGATAGCGTTTGAACATTTTCATTGCTGTCAGTTCAGATTTCCCTTGTGTGTATGTAGGATTATGCATGTTAGCATGATAGCGTTTGAACATTTTCATTGCTGTCAGTTCAGATTTCCCTTGTGTGTATGTAGGCTTATGCACATTACCACGATAGCGTTTGAACATTTTCATTGCTGTCAGTTCAGAGTTGTTCCCATGTATGTATGTAAGCTTATGCACGTTACCACGATAGCGTTTGAACATTTTCATTGCTGTCAGTTCAGATTTGTTCCCTTGTGTGTATGTATGTAGGCTTATGCATGCTACCACGATAGCGTTTGAACATTTTCATTGCTGTCAGTTCAGATTTGTTCCCATGTGTGTATGTAGGCTTATGCACGTTACTACGATAGCGTTTGAACAGGGGGTGGGGGTGTTTAGGAGGCTTAAACCTTGCATGCGGATAGGTAGTTAGGATATGAGTCAAAAGTTTAGGAGCTTTTGATGTCAAAGTTCAGGTTGAGGGAGGGGGCAGGTTAGGGAGGGGTCTGGCTACTGACTGACCAAACAAGTCTATTGCTTATCTTTCTAGGTTATCATTGTGTCCGGGCGGCTGTCCTCACCAATCTATGGGAGTCACTCACTACAGACAGAACTAGGGCCCTGAAGTGACCCCAGACGTCAAGTGACCATTACACACCATGCACATGTCAGTGTTTGCAAGAGATCATCAATTGGTTAAACAGTTGAGTTAGGAAAACAAACAAAAAACATATCACACACACACACACACACACACACACACACACACACACACACACACTGACGCACGCACACACACACACACACACACACACGCACGTGCGCGCGTGCGCACGCACGCACACACACACACACACATGACACACACACACACACACACACACACACACACACACACACACACACACACACACACACACACACACTGTGACACACACACACACACACACACACACACACACACACATGCACACACGTACACACGCACGCACGCACACAAGCAAAAACACAATTCAAAGCGAACACACACGGATGACACAAATGGAATACAGCAGAAACAGACCTAAAGGCAAGAGAGAAAAGAAAGAGAGCGGAGTTTTTCTTTAGCCTACACACACACACACACACACACACACACACACACACACACACACCAAAATATCACACCCTAAATCTTATCAGCAACCCTTCAAAACTCCATCTCTATAATCTATAACCATTTTTTGGGCATCACTGAAAATATCAGGAACGCCGATTCTGCAAAGCGTAGTGTTAAAAAGAAAAAACAATTAGGCCAATGATGTTTGGAAAAAAAAGTCTAAAAATGAAACCATCAATACACTAGGTCTCACAGAAACCCAGACATTTTTGTATCGAACAACAACACTTTTAAGGCTCTTGGAAATGTCCATCTTAGTCAGCCACACAGACAATAGGATGAAAGAGAGCGGGGAAAAGCCTACCTAAAAAAAAAAAGAGAAAAAAGGGGGGGAGGGGAGGGAAAAAAAGAGAGCCGGAAAAGGAAAAAAGGAGGAAAGGAGGAAAGGAAGGAAAAAAGAAAAGAAAGGGCTAAAAACGAAGGCGGAAGTGGTGGTGGGTTGCATGATGAGTGAGCAAGATAGCGGAGAGCGGATGAATGATTGGGTGTGGTGTGAGTATTACATATTTGTTAATGTAAATTTAAGTTTCATACTTTTATTTAATGTTTTTACTTTGATGCATCTCATCTTATTTTACACGGTGGAAGACAAGTTTCCATGTGCGTTGGACAATGCCAATGGACAATAAAGAAACTTATGACGTGTGACAACAATGTCGCTGACATGGTTGTATTACTGAGAATTAAAGAACGTGCCATAATCAGTGATCGTATCTTTGATAATTAATTTCAGTCTTGTTAATTTTCAAAATCAAACTAACCAGGTTTATATATAGACGTTTATTTGGCTTTCCATTGATTTGGTGAATGCATAAATGAAACAACGAAGGCCTCTCCTGGCACAATGATCTAAAACCCGGGCACGGAATTACTGATATGCGGTCACGGATTTTACTCTCATTTTATTTATTTGTTATTATTACTTTATTTAAGGGGAGGGTGGAGGGCCAGGTAACCCTGTAACCCCCCCCCCCCCCCCCAAGGACAAAAATCCGCCTCTGCTCGACAGGAATGATTCATCTCCGTGGCGGAGGTTTGCACCGTGTAATTATAAGTCGCCCAACTTATGCAAGGAAATGAGAGTGTGCGTGTATATTCACGTGTGTCGTTTGTCGAATCGAGTGGAATTAAAGTGACCTCAACGGTGGAAGTTCAGTCTACTCTGTAGGTACAATACGATCTCGTTCGGTCAGACAAGAGTTAAGTCAACACAAATGACCCACTTACGGCCAGTTTATCTGGACGTGTAATCATGAGTGCGTCTTAGACAGTCAACACGGGTAGTAGTGTGTAAGCTTCCCAAAACCCTCCACCCCACCCCCCTCCCAAATATAATCTTCAAATATCTAACTTTTTTCGGTTTTGAATCTCATTAATATTTTTCTACATCAAAGAGTAAACTGTGTATCTGTAAATACTTCAGTATTTATGTGTGAAAACAATATTAGGTTTTGATGTTTAATGAGAGACTTAGTGCGATTTTTCTCACGCCAGAGGGCATGACGCTCGTGTGGGGCTAATCCTCTCTATATTATTAGTTGGGGATAAAGAAAGAGAGAGAGACAGTGAGTGGTCCTACCATCACTCTCTCTCTCTCACTACGCCCAAGTAAGAAAATCGCGTGATAAGCCCCTAGTGCATTGACTGCCCTCTGGCGTGAAAAATATCGCCATAGGTTGACCATTATTTCTTCAATTCATATTAATGTACTAATGTGTTGACCCTTGTTTGTCTGCGTGTGAATATAATTAATTTGCTATATTTGATGTTTAGCCTATATAACATGTTTTTATGCCTACGGATTCACTGTATTAATGCTAGTATTTAGCGTAGCCTTTGTGTATTACTTAAGTGGTGCTTATTTATGTATCTTATTTTAATCATTTGCAAAGCGCAAAGAGCTCCAGTTTTCACTGAGAGGTGTTGCGCTATTTAAAAAAAAAGTCATTATTATTATTATTATTATCATTAGGGGAAGACGGGGTAAAAAGCGCATGGGCGGGTAAGAAGCCCACCCCAATTATCTCATGAAATAAAGAAAATGTCAGTCAAATTTGCCCATGAGACGAATGTTAGACATTAACGCTCGTCTCATGGGCAAAATGAGACTGAAATTTGCTTCATTTCATGAGATAATTGGGGTGGGCTTCTTACCCGCCCATGCGCTTTTTACCCCGTCTTCCCCTATTTCCTGACTATCTTGCAATCATTTCTTTCTTTCTATTTCCCCATTTGTACACTATCTTTTGCTATTTCTCTTTTTTTCGTACTACCCCCTAAAGTGCAGCAGAATCTTCAACGTGATGAAGTTAGCTGCTAAGGAGAAGAAGAAGAAGAATAAAACAATTTACACACTACCCGTGTTGACCGTCTACGCACTCGTATCATGATTACACGCCCCGATGACCTCGCTGGCCCACGCGCCGATACTGTGACCCAATGACGCGAGGTCAAGGTCCTTCGTTCACGGGAGGTCACTCGAGTGGCGAGTGCGTGTGTAGTCAGTCAATCGTTTAGAGCAAACAAGTTTGGCCTTGGTGTTGGAGCGACCACGAACTTCTTAGATGCATTAGGCTAGGCACGCCGTAATACTAATAGGCTTTGGTGCCGTTGAGGTAAGGATGGTTTGAATTTTTTCTTGATGTTTTCCATTCATTGCGTTGCAGATTTTCGTTGAATTTTTGAAGTAACGACTTTGCAATTTTACTATTTAGGTACAAGTTTGTCTACTTTAAACGTAGGATAGGTGGGGGTGGGGTGGGGGAGAGAGAGAGAGAGAGAGAGAGAGAGAGAGAGAGAGAGAGAGAGAGAGAGAGAGAGAGAGATGTTTTGTAATGTGAGTTATTTCACAAAATCTAATTGCACATTATGTTGAATGAATTCAGAATGACTTGCATTATTTCTCTCTCGCTGTCTCTCTGTGCCTGTCTGTCTGTCTCTCTCTGTCAGTCTGTGTGTCTCTGTCTGTCTCTCTCTTTCGCTCTCTGTCCGTTCCATCTGTATTGTGAGCAAGGCCAATGTGCAAATACAACTATTTCAGTGTTCTCTCTCTCTCTCTCTCTCTCTCTCTCTCTCTCTCTCTCTCTCTCTCTCTCTCTCTCTCTCTCTCTCTCTCTCTCTCTCTCTCCTCTCTCTCTCTCTCTCTCTCTCTCTCTCTTCGAATCGAGTGGAATTAATCAGGGTCTGTTTCATTTTCTACTTTTATATATGTATTTTGTCCAGAGGGCTGGATGTAAAAAAGCATGTTATTGCTTACTCTATTACCCTCTATAAATAAAAGTCAATCAATCAATCAATCTCTCTCTCTCTCTCTCTCTCTCTCTCTCTCTCTCTCTCTCTCTCTCTCTCTCTCTCTCTCTCTCTCTCTCTCTCTCTCTCTCTCTCTCTCTCAGGCACACACACAAATTCACACACACATATAGGCCTACACATTCACACACACTTACTGTCTCTCTTTCTCTGGATGGAATACAGTATTTTTAAAGGGGATTTGTTAACTTTGTTCTTGCTGAGTGTCATTTCCTACTGTGACTGCCAGATGACAGACGAGGCAGCTGCTATTCCGGCGGGCAGAGTTGTAGTTTGTATACCCCCCCCTCCCCCCCATCAGATTTTCCCTTCGAAATTTTTCAGTGAGAGGCAACATCTGCCATTCTCGGGAAATGGATAGGGTTATGACCAGCCGTAGTGTTATTGTCACGAAACTGAAAGAACCAGAATTTAACCCTTTCGCCGCCAACGTCGCATTTCTGCACCACACCAAAAAATTCTGCAATATTGGGAATTCATCTGTGACATGTATAACATTAGGCCTATCCTTACCTCCCAAAATTAAGAAAATAGTCTTCAGATAACAGACCCTGATTTGATACCTTTTAGTGATATGGTGTTAAACTATTGTGGTGCAAAAATGCGATGTTGGCGGTGAAAGAGTTAAGATTGTGAGTCGTAAGCATGAGGGGGGTGTCTAAAATACATTTTGTCCATTTGATGCTTTGCTCAAAATATATCGATCCCCACTCTCTCGGCTAAAGGGTTTTGAGGACAGCTGGTGTTGGGGAAGGTCCCCAAAGGCCAATGTATCCCTTTGGCTGCAGCACTGAGAAAGAGGATTAACTACAATGATTTGGGTGCTCCATTTAGATTGAAGTTAAGTTGAATCTGATTCAAGAATCAAACATTTAACATCATCTGTTTGCCGAAAGTTATATTTCACCTAGAAAGATGATACCCCCGTGGGGATACTTTTGTACAAATAATTTTCCCTGCTTCTGGAAGTTCTGTGCTTGTAACTTCCTCTGATCTGTAACTCTCTTTGACTCTGCCTTTTCCTTTTGCTTCCTGTCATCTACTACAGTGGAACCTCCCTTATAAGACCCCACATTATAAGACTACTCACACTTAAGACCTACTTTTCTGAGACATTGCCCTTCTTTGTAAGTATTAAAATTACCTCCCTTATGCAACTCCCTCCTATCTAAGACCTCATTTTGGATGATTTTTTAAGGTCTTATAAGGGAGGTTCCACTGTATCTTTTTGCCTTATTGGTCCATTCTCCTGCCTTTGTTCTAGAAACTTTTGCAAAGATTTTCTCCAGCCGAAGGCGGACAAGCTGGGCCTATTTTTTAGGCGCATAACGGCAGCATGATGCATCTGCACTCATATGGCCGGAAACTGAGCGATCGTAGAAAAAGAAGAAGAAGAAGAAAGGTGATAATCTGATTGAACATACTATATACTGATCACTTACACTAAATAACAACAACAAACCCATGATCAAGAGGAAAGTTAATTTTGAACAAAATTGACGTTTGACTTTTAAGAGTATAAATCGCTTTAAATTATGAAATTTATCAAAAATAATAGGAATGAAGTTTCATTGATTGGACATAATGACGATTTTAAATTTAATTAGAATTTGAATTCTTGATAAAATATCTATCTTTTTATTTTGCTAATCATGCATGGTACTAAAGTTGTATTATGGTGTCTAATCAGTTTACTTAGTTCTTGATTTTTAAAAAGATCAATACCATATTTTTCGGACTATAACTAGGTGCAGCTTAACCCTCTCCAGGACACAGACGCCAAATTCGACCGAATTTTGTCAACTCATGCAGCCCATAAGCGCCGATTGCGCCCGCTGAACGCCAGGTCTAGTACGTTCACTTTCACTTTCTCCCTACCCACAATGCAATATACTAAGTTAGTTCTTCTTGTTCCTGACTCTCGCTGGTCCGTTTTTGGTTCTTACAGCAAGGGATAGCACCCACTAGTCTTTTTGAACGGATTTTTCGAAGTGACCCCAAATGTTTTTCTTCTTTCCACGTGACGTGACGCAGTATTGACTCGGCGCGATGCTCGGAGTGCCATTACGGATTTTTTAAAAATTCCAATTCATGGTTTGTTGTGTGACAGTGTGTTAGCTTTGGAATAATAATATCATCATTGCTATTCAATATGCATCTTTCAGAAATGAAATGTGAGTTAGACTTTATTCTGGGTGATTTTTTTAATGAAAATATTTGGTGTGACGTTCGGAGTTAATTCCCATCTCTCGGGAACTGGGATCGATTCCCGGTTCAAATGGTTGGGAGTCATTGGGTTAATATTATAAGGTGCACCCCCCAAATTTTACACAAACCTTGGATTTTGTTATAATATTTTCTTACTATGATATCAGTCACGCAATAAGGTGCAGGGGTCCTAGTCTGCGAAAAACAAAAAAAGTATTGCCTTATAGTCCGAAAAATAAAGTACATGAACTTTAATTTGTAAATCATTTATATTGTGTTCAGTGGTGTAGAGTGGCACAGAGGTATTGCGTTCGCCTCGTGTCAAGTAAACCCGAGTTCGACCTGGGTACAGGGGATTTTTCCTCTCACTTTACACTAGGCCTTACGGTCTGAACATGGAGTCTTTCGGATGAGACGATAAACCGAGGTCCCTTGTGCCCAAGCACTTAGCACATGTTAAGCCCAGTGACAACGAAAAAGTTGTCATTTGGTCAAAATTTACCCCCCTCCCTTCCTTCCTCATCAGTCACACAAAACTATTGGGTGGCGCGCCTCTGGCTGCGACGTGCTGTCCAGGTGGGAGCAACCCGAATTTCACAGAGACGCCTCTGTGACTATAAAGTACCTAATACCTACTACTAGTAGTAGTACATTTACTGTTGATAGAATCATTCTTATCATTAAGATCATGCATTTAACTAAATTAAAGTTATCTAGTATCCGATGTCAATTTAATTCTTTTTTTTGTTTTTTTGGTTTTTTTTGTTGCTGTCCCATCTTCTGGGCTGTACAGTGGCGTTGCTCCCACGCCGCTCATTCCGAATCCCAATTCACAGCTACACCCAGGTTTGTTCAAGTCGCAGAAACCGAGACCAGCAGTCCAAGGGGAGCAAATCTATGTTAGGCCGTCAGGAGGCAACCAACCGAGGAGACACTGCACTTCTGCTGAGTCACTTCGGTGGAGTTCAGTGGAGCCTGTTCAGGACACCACCTACTAAGCCCCCTACTGACGACACTATTATCTTAGTCGCGGAGCCAGCGTGAGTGAGGTCCTCCTCCGAGGGCGCCACCACGACCGTCCACCGACAGCTCCCCAGAACACGCTGATCCCCATGACTTTGACCCAAATGCACCAAGGCACAGACTGGATTGGAAACCGAAACTGAGGTCATCATGAGAAGGGCATAGCCACAGAATTTGAGACATTTTTTAATTTTATGATTGATGGAAAATGAGGCCGATGATAATGATGATGATGATGCTATGGACGTACTGAGACTGCATAGTATTCTACGCTTCCTTTCATAATGATATCCCGGCGTTAACCAGGCCCGAGAATACAGACACCTGCATGAAATTAGAGCAACACTCTCAGAATCGCATCCGTTAAATGAAGCTCGACTGTGTGGTTTCAGTCTTCCCATTGAGCCCATAACTCAAGGAGTCGGTCCAGGACCGAAAAAAAACCCTCGCCTCTGATGGGATTCGAACCCAAGACCTCCCAGCCAGTAGTCCGCGACGCTAACCACTACACCACGGCGGCTGGTGTCAATTTAATTCTTGATGGATTATACTTTTTATAGCTTTGTGTCATCACATTTTAAGTCAAATATTCATTATATTCAATCAGGTAAATTTCACTCATGATAAAGAAAAATCTGTTATGGTTTATTGTTTAATTCAGTTTCTGGCAATCTTGTACTTTAGTCAACCCCCCCCCCCTCCCCCATCAATCTCTAAGTCTGCTTCTGTCAGTTTTATGAAAATAATCCTAGGCTGATCCTAACCCTATCCCTTTCCCCCAAAATGTCCGAACCAAAAAATGGTGTTTTGCGTCCTCTCGGTCTGGAACAGACATAATTAAAAAAGATGGGATATTTGTAAATACAAAGATGGTGGGAACGATACTGGATGCAATGCCCGGAGGCAGTGCAACACCAGTAAAGTCCCGAATTTTTAACAATGCAGGTAAGTGTAGCAGTAACCACGCCTCGGTTAAACCTCATCGGCTATGGTACCGCCACATCTGCAATTGTGCCTAAACTCCCCAAAATGGATGAATGTTCCTTCTCAATTTCTTGGAAATTTCAATGTGAAAATGTGAGGGTGTGGGGGCAAGAGTGACTAAGCTACTTCTTCTTTTTCTTCTTCTGCGTTCCCAGGCCATATGGCCATAATGGGTAAGGTACATATGTGACCGGTTTTCAATTTTCACTGGTCTCCCCCACTGCGTACAGCCGACACATTCTGATTTCGGAGGAATTCAAAGGAGAAACAAATATTTGGAAGATCTTTTTGAAAAAAGGCAGGAGAATGGGCCAATAAGTCAGAAAGATAGTACTACAGTAATAGTAGATGATAGAAAGCACAGTTACAAGCACAGAACTTCCAGAAGGTGGGGGAACTAATTTTATGAGGAGAAAAAAACGGTATCCCCATGGGGAGAGACTAAACTGCAAGATAGCCTTTAAAAACCCCACAATGTACTCATAAAGTCATATTGTACAATGTACTTGGAACTGTGCATTGCAATGTACTTGGATTGAAGCAAAGAAGCCGATATAGTGTCCAGTGGTATTAATTATCATAATCCTAGAGTGGTCAAGCGGGAGAGACTGGCCAGCCCGTGAACTTGCCACCAGGGTTGAGGAAGGTTAAGATATATATGCTGGTGACCTCAAATCATTGCTGGGGTTAAGATATGCAGGTGACCCCGGTGACCCCACTCTTTGCTGAGTCACGGTGGGTGGTGCAAGAGCTTACTGTTACACAATACGCTCAAGGCCTTCCACTTCCCTTCTGTTCTTTCTTTGCATGATGCCCCCCACCCCCACCTCCCAGGCCCCAACCTTTATCCCTTCTGTGCGTTTCCCTTATCCTGGGCTTTTCAGCCAGGTATAAGCATACTGCAAATATGTTGAGCAAATTGTTTCTGCAGTTTGAGTCCTGTAGTCAAGACTAATGACCGGTTATGTTGTTTCACTCTCCTTTGAACTTAATTGCTCTGACGTCACATATGCAGTCATGCATGTACATACAGCATGTATGCATGCACATGCACTCTGTCTCACACACACACACTGTCTCACACACACACTGTCTCACACACACACATACATGCACACAACACGCACGCACACATGCATGCCCGCACACGCACGCACGCACACGCACACACACACACACACACACACACACACACACACACACACACACACACATGCACACACACAACTCACACACATGCATGCATGTACATGTATACATTTATTGATCCAGCACACACAGTTCTAGACATACATATGTACACTAGTGCATGCACATTTTCTTTATTTCATACAGGAAAAGTTCTTTTTCGCACACACACACTCTCTTTTCTCTCTCTCCTTCACATCTCGTGTATTTCTGTCTATGTTTCTTTGTCTCTGTCTCTGTCTGTTTGTCTCTCTCTCTCTCTCTCTCTCTCTCTCTCTCTCTCTCTCTCTCTCTCTCTCTCTCTCTCTCTCTCTCTCTCTCTCTCTCTCTCTCTCTCTTTCTCTCTCTCTCTCTCTCTCTCTCTCTCCCAAATTCTCATTTTCTTTCACTCACTCTCTAACCCTCACCTCCTCCCCATCCCTACCCCACCCTCACCCCTCCATTCCCCTATGCACACAGACTAGTACAGGTACACCCACACTGAAAGCAACAGTGGGTGGCACTTAGCGTGAAGTCATTCACAGGTTGGCAAACATTGGGCCACTGTTTTTGTTAGGGCTTTGGACCCCTACAAGGCTATGATAGACCTTGAGTGCCAAGTCTCGTTTTCTCCTGAGTCATTGTGCTGTAGTCCTAGTATGCGGATTTCTTGGGTTTTAGCTGCGCGCCTCTGAGTTTTAGCCATTGTGCTGCTGAGACTTCTACTAGCATTTTACTCCAATTTGTTTTTTGTTTTTTCATTCTGATGACAGTTTTAGCATTCTGCTGTGAGTTGCGCTTTTAACATTCTGTTATGAGATTATGCAATCTGCTCTGAGTTTTAGCCGTTCTGCTGAGAGTTTTTGCATTCTGTTCTCAGACTAACCATTCTGCTGTCCAGTCAACTGTAGCATTTTGATTTTGAGTTATGCTTTCTTGATAGAGTTTTAGCATTCTGCTCTCTTCTTCTGGTTCTTCTTCTGCATTCCCAGGCCACATGGCCATGATGGGTAAGGTAAGGTATGTGTCCGGTTTTCAGTCTTCACTGGTCTCCCTGCTGCGTACAGCCAACACATTCCGATTTCGGAGGAGCTCAAAGGAGAACGTATTTGGATTTTTGTTGTTGAAAAAAGGCAGGAGAATGGGCCAAAAAGTCAGAAAGATAGCAGATGACAGAAAGTAAAGGGAAAAGGCAGAGTCAAAGAGAGTGACATATTAGAGGAAGTTACAAGCACAGAACTTCCAGAAGGTGGGGGAACTATTTGTACAAAAGACACCCCCCGGTTTCCCTACATGGAGTCTGCTCTCTTGAGTTTTAAGGTTTATCATTTTGCTTTAAGTTTTTGTGTTGTGATTAGAGTTTTAACATTCTTTTTTTTTATAGATTTAGCATTCTGCTCTTAGTTTTAGAATTGTATTGTAATAGAATTATAGCTATTCTGTTCTATATTTGGCATTCTGGTTCTTCTGGTTCTGGTTCTGTTATGTCACAGGAGCCTATGAAGGCTATATACATGACGGAAACGGGAGAGCGCTTAGAGAGTTGGAAATAAAGTACCTTTTTTTTTTCTTTAGATAAAGTGTTGTTGACAGTCTTAAGTTTGATCATAGTTTTTTTCACAGTATTCAGGCAGGACCACTCTAGCTAGCGAAGCACTCACCGGGGATGAACCCCAACCGGCACAGCTCCTGTCCATCATACTAACCCCTACATTTAATCTTTAGTTGGTGCAGGCTCTGGCGGTGAACCGCCTTTATATTAAAGTTTGGAGTTAAATTTTTTTTTTAACAATTGAGCATTTTGTAAAGGTTTGGAGTTTTATCGAAATTTGGCATTTTGTTAATGCAGGAAGCTTGCGAGTTAGCATCCAGTGGCTGAGGATGAAGCGGAAAGGTCAAGGGTCAGAGGTGGGCGACCCCAAGAGAAAGAAAGTGAGGACAACGCCCACCAACACCTCGCTCCTCCCACCCTGCAAAGTGTGCCAGCAGCAGGCCGCCGGGTTTCACTACGGGGTGAACACCTGTGAGGCATGCAAGGTAACTCCCTTCTTCGTAAAAATAGTTCTCCCACCTTCTGGAAGTTCTGTGCTTGTAACTTCCTCTTATCTGTCACTCTCTTTGGCTCTGCCTTTTTCCTTTGCTTTCTATCATCTACTATCTTTCCTCCACCTTCTGGAAGTTCTGTGCTTGTAACTTCCTCTAATCTGTCTCTCTCTTTGGCTCTGCTTTTCCCCTTTGCTTTCTATCATCTACTATCTTTCCTCCACCTTCTGGAAGTTCTGTGCTTGTAACTTCCTCTAATCTGTCACTCTCTTTGGCTCTGCCTTTTCCCTTTGCTTTCTATCATCTACTATCTTTCCTCCACCTTCTGGAAGTTCTGTGCTTGTAACTTCCTCTAATCTGTCTCTCTCTTTGGCTCTGCCTTTTCCCCTTTAGCTTTCTATTATTTACTATCTTTCTGACTTATTGGTTCATTCTCCTGGCTTTTTGCAAACAAATCTTCCAAATAATTTTTCTCCCTTGAGCTCCTTCCGAAATCGGAATGTGTCGGCTGTACGCAGCGGGGAGACCAGTGAAAACTGAAAACCGGGTAAGGTACATATGTGTCCAGCTTTCAGTTTTCAGTGGTCTCCCCTCTGCGTAGAGCCGACATTCCGATTTCGGAGGAGCTCAAAGGAAAACATTATTTGGAAGATTTTTTTTTTGAAAGGCAGGAGAATGGGCCAATAACTCAGAAAGATAGTAGATGATAGAAAGCAAAGGGAAAAGGCAGAGTCAAAGAGAGTGGCAGATTAGTTGAAGTTACAAGCACAGAACTTCCAGAAGCTGGGGGAACTATTTTTACGAGAAAAAACACCCCCTAGTATCCCCACGAGGAGAAAGTGAGTTCAATGAGATTGAAAGCAGAGCTTGTGCATTTTTCTGCCTGTGTGTGAAACGTTTTTGTATTTCCGCTTTGTTTTTTTGGGTCTAATTGGGAGTACAGTGGAACCTCCCTTATAAGACCTCCCATTATAAGACTCCCTCCCATATAAGACCTACTTTTCTGAGACATTGCCCTTCTTTGTAAGTATTAAGATTACCTCCCTTATAAGACCCCTCCCTTAAGACCTCACTTTGGATGGTTTTTGAAGGTCTTATAAGGGAGGTTCCACTGTACACTGGAAGTACACTTATATGGCTTTGCCATCTTGTTTTCGATTATCTGCTTCTCCCTACTTCTTCTTCCTCCTCCATTCCTGTCTTCCTCGTTTTCCTGCTCTTTGTTTCTCTCACCATTTTTTGTGTTCTTCTTTATATGAACAGTTTCCTCTGAAGTCGGAGTGTGGCTGCCCACGTGGCGGGGTAATCAAAGACGGTCACACACGTAATGTTCTCATCCCTGGCTGGTGCATTTGCACCAAGGTTGAAGTTTTTTTATTTCCAAAAAAGCCCCCTGGGGGTACATGGAAAAAAAAAAAAATAAACAATGAAAAAAGAAAAAGAGCAAACAATAAACGGACAAACAAACCATAGTGTTCAATTGCTTCGGCTGTTGGGATGATCCCTGGAGTCTTTAAGCCAGGGTATGACAAAAAAAAAAAATAAAATAAAAATGAACAGTTGTATTTACCATCAGTACACCTGTACTCAACACAGACACATGTCAAGGTCATACCAGGCTGACCAAACTAGAAGAAGATAAAGAAGCGGCTTCTTTACTGATAAAGACTGTTTGAACAAGGGACACTTATCTGCCCCCGATTCATGCAAGGTCAGGTGGACAGAAAGATAGGGATATTTACGGTGGGCTTAAGTTTTGGTGTGTGGAGGCTTTTGCGTTGGCTCTTAAAGGGAAAACAACCGATCCCAGGGATTGGGTCGTTCTCGCCAGAAAAGCTCTGCCTCGCGGTGGCTCGCACAACAGAGAAAGAAGGGCGAACCGTCTCTCTCGCCAGCTGTGATTCGAATGCAGCGCGCGCTCAGCGCCTCCCCTCTTTTATAGTCCGGCCGTGCCTTTAACTCATTCGCATCGCAACAATTTTTGATTATTAAAAAAACCTCACAAGCCACTCCAGTCATACACACAAACAAAACATACATATAAACAAAAGGAGAAAGAACGAAGATTACAGGTTTTTACTTCAGGTTTAGACATAGCCTAGGGAAGTGGTAGATCAGACTTTTTTTTATAAATAGACTTTATATGGAAAAAAACCTCTCTACAAGTCAGAAGCAAAATGGTGGTCTAAGGGAGCGAAATGAGTTTAGAAGTGACCAAGGTGCACACATGTTTACTTCCCTTGAAGCAAATGCATCGAATTGACAGCTATCTTTTAATTCCGGACATATATGCCCGGAACGATTTGAATTAGTCAATTTTGCAGCCTTAAAGACCCACCACGTCGTGTGTCAAAATCATGGTTTTCCCTCTTATAGCTGGTAAGAAATCTTAAGAAATCTTCCAAGCGTAAGAGGGAATGTGACGCGTGATGTGGGGGGTCTTTAAGGGCCTGCCACACTGCATATGATTTGATCCCAATGCGATGCGATTGTGACATTTGTGAGACATGATTCTTGTGAAATTCTACTGTCTAAATGAATCTGAAATCCTACCAGTTATGTTCATCCACCCACTGCCCCGATTTTGTGGACTTAAAGGCACACCTGATTATAAGGTGCACCCCCAAGATTAACCCTTTCATCGCCAAAGTCGCATTTTAGCACCACAGTCATTTAACGCCTATGTCACTAAAAGGCTTCAAATTGGGGTATATTATCCAAAGACTATTGTCTTAGTTTGGGGAAGTAAGAATAGACCTTGTTTTATATCTGTTACAGAAGAATCCCCAATACTGCAGATGGATTTTGTTCCCTACCCAGCCATATTTAATGGACATTTTTGGCTGAAATAAGGCTGGCGGTGAAAGGGTTAACACAAAATTAAGATTTTGTTACTGTATTTTCTTGCTATATTATTAGTCATATTATAAGGCGCAGGGGTCTCAGTCTGGGGAAAAAATATTGCCTTGTAGTCTAACAAGCGTGGATTCCCAATCGTTTGTGGCAGCGGTCTATTTTTACCACTCCAATCATTACATACACTGAGTTGCCTCCCCTGGCTTTTCAATTATTTTAATCTGTAAACCAGAATGTTAGCTCTGCACCATTTCGTAACTTTTTATATCTTTTGGAAAACATTTAAAACTATTTATCGTACTTATACTCATCGAAAGAAGCACCGCATACTCGTCGTGTCTGTTGCAGTGTCTGTATTATGTATGTTTATTATTTTGTACGCTTTAAAATGAATGTTCGTGTGCTCTGTTCAGTATACAATTCTTTCCATACCTAAGGACTGTAGATATGACAACTGAAATGTTACTTTATGCCCAAGTATTTTTTTTTCTGTCTGTACTTTTCTTTCTCTTTTACAATATGTGCGACAATTTTGGACCAACCGACAGACCGGCAAAGTGAGTTATAGGTTTGTGGCTTGTGCCACAAACAAAAATTATGGTACATGTACTCATTTTAAGAAATTCATCTTTATAAGGTTTTTTTCTGTTTTTCTTCAGGGATTTTTCCGTAGGTCTCTGATTCGGGAGGCGCCATACAAGTGCCTGGGAACAGGGGACTGTGACATCGGGGCGGGCAAGCGAAAAATCTGCCCCAAGTGTCGCTACGTCAAGTGTCTGGCTGTGGGCATGTCCAAAGAGAGTGAGTCGATCAAAGGAGGTCCCATCAAATCATCAATTGAAATTGAATAGAATCATTTCGCTTACCATATTTTCCGGACTACAAGGCGCACCTGATTATAAGGCGCACCCCCCAAATTTTACACAAAAATCAGATTTTGTTATTATAGTTTTTTTCTACTATATTATCAGTCACATTATAAGGCGCAGGGGTCTCAGTCTAGGGAAAAAAAGTATCGCCTTATAGTCCGGAAAATACGGTGTATCTACAGAGGATATAATGTTACGGTTGTCACCATTGAAACTGAATAGAATCAAATCGAACCAAATCAAATCATGTTATATGGCTTTTAGTTTTAGCTGAGTTGACCATGTACCAGTACATTCACCTTAACTCACTCGGGACTGGCCGAATTATTTCCCCTTGTTCTGTGGGGACTGGGCATTTGACTAGGTTCGTAAAATAATCACCAAAACCAAGTTATGAAGAGTTAGGCATCAATATTTTTAGAAAAAATTAGCAACACCATGCACTAAACGATCGTAAAATATCAGATTCTGTACCTTCGTCGTTTGTCTCCTATTGACGAAAACAGCTAACACATAGAAAGAAGGAATATTTCACATTCCGATCTTTGACCCCCCTCTACAACCAAAGCTGAATGTAAAGTCTGCAATGAATGGTTGATTTCAAGAGAGGCAAGGTCAAAGCAAACTGAAAATAGGTTATGACTTCGCACCGGAAAGCTGGTTACACGCCAGAAATCAAAACCTCTTGAAAACTCTTATGAGCCGGAGCCGGGCCATTCGTCCTAAACGGTTGTGCGAGCCATGAGCCAGATCCGGCTCATTCACCCCGAGTGAGTTAAACTTGTCACCATTTGAGAAACGGTATCAATTTGATGAAAATCTGATATATTTGAAATTTAATTGTCGTGGATATTGGAACAGGGATTTTTTTTTCTCTAAATGTGCTATTGCACTCATGCACATAAGAATTTAGATCAATCATGTGTGCCAAAGTATTGTTTTTGATGCATGCTCAGAGCAGAACCTAATGCTCCCTGAATGTTGAGAGAAAGAGAGAGACAAGGTGTAGGGGGAGGGCTTGTGAATCTGACATATTCTATTATAATGTAGTCTTCTTCTTCTTCTTCGATCGCTCAGTTTCCTGTCAATTATGAGCAGAGATGCGTCATGCTGCCGTTATACGCCTAAGTAAGAAATAATTAGGCCCAGCTTGTCCGACTTCAGCTGAAGAAATCTTTGTAAGAATTTGTGATGCAGCACAGGAAAACCAGGCTAATGTCGTAAATGATCACTTTTGACTTATTCATATTTTCAGAAAGGCCAGAGACAACAGATTAACAGGCAAAAAACAGAATTCACCTATCTCTAATAGTTTATTTTGAACAATTTTTCAATCAATCAAATATCTCTCTCTTTCTCTCTTTCTCTCTTTCTTTCTCTCTCTCTTTCTTTCTCTTGTGGCTGGCCGACTTTAGCTGGGTATTCGCGTACTGCATCACATTTATAGGAAAAAGGCAGGAGAATTGACCATTAAGATAGAAAGATAGTAGATGACAGTAAGCGTAGGGAAAAAGCACAGTCAAAGAGAATGGCAGAACTAGAGAAGTTACAAGCACAGAACTTCCAGAAGGTGGAGGAACTATTTATGCAAAAGGCCCCCCCGGTATCCCCACGTGTGTGTGTGTGTGTGTTATAATGTAGTGAAGCATTAGTCTTTTCATAAATGGAAAAAGGGGGCAAGTATTCAAGCCCTAGTATGTGTGCATGTGTGTGTGCAGACATCAAGACAGGACGCTACACGCACGCCAAGCGCACCCAGGACACCCTGGAGTACTACCAGACCATGGGCAGATCCCCACCCCCCAACATCACCACCAACACCCCCACCCACACCCCCACTCCTCACCACCACCACCACCACCACCACCACCACCATCGTCACCACACCCACAGTAAATCGACCAAGCACACCGCCCACACCCTTCTACAATCACTCTTTTCCGACCCCACCCCTTCCTCATTATCCACCACTCCGGATCAGGTGGGTCATGACGCTTGGGACGTGTTCAGTTCCGGAGTCGAGTTGCGTCCCGTCTCACCGGATATGTTGTCGATGGAAACGCCTCCAGTGGAAATGTGCTCCCTCACTCCGGTTCAAGAAATCCCCGAACAAACCATTGCTGATATTTTCCAGTGTGAGGAAGAAGGAGAAGAAGAAGAAGAAGGAAGGGGCTCTGACATTTCGTTGTTTTCGGCTGTGCTTGCGCCGTCACAAAAGAGACTCTTGTCAAATTCGTTGTCATATGACTCTTCTTTGCTGGAGGAAGGAAACAAAGTGGAGCTTCCGCCGATTTCATCTTTGTACAACCAACCGGCTTCATTCAGCGTTTTGCTTGAAGACAGGCGTGAGGAGAGACTGCCAGGTTTGGACGAGTTTTTAGGGGGGAGTGTGTCTTTCGTTGAGGGGTTTGACCGAAAAGACTGGGATGTTCTTGATGACGAAGAGTGCGAGAAGATGGTACATCACCTCTGTCAGGCTCACGAGAGGCTGGTGCTTCACTACAGTGAGGGTTTGACTCTAGGGGAGATGAAGAAGAAGCAGATGAATTGCTATGTGAGTATTTTGTCAGTACTGTCTAAGTTTGTGTCTTGTTATAGTTCGTATTGTTATGTATAGATGTCAACAGTGTTTCATGTTGTGTCAATCTGTTTGTCTAGATTTACTGTAAGAGTATTTTGCTGTATGTCCAGGTTTGGTTCGGGTGTTGGAATATTTTGTGTAATGTCAGATTGTTTGTCCAGTTTATGTAATTATTAAGATATCAGTTTTGGGGGGAAACTTTTAATTGTTGTCCATATACCATATTTTTCGGACCATAAGGAGCACCTTTGTATAACACCCCCCCCCCCCCCCCCCCCCCCCCCCCCCCCCCCCCCCCCCCCCCCCCCCCCCCCCCCCCCCCCCCCCCAATTTTACCCAAATTTCAGATTTTGTCATTATATACCCTTACTATTTTATCAGTCATTATAAGGCGCAGGGGTCTGAGTCTGGGTAAGACTCATTGTTGTCCAAAAAATATGGTACGCTGCTGAGTCACTTGGGTGGAACTCAACTGAAGCTGCTCCGATTGAACGTAATATACAGGACATCCCCTCGGAGGGAGGGAGGGAGGGAGGGAGGGGAGGGAGGGGAGGGAGGGAGGGAGGGAGGGAGGGAGGGAGGGAGGGAGGGAGGGAGAGAGAGGGAGGGAGGGAGGGAGAGAGAGAGAGAGAGAGAGAGAGAGAGAGAGAGAGAGAGAGAGAGAGAGAGAGAGGGAGGGAGGGAGGGAGGGAGGGAGGGAGGGAGGGAGGGAGGGAGGGAGGGAGGGAGGGAGGGAGGGAGGGAGGGAGGGAGGGAGGAGGGAGGGAGGGAGGGAGGGAGGAGGGAGGGGAGAGAGAGAGAGAGAGAGAGAGAGAGAGAGAGAGAGAGAGAGAGAGAGAGAGAGAGAATGACAATGTTTTATTCCTGAAAAGGCATTGCCCCATTTGAGAGAGAAAGAGAGAGAGAGAGAGAGAGAGAGAGAGAGAGAGAGAGAGAGAGAGAGAGAGAAAGAGAGGAAGGAGAGAATTGAATGAATGGATTTTATTTATAGAGGGTAATAGAATAAGCAAATAGAGAGAGAGAGAGGGAGGGGAGAAAGGGAGGGAAGGAGAGAGACGGAGAGAGTTTGTATTTATTATGTACATTACTTGCTATAAATTGCTCTTCTGTCGGTGTACAGGAAGAGCGCAAAGCGAAACGGGAGGTCTTCGGCTCAATGAACCTGTTGGAGAAAGAGAGAGAGAGAGACAGAGATAAATAGAGAGATTGCTTTTATTTTCCCGTGGGGATACCGGGGGTGGGGTGGGGGGTCTTTTGTATAAATAGTTAACCCATTTTCTGGAAGTTCTGTGCTTGTAACTTCCTCTAATCTGTCACTCTCTTTGACTCTGCCTTTTCCCTTTTGCTTACTGTCATCCACTATCTGCCTTGCTGGTCCATTCTCCTCCTGCCTTTGTTCTAGAAATTCTTATAAAATGTTCACCAACCGAAGACAGACATGCTGGGCCTATTTCTTATGTTAAACGCATAAGCAGTAGCATGACGCATCTGCGCTCATTTAACAGGAAACTTTCTGAGCGATCAACAAAGAAGAAGATTATATAAATATAATGAGGTTTTATACAGAAAATTCCTGCCCTTCATGCACCGAGACCTGTGCGCCACCTACATAAGATTATCTCCCTTGCCTCTCATGAAGTAGTGGTATATAATATAGCCACAGAAAATTATCTGCCCCTGACTTGTCACTAGGTGGCATAGGCAGTTCAGGCCTAAGATTATCGCCCTGTCATGTCGGCAAGAAGTAATATAGAACCCCAGTCATATGGCTTACTATATTTTTTTTCTTTTTTTTTTCTTAGTGGTACAGTGGAACCTCCCTTATAAGACCTTCAAAAATCATCCCAAATGAGGTCTTAAAAGGGAGGGGTCTTATAAGGGAGGTAGTTTTAATACTTTCAAAGAAGGGCAATGTCTCAGAGAAGTAGGTCTTATATGGGAGGGAGTCTTATAATGGGAGGTCTTAATAGGGAGGTTCCACTGTAGTAGTATATAGCCACAGAAAATTATTTGCCCCTGACTCATCACTAGGTGGCATAGGCAGGATAGGCCTAAAGTCATCGGCCTTTCATGTCGGAAAGTAGTATAAAGCCCCAGTCATATGGCTTACTATATTTTTTTGTTTTGTTTTGCTGTTGGTGTGTACAGGAAGAGTGCAAAGTGAAACGAGAGGTGTTCGGCTCCATGAATCTGTCGGAGAAAGAGTACCAGGATATCTACCAGAGGACGGGTCTGGACGCCGACAATCGCCAGCCAATCATAGACCGCGTTATGGGCACCGTCGAGGAGGACATCTGCCGCTATATCGCCTTCGTCAAAACTATCCCAGGGTTCTCCGACCTCTCCGTTGACGACCAGGCCAGGCTGATTCGAGGTTGGGAATCGTGCTGTGTGGATATCGCCTGTTTCTTTTTGTGTCACTATGTTCCCTATGTCTCTGCGGTGTGTGGTTATTAAATGTCTGCTGTTCTCTCTATGACCTTCTCTCTTCGTGTCTATATCTCTCTTTGTTGTTTTTCTCTCCCTTTCTTTGCCCCGTCTCTTTGTCTTCCCTCTTTGTTTTTCTCTTTCGTTTATAAATTGATGTATTTAGTTGTTGTTTTATCTTAGTTTCTACTATTTCAGATCACTCTTTATCTTTGATTAATTCTGTACATCTGAGTTTAATCTAGAAGCAGCCCAAACTGCTTCAAACTCCATTGTGTAATATGCGGATAGGTAGTGATTGTAGTACAATTTCACACAGTTAATATGCCATAGTTTTCGGACTTTCTTCTTTCTTCAGTCCACTTATACCCTTGAGGGCATTGCAGGGAGGTATAGTTGCCTATCTGCGGCAAGGTGGGTGGCATGGAGCATGGTCAAGTTGTGGGCTTGTAGGGTGTCTGCCACACCATCACACCATCGACATCTTGTCTTGGTCTTCCTCTGGCTCTACAGCCTGAGTACCTGGTGTTGTAGGGTGTCTGCTACCCCATCACTCCATTGACGTCTTGGTCTTCCTCTGGCTCTAACGCCTGAGTACCCTGTGTTGTATGGTGTCTGCCACCCCATCACTCCATCGACATCTTGGTCTTCCTCTGGCTCTACAGCCTGAGCCTGAGTCACCTGATGTGTTGTACCTGGTGTTGTGTGTCTGCCACCCCATCACTCCATCGACGTCTTGGTCTTCCTCTGGCTCTGAAGCCTGAGTACCTGGTGTTGTAGGGTGTCTGCCACCCCATCACTCCATCGACATGTCTTCCTCTGGCTCTGAAGCCTGAGTACCTGGTGTTGTAGGGTGTCTGCCACACCATCACACCATCGACATCTTGTCTTGGTCTTCCTCTGGCTCTACAGCCTGAGTACCTGGTGTTGTATGGTGTCTGCCACCCCATCACTCCATCGACATCTTGGTCTTCCTCTGGCTCTGAAGCCTGAGTACCCTGTGTTGTAGGGTGTCTGCCACCCCATCACTCCATCGACATCTTGGTCTTCCTCTGGCTCTGAAGCCTGAGTACCTGGTGTTGTAGGGTGTTCTGCCACCTCATCACTCCATCGACATCTTGGTCTTCTTCTGGCTCTGAAGCCTGAGTACCTTGTGTTGTAGGGTGTCTGCCACCCCATCACTCCATCGACGTCTTGGTCTTCCTCTGGCTCTGAAGCCTGAGTACCCTGTGTTGTAGGGTGTCTGCCACCCCATCACTCCATCGACGTCTTGGTCTTCCTCTGGCTCTGAAGCCTGAGTCCCTGGTGTTGTAGGGTGTCTGCCACCCCATCACTCCATCGACATCTTGGTCTTCCTCTGGCTCTGAAGCCTGAGTACCTGGTGTTGTAGGGTGTCTGCCACCCCATCACTCGATCGACGTCTTCGTCTTCCTCTGGCTCTGAAGCCTGAGTACCTGGTGTTGTAGGGTGTTTGCCACCTCATCACTCCATCGACATCTTGGTCTTCCTCTGGCTCTGAAGCCTGAGTACCTGGTGTTGTAGGGTGTCTGCCACCCCATCACTCCATCGACGTCTTCCTCTGGCTCTGAAGCCTGAGTACCTTGTGTTGTAGGGTGTCTGCCACCCCATCACTCCATCGACGTCTTGGTCTTCCTCTGGCTCTGAAGCCTGAGTCCCTGGTGTTGTAGGCACGGAAAGCTAGCTGGTTGAAAGGCAGTCGTGTGAGATGACAAAACCAGTTGATCCTTTGTTGTCTTTTTGGACTATAAGGCGATATTGTTTTCCCCAGACTAATACCCCTGCGCCTTATAATATGCTTAATAATAGAGTATGAAAATAGTATAACAAAAAAACTAAATCTGAATTTTGTTGCAAATTTGGCAGGTGCACATTATAATAAGGTGCGCTTTATAATCTGAAAGATATGGTACACACACACATGCACTTTCTTATTTTCTCTCTCTCACGCACAGTCACACTCCCACACACTACACAATCTTTCTTTTAATGCCCGCACACACTCTTTCTTGCTCTCTCTCTCTTACTCTCCCCTTTCCTCTCAGTCCTTCACCCCCCTTTTACAATTCTCACCATTCTTTCCCCACAGACAACCGCAGCGAGTTTCGCATCCTGTGCAACCACCGGGGCTTCAACGACGACCTGAAGGTCGTGACCTTCCCCACGGGGGTCACGCTGTGTATTCATGAGCTGGCCAAGGTGTGGGGCAGGGACTTGTTTCTCATCCGGTTCCAGTGCGCCCGTCTCCTGCAGCGTCTTAATCTCACCCGAGAGGAGGAGGTGGTGGTGAAGTGTCTCATGGTGCTTACTGTGGGTGAGTGGCTGTAGTAGCAATGGCATGGGTGCTACTCTTTCAGTTTTCAAATTTTTTTACCAGAAACTGAACTTCATTTTTGTTTAAATTCCTCCCCCCCCAAAAGTCAGCCACAAGTGATTTTGGGAGTTTTAAACTTGGTTGTTCTATCCTGGAAGTCTCTCTCGGGTGAACTTGAAAACAGCATGGTGATGCCATATTGTTTTCAAAAGGCAGTGTAATCATTTTATAAGGCTTATCGGACTCGAACTATCTCTGTCCATCATTGTAACTGTCTATCTGTCTCGTTATCTCTCTCTCTTGTGTTGCCCCCCTGAATCGTCCGACGGGGCTCTGCCCCTGTACCCTGCTGGGGCCCATGGCGGCCCCTGGACCCCTGTCTTTCAGGTTTGTTGTCATTCTGGGGAGTTGCCCCCCTGAATCGTCCAACGGGGCTCTGCCCCTGTACCCTGCTGGGGCCCGTGGGGGCCCCTGGACCCCTGTCTTTCAGGTTTGTTGTCATTCTGGGGAGTTGCCCCCCTGAATCGTCCGACGGGGCTCTGCCCCTGTACCCTGCTGGGGCCATGGGTCCCTGGACCCTGTCTTTCAGGTTTGTTGTCATTCTGGGGAGTTGCCCCCCTGAATCGTCCGACGGGGCTCTGCCCCTGTACCCTGCTGGGGCCATGGGTCCCTGGACCCTGTCTTTCAGGTTTGTTGTCATTCTGGGGAGTTGCCCCCCTGAATCGTCCGACGGGGCTCTGCCCCTGTACCCTGCTGGGGCCCATGGCGGCCCCTGGACCCCTGTCTTTCAGGTTTGTTGTCATTCTGGGGAGTTGCACCCATGTAATGGTAATCCATTAACAAATTATAGGTGTGTAGCCACGTCCAAAACCAACTTGTAGGTGTGTAACCATAGTAGCTGCTCATTATTGCACCAAACCTAAAAATAATTTTGTGGTGTTTTTTTCCCCTGTCCTTTCTTGCTATGATGCTGACTGTCTTTCTCTGTAGTTTTCTCTACTCTTTGCTGATAACTTTCTCTGAGTAGCCCCCAAAAACCTGAATATGCAAAGAGTTTGCAGTCCACGGCTGACAAGCCGGTTTATTTACTCCCACCTTTTCACCTACACTACAGGTGGGGATCATTGTGAACTCACTCACTGCCTACTGTTACCATCCTTAACACTTCCCACCTTATACCTTTTCACCTTCCAGGTGGGAAGTAAGAAAGTTGGCTTCATCCTTTGCAAGGTATAGGCTGCAAAGTTATCACTCTTTGTGACATTTAGGCTCTTTGGTAGCCCCACTATTTCATGCTCTGTGCTGTATTACTAAAGCCAACCTCATCCCCCCCCCCAACCCCCCACCGCCACCCCACCCCATAAAAAAGGAAAAACAAAAGCACAAAGAAACTTACACAAACAATTGCAATATTCCATAACTCTGCAAGGAGGTTGTGGGCTAAAAACACACACACACACACAAAAGCCTAACCTTTGCAAATGTTTAGATTTTCCATGAGATCTGCACTGTGTGATCAGTGTTTTGCTTAGCTGCCAAAATTTGTTTTGACTTTCTCTGTCATAAGCTTGGCAGCTGCACTTAATGCATTTGATGATAAACTTATCTACAGTAGGTCCAGATGGATATATAATAATAATAATAATAATAATAATAAATAAAGCTTCTATAGCGCTCTTCGATGATAAAATCATCCTCAGAGCGCTTTACAATATTACGAGAGAAAACATTCAACAACAACAAAAACAAAAAACAAAAAAAGGTGTAGGACTCTGCATGGAACAGTTTTTATTGAAGCTTTGGAACAGTGTGTGTGTGTGTGTGCGTGCATGCACAGCATACATGCAAGAACGTGTGTGTGAGTATGTATCAGTAATCACTGTATGTGTCGTCATTATCACTGGCTTCATCTCTGCTTTTTGTCATCCTCCTCTTCATCATCATCATCTTCATCATCAGCCAAAGTGATCATGATCATGATCATCATCACTATTTCCATAGTCATCATCATCATCATCATAATCAATGCCACCACCATCACCATTATCCTCTTAATCATCATCGATCGTCATCTAAATCATCATCATCGTCTTTCATCATCATCATCATCATCTTTTTCTTCTTCTTCATGAAACACTATTATGCATCCTAAGATCAGGGAGCTGCTGTAGCTCAGTTGGTAATTCTGAGTCGTTAGCTCATAATCCGTCAGGTTTGCGAGTGCGCAGGTTCGAACCCAGCTCGGTTCACAGTGGTGTGTCCTTGGGAAAGGCACTTTACTCCTATTTTCCTCACTCCACCCAGGTGTAAATGGGTACCTGATATCAGTTGGGGGAAAAGTCCTTCAGATGAGACTTTTCAAAAACCGAGGTCCCGTGTGCAAACGCATGCACAAGATCTTGCTCACACGTTAAAGCCCATCCCACTATTCGGTACGAGTAGGCCGTGTGTGCCGGTGGAATGGATGACACAAATTCACATAGTACGCATCCTGTGCGCTATTAATGGTCTGAATGAAGACCGGTGAGTGCGGGGCAGGATAAACATCCCCAACTGAGAGAAGAAGAAGAAGATCTTTTCCCAGGCCATCAGAACGTTGATGAACCATCCAAACTTAGCACAGTAAATCCATCATCATCATCATCATCATCATCATCATCATCATCATCGTCATCTGCTTCTTTTTCTCCTTTTTCTTGTTCTTCTACTTCTACTAAAGTCGACAACCACACATCTTAAAGTCATCTTTCCATATATTCACAGGCCAACAAGATGTAGACGAACCAGCCAAAGTGAGCGCGGCTCAGTGGAGAATCGCGCAGTGTTTGCTGTGGACGCTACGACAGACCCGCCCCCACCCAGAGAAATGGTTCGCCCGTGTCATCAGCGCCCTCTGTGAGCTACGCGCATTGTGTCAGACTTTCTAC
This sequence comes from Phymorhynchus buccinoides, assembly GCA_017654935.2. Lineage (NCBI taxonomy): Eukaryota > Metazoa > Mollusca > Gastropoda > Neogastropoda > Raphitomidae > Phymorhynchus > Phymorhynchus buccinoides. The sequence continues at coordinate 41,193,695 of CM065697.1, forward strand.
GACTGGGTAAAGAGCAACCCTTTCCATGATTATTCCCAAGTCCAGAGCAATTCTTTGCTCGCTGAGTGGTTTTCTGGCGATTGTTCGCGGTCATGACATGAGGCCTTGTGTAGGGAGAGGGTTGTTCCAATAGGAATTGTTTGGAAATAATTAAGGGGAGTAATTTCATGGTGTGTGGGAGTGATCTCGCCTAATTCAATCGGTCAAACAGGAGAAGTTACTCTACCTTCAGGTAGATCCCCAGCCGTCGCCTCATGTGTTTGAGGAGACACACATCATGTAGAACACAGTGCGTCATTCTAAATTTGATGTAATTTATATTTTTACATCACAGTTTGCAAGTTCTATCACTTTGTAGCAACTGGCCACCCCATATTTTTTTTTAAAAATGTTTGCAAGTCGCTGACTGGCATCTGCGGTTTCAAGCTTCGCCGCCATGGTTGCTATTGCTTTGAACGAGTAAGTCAAGGTAATTAACTGTAATTTTCACGAAGTGCTCTCCCCTTGTTTTTTTCCGAAAATCGTGTATTGGATGTTATTAGGTCTCATTGTTTAGATTGTTTCAGGTATTATGTTGTGAATATTGTGTTTTGATTACAGTGTCATACCTATGTGGTAGATTGGATTAATTTTATTATGTTATGCTGTTAATGAACTCGTTGATGGGATGGATTGTCGAATGAATTGGACTGGATGTTATGGTGGCATGATTTTTTTAATTTTACTGGACAGTTTGACATGAATAGGATGAACTGTTTTAATAAGACTCAGAATAAATTATGATGGAATCAATTTCAATGGGTATTATGTCATGAATAGGACAGAGTGTTTTATTGTTAAAGAAATTGCGCAGTTTCTATTCTGTTGTTTGTATTTTAACAAACAGTAAACATATAATGGCATGATTTTATAATGCCTTCATGCAATTTTGTGTTGTTCTTCTGGTTCTGTACGTTCTATAGCATGGCTGTGATGTTGGCCATTTAGACCAAAGCAAGAGTAAACAGCGCATATTCTGGCAAGTTCAAATTGTCAACTTTTTATTTTTCAGATTAAACTTGTTGATAGTACCAGTAGAGTATGGTCCTAAACCATTATAGGCAGGTTATGAGGCACTAGTTTGAATTTTTGTTTGGGGGGGGGCTTTTTTTTCCACAGTAAGCCTCTTGATCTCAAAGAGCTTAAAAGATTTTAATATTTTACCATAAAATAGTTAACATTTTTAAATCAGTAAACATCGTTTTATTTTTTGTCTGTTTATTAACCTCTTCGCTGCCCACGACGTATATATACGTCCTCTATAGCGCTTCAGTACTTGCCACCAACATATATATACGTCGCTGCTAAGTACTAAAGTAGTGATATTGCCGCGTTCAAAAATTGTGCGGTAAGCCGGCGGCGCATGCGCAAGTAGTAGGGGTTATGCACTGTGTAACATGTACCTGCATTGTTCATTTTTGGGGGGGTTGGGTTGGAGGGGGGCTTGGGGCATGTCGGTGAAGAAGAGCCTGCATAACGAGAAAGAGAACAGAAAAGGCAAGCAAAAACGTGTTGATCTCTTGAATAGTTTTCAGTTCTTACCAGTTGAAAGTCTGTTCTGTGGTGTGTTCATGTACAGAATGCTTGGAATGCGATACATATTTATTTACACGTGTAGAATTATGTTGTTGTTTTTTTGTTTAGATAATTGTGATAATACAGTGTAACCAGTATTTCAACAGTTGAGCGGAGTAATGCAGCATTTGATTTGTTAAAAATCAGACCTAAGCCGGAATACCATATGTAGGATTTTAAAGGCGAAAATCAATGTCAATAATCGCCCACGATTAAATTTTATTGCCACCAACAATAAAGTAAATCTGTACATATTATCTGCGATAATCGCAAGCAGTCAGTCAAAAAGCGCTGGTGATTTTATTTTTTCGCCTGGTGAAGTGAAAAAATAATTTTGTCGCCGTCGAAAATAATCAAAGTGGGCGGAGCTGAAACGTTACGCCATTCTTTTCAGCAAGCATGGCTTCCGAAAGTGCGTAACTTGTGATACTGGTGAAAAACGTTGCTTGCAATTCCATAGGCGCGATCAGGTTTTTTAGTGCGATGTTTAAATAGCACCATTGAAAATCGCCGGCAATTTTAGCATTGATAGAATGCAAGCAACTTTTTTCATCATTGTCGAAAGTCGCGGGCGATTTAAGCCAGCGAAAATAGCGCATATGGAATTCCAGCTTAACAATAACAACCTGTTTTATGGTTTACAGTCGGATGGATGAGTGGGATATGAGAGATGAGATGTTTGATGTTCAATGTATGGTGATAATTATGTTCATTGAATCTGTATTTTAAGCATTCCAAAGCCTGGCTGTTCCACTGTTCAGGCCACACTTTTATGAAGTCTCTTCTATGAAGAGTTATTCAAAATAGACAAAAAGTCTCTTCTATGAAGAGTTATTCAAAATATACATAAAAAGAAAGAAAGCCCCCCCCACCCCCGTGGGGATGCCGGGGGGTCTTTTGTATAAATAGTTCCCCCACCTTCTGGAAGTTCTGTGCTTGTAACTTCCTCTAATCTGTCACTCTCTTTGACTGTCTTTTCCCTTTGCTTACTATCATCTACTATCTTTCTGCCTTACCCGGTCCATTCTCCTGCCTTTTTTTCACGAAGCACTTTCCAAAAGATTTCCTCCAGCCGAAGTCGGACTTGCTGGGCCTAACTATTTTTTAGTTAGGTGCATAATGGCAGCATGACGCATCTCCGCTCATAATTGACAGGAAACTGTGAGTGATCGAAGAAGAAGAAGAAAGCAAGATTCAATTGGCAGCAAGCATTTTGTGCATTTAAAAGAAACCAAAGGCAACAAAACCAATTGTTTGTCTGCCATGAAAAGCTCAGGCTAAATGTGATAAATTTCAGTGAAAGAACGTGGTGAACTTTTTTGGGTTTTTTGTTGACATTTGTATATTTTTCAGAAAGTTTGGGATGTTTGTGTGATAATCTTTGTTCGAATATGAAATGGTATTTCTATTGCTGTGAATAAGATATTTTCAAAAGCTTGGGCTAAATGTTAGTATAAAATGTTTTTCAATGAAGCACAAATGGAAACTTTTTGTTTATTTTGTTGTTGAAATTGTAGCTGAAAACCTTAGATTAATGTGTGTTGTAAAGTTTCACCAAAGATGGATTGTGTTCATTTTGTAGCAAAGATTCTTTCCATAAAAGCTTAGCCTTATGCTAAAACAGTGAGTAATTAAAGCTTCAACCAAACATGAACGCTACTCATAGTAAGCATTAAAGGTATTATGTCCTGTATCCCAAAACTTGGTCAAAACACTTCTTTTTGTGAATTAACAACTACCAACAAACTCATTGCAATATATTTTGTGCCGTTCTTTTAATAGGTGGTTCAATTGCATTATTTACGCCTGACTGATCGCACCAGGCCAGAAATATTGATCGGACCAGCACCATCTTTGTTTATGTTTTTTCTGTGCTGTAAACGGCCCTCCCCTAAGCAACGCGAACAATGGCCAACCATGGCTACAGTACCGTAGGCTGCAAACGCAGAAGAATTCATCATGCCTGTTTAGTGTGCCGTTTCAGTTTGGGCCAAACTGAAGAAAATGATGATATAAGCTATCATCGATTCCCAAGTCTAGAAAAAACCCAGAGACGAATGGAGAGAGTTCGTTATCAAATGCTGCCCATTTCTCGGGTCAGATGTTGAAAACGATCACGATGTTATAAGCGGCTAAACTTCGTCTAAGAGTGAGGTCCCTTGTTTCTATAGCGTTGCCTCGGCACACTTGATCGCTAAAGTTCTCAAGCGTTTTGGAATCGCAACTTCGAAATTAATGATAAATCACACGTTTTATAAGGCAAGGGTCAACAAGAGAGACTGTGAAATCATCGCAGAGAATTGCTAGCAATTTAAAATGCCAGGTGCGAATACAATCGGAGCTTAGTGTTCAGTAGCGCTTTGTAAACTATTGAGCATTTTACCTAGCCATGTTTGGGAGCAGGGCTCCCAAAACCTAAAAATTGCCCACAATGAGTTGCGCGTGGTGCTTTTGAAAGTGCAAATTGAGGAAACCCGCCGTTTGATTTGGCTTGAATATCTTGGAAACTTTTTGTTATAATGTTATGCAATTATTTTTTAGGATGTTTGTTTGAGTTATCTCTACCCGTTTCTGCAATGAACAGCGTCATGACCTATTACCTTTAAAAGTTGGTGTTGAGTGGGATCATGTTTGATAAAAAACACACAAAAAAACCCACTTTTAGTTTTTGTCTGGTAAGACAAATTTTCGTGTGATAAGGTCTGACCAAAGATAATGGGGACATTTTTTTTTTAATGACGTGTTTGAAAGGGAAATTGATTTTGAAGTTTGTGACTCATGGTGAACTGCTTGTGTAGTCTTTTACAAGGTAGCCTCATCTTTAACTCTTTTAGCACCATTGGCGAATACATTCCCAAGACGTCACTCTACACTCCCACCAAATGCAAAGACATTCATTGCCAAGCACCCTGCCATGTGTTTGTCTGTTTTAGAGCTTATATTACCATTTCTTTCACTGAAGCACACACTAAAAAAATAAAAGTTGTTGTCGTACCCTGGCTTAAAGACTCCAGGGATCATCCTGACAGCCGAAGCACTTGAACACACTGGTACAAATGCACCTGCTAGGGTTGAGAACATTACGTGTGTGACTGTTTTTGATTACCCCGCCACATAGGCAGCCACACTTCGGAGGAGAAAAAAAAAAGTGACTCCCCTCTTGTGTCTGCTGAGATGCAACGGACAACCAAGAACGTCAAAAAGCGTTAGAAGAGTTAGGGTTTGTAGGGGTCCATTTAGGCAGCTTTAACCCCTTCACTGCCTTCTCTGTGTCTACTATGGGGTGTGTAATATCACTGATGATGTCATCACTTTTCATGTCATAGCGCTGGAATGATGGTTTTTGGTTTAGGCAAGTCAGGAAAGACATCTCTAGACCATTTTCTTAGATTGAGTCTAACAGGTCTCTTGTAAATTTTATAATTAAAAACAAAATCGATAATTTCTCAGTTTTCTTCTGGCAGTGAAGGGGTTAACTAATAACCCGGTGAAGTATCATTCTTTGCTAATCCTTCATGGAATGCATAAAATGACATATGTGAAGACTGATGAAGCAGGGTTGTATATGATTTGTTGATTTTGTTGTACATTGTGATGGGTTTAATTTTACTGTTGAGTTCAGTTATTTGTGGTTTTACATGTTGGATATTCATTTTTATCTATTTATATTACATTTTAGAGAATGCATTTTCAGAAGATCGGTGTTTTTTTTGCATTTATTTGTCATTTTTGTCTTGATGTATGCTCCCACTGGTATCGTTATCTCCCATTGGCAATGTTATCACTAAAGATTTATGAATGATTAGGCAAGTTTGTTGGAAATGAATGAAATACAGTGTATTATGCAATTTTGATTGCAGAATGCTGAATAGTTTATTAACATTTTTGTATTTAATTATTGTGTACCCATCCAGATTATTGTTGCTCAAATAGTGTTTGTATTACACGCATTTATGTATGTTATGGTCAGTAATAAATGTTGAACATGATGATAAAAATCTGTAAAAAAATGTTTTTATGTAATCTGTTTAATCAGTGTCATGGATTAACCAGAACGTACTGGTGTGTATATTAGTATTCCTAGCAAAGTTCATCATTCTGGAAGCATAATTACACATTGACATTTCCATTGAAACTATGAAAAAAAGTTAACGTGAGTAGTTAATTATTGGTGAGTAAATTGATACCACCCAGAGAGAAAGAGAATCAAAAGTCAGAGTCAAAGTCAAAATGATGTCATTATTAGGTCTCTGGCCCGTAACAATTGGAGAGAGAGAGAGAGAGAGAGAGAGAGAGAGAGAGAGAGAGAGAGAGAGAGAGAGAGAGAGAGTGAGTGTGTGTGTGTGTGTGTGTGTGTGTGTGTGTGAGAGAGAAATGTAAATTTCTGTCTTGATATAATAAAGTATGAGTGATTGATTGATTGATGTTTACATGTAAACTGTTCAACTGATCAGAAGAAAATTGGCAGGGTGATGGACAGAGATAGAGTTTTTGTGTGTTTCGTTTTTTGGTCCATGTTTACGTGTGACATAAAGACGTGATCAGAAAATTTGAAATCCCCAAACATGATTTTGACCCCTTTTATTCTGTTTGCCTGCCTCTCGTCATGCACTCAGGCATTCATTCTGTCTCTCCTCCTCTCTTTATTGTGTTTGCCTGCCTCTCGTCGTGCACTCAGGCATTCATTCTGTCTCTCCTCCTCTCTTTATTGTGTTTGCCTGCCTCTCGTCGTGCACTCAGGCATTCATTCTGTCTCTCCTCCTCTCTTTATTGTGTTTGCCTGCCTCTCGTCGTGCACTCAGGCATTCATTCTGTCTCTCCTCCTCTCTTTATTGTGTTTGCCTGCCTCTCGTCGTGCACTCAGGCATTCATTCTGTCTCTCCTCCTCTCTTTATTGTGTTTGCCTGCCTCTCGTCGTGCACTCAGGCATTCATTCTGTCTCTCCTCCTCTCTTTATTGTGTTTGCCTGCCTCTCGTCGTGCACTCAGGCATTCATTCTGTCTCTCCTCCTCTCTTTATTGTGTTTGCCTGCCTCTCGTCGTGCACTCAGGCATTCATTCTGTCTCTCCTCCTCTCTTTATTGTGTTTGCCTGCCTCTCGTCGTGCACTCAGGCATTCATTCTGTCTCTCCTCCTCTCTTTATTGTGTTTCGTCGTGCACTCAGGCATTCATTCTGTCTCTCCTCCTCTCTTTATTCCGTTTGCCTGCCTCTCGTCGTGCACTCAGGCATTCATTCTGTCTCTCCTCCTCTCTTTATTGTGTTTGCCTGCCTCTCGTCGTGCACTCAGGCATTCATTCTGTCTCTCCTCCTCTCTTTATTGTGTTTGCCTGCCTCTCGTCGTGCACTCAGGCATTCATTCTGTCTCTCCTCCTCTCTTTATTGTGTTTGCCTGCCTCTCGTCGTGCACTCAGGCATTCATTCTGTCTCTCCTCCTCTCTTTATTGTGTTTGCCTGCCTCTCGTCGTGCACTCAGGGCATTCATTCTGTCTCTCCTCCTCTCTTTATTGTGTTTGCCTGCCTCTCGTCGTGCACTCAGGCATTCATTCTGTCTCTCCTCCTCTCTTTATTGTGTTTGCCTGCCTCTCGTCGTGCACTCAGGCATTCATTCTGTCTCTCCTCCTCTCTTTATTCTGTTTGCCTGCCTCTCGTCGTGCACTCAGGCATTCATTCTGTCTCTCCTCCTCTCTTTATTGTGTTTGCCTGCCTCTCGTCGTGCACTCAGGCATTCATTCTGTCTCTCCTCCTCTCTTTATTGTGTTTGCCTGCCTCTCGTCGTGCACTCAGGCATTCATTCTGTCTCTCCTCCTCTCTTTATTGTGTTTGCCTGCCTCTCGTCGTGCACTCAGGCATTCATTCTGTCTCTCCTCCTCTCTTTATTGTGTTTGCCTGCCTCTCGTCGTGCACTCAGGCATTCATTCTGTCTCTCCTCCTCTCTTTATTGTGTTTGCCTGCCTCTCGTCGTGCACTCAGGCATTCATTCTGTCTCTCCTCCTCTCTTTATTGTGTTTGCCTGCCTCTCGTCGTGCACTCAGGCATTCATTCTGTCTCTCCTCCTCTCTTTATTGTGTTTGCCTGCCTCTCGTCGTGCACTCAGGCATTCATTCTGTCTCTCCTCCTCTCTTTATTGTGTTTGCCTGCCTCTCGTCGTGCACTCAGGCATTCATTCTGTCTCTCCTCCTCTCTTTATTGTGTTTGCCTGCCTCTCGTCGTGCACTCAGGCATTCATTCTGTCTCTCCTCCTCTCTTTATTGTGTTTGCCTGCCTTTATTGTGTTTGCCTGCCATCTCGTCGTGCACTCAGGCATTCATTCTGTCTCTCCTCCTCTCTTTATTGTGTTTGCCTGCCTCTCGTCGTGCACTCAGGCATTCATTCTGTCTCTCCTCCTCTCTTTATTCTGTTTGCCTGCCTCTCGTCGTGCACTCAGGCATTCATTCTGTCTCTCCTCCTCTCTTTATTGTGTTTGCCTGCCTCTCGTCGTGCACTCAGGCATTCATTCTGTCTCTCCTCCTCTCTTTATTGTGTTTGCCTGCCTCTCGTCGTGCACTCAGGCATTCATTCTGTCTCTCCTCCTCTCTTTATTGTGTTTGCCTGCCTCTCGTCGTGCACTCAGGCATTCATTCTGTCTCTCCTCCTCTCTTTATTGTGTTTGCCTGCCTCTCGTCGTGCACTCAGGCATTCATTCTGTCTCTCCTCCTCTCTTTATTGTGTTTGCCTGCCTCTCGTCGTGCACTCAGGCATTCATTCTGTCTCTCCTCCTCTCTTTATTGTGTTTGCCTGCCTCTCGTCGTGCACTCAGGCATTCATTCTGTCTCTCCTCCTCTCTTTATTTGTGTTTGCCTGCCTCTCGTCGTGCACTCAGGCATTCATTCTGTCTCTCCTCCTCTCTTTATTCTGTCTCTCCTCCTCTCTTTATTCCGTTTGCCTGCCTCTCGTCGTGCACTCAGGCATTCATTCTGTCTCTCCTCCTCTCTTTATTGCCTCTCGTTTGCCTGCCTCTCGTCGTGCACTCAGGCATTCATTCTGTCTCTCCTCCTCTCTTTATTCCGTTTGCCTGCCTCTCGTCGTGCACTCAGGCATTCATTCTGTCTCTCCTCCTCTCTTTATTCCGTTTCTGCCTCTCGTCTGCACTCAGGCATTCATTCTGTCTCTCCTCCTCTCTTTATTCCGTTTGCCTGCCTCTCGTCGTGCACTCAGGCATTCATTCTGTCTCTCCTCCTCTCTTTATTGTGTTTGCCTGCCTCTCGTCGTGCACTCAGGCATTCATTCTGTCTCTCCTCCTCTCTTTATTGTGTTTGCCTGCCTCTCGTCGTGCACTCAGGCATTCATTCTGTCTCTCCTCCTCTCTTTATTGTGTTTGCCTGCCTCTCGTCGTGCACTCAGGCATTCATTCTGTCTCTCCTCCTCTCTTTATTGTGTTTGCCTGCCTCTCGTCGTGCACTCAGGCATTCATTCTGTCTCTCCTCCTCTCTTTATTGTGTTTGCCTGCCTCTCGTCGTGCACTCAGGCATTCATTCTGTCTCTCCTCCTCTCTTTATTGTGTTTGCCTGCCTCTCGTCGTGCACTCAGGCATTCATTCTGTCTCTCCTCCTCTCTTTATTGTGTTTGCCTGCCTCTCGTCGTGCACTCAGGCATTCATTCTGTCTCTCCTCCTCTCTTTATTGTGTTTGCCTGCCTCTCGTCGTGCACTCAGGCATTCATTCTGTCTCTCCTCCTCTCTTTATTGTGTTTGCCTGCCTCTCGTCGTGCACTCAGGCATTCATTCTGTCTCTCCTCCTCTCTTTATTGTGTTTGCCTGCCTCTCGTCGTGCACTCAGGCATTCATTCTGTCTCTCCTCCTCTCTTTATTGTGTTTGCCTGCCTCTCGTCGTGCACTCAGGCATTCATTCTGTCTCTCCTCCTCTCTTTATTGTGTTTGCCTGCCTCTCGTCGTGCACTCAGGCATTCATTCTGTCTCTCCTCCTCTCTTTATTGTGTTTGCCTGCCTCTCGTCGTGCACTCAGGCATTCATTCTGTCTCTCCTCCTCTCTTTATTGTGTTTGCCTGCCTCTCGTCGTGCACTCGGGCATTCATTCTGTCTCTCCTCCTCTCTTTATTGTGTTTGCCTGCCTCTCGTCGTGCACTCAGGCATTCATTCTGTCTCTCCTCCTCTCTTTATTGTGTTTGCCTGCCTCTCGTCGTGCACTCAGGCATTCATTCTGTCTCTCCTCCTCTCTTTATTGTGTTTGCCTGCCTCTCGTCGTGCACTCAGGCATTCATTCTGTCTCTCCTCCTCTCTTTATTGTGTTTGCCTGCCTCTCGTCGTGCACTCAGGCATTCATTCTGTCTCTCCTCCTCTCTTTATTGTGTTTGCCTCTTTATTGTGTTTGCCTGCCTCTCGTCGTGCACTCAGGCATTCATTCTGTCTCTCCTCCTCTCTTTATTGTGTTTGCCTGCCTCTCGTCGTGCACTCAGGCATTCATTCTGTCTCTCCTCCTCTCTTTATTGTGTTTGCCTGCCTCTCGTCGTGCACTCAGGCATTCATTCTGTCTGTCTCCTCCTCTCTTTATTGTGTTTGCCTGCCTCTCGTCGTGCACTCAGGCATTCATTCTGTCTCTCCTCCTCTCTTTATTGTGTTTGCCTGCCTCTCGTCGTGCACTCGGGCATTCATTCTGTCTCTCCTCCTCTCTTTATTCTGTTTGCCTGCCTCTCGTCGTGCACTCAGGCATTCATTCTGTCTCTCCTCCTCTCTTTATTGTGTTTGCCTGCCTCTCGTCGTGCACTCAGGCATTCATTCTGTCTCTCCTCCTCTCTTTATTGTGTTTGCCTGCCTCTCGTCGTGCACTCAGGCATTCATTCTGTCTCTCCTCCTCTCTTTCGCTCTCTTTCCCTCTTTTTCTCACCCCCCCTCTCTCTCTCTCTGTGAAAAATCAACAATGATTAGAGAATAGAGTAATTGTTAGTAGATTTATGCATTGCTCACCGCCTTTATTTTCCAGTCTCAAGTTTGTTATTTGCAAATTGTTATTCTGATGCAAATGTGAAGTACATTATTTATATCCAGCTGTGATTTTGTTACTATACTACATGGATGCATGGCAGTAGTTTACACCTTAATTTAATCAAATTTGCTCAGGTACTGGAAACTATTGTTACATTCAAGTCCCAAAATGTTAAAAAAATTGTCTTTTATTGAATAGTAAAGGACATGCAAACTGCACATACATTCAGATGCATTTGTTTTTTAATTGCACATATGTATATTGTTGAATTTTACAGAAAAAAATATAAAGAAGAAAAAAAAACCTGACTAAATTTTACATTGGTGTTTGCTTGTGCCCATGTTTTTGAAGGTGTGTGTGTGTGTGTGTGTGTGTGTGTGTGTGTGTGTGTGTGTGTGTGTGTGTGTGTGTGTGTGCGTGTGTGTGTGTCCATTTTTGTTATTGTTTCTCTTTTGGTTTTTGCTGTGTGCGTGTGCTGGGTTTATTTCAAAACAACACCGGAGAATTTTAAAATTGTGTTTTAAGTACACAAACTTTTACAAACACACATACCTGACACGGTGTAGAGAGGCACAGAGGTAACGTGTTCGCCTTGTGCACAATGAACCCGAGTTTTAACCTGGGTACAGGGGATTTGTCCTCTCACTCAGTGCACTAAGACTTATGGTCTGAACGTGGAGTTTTTCGGATGACAATAAACCGAGGTCCCATGTGCCCATGTACTTAGCACACATTAAACCCAGTGGCAATGAAAACAGTTGTCATTTGGTCAAAATTTACTAAACACCCCCCCCTCCCCCTTGACATAAATCAAATCAAAGTGCACACACACGTTAGCATTCATAACGCATTCAAACAAAATGCACACGCACGCACGCGCACGCACACACACACACACACACACACACACACACACACACACACACAAGCGCTTAGAGATCGAAGAATAAGCGCTCAAGAAAAATTTCTTTATAAATAAATCAAACGCAGTGTTTCATTGTGCCAATCAAACACAGGTCCAAATCCAGGTCCACTATTTCCAATGTTAAAAAAAAAAAAAGGGGTTGTCGCAAATACACACTCTCATAGTAGCGAGCGGCAGATTTGCACGAGCTACACTTTTGACTGCGACAGGTGATCGGAGTGTCATTTCTACCATTTCCATAGCCTCTTAGTTCCCGGACGCCGGACACATCATGATCATACGTTCAAGCCACGGATGTTGAAAAGAAGGGAGCGGCTTCTATTTATGTCTGTGCAAGCTGATGACGGGAACTTAAATATAGTAACTGCATGTCGAAATAAATACGGAAGTTGAAAGGAAGCAAAACACAAGTAGATCTAGATCTATCCCTGAAACGGTTGATCGCTGAACCAAGACTATCCGAGTAACTGATCATCACTAAGGTAAGCTACAGCGATTACTGTGGGCAAAATGTACATTATGATTATTGTGTTCGTCTATGTTCTCATTCATTGTGAGTAACCTGCCAATGAGTCTAAAAGTAAAACTAAGTAAAAGCTGGGGAAATATTGATCAGCTGATAGAATTAGAATGTCTCTCGTCTGAGATTAGTGAGAAGGAAAATCAGTGTTAATTCCTATGCTCACATGTACGCAGAGGGGAGACCAGTGAAAATTCAAAAACCTCCTGGACAAAGACCCAAACCTTAGTAAATTAAAATACCAGTATGACTAATAGTAATAGTCTACCAAAACCGTCACAGCTGTGCCAACCCCCCAAAAAAGGAAAAGAAAAGACACTTGAGAGGCCGTGAGGCCTAATCGTCTTAATCTACCTGACCTGACCATGGCTCTTATGGCGCATTGGAACACCACCGGAATCCCTCTTTTTCAGTCTTTTTTTTCTTCAAAAGGTGCCAGAATGGTCAGCTCATTGACCGTGGGCCCTCAAGAGAAGAAGAAGAAGCCAGTGCGTCACAAAATGTAGCAAATTTTCACCTGATGTACAACAAAAACAAGCATATTATTATTATTAAATAAACCATGACAAAGAGAGACCCCGTAATCAACCCAGCCGACAAAGGCGAACAAGTGTCAGGTTTGTGAGTGTGCGGGTTCGAATCCAGCTCAGGTCGCAGTGCTAGTGGTGTGTCCTTGGGAAAGGCACTTCACTCTTGTGTTCCTCACTCCACCCAGGTGTAGATCATGGGTACCTGACGTCAGTTTTGGGGAAAAGTCCTTCGGATGAGACTTAAAACCGAGGTCCCGTGTGCGAACACATGCACAAAGATCTTACGCACACGCTAAAGCCCGTCCCACTATTCGTTAGGAATAGGAGTATGGTAGAATGGATGACATGAAATCACATAGCATGCAAACTGTGCGCCAAAATTGCAGTCTAAGCGAAGACTTTGAGCAGGATAAACATCCCCAATAGGAAGAAGAAGAACCTCAACAGGCCTAGGGCCTTCAACGAGGAACCACCTGTGTATTGGCCACTGATGGTAGGGTTCCGCTCTCCCTCCGTCAGCGACCGACTCTCTCTGCTTTCAAAGCTAACCTCAAAACCCACCTGTTCCCCCGTCATTAAAGCTCCTTTCTCTTTATCTTCTCTCTCTTGCCATTAGGTCTGTTTCTGCTATATTCCATTTATGTTATCTGTGTGTGTTCGCGTTGTATTGCGTTTGTGTTTGAATGTGCTTTGAATGCTAACGTGTGTGTGCGCTTTGATTTGATTTCTATCAAGATTCAGCGCCGTATAAATACTGTATGTTGTTGTTGTTGTTATTAACGCCCTTGACAGCAAGAGTTAAGCTCTTGTTGATCAGTATCTAAAAGTGCATTCACTCTTGCAAACGGCAGCCATCAAGTGGCCTCAAAGTCAAATAGGGTTATTGGTGAGAGTTATGCCCTTGTTTGGTTAGTACTCAACCATTTTCTCCCACCCACCAAGGGCATTCACTCTTGCAAAAGGTGTTCTTTGCAGTGGCCAATAGTACTGGTGGGGCAGTGGGTGGATGCCTCATGCCTCCATACGGGGGGAGCTTGATCACCCCGTACCCTCCTCTAGTCTCTCTTCAAAAAAATAGTTCCCCCACCTTCTTGATGTTCTGTGCTTGTAACTTCCTCTAATCTGCCACTCTCTTTGACTTATGCCTTTTCCCTTTACTTTCTATCATCTATCTTTCTGATTTATTGGCCCATTAAAAAAAAACCTTCCAAATATTTTTTCTCCTTTGAGCTCCTCTGAAATCGGAATGTGTCGGCTGTACGCAGAGGGGAGACCAGTGAAAACTGAAAACTGGACACATACATACCTTACCCATTATGGCCATATGGCCTGGGAATGCGGAAGAAGAGGTAGAAGAAGAAATATATAGTACTGAAATATGAAGGTGACTCTCTAAACATGTAGAGGCATATTTTATATTTTATGATTCTGACCTCACTTTGAAGCTATAATTAATTAACGCTGAGAATGTATGGTTTTAGGGGATGCAATGTGATAATTGTTTTTATAGAGGAACAAAAATAATGTGTAAGAACCAGTCTGTTCCTTTTCTTCAGTTTTTCAGCTAACCCTGTGCTGTCTGTGTTTTCAAGACCAAAAGGAACTGCTTTAAATACTTTGCCCTCTCAAGGAACCTGGGCCTGTATTCACGTTGAGATAGCATGAGACTTAGCATCATGCTAACTTAGAAGCTCTTCCAAAAGTCCTATTAAATCCTATAGGACATTGGAAGAGCTTCTAAGTTAGCATCATGCTAAGTCTCATGCTATCTCAACGTGAATACAGGCCCTGATGTTTTTTCTTGTTGCTCTTCTCCCATTAACTAAGTATGCACAATCAATGGTTTCATTTTTTGATACTGTTATTGTCAAAGCCCAAAGGCCATACAACATTAAATAGGATCAACATGATCTTGGAGGATGTTAGAGAAGAAAGAAGTTGCAATCTTAAAAACAACAACATTTTAATGATGCATGCATTTGGTCACTGGTGTGTGTGTGTGTGTGTGTGTGTGTGTGTGACCTGTGTGTGTGTGTGTGTGTGTGTGTGACCTGTGTGTGTGTGTGTGTGTGTGTGTGCAGGCGTGTGCGTGCGAAGAAGAACAAGAACCAGATTTTATTGTCATAGAACCTTTCAATGTTATTGACATGATGATAGATCTTCATGTATGCAATATAGGAATAATTACATTGGTGTTTATAATTAGCCCCACGTTGGAAAAAAAAAAGTGGAAACATTTTAAGACAAATGAAATCTTCTAACGTGGTCTTGGAGTGTATCTTTATGAAATAAATCACTTGGTTTTAAGGTTGACCACATTGGAAAGATTCTAGATATATCTTCATAAAATGGCATCTTACATCATTATAATATAAAACACAATGATCTAATAAGTGTAGTTAATCTTCGATCACACAACAAACTGAACACAACCTGTGTGTGTGTGTGTGAACAGAAAATGGCTGACAGTGGGAGAAAGGAAATCAAACGTGAAGATGTCAAGTTGCCTGAGGACCAGAAGGAGCGTCTGGCTTTTGTCTTGTACAACGTCCTGACACCAGAGGTTAGTAGACGTACATTGAAATCTTCTTTATTCCCAGGCCATAATGGGTAAGGTACTTATGCGTCCGATTTTCAGTTCTCACTGGCCTCCCTGCTGCATGCAGCTGACAGTGATACATTTCGATTTCAGAGGAGGTCAAGGGAGAAAAATATTTGGAAGATATGTTTTGGGGAAAAAGGCAGGAGAATGGTCCAATAAGTCAGAAATATAGTAGATGACAGAAAGCAAAGAGAAAAGGCAGAGATAAAGAGAGTGACAGATTATAGGATAGGAAGTTACAAGTACAGAACTAAGTTCTATGTGGTGGAACTATTTGTATGAAAGACCCCCCAGTATCCCCACGGGGAGAGATTCGTGGAGGGGGAGGGGTTGTCCAGCTCCCTGTATGGAGGCACGAAGCATCCACCCACTGCCCTGATAAATTGAAATAAAGTAAATAAAAAAATTAGTAAGTAAATTAAGCCTGTTTTTGACAGGGCATGGGTCATTTGTTTCCTACATCATTTACAGTTTGCTTACCACATTTTTGAGACTAGAAGGCGATTCTTTCCCCCCAGACAGAGACCCTTGTGCCTTATAAAATCACTGATGATACAGTATTAACCCTTTCACCGCCAGCCATTTTTCAGCCAAAACTGTCCATTAAAAAATTACCTGGGTAGAGAACACAATCCACCTGCAGTATTGGGGATTCTTCTGTGACAGATATAAAATAAGGTCTACCCTTACTTCCCAAAACTAAGACAATAGGGTCTTTGGATAAAAGACCCCAATTTGATGCCTTTTAGTGACGTAGGTGTTAAATCACTGTGGTGCTAAAATGCGACTTTGGCGGTGAAAGGGTTAAAGTAAGACAGTGTCATAACAAAATGTGAATTTTGTCTAAACTTTGGGGGGTGTACCTTATATAGTCAGAAAAATATGGCACCCATGTTATCATTATTTGTTAACTGCATGTTGAGAGTAAGGCCGGTGTCATGATAAATAAGTACCTGTCATTAAATATCTACCTCTCGCATGAGAACTGTACCCATCTAACCCTAACCCTATCCCTAACCCTAACCCTATCCCTAACCCTAACCTTATCCCTAACCATGGAAAGAACCAAGAAATAGAGCAGGAGGGTGTAAATCTACATATTTGCCAAGAAATCGATGTACAAAGCCATGCACTTAGTTTCGTAAAATTCACAATGGCGGACAAACAAACGATTCTGATTGGCTACGCTAGGACTACTTCCGGCTAGGACTACTTATCTCATAGAGGTAAAAATACACCGCCACACCGGGTTCACATTAGACGCGTAAGTTCCGTACAGAAAACCCTAAATAAGTGGAACAAAGAAGGATAAAAGCTTACACATATCGGGGAAATTTGGACACGTGTTTCAATTATTTATGGATTGTGCACGCATGGAATATCTGTTTATGTGTGTACACGGCCTTAGTCTATTGATGCGTAACCCCATGTGTCATTGACTGAGTCCCCCCCCCCCCCCCATGGGAATACCAGGGGATCTTTTGTACGAATAATTTTCAAAGAATTTTCTTCTGGAAGTTCTGTGCTTATACCTTCATCTAATCTCTCACTCTCTCTGATTCTGCCTTTTCCCTTTGCTTACTGTCATCTACTATTAGTACTATCTGTCTACTTACCCGGTCCATTCTCCTGCTTTTTCCCCAGAAAATTCATGCAAAGATTTTCTCTGGCCGAAGACGGACATGCTGGGCCTGACTATTTCTTAGTTAGGCGCATAGCGGCAGCATGACACATCTGCATTCATAACTGACAGGAAAGTGTGTGATCGATCGATAAAGAATGAAGAAGAAGATTTGAGTTTGAATGCTTAATTAAATTCGTTGGTGTTGTCAGTTCTTGTGTTTTGCTTTCAGGAATGCAAGGACTACGTCAAGATGACAGAGACAAAGGGCTATGAACAGGCACTGGTCAATGTAGGCTTTGGCAGGTTAGTGGAGAGAGAGATATATATATATTATGAGCATTATGGTCATCAAGATGATGGAGACAAAGGGCTATGAACAGGCACTGGTCAATGTAGGCTTTGGCAGGTTAGTGGAGAGAGAGACAGAGAGAGAGATTATGAGCATAAGACCTGGTTCACATTAAACATGTAAGTTCCGTACGGAAAACCCTGAATAAGTGGAAGAAAGAAGGATAAAAGTTTACGCATATAGGGGAAATTTGGACACGTGCACAAATCTCTTCCCTTCTTTGTTTCACTTATTTATGGATTGCGCACAGGTTTCCGCATGGAATATCCGCTTATGTGTGTACACGGCCTTAGGGTGCTCAGGAGTTTTGATGTAATTCTATGTCTATCTAAAAAAATTTTTTTTTTTTTTTTAATGTGGCTTTTAAAAAATTGCTGTGAATTTTTCTGTACCACTCACTACTGCTGTTTTAAGGCTCACAATGCATTTTTATTTTAACAAAAAAATAGAGAAAATCCAGACCTGGATCTGAGAAACATACACACACACCACACCACACCACAACACATACACATGGTTTTCAAAGAAGCTTCTTGTTTAAGATTCTCCCACCCTACGTCATTGTTATTTCAGAGACTTTTTAAATTGCCGCTGGGAGTCCATCTGATTTGACTCATGGTGATGTGCGTATTACAGTATTCTAACTATTATGGGCTACACAGACATAGTTTCTGTTGTTGTTATCATTCCCTGGCTTAAAGACTCCAGGGATCATCCCAACAGCCGAAGGAAGCACTTGAACACTATGGTACAAATATACTAGCTAGGGATGAGAGCATTATGTGTGTGACCGTTTTTTGATTCCCCGCCAAGTGGGCAGCCAAACTCCGACTTCGGAGGATTTTAGACTGATGATGTTATGCTAGGAACTTGTCATGGTTTAAAGCAATCCCTGCACAAGCATGTAGAACATAACATTTTGATGTAGCCTTGGTGTTCTAGCTTATGCCTAAGGCGATGTTTCTGTTTTATTACAAATAATAAGCTATAAAGGTACTTTAGTTTCTGTTTTATTACATAATAAAGAACTTTTATTGTCATGATTTTCTGAAAATTGTTTTCTTTCTCTATTTTTACTCTACAACGTATCTGTAATTTTGGTGGTTGCTATTTTTTCTTTCTCCAAGAAATATCAGAAAATGTGAACAAATAATAAATAAAAGACTTTTCTTTGATATGATGAATGAAATATTTTATTTTTGTCATGGTAAAGAAATGTTCATTTTTGACTTCTTTCTTCTTCTTCTTCTTCTGCGTTCCCAGGCCATAGGGCCATAATGGGTAAGATACGTACAGAGGAGAACTGATGACTCAAAAACACTGGATAACTCACAATAATGTTTGGGTCACAGTATAATAATCTATGTTGAAGAGTCTTCTTAATGAAAAATATTGGCTATCTCAAAATAAAATTTCAGTCCCTTCAATTTTGACATAAGCGATTTTCACTGTATGTGTCCGGTTTTCAATTTTCACTGGTCTCCCCGCTGCATACAGTCAACACATTCTGAAATATAGCAAATAATATGATAGAAAGCAAAGGGAAAAGGCAGAGTCAAAGAGAGTGGCAGATTAGAGGAAGTTACAAGCACAGAGCTTCCAGAAAGGTGGGGGAACTATTTTTATGAAAGACCCCCCCCCCCCCCCCGGTATCCCCACGGGGATCATTTTGGACAAGAGAAATGAAAAGATTGATTTATGCTGTGCAGGCAGAAGTTGATGACGGACGTTCGTAACAGCGACCGCTGCATTGTCGACAGTGAGGAGGAGGCCGACAAAATCTGGCAGCGAATCAAACCCTTCATCCCTACCGAGTGGGAAAAGCACAGTGTGATTGGGTTGAATGAAAGGTAAAGTGAGTGGTGGTATCTGCATTGAGTGTGAATACAAATATATACCATATATTTCGGATCATTAGGCACTGTTGTGTATAAGACGAATAGGGCAATTTTCAAGAAAAATCTGGAAAAAAATTATAGCAAAAGGCATCCTTGTTTATAAGGTGCAAAAGAAAGTCAAACTTTGAAGTCCGTATGCGTCCTGTAAACGCTTACCGACCGCCATTATGCTGTCAAAAACGAGAGTTGGCTCCTCTTTCAAATAATCGAACTTCCGTTTGTGCTGCTTCCTGTTGTTGTGTTTGGACAATTCTGCGCAAAAACTTATAGAATTATGGCATTTAAAGCTCTACAACGATGCTTTTTACATGCATGTGTTGGACGGTATCTTGGACGATAATAGGGATTTTGAAGCATTTTAACGTGAGTATTCGTCGACGACCCATGACCGCTTTTGATGTTTGACTCACAGTAGACTGTACTGAACACGGCAATCGTTGCTTCTCTTCTCACGAAAAAGGCAGAGTCAAAGAGAGTGGCAGATTAGAGGAAGTTACAAGCACAGAACTTCCAGAAGGTGGGGGAACGTTTTTTACGAAAGACCCCCCCGGTATCCCCACGGGGGAGTACAGTCTGCTGCAAATTAAGATTGTAACTTTTTTAGTATTGTAGCGTTTCGTTTTGCATTACGTATTAATGTCAAAGCCTTGCATTTTAATTTGATACGTTTTATCCTGTATGCTTATTATTGCTGTGTTTTTCGTCTTTAATTTTATGTTGCTGACGTACTCTGGCTAAAAGACTCCAGGGATCATCCCAACATCCGAAGCTCTTGAACACTATGGTAAAAATGCATCAGCTAGGGATGAGAACATTACATGTGTGACCGTTTTCGATTATCCCGCCACGAGGGCAGCCACACTCCGTCTTCGGGGAAATTTATTTTTATAACGACTGCTGTGTTTGGATGCAGGTTGCGGTTCCTTCGCTACGATAAGGGCCAGTACTTCAACCCCCACTTCGATGGAAGTTACGCCCGCAGCAACGGAGAGATCAGCTTTATCACTGTGCAACTTTACCTCAATGAGGTAAGGGAGATAATTTTTTGTTGGGGGTGGGGGGGGGGGGGGGGGGGGTGGTTCCCATCTTCTAGGACCTACAGTGGCAATGCTGAGCCATGGGTGCTACTCTTTCATTTTTACACTGGTTTCAGTATTTTTAGTTTTACAAGAAACTGAACTTCATTTTTTTTTAATTCATCAAAAATATTTTTGGGACCACAATCGATTTGGGGCGTTTTGAACTTAGTCTAGTTGTTCTATCTTGGAAGCTTACAAAAGCTATGTAATAATTTTACAAGGCTTATCAAACTCAAACTGTCTCTATCATTTTAACTGTCTGTCTCGCTATCTCTCTCTCTCTTAAGAAGTTGCTGCCCTGAATCGTCCGACGGGGCTCTGCCCCTGTACCCTGCCGGGGCCATGGGTCCTTGGACCCCTGCCTTTCAGTTTTTTCATTTGGGGGAGTTGCACCCATGTTTCCCCTTTTCTTATTCCTCGTCTTCCTCTTCCTTTTCTTCTTTCTGTCGCTATTTCTGTTCCTGATGATTGTTGATACAGACAACCCCCTATTTTACGACCCTCTGTTAAGCGACCACCTCTCATTTGAGACCGGATTTGTTGGCACGGATGCATTTTACTATGTAAACGACCTCTCTTAAACGACTTCCTCTAAAACGCGACTTACGATGTCTCCTGTTGCCATTTTGTTGGTTTTTACGACCGTTGTTGTCATGTCTCTGCATAGACTTCGATCAAAGGGAAACAATGATCTTGTGTCAAGGGCCTGAAAGCGGAGTCGCTTCCCTTGTTGTAGAAAAGATGGCGGAAAGCGTAGGAAAAGCACGAAAACCACTGACTTTGAAAAAGAAAACCACTGACTTTGGACGAGAGTGGAGGTGATTAACAGAAGTCGGCGAAGCGAAACTGTAATACATCGATTGCACAATCCTATGGAGTTGGAAAGACCCAAATCCAGTTTTAATATGTCATTGTATGTGTGCATGAAGAAGAGAGTATGAACTGTGCTGAACTTTTTCTTTCTACGGCTGCCAGTGAAAACCTCCGTCATACGACCCCTCCAATTTATGACCGATTTTTCCGGACATTTTGGAAGTCTTAAAATAGAGGTTTGTCTGTAACAAATGATCTTGTGTGCAGGGATTTAAAGGGGGCAGCACCACCTCCATGTCTCCTGTTGCTATTTCTGTTCCTGATGATTGTTGATAACAGATGATCTTGTGTGCAGGGATTTAAAGGGGGCAGCACCACCTCCATGTCTCCTGTTGCTATTTCTGTTCCTGATGATTGTTGATAACAGATGATCTTGTGTGCAGGGATTTAAAGGGGGCAGCACCACCTTCATGTCGCTGGACAAGAAACAGACACGCGAGGTGGTCCCTAAAACAGGTTAGGTTAGGTTAGGTACATTATAGTCACAGAGGCGTCTCTGTCAAATTCGGGTTGCTCCCACCTGGAGAGCGCGTCTCAGCCAGAGGCGCGCCACCCGATTTTGTTGTTGCATACAATGTTTGTGTGACTAATGAAGAAAGGGAGGGGGGTAAATTTTGACCAAATGACAACTTTTTCGTTGCCACTGGGTTTAACGTGTGCTAAGTGCATGGGCATACGTGGCCTCGGTTTATCGTCTCATTCGAAAGACTCCACGTTCAGACCGCAAGGCCTAGTGCAAAGTGAGAGGAAAAATCCCCTGTACCCAGGTTCGAACTCGGGTTTACTTGACACGAAGCGAACGCGCTACCACTGTGCCACTCTACACTCAGGTAGGATGAAAGAATTCTAAACGTCTTCTTCTTCTTCAATCGTTCAGACAGTTTCCTGTCTGTTATGAGCGCAGATGCGTCATGCTGCCGTTATGTGCCTAAGTAAGAAACAATTAGGCCCAGCATGTCCGACTTCAGCTGGAGGAAATGTTTTTTAAAGTGTTTCTTGAAAAAAGGCAGGAGAATGGATCGGAAAGGAAGAAAGATAGTAGATGACAGCAAGCAAAGGGAAAAGGCACAGTCAAAGAGTGACAATTAGTGGAAGTTACAAGCACAGAACTTCCAGAAGGTGGGGGAACTATTTATGCAAAAGACCCACCGGTATCCCCACAGGGGTTCTAAACGTCTCATTGAAACGATTTACCATGCAAGAAAAAAACCTAACCATTGCTTGCAAAATGACTCGGAGCAATATGAGTATTTGGATTTTGGTATATTCTAGTCACAGAGACTAATCTCTGTGAAATTCGGGCTGCTCTCCCCTGGAGAGCTTGTCTCCGCAAGTGCAGCGCATATCCAATTAAAATTTTTTTTTTTTTGGGGGGCACAGGGTGAGGAGGGTGTGTGGACACACTTGGAAAACCTAGCTATCAATTTGGTCATACCAGGCAGCGGGATTTTTCCCTGCTCTTACCAACTTTCAACTGCCGTGGGATTTTTACGTGCGTAAAGCGCACGGGTCAGACTAGCTTTAAGTCCCCATCCCTACGTTCAGTTCGATTTTCCTGTCAAACTAGAAAGAAAGGGCAGTCACGCATTACATTTGGCAGGCGAACGTTTTGACCACTCTGTGCTATCTGTCTCCCTTAGTAGGATACATAGATGCAGAACGTTCACATGCATATTCTTGAGTATGAATTTATGGCGCATGCTCCAGAAGGTCCAGAATAGTGCCGCCAGACTTGTCTGCAGAACATCTAGACGTCAGCATGTCACTCCTCTGTTGCAGTCCCTCCACTGGCTCCCGGTTCAGAGTCGCATTGACTATAAGCTGGCTTCCATCTGTTTCTCTTCTGTCTCTGGTACTGGACCACAATATCTTTCTGACATTCTACACATCTACACCCCATCCCGTCAACTTCGTTCTTCTGCTGACACTCGTCTCTTCCGTGTTCCTTCTGTCAGAACAAAGTCCTTCGGTCAACGTTCTTTCTCCTTTCAGGGACCAACTGTCTGGAATACACTTCCCATCAATATCAGACACTTACCTTCAACTTCTTCCTTCAAGTCTGCTGTGAAGACGCACTTTTTTCAACGATCATAATTCTTCCCCCACCAATCCGCTCCTCTCCACCCCCTTGTACTCAGTTTCCGTGAAATGATGAAGTGGCTGTCACATGGCGTGCTCGCGCGCGCGTGTGTGTGTGTGTGAGTGTGCGTGTGCGTGTGCGTGTGCGTGCGCGCGCGCGCGCGTGTGTGTGTCTGTGTGTTTCTGTAAGTTGTGTACCTTTTTCAAGATATGCGTTTTTGTTCATTTGTATATATGTACTTTTCTATATTCTACTCATGTAAAATTTATGTATGTTCGTCATGTTCTATAAGATAATTATATTCTATGCTGTATTTGTATTAAATATGTAAAGCGCTTAGAGCCCTAAATCAGAGAATAGGCACTATATAAATAATCATTATTATTATTATTATTATTATTTGGCATGCTTTTGCACACTCACATTGCATGCATGTGTCCATTCTTACACAAGTGGTCGTATGCTCTCATTTTCAGAGATGTTCTTTGCTTTTTTTTTTCACTTGTTTATTTTTGTGTGAAGATTAAACAACCCAGCAGTCATCTACCTAAAAACAAATTTGTTTTCTTTTGATAATTTAAAAAAAAAATACAAATATTCTTTTAAAGTTTTAAAGGCTGCTTTTTCCCCTTTTTTATCACAACAAGCTCCCTCCGTCCCTCACTCTTATTTTTGTTCCAATAAAGATGACCTGCTGTTTTAAATATAAAAATATTGCAGTGTGTGTGTGTGTGTGTGTGTGTGTGTGTGTGTGCGTGCGCGTGCGTGCGCACTGTTCTGCACTCTTTTTTATTAAATGCTACATTCCCTCTCTTACACCCTCCTTTTTTCACTACAGGCTCAGCTCTGATATTTCAACACGACATTTTCCACGAGGGCTCGCTGCTGAAGAAAGGAAGGAAATACGCTGTGCGGACAGACGTCATGTACCACCCCCCTTCAAAAAAAGACACTGATCAGTAGACACCAAGATCCATGTTTGTTTATTTGTCGCTCTCTGTGTAAAGCCGGCGACAGACTATGTGACTGCCTCATATGACGCAATCACGTCGTGACGTAAATCAAATTTTGTTTCTCGCACAGAAGACGTCACAAGCCATCTGACTCGATGAGACTCGATCAGTGAAATTTAGAACCCGCCCTATTCGGCCCTGTCACCTGACTGGGCCCGACTGAGTCAGACTGATCGAGTTAGATGGTATGCAAATGAGGTGAAACGTCACGACCTGATCGAGTCACATGACGCAGCCACATAGTCTGTCGCCGCCTTGAGTCAGTACGATTGTGTGAATGTATACTGTTAAGAAAAAAGAAAAGAAACGCAGCAATCCATTTCTTTGAATGTATCGTTATTTATTTGCATACCCCCCAACAAAACCCACCCCAACCTGTTGTAGAAAAATAATGGAAAAAAGAGAATGTTTAAACTTGTTACACCTTAACCTTTTCGCCGCTGTCAAATTTACCTGGGGATAAAAAAGTAGGCTTTATATGATTATCTCTGCGGCGGGATAATAGATGCTAATGCATGCAATGCAAAAAATCTTGCCCATTAGGAATGAAGATTGAGGATTAGAGATAGAGAGTTCAATTCAGCAGCAGTGTTAACAGTGGACAAATTGACTGTAAAAAACCCTTTTCAACAAAAAATACCAAAAGGTTATGATAATAACTGTTGGAAATTCCCCTGGAAAATGCCTGTTTAGTAGAAAAACAAAGTTCATAATTCATCAAAGATCAGTTACATATTTTGATATAGAAACTCTTGACTTATTCTACCTTCCCTTGATCACTTTTAAGGCACAGTCTATATTGTGTCTTTCATTTAGCGTCTGTCCACTTCTCGTGATATTAGAACACAATCTATTTTTGCCCTATGCGCGCAAGAGAGAGAGACATTTAAAAACATTTTTTTTAATCATGGATTTATCTCTTGTTATGTATGATTTTAGTTTTGTTTCTTGTGTATATGACTGTGTGTCGTGTCTGCAAGAAAATGATCCTTGTATGAGGTATTTTTCAGACTATAAGGCGATACTTTTTTCCCCAAGACTCGGACCCCTGCGCCTTATAATGTGACTGATGAAATAGTAAGAAAATATAATAACAAAATCTGAAATTTGGGTACAATTTGGGGGGTGCGCCTTATACAAGGGTGCGCCTTATAGTCCGAAAAATACGGTACAA
This sequence comes from Phymorhynchus buccinoides, assembly GCA_017654935.2. Taxonomy (NCBI): domain Eukaryota; kingdom Metazoa; phylum Mollusca; class Gastropoda; order Neogastropoda; family Raphitomidae; genus Phymorhynchus; species Phymorhynchus buccinoides. Next base: position 41,218,955 of record CM065697.1, read on the forward strand.
CAAAGTTGAAGTTGAAGCCGTAAACTTGCCGTCACTGACCATAATTTTATGCGGAAACAGTCCAACAGTAATTGGTTTTCAGTACAAGATTGAAACACGTGTCATAGTCTGAATGCTGTTACATGCTGTGATTATAATATGCTATTTTGTGTCTTACTTTCATTCTTGTTGTTTTGTCGTTATGTTTTTGGAACACAGGGTTTGACAGAGGGGCAAATATATCAGACTACTCCTCTGAATACCCGTAGGTATTGTGATATATTTTATTTGTTTGAAATATTTGGTATATTGTGCTTCTAGTCACAGAGACTTAATTCTGTGACTACCTCGGGAGGGGGGATGGGGGGCAGACTTTGGAAAACTTGCTATCAATTTGGTTATACCAGGCAGCAGGATTTCTCCCTGTGCCGTGGGATCTTTACGTGTGTAAAGTGCACGGGTCAGACTAGCTTTAAGTCCCCATCCGAAGGACTCGACGTTCAGTTCGATTTTCCTGTCGAACCAGAAAGAAATGGCGAGGGGGGATTCGAACCCGGGTCACTCACACGGCAGGCACGCATTGAATTTGGCAGGCAAACGTCTTAGCCACTCTGCCACCTTTCTTCCTGAAAGTTTTGAGATTAAGGTATTGATGGAAATCCTGTGGGTTTCAGAATCGGGGCAGAGGACATGTCTCCTGCTCAGCGATACCAAAGATATTCTAAAATGGTAAGATGGCTTACTTGAGAGCTCGGCGAACCGGGCTGATAGAGTTATCGTTAGTGCGGACAGTACACTATTCACAGTGAAGGCTATCCAAAAACTCAGACTGGAACTTGAATGGAGAACTCAACTGGCCTATCGATGTATAAAATGTGTCCTGTTTAAAAGGGACATAACCAGTGTTTCTGTCCTCACTACTCATATATTGACCAGTGTTTCTGTCCTCACTACTCATATATTGAAAAGAGACCGGATGTTAGTCTTTTTTTTTTCAGTGTCTTTGGTATCGCCAAAGATATTCCAAGGGGAAGATAAGCATCTGGTCTCTTTTCCCTATATGAGTAGTGAGGACAGAAACACTGGTTATGTCCCTTTTAAACAGGACACATTTTACACATCGATAGGCCAGTTGAATTCTCCGTTCAAATTCCAGTCTGAGTTTTTAGATGTGTGTGGTGTACTGTTCCCACTAACGATTACTCTATCAGCTCGGTTCGCCGTAAGTAGTCCATCTTACCCTTTTAGAATCTTTGGCGATACCCTTGGTTTATTATTGTTTGCTCTTTTTTGTCTATTCTAAAGTGTTAGAGTAGTACACTAATCATGGATCAAAACTAGCCTAGGTAAGAAAATGTTTGTCATTTTTCCACGGGTGCAACTACACAAAATGAAAACCTGAAAGGCCGGGGTCTAGGGGTAATGTCCCCCTGCAGCTGAAGAAAAAAAATGATTTATGAAGGTATTTTAGCTTGCTTTTTCCACAATTTATGCAAATGCTTATTTTAATGTGTTTGAAAAATACAGTAGACTCAAAAAGATCTTGTTTGACAAATAAATAAATAAAGGAAATTCCTTTTCTGGTAATATTCAAAAACATGAAATCCTTGTATACAGGAAAAGTTGCACCCATGTATGTAAATAATCTTAATAATTTATTATATTGAATTCATGTTTTGCTGTCTTGTTTTGCTCATGATTTTGTTGTTTTATGCTTGTGTGTGTGTGTGCATGGTTTTATTTGTGTGAGTGAGTGTGTGTGTGTGTGAGAGAGAGTGAGCGTGTGTGTGTGTAAGAGTGAGTGTGTGTGTGTGTGTGAGAGAGAGTGAGCGTGTGTGTGTGTTTTGAGTTGGACCAAGGATGATTAAGATGTGCTTATGATCTGCGCGCCTACCTGTTCAATATGTTTTCCTTACCAATGAAATATCTTGTGCTATGTCAAAAAGTTTTGATTCGGTGATGTTCTATATGCAAACTATACAATGCTGTGTTATTGTTGTACTACCTTTTCGTTTTCACATCTTTTGATATTCACGACTCATGGCCCAATGCAGACATCCCCTCCTTGGCCAGAACAAAGATCATTATTGTCATTTATGTTTCTTCTTCTTCTTCTCTGCGTTCCCAGGCGATAAGGCCATATTGGGCAAGGTACACATGTGTCCAGTTTTCAGTTTTCACTAGTCTCCCTGCTGCGTACAGCCGACACATTCTGATGATTTCGGAGGAGCTCAAAGGAGAAAAATTATTTGGAAGATTTTTTTAATCCCTTGACTGCCACCAAAGTGTTATGCACTGACCTGATGATGTCATCAGATGAAGAGAAACAAGCGCGGAATCGCAATAGTTTGTGGCACGCGGTCTATTTTTACCTCTCCAATCATGAGTCACCTCCCCTGGCTTTTCAATAATTTTAATCTGTAAACCAGAATGTTATCTCTGCACCATTTCGTAACTTTTTATATCTTTTGGAAAACATTTAAAACTATTTATCCTACTTATACTCATCAAAAGCACTGCATACTCGTCATGTCTGTTGCAGTGTCTGTATTAGTATTACGTATGTTTATTATTTTGTACGCTTTAAAATACATCATTTTAAAGAGCAGCCTCAATTTGAAGTGCAGCCTTGATTTGAAGTGCGACAATTTTGTAGCCTCGATTTGAAGTGCGACAATTTTGGACCGACCGACCGACAAAGTGAGTTATAGGTTTGTGGCTTGTGCCACAAACAATAACCCTGATATGCTGGCTTTTGCTCTAACGTAATCAAGAGAGTTATGTCCCCAGACCATTTTCTCAGATTGGCTCTATCAGTTGTCTTTTTCATGTCATGATTTGCCCAGTGATTTTTCTTTTCTTTTCTCTGGCAGTCAAGGGGTTAAAAAGGCAGGAGAATGGTCCAATATTAAGTCAGAAAGATAGTAGATGACAGAAAGGAAAAGGCAGAGTCAAAGAGAGTGGCAGATTAGAGGAAGTTACAAGCACAGAACTTCCAGAAGGTGAGGGAACTATTTTTTTTACAAAAGACCCCCACCACAGGGAGAGACTCGTGGAGGGGGCGGGGTCGTCCAGCTCCCCGTATGGAGGCACGAGGCATCCACCCTCTACCGCAATCATTTATGTTTAAAGTATGTACCTAGCTTTGCTTTGAAGAATAAGCAGTGTGATAGTGTTTTAGAAAGAACTCACAATGCTCGGCTAAGCTTATCACCTGAGAAAATCATCTTACATGTTATGTGAGCGAGCAATGTTTGCTAGTGACATTGAAAAAGTTTTGAAATGTGTTAGAAATATAACCATCATTACTCTAATTGTATGTTTTGTAGGTTCATTTGAAATGTGTTAGAAAGTAACCATCCGTAACCATGGTAGGTTAATGAATGTTTTAAACAACAATTGAAATTGTGTGTGTGTGTGTGTGTGTGTGTGTGTGTGTGTGTGTGATATATTGTTTCATTCTTTTAGTATCCTTTTTATATTATGATTGTAAGTGCTTAGGGCTTTTGCTAAGATTAAGCGCCCTAAATATTCATTATTATTATTAAACGTTTTGCTGAAACTTTTGCAGTGTTAATGATAGCTTTTTTTCTTTCGCCGATACCCATATGTTTGTAGACCATAACTTATGTACAGAGTTTTACATATTATGTTGATTTTCTGCTCAAAATTACTTTTGTTGATGAAATGACCTTTTTTTTTTGCTATCACTCAAACACACTATACTTTACATTTTGTTATTGTAAACATTATTATTTTGTTGACAGTACATTTGTTGATATTTTATACAATTGTTCATCATATGATTACCAGTACTATTACTTTTGCTGACATGTTTGCAGTTGTGTGATATATCCAAGGCTATATAAAAAACTATTCAGTTACGTGCTGTTTTGATGCGTTTTTATGTAGTTACGTGCTGTTTTGATGTGTTTTTAATGTATGTGTACAGCCGACACATTCCGATTTCGGAGTAGCTCGGCGATGCTGCGACTCGGCGTTGCACTTGCTATTATTGTTGATGTTTTAAAGCATACTGACACGTATGGTTGGTAGTGCTTTTAGTATTTTATACTGTGATATAAAACTAGAACAAGTGACAATATTACACACACATGCACATAGACAGAGAGAGAGAGACAGAGAGAGAGAGAGAGAGAGACCATGGTGACTCAATAATTTAAAATAATTTTTGTGTGTCTTTCTTTGCATTGAATGCTGTTGGAACAACCTCAAAATAAGACGCGCACACACACACACACAATAAGAATATCCACCACAAATACTCAATGTTTGACATGTTTTAATAATAATAATAATAATCATGAGATTCCACCATAAGTTGACAATATGAACATAGCAACATGCGTAAGTTTCAACACATTAAATAACGTAATATACAAAACGCATAACGCACATTGCATCATCCATGCACGCATATTTTGATATTTTTTTGGAAGCACTAGACAATGGCATGTAGCTAAAAAAACAACATTTTAACCAATGCTGTAGCTTCCATATGTCCCAATAGGGGTCTAAAATTCAACTTCAACAAGATTAATGTTGTAACACTCGCCTCGTCCTGAAATGCCCGAGGACCTCTCATGTTTCTCCTTTGCTTCAATCTCTCCACTGGCTCCCTGTTGAAAAGCGCATTGAGTATAAACTCTCTCTATTATGTTACAAGTCGCTGAATGGTTTGGCCCCATCATATCTCTCTGATCTTCTATCGATTTATACTCCCACTAGACTGCTTCGCTCCTCCTCTGACACTCACGTTCTGCAGATCCCCCGTTTCCGTGCCAGAACTCTTGGCGAACGTTCTTTTTCTTTCCAAGCTCCCTCCTCCTGGAACGGCCTCCCTTCTGCACTCCGAACCTCAAACAGCCTCTCTTCTTTCAAGTCCTCCCTCAAAACAACTCTCTTCAAAACATAATCTTTCTCCTCCTCCTCCTGCAAAGGTTATCCATTGAGTCATGTGTGTGCGTGTTCGCGCGTGTGTGTGTGTGTGTTTTGTTGGTGTGTGTGTGTGTGTTTGACCTCAAGTTCGTGTGAGTGTTTTGTGTGTTGTCTAGCTTTTCATTTTGTTAGTATTGTTTTTATCATGATTGTAAGCGCTTAGGGCTTTTGTTAAGATTAAGCGCCCTAAATATTCATTATTATTATTATTATTATTATTATTATAACAGCATGAAAGAATCACGCACACTCCTCTCAATAGTACTTGATGAGAAAAAATTACAAAATGATTGATCAACAAATTCATCCATACATTTTTAAAAACAAATCACTTAAGCACTGACGCCACAAATACTTTGATCATTAAGAAAGATTTGATTCTCATCAGACAAAAAACAAAGAAAACTGCAGCATTAATTATTAATTTTAATTTTTTTCTTCTCATTTTGATGTTCTACATTCTTCATTAAAAAAAAACCCATACATTTAATGGCTAATTTTTTTTTTTTTTTAAACCTCCCAATTCATTATTTGCCATTTTCTTTGGTTTAAAAATAGGTGGTCAACATTCAACTGGACATGAATAAGCAGACCCACTTTTGTTAAAGATGTGAATAGAGCTGTACACTATTAACAAAATCAGCAGACCCAAAATTTATTGAATGACAAATACCTGAGCTCAAATAATTTTAAATAAAGAATCCCACAGTTTGAAAATGAAGTATCAGTGTATAAGAAGACCCAAACTTACTGAATGAGGTACCTGAGCCAAAAATAAAGTTTATTTCACGTCGTTTAGCTGAAATCCAAACAGTTGACTCCTCATCATCATTGTTTGAAGAGGTTCTCCGATACATTTTCTCATTCCTCATTGGTTGTTCAACATCAGCAGTCCAATCAAATTGCTTTTTATTTTTAGCCCATTTCACACCACTCTCCAATAAAAACAGGGAACAGTATTCAAGTACCATATTTCCCCACATGGCCGAAAGGCCAAAGAGGGCGTAAAACATTATTCTCTCTCTCTCAAGTACCATATTTTTCGGACTATAAGACGATACTTTTCCCCCAGATTCAAACCCCTGCGCCTTATAATATGACTAATAAAGCAGTAAAAAAAATGAAATAAAAAAAAAAATCTGAAATTTTGGTAATTTGGGTAAAATAGTAAAAAAAAATACGGTATTCATTGTAATTTAGCATAAAGGTATTGTCAGTTTTTCTACCTCATCGGCAAACAAGCCAGGAATTATTTGAATACTTTGAAAAGAACCCTTAATAAGAACAAGAATAATAACAATAAAAATCAAGTCATCCAAATCGCTTTTCCCCCTCCCACACAGAAAATGTGAATTATTTAATGATGCTAAATGCATTGTTTATCATGTACATTTGACAAAAACCAGATTCCCTAATGTCCAAATTTAAAAATAATAAAAAATAAAATCTCGCTTTTAATTTTTTTCTCAGAAAAAAGTCACTAATACTAACTTTTCCCCCCACTTTTACCATTCTTTCTTGCAAAAGTGTTGCTTTCCTTTACAATGTTAGAAACTTTGTAAAGTTCTCTATTCTCATTCTTTTTCCTGGGGTGGAGGGGGAAGGTTATTGCAATTCTGCAAGAATTCAGTGACCTGTGAATAAGGCAAGCCAAAGTAAGAAAAAAAGAAAAAGGAGCACAGTAAGAAAGTACCATACTTCTTAAAAATAAGTATTGTTTAAAATTAATTTATACATATATGTGACCTAGCACCACGAAAGGGACATTAAGTGTCAAAATGACCATTCTGAGATAATAGTACAGTTAGACACTTCAGACAATTCTCTTTCAAATGATATCAGAACCATTCTTGTAACGTTTTCCGTTTTAGAGTTATAAGCATTCAAAGTTGATATGGTGATTGTCGGCCATTTTGAGAAATTACAGTCTAAAGTTTAGCCTAGCTGAAGAAAATACATCAACCTACTTATTTCAAAGCACTTTTTGGAGTACTTAGAGACCATAACAAGGATTGTCTTTTATAAATATGAAAGATGAGTTGTTAGAGAGCACGAAAATACCCATAACTCAAAATTGAGATTAAGATTTTTGACTTTGCAAGCCAGTTGTGAGAAACTAGTCCAGCGACTTAATGTCCCTTTCGTGGTGCTGGGTCACATATACGACTCCAAAGCACATGCACACACACAAACACCTGTTCTAAAGCTACTGCAGACTCAACACACACATTAAGCATTTTGATCCATAAACAAGCAGAAAAAAACATTTGTATACTCTTCTTTAACAAGAATACCAACAACATCAACAACAATTGAAGATCTGCAAAGCGACAATCTACTATCTACAGCTATCGTGTGGCTTGACCTTCCTCCGACATCAACCCCCCAACTGTCATTGGTCGCTCTCTAATGAAACACAAACACACTTAGCATTTCATAACAATCAGTTTAATTTAGATGAAGTTTTTGGTCACAATTAAAAAAATAAATTGAAATGCAGCTTTTAAAGGGAAAACAACTGATCCCAGGGATCGGGTCTTGCTCGTCAGAAAAGCTCTGCCTCGTGGTGACTCGCACAACAGGGAACAAAGAAGGGCGAACCGTGAACCATCTCTCTCGCCAGCTGTGATTCAAATGTGGTGCGCGCTTAGCGCCTCCCCTCTTTTATAGTCCGGTCGCAGGTTTAAGCTTGATGCTAAAAACAACCAGGGCCTGCCTGTGTTCCCATTGAGATAGTATGAGCCTTATCATCATATCTTACAAGTCCTTCTAAAGTAGTAGGATTTAATAGGACTTTAGAAGGACTTCTAAGATATGATGATTTATTTGTTTGTCGATCGCCCGTCACACTTGGAGTCCAGATCTTGAGACGAAATTGGCGGTCCTCTGCAGGGCGTCCACAGACCCGTACAGCTTGTCTTGGAGGGGCTCCGGCATTGGCCAGATCTCCTCCCTCAGCAGCCTGAGGCTCCCGCAGTCCTGCAGGATGTGGGCCGTGTCCTGCTCTGCTTCTCCGCAGGGACACGGCACAGCATGCATCTTCCTTATCAGATGCTGGTTTATCATGATAAGTCTCATACAATCTCAATGTGAATACAGGCCCAATGATAAGTCTCATACAATCTCAATGTGAATACAGGCCCGGGTACCAATTGTCCTTACAGCTTCATGGACTAAGTTAAGCATAGCAGAACAGGGTGGGTGGGAGGAAGACACAGGATGAAGGTGGAAGACTAATACAAAAGAAACCTATCACAGCACTTTATGCAAACCTGACCACAGTTTATTTGATTTTTAAAAAAAAGCAATCAATCATGAAAGATAGTTAACTATAAGCTACAGCCAATTCCTTTATTCAACAATCTTGTCAACAACTTTTTATCACACAAACAATCCTTTCGATTTGGCTGTCTTTGACTTAACAAAACTTTCTCTTTCTCGATTATCTTTCTTACTCAAACTTTTCTTTTTATAAAGTTTTCAACAGATCCATCTTTTCCCCAAAACTATCCTCTTTCTTTCCATTGCCCTCAGAACAGAAACGTAAAACAATGTGATAAAACATCACCCACCCAGTTAACAACAACAACAACAACAAACGGCTCAAATCTCATATTATATTGTTATTATGTACAACTATCCAGTGAAAAAGGGTGGGATAATGAACAGTGAAAAAAACACACCACCCCAAGAACATTAACCCTTTCACCGCCAATGTCGCATTTATTCACCACAATGGTTTAACACCCATGTCACTGAAAGGCATCAAATCAGGGCCTGTTATCTGAAGACCCTATTTTCTTAATTTTGGGAGGTAAGGATAGGCCTACTGTTAGACATGTCAAAGAGGAATTCCCAATATTGCAGATTTTTTTTTCTCCTCCCAGTTAGGTTTAATGGTGTTTTTTGGCTAAAAAATTTGGCTGGCGGCGAAAGGGTTAACTCCAACATGAAAGGAAGACAAATGAAATGCTTTCATGTATGTTCGAAATACTGTTCTTTTTCTCAGATCTGTACATGCGCGCACGCAAACATATGCACACTCACTTAAAACACACATACAATGATATACGTATATCATTCTGACTCGGTGGATGTAAATCATGCAAACTGACAGTGATCTCTATATCGTCGGTGAAATTCAAAAACCTCGTATCTTGATTTTTTGGGGTTTTGAGTTAGATACATAGTCAGCTCTCTAATTTTCCCCGCCACCTTCCACCAAAAACTCGTATCTTTAACAACTTTCTATCTGGGGTAAATGAGGTTGTGAAAATAGAAGAAAAACTCATAAGTCCCAAATTCAGATCAAGTTAAGGACAAAAACCTCTTTCTTTTCAAATCTAATTTTTTTTTATTTTATTTTAACGAAATCCAGGACTAAACTCGCAATGCTTGAACAACATATTCATCATAGTTAATCAATTGTGGTCAACGCGGTTGATTTTTAATTTTAAATTTTTTTTCTTCTCAAAACTACTAGAATTGAGATACAAGGTTTTTGAATTTCACCGATGATACAGTTCTACTAACAAAGTGAAAGCACAACTTGATGCACCAGTTTATAATGGTTAGCAATGTCATGAATTTGTGAAAAACATTCTAAATCAATGATGCAATAAAGCAAGAAACAAAGCACTCTGTGATCTATAAAAACTACCGTAAAAACTGGACTATAAGACGCACCTGTATATAAGCCGCATCCCCTAAATTGACAAAATATTAGGTATTTATTCACATATAAGCTGCACCAGTTTATAAGCCGCAAAGAAAATTGCATGTGCACAAACCAACACAAATGTAGAAATTCTCCTATCAGAACATAAGTATTTAATGTTCTCAGACACTTTAAACATGAGATTTGAATCTATTGATTAACAAAACCAGTTTTGAGTCTAAAGAAGCTCAGAATAGGCTGAAGAATGTGGCCAGAAACATATTTAATCATACTGATAAATGTAGAATGGAACAAAAATCCACAGATAAACCGCATCAGTCTATAAGCCGCCTGGGCCAAAGTTGAGGAAAAAAGTAGCGGCTTATAGTCCGCATTTTACAGTAGAACTCCAAAGAACTTTCGAAATTCAGGAACAATGATGAATCATATGAAGGTTATCAGTAGTTAGCCTATCTCACAACCATATACCGGATGTTTAAAATAAAGATAAAGAAAAAAGACTCAGTTTTTAGCTCATTCTCATTCATACTAATTTTTCATCTTTAATGTAACAACGGAACTGTCAATTTTTGTACAGCTCTTTGAAACTTTTGGTGGGGGTACTAAAAACTTAAATTCCTTTTTGGTTAAAGCCATACATAATCGAAGAAGATAGATCTACAAATCAATTATGAGCGCAGATGCGTAATACTGCCGTTATGCGCCTAACTAAGAAATAATTAGGCCCAGCATGTCCGACTTCGGCTGGAAGAAATCTTTTTGACAGTGGTTTTTTTTTTTTTAAAAGGCATGAGAATGGACAGGAAAGGCAGAAAGATAGTAGATGACAGCAAGCAGAGGGAAAAGGCAGAGTCAAATATAGTGACAGATTAAAGGAAGTTACAAGCACAGAACTTCCAGAAGATGAGGGAACTATTTATACAAAAGACCCCCAGTATCCCCACGGGGGGGGGGGGGGACTTATCAAAATTTATCACTGATAAAGTAATCAGCAACATTCATGATCTAAACAACAGAAAATCAACACCCTGAGAAAGTGCAATATAAAACAAAAATCAATAGACTTTACAGTTGTGGCAATATAAGTACCCGGCATTAAAACTTTTAATAAAAGAGCTTAAGCAAAAAACTAAAGTGAAGGAAGGGAATCGGCTGAACAGTTTCCCCCCATATCAGCTGTAACTGGAGCCAATGAATCGTTAAAGAATTCAATGGACTATCACATTTCTTCTTCTTCTGCGTTCCCAGGCCACAATGGCAGACCTGGTTACCCCCTACACAAGTCTTGAGCAGTCTGGATAGCTGAAATAAGTAGTTTTGATGTGAAATGTGTAGTCCTATTCATTAAAACCATCAAACACTGTTCACTGAAAATGAGTAGCAATCAAGAATTGAAGTGCATTATCATCAATTTTGAAGAGTAGTAGAGGTCCAAATTAAGTAGAATACTACTAAAGAAGAGTAGAGTAAACAGGTCTGCAATGGGTATGCGTGTGTCCGTTTTCCAGTTTTCACTGGTCTCCTTGCTGCATTCAGCTGACACATTCCGATTTTGGAGGAGCTCAAAGGAGAAAACTATATGGTAGATTTTTTTCAGGGAAAAAAGGCAGGAGAATGGACCAAAAAATCAGAAAGATAGTAGATGACACAAAGCAAGGAAAAAGGCAGAGTCAAAGAGAGAGACAGATTAGAGGAAGTTACAACAGAAAGTGGGGGAACTATTTGTATGGAAGACCCCCGGTATCCCCACAGGGGGTTATCACATTTCAAATGCAATGAATACTGAAAAGAACAACAATTCTCGTTCCCCTTGATTGAATTTGAAACACAGGTAAACTTTAACAAAGTTGTCAAATGATGTTTATTCTGCCCCTTCTCCTTCCTCCCCCTCCCCAGAGGGAGAACTGAATTTCTTGCCATAACTACAAAGAATGCCTAACAATAACGCATAATAACTCTATGGCTTAACCACAAAGAATGTATAATATTTTTACCCTAACATTATAACACATTTTCTGGCTCTGACAGCAAAAGTCTGTGATCTTATCAATCAAGAGCTTTCAGTCTTCAACAATCAACAACTCATGATCCACTCTCTCGGCGTAAAACAATCCATGTATCAATGAAAATCCCGACCCGTTACTTCTCTATATGCATAAAAAATAAAAAATAAAATAACCCAAGTGTAAATAAAACCCACTCGATCCTGAATAAACTTGCAGCAGTTTTGCGCGTAGCATCCATACACAAAAAGATAATTATCATAAAATAAAAATAAAATGAACCATTCCTTAAATCCTCCGTGTTGATTTCCCAGTTATTCCTGCGCTTTCTAAAAACCCTCCGTGTTGATTTCCCAGTTATCCCTGCGCTTTCTAAAAATCCTCCGTGTTGATTTCCCAGTTATCCCTGCGCTTTCTAAAAATCCTCCGTGTTGATTTCCCAGTTATCCCTGCGCTTTCTAAAAATCCTCCGTGATGATTTCCCAGTTATCCCTGCGCTTTCTAAAAATCCTCCGTGTTGATTTCCCAGTTATCCCTGCGCTTTCTAAAAATCCTCCGTGTTGATTTCCCAGTTATCCCTGCACTTTCTAAAAATCCTCCGTGTTGATTTCCCAGTTATCCCTGCGCTTTCTAAAAATCATCCGTGTTGATTTCCCAGTTATCCCTGCGCTTTCTAATAATCCTCTGTGTTGATTTCCCAGCTATCCCTGCGCTTTCTCTACAATTAGTTTACGTCACGAAAGGCGCATGGTCACTGCTAGAAATAAAGGCTGTTTGTATACAAAGTTTTTGTTGTTTTTGCTTCCTTCATTATGTTTTTCTAAATAACATTTTCATTTTTTGTTAACACCGAATGAAAACAAGATACAACTCATCCAAGCATGCTCAGTACGCAAATACACATGGGCACACACACACACACACATATTTTATTATTTAAGAAAATTTATATAGCGCTTCACCTTTAAGCTCTATGCGCTCTATACTTATGCGCTCTATACTTATGCAAGCTTTCACACTCCACTGTGACTAATAAAACACATTTTGCCATTTTTGTCGAACGTACAGTTTGTTTCGTTCATTTTGTTCAAGTGGTTTACACATTCTGGGCTCCCAGACACAGCCATACAATTTTGTCTTGACGGAAAACTCAGTGACGAAAACCACCAAGGGGAAAGGGAAAGCACTCTTTCACAAAGTTCCCTCAGCTGGCGTCTTCCTGATTGGCTCAACTCGAGTCATGTGACCAGGTCGATGACACCTGACTGGAACTTTGGGTAAAATGTCTGCCAAAATGTCACCGTTTTAAAACATTTAGATTCAAAATTTAAAAAAACCCACCACACACAAAAAACCAATGAAGCACCTGTACCATCCATTCTTACTCTTTGATTATTTTCCCCCAATAAAACATGATTATTTCGGAGAAGGTGGTTTGAAGGGGGGATGAATAATTACGAAGCCTGTCCCCCCCCAAAAAAAAAAGTGTAGGCGCTGCGTTTGCGGTGACGCACTCTCCAGGGGAGAGCAGCCCGAATTTCACAGAGATAAGTCTGTGACTTGAATATACCAAATACCAAAAAAACAAAACAATGTTTTTATCCGTCATCAAATTACAACAAAAAAATCAATCAATCAAGCACCTGTGTCACCCATTCTTACTCTTAGATTTGTAGTATTCAAACAGATGAAAATTCAGAAGTGGGGATGAATAGTCAGGTCTCTTCTCTTCAGGTGACAGCCATCATCATCCTTTTGATGGTTCTGTTGTATCGTAACCGGGGACTCTAGTCAAGTAGAAAACAAATTTGGAATCTATCAAATAATCTGATCCATGATTTTCAGGACTCATCAAACACACACTCGTAGAGCGACGAACACACGTGATGCACAATGAACAGCGCTTTAAGGCCCTGAACTCATGAAGCACAACCGATGTTGGTTTATCCAAATGACCACTACTGACGCTGATGGTTTGAATGATTTGCTTGTGAGTCAGTCAGGCGATAAACATAATTCCCTTTTCACTGTCATTCATGTCAGGGCTCCCAGGGACCCCCGTTGGGGGGTCTATGAAGCACTAAAATTCTAAAGGACCATCTAAAAGAATGTGCAGGGGGTCCCAGGGATGCACTAGAAAAATTATTTTTAGCATTCGTAATACCACTGGGACCCTCTATCCTGCCTCTAGGACCCTTTATACTGTAAGTGAAAGAGTCCCTGGGACCCCTTGTTTTGCGGGACGATTGGGAGCCCTGCATGTTATTCCTAATCCAGTGTGACCGTGGTATTTTGTTGTGATCTCTCCTCCCCACAGGTTGATGAGATTAAATTAACACCGAAGCAACAACCACCAAGAACCGGGAACAAACTTTGCCATTTGAGAGATATTTTTCTTTGCCTATTTTTTGGCTTCATTGTATCCTTTTTTTGATTTTGAAACACTGTGATAAAAAACAGACAACCTCTTTCAATTAAAAGAAAAAGAAAAGGAAAACACAATCTTGTTTGCAATGTAGTCATGCACAAAACTTGTGACCGTGCGCTGTGAGTGGACCCTAAATCTGTCCCCCCCCCCACGTGACGAAAGACACCTGGTCACAAATTTCACTGTCTTCACACCATGATACTAAGTCTCACCAATCTGTCTCTCTGCCCCAACACACAACGCTTAAGATTAGCCACCGTACCGGAGTCTCGTTCTCGCTCCACGCTTTCATTCCGACACAGATTTTTAGAAAACTGATCTGCCATTTTGTACAAGTCTGTAGTAAGAATCCGGGGGAAAGGTGCACAAGTAGGAAAAGAAGGGGGAAGGAGCATGGTATATTTGATTGAGGGGCTCTCTCTCTGAAGACCCTCTGTTGTCCAGCTCTCCGTAGAGTTTATTTGCATCACGTCATTACACAGAAACTTTCTTTGGTGTCCGAAAGATTAGCGCATCCGCCCCCCCCCCCCTCCCTCCATTCCAACCCCCTCAACCTTCCCCTCTTTCCCCACACAACGCTATTCCTCAAAGTATTTCATCTCCTTTCAAGTAAGGTCGACCGGTTTGTAAGGGACTTGGGACCTGACTGTGGGAGAGTCACTTCCGTTTCTGGCTTGAAGTTTGAAGCAGGAGTGCGTGACGTATCGGTCTGACGCCGCCCCATTTTTAACGTGGGACGGGTTGGTGGTGGCGGTGGTGGTGGAGTTGTCCTTGTTGTGAACGAACAGCGCGGTTGTCTCCCCGCTCACTAAGGAGTCGCCACCGTCCAGTGGAACCATGGCCAGTTTTTCCTGCGCACAAAGACAAGGGAGTCAGCCGTGAGGATTGTAAATATGGGTGTATAGTGGACAGGACTTCCAGGGACCCCTATTTGGGGGTTTATGAAGCACTAAAATTCTAAAGAACCCTCTAAAAGAATGTGCAGGGGGTCCCAGGGATGCACTAGAGAAATTATTTTTAGCATTCACAATGCCACTGGGACCCTCTATCCCACCTCTAGGACCCTCTATACTGTACCGTATTTTACGGGCTATAAGGCGATACTTTTTTCCTTGACTGAGACTCCTGCGCCTTATAATGTGACTGATAGTATAGTAAGGAACTATAGTAACAAAATCTGAATTTTGTGTAAAATTTGGGTGGTGCGCCTTATAATCAGGTGCGCCTAATAGTCCGTAAAATACGGTAAGTGAAGGAGTCCCTGGGACCCCTTGTTTTGCGGGACAATTGGGAGCCCTGAGTGGAACCTCCCTTACAAGACCTCCCATTATAAGACTCCCTCCTACATAAGACCTACTTCTCTGAGACATTGCCCTTCTTTGCAAATATTAAAATTAAGACCCCTCCCTTATAAGACCTTATTTTGTATGGTTTTTGAAGGTCTTATAAGGAAGGTTCCACTGTACCACTGCTAGCAGCTACTACAGTGGAACCTCCCTTATAAGACTCCCTCCCGCATAACACCTCCTATCTGAGACATTGCCCTTCTTTGTAAGTATTAAAATTACCTCCCTTATAAGACCCCTCCCTTTTAGACCTCATTTTGGATGGTTTTTGAAGGTCTTATAAGGGAGTTTCCACTGTGCCACTGCTTGCAGCTACTACAGAGGAGCCTCCCTTATAAGACCTCCTATTATAAGACTCCCTCCCACAGAAGACTTGCTTCTCTGAGACATTGTCCTTTTTTGTAAATATTAAAATTACCTCCCTTATAAGATCCCTCCCTTATAAGATCCCTCCCTTATAAGACCTCATTTTGGATGGTTTTTGAAGGTCTTATAAGGGAGGTTCCACTGTACCACTGCTAGCAGCTACTATTACAACTGCTAGAAGGCACATTAATGTTACTGCAATTAATAATAAAAATGTTATAGA
This sequence comes from Phymorhynchus buccinoides, assembly GCA_017654935.2. Taxonomy (NCBI): domain Eukaryota; kingdom Metazoa; phylum Mollusca; class Gastropoda; order Neogastropoda; family Raphitomidae; genus Phymorhynchus; species Phymorhynchus buccinoides. The sequence goes on from CM065697.1 coordinate 41,234,937, forward strand.
CTTGACCCCTAATAACCCCCCCATGGGGAGTACTGATGGAATTTTCAGTACTAATAGCTCCCACTCTTTTGTTAACTCTTTTACTGCCACATATTTTTTTTAACGTTCCTTGTTGTCCGTTGCATCTCAACCGACAAGAGGGAAGTTTTTTTAAAAAAGTATGCATTGCTTTAACTTTTTAAGCCCCTTATAGCCTGATTCCGCCCATGGCATCCATTACTTTCTCCTACCAAGCCGTCTAAAACCGCCCCCGTACACCCACTTCGCTATGTATTTTGGAGTTAAAATTGCAATATCAAAAAATCAAAAATATCACATAACAAAAAACCCATTGCAAGTTAAACATTCTTCATTTATACACAAACCCTGAACATTTGAAGTCAATCCATCAAGTAGTTATTTTTTAATATATTTTTAAGCAAAGTACCCCATTTCGGGCCCAGTTTACCAACATTAATTTGGTGGTTACAGGGAGTAGAGTCATCATTTTAATCGGGGTTACAAGTGTTAATGGCAGAAACAGTGACATAAGCTCTAAAAACAGACAAACACATGGCAGAGTTCGTTCGTTCTTTAGTTTAACGTCTGTTCACCCGCAAGTGATATTAGACCCAAAAAAACAACAACAACAACCATTTTCAAAAAAGGATTGAAGTGAGAGTGTGTGTGAGTGCGTGAATGGTAGTATTATTTATGTGTTTTCCCTACACATCTATTCATACAAATCTAACTGAGTGGATATAAAAATTACATTAACAGATATATAAGATGGGAGGGAAGGGGGGACATACAGTAACATTTCAAACTGACTTATGTAACATGAAGAGTTAAACAAGTGTGTCTTAATTTCTAAATGGCTAACAACAAAAATATAATAACACAATTTAAACCAACAATTAATTAGTAGCTCAAAGAAAAATACCAACAGGACTTATGTGCAGGATTTCTGAAAAACGTTTAAGGAGATTAAAGTTGTTTAAGATTTTTTCAATGGTTAAAGGCGTTTGATGGTTCAGCAATGCACCATCAGTTTTGTTGATTTGTTACATGGCAGAGTACTTGGCTTTGCATTTGGTGGGAGTGTAGAGTGATGTGTTGGGCAAATATATTCGGCCACGGTACTAGAAGTGTTAAGTTCTGTGCTAAAAAATCTTCCTCAAATCTGTTATTCTCTTTGATTTTGCCTTTTCCTATGCTAACCGTGATCTAATATATTCTGCCACACTGGCCCATTCTCCCCCTTTCTATATATTTTTTAGAAACTTTCAAACCATTTCCTCCTTTGAGCTCTTTTGAAATCAGAATATGTTGACCGAGAACATCAAGAGACTAAGAAACTGAAGACCATACAGACATGTACCTTAACCCTTTCACCGCCAATGTCGCATTTTACCACCACGATGGTTTACCCATGTCACTAAAAGACATCAAATCACGACCTGTTATCCAAAGACCCCATTTTCTTAATTTTGGGAGGTAAGGATAGGCCTAATGTTATACATGTCACAGAGGAATTCACAATATTGCAGATAAAAAAAATGTCTCTACCCAGATAAGTTTAATGGAATTTTGGGGCTGAAAAATGGCTGGCGGTGAAAGGGTTAACCATAATATTATTGTGATCTAGTGTCTTAACAACGCTCTAGTTCATTGATTTGCATTCATTACTACAGTCAAACCTCTATTGTAAGACCCTCCGTTAGAAGACCTCCTCTCATTTAAGACTGTCTGTGGTGCGTGTGTTTATATGATGTTGGCGTTGTGCTAGTATTATTATGACTAGGGGTCTAATATTATACAGTCAAACCTCTATTATAAGACCCTCCGTTAGAAGACCTCCTCTCATTTAAGACTGTCTGTGGTGCGTGTGTTTATATGATGTTGGTGTTGTGCTAGTATTATTATGACTAGGGGCTGTCTAATATTATACAGTCAAACCTCTATTATAAGACCCTCCGCTAAAAGACCTCATCTCATTTAAAGACACCCCCCCCCCACATCACGTGTCACATTCCCTCTTATGCTAGGAAGATTTCTTAAGATTTCTTACCAGCTATAAGAGGGAAAACACGTGAAAACCATGATTTTGACACATGACGTGGTGGGTCTTTAAGACTGATTTTTTTTTTTTAACGGATTAATGTAGCTTACTATATATTTTATTAATAAAACTGACCTCTCTTATAAAACCCCTCCAATTTAAGACACATTTTTTCTGACTTTTGGGAAGTTTTAAAATAGAGGTTTAATTGTATTCCCTCTCTCAAACGCACCTGATTGTGGTTTATTTTGAAGACATGCCAGGATCTCAATGATCTCTGGTTGGCAGAGCTGAGTTTAATGATCTCTGCGCTGGTCTTCTGGTAGGTGGGGTCAGCGTAGGCATACTAAATAGTCATAATTATAACAATAACAACAATACCTGACTGTGGTTTATTTTGAAGACATGCCAGCATCTCAATGATCTCTGGTCAGCAGAGCTGAGTTTAATGATCTCTGCGCTGGTCTTCTGGTAGGTGGGGTCAGCGTAGGCATACTAAATAGTCATAATTATAACAATAACAACAATACCTGACTGTGGTTTATTTTGAAGACATGCCAGCATCTCAATGATCTCTGGTCAGCAGAGCTGAGTTTAATGATCTCTGCGCTGGTTTTCTGGTAGGTGGGGTTAGTGTAGGTATAATAATAATAATAAATAAAGCTTCTATAGCGCTCTTCGATTATAAAAAATCATCCTCAGAGCGCTTTACAAATATTACGAGAGAAAACAATCAAGAACAAAAAAATCACAAAACAATATGAAGAAGTTTTTTTTTTTAAAGGTATACTAAATAGTCATAATTATAACTATAACAACAATACCTGGCTGTGGTTCAGTTTGAAGACATGCCAGGATCTCAACGATCTCTGGTCGGCAGAGCTGGAGTTGATGGTCTCCGTGCTGGTCTTCTGATAGGTGGGGTTAGCGTAGGTCAGGGTGCGGAACTCCTCCACGTTGTACTGACGTCGATGATGTCTGTTGAAACATAAACATCAACAGAACTGTACCGCATTTTTCGAACTATAAGGCGATGCCTTTTTCCTAGATTGAGACTCTTGCGTCTTATAATATGACAACTAATAAATGAGAAAACTTAAGAACAAAATCTGAATTTTATGTATAATTTTAGGGGGTGCGCCCTATTGTCCGAAAAATACAGTATGTTTCTTTCCAATGTCTTATTTTGTAAAAACAAGTTCAGAAAAATAAATTCTAATAAGAAAAGTATTCATCCAGTCTGTTGGTTTTAAAAAAAATATAAGATTTTGCGTTGTTTCATTTGGCTAAAGATGCATGTTTATTATTAGAACTGAACACATTACGTTGCTTCTTCATAGTAAAAGTGTAAATGTGTTACCACAAAGCAAATGTGTTATACACAGAAGCACCAATTAACCCATTCACCACCAAAGTCGCAGCACCACAGTGACGCACCACGATTAAGTCCCTTTGTCTTTTTTTCTGGGTAGACCTGTGACCCACATACACATGTCCCCAACTAATCAAGGCTGAGGCTGCTCTTTAAAGGGTTAAGTCCCTTGGGTTTTTTTTCTGGGTAGCTGTGTTTGAATTTGGGGCTGCTCTTTAAAATGATGTTTCATTTGAATTTGGGGGCATTTGTATGGGAGTGAGACCTGGTCAAAACAAGATTTCTTTCCAGCTATAAGAGGAAAACCCCGTGATTTTGACACGTGATCTGGGGGGCTCATTGTTGTCTTTAAGCCAAGCGTGTGTGTGTGTGTGTGGTGTGTGTGTGTGTGTGTGTGTGTGTGGTGTTAAGTGGAAAATAGTTAACTAAAGAATTAAGATATGCTATTGTTAGATATGTCCCTTTGGGGGGTGGGGGGGCTCCAGCTACAATACACTTTCACTGACCTTCTCCACATGAGGAAAATGACCAGGACACACAGACACACCAGCACCAGCACCACGCCCAGAGCAATGTAGGCGCCCTGGGCCCCAGAGTCTGCGCACAACACAAACAAGACATACAGTGGAACCTCAAGACATTCTGCATGCACTGTCAATGGTAGAAAGTTGACAATACAGTGGAACCTCCTTTATAAGACCTCCCATTATAAGACTCCCTCTCATATAAGACCTAATTCTCTGAGACATTACCCTTCTTTGTAAGTATTAGAATTACCTCCCTTATAAGACCCCTCCCTTATAAGACCTCATTTTGGATGATTTCTGAAGGTCTTATAAGGGAGATTCCACTGCATGCTTTTGTTAACTCCTTTCCCCGATTTGAGCAAATTTAAGAAAATAACCCTTTAAAAAAAAAGAATCATATTATAAAAAAAAAGAGACCACTTAACTCATTCAACACTGGCCGATTGCTTCCCTTTACAACCGTTCAACACGAATGTACGCTATAGCGTACATAGTGCTTAACCATTCACAATTCACAACTCCGCGAAGCCATGCATGGTTCCAAAGTATCAAAATTTGAGCATATTTCAGTTACCCTGTATATTTCAGTTCACGAAAGAGTGTAAGGCCGAGTACACATTCGACGCGTAAGTTCCGTACGGAGACCCAAAAGTAAGTGAAAGAAAGAAGGGTAAACATTTACGGATTAGGGGAAATTCACACATACGCAAATCTTTTCCCTTCTTTCTTTTACTTTTTTAGGAATTGCACACGGGATTGCGCACAGAATTTCCTCATATATGTGTACACGGCCTAAAGGATGATTAAAAAAAAAAGGAGCCCCCTACCTGAAGACTGTGAACTCTCAGCGCTGAGCCCTCTGTCACACAACCCCTGACGAGCCTTGCTTTCTGTACACCTGAAACAACAAAGTATGGTCAATCATTGGCATCAAAAGGCAAAACAGCAGAAAATAAGTATGGTCACCCATTAGAATCGAAAGGCAATTTGCAGAAAAAACATAGTCAACACTAAATGGCAAATAGCATTGTTGTTGTTGTTGTCGTCGTCGTAACCTGGCTTAACCCTTTTTGCTGCCAGCCATTTTTTTATAGCAAAAAACAACACACAATTAAACTGAACAGGGTAGAAATAAAAATTGATCTGCAGTATTGGGAATTCCTCTGTGAAATGCATAACATTAGGCTATCCTTACTTCACAAAATTAAGGTCTTCAGATAACAGGCCCTGGTTTGATGCCTTTTAGTGACATGGGTGCTAAACCATTGTGGTGCATAAATGCGACATTGGCGGTGAAAGGGTTAAAGACTCCAGGGATCATTCCAACAGCTGAAGCACTTGAACACTATGGTACAAATGCACCAGATATGGATGAGAACATTATGTGTGTGATCGTTTTTTGATAACCTCTCCATGTGGGCAGCCACACTCCGACTTCGGAGGAGCAAATATCGTTGAATAAAGTATGGTCAATTATTTGCATCTAAAGGCAAATAACTAAGAATAATGTTGAGTCACCCATTAGCATCGAAAAGCAAACAGCTGAGAATAATGCTTGGTTAAACAGAAAGACAAACAGCAGAGACTAAAGTATGGTGACGCAATAGCACCAAAAGGCAAGTGGCAAGGAATAAAGTAAGGTGACATATCAGCATCAAAACATTCGGCATCTATACACAAGCAAGCATGTATGAATTTGATGCGTTAACCCATTCCGGACGAATTCCGAGTATAAATTATAAAAAAAAAATCAAGGCATGAACAAACAGAAAACAAACGAAAAAAGCAAGAAGAACACGCCTGTCTTTCATCTACCCCCCCCCCCCCCCCCCCCCAAAATCATACGTACTGACAATAGAATGGATTGGCATTAAAGACCCAGTGACGCACCACGATTAAGTCCCTTGGTTTTTTCTGGGTTGCTGTAACCCACATACAGATTTCCCCAACTTCAAATTGAGGCTGCTCTTTAAACTGATGTGTCGGTTTCAATTTGGGGCCATTTATATGGGAGTCAGACCTGGTCAAAACAAGATTTATTTCCAGCTATATATAAGAGGGAAAACACGTGAAACCCGCGATTTTGACACGTGATCTGGTGGATCTTAAAATGATATAAAATCGTACAGGCTCACACTTTTGTGATCAATGCAAGTAACCACGATTTCAAAGCGAAAAATGAACTTGGATCAACCAGCAATGTTGTCAGAACTGAATCATTGACAGTGTTCAGTTTTGTTGCATTTCTTATTTCACAGTGGCTAGAGGTTCTAGCAACACTCAGACCATGTTCAGGGATACTAACTCTTCCTAGTAGAATTTTTCGTCAACAAATGCATTTTCTTATTTCGTATATTTAACGCATGATGGTAAGGAATAGGGTTAGGAACATGTCAGAGTTAATGTTAGTAGCTTTTGAAGACATTTGCGCACAATTTATGCGTCCCGTGATTGAGCGCATACCCGTAGCCTGGAGAATGAGATACAGGCCCGTACCCCAAGCCTCTGCCCTTCTTATTTGTTACATTTTTGTCCTTAGGCAACCCTAGGCCAGTAATGATGTTTGTCTAAGGCAGTGATGCCTTGAAGAGGTTAAGGACTCACAGTGTGGACAGAGGATGGTTGATGTCCAGTTAGACCTTATATGTTACATTTTCCCCCCTAGGCAACCCTAGGCCAGTAATGATGTTTGTCTAAGGCAGTGATGCCTTGAAGAGGTTAAGGACTCACAGTGTGGACAGAGGATGGTTGATGTCCAGTTAGACCTTATATGTTACATTTTCCCCCCTAGGCAACCCTAGGCCAGTAATGATGTTTGTCTAAGGCAGTGATGCCTTGAAGAGGTTAAGGACTCACAGTGTGGACAGAGGATGGTTGATGTCCAGTTTGGCTATATCCCTGTCTGGATATTCCTTGTCTGCCAGCACTGCAAGAAAAAACATAATTAAATTCTTTTAATACCATATTTTTAGACTATAAGGCCAAACACCCAAATTTGACACAAAATTCAGATTTTGTTATTATATTTTCTTATTATATTAACTGTCACATTATAATAATAATAATAATAATGAGGAAAATTTATATAGCGCCCATCCTACTATGTAGGCTACAGGGCGCTTTACACAGAATTGAAATGGAATAAAAACATGAAACAAAAATCTACTAGCATCAGCAGACAAAACAACACCAGTGCATGCACATAATGCACATTATAAGGCGCAGTGGTTCAGTCTGGGGAAAAAGTATCGCCTTATAGTCCAAACAATACGGTAGTATGAGAGACAAAAAAAGGGCAACAAACTGTCTACCCGATACTATTATAAATGAGCTGCTCATGACACTTACACACACACACCAATGCCTTCCAGATCTATAAAAGAAATCAGGTTTTCTTTCAATTGCATGGGGACATTTGTCTAAGTTTCAACAGACTGAAACACCAACTACCCACTAGTTAAAAAAAAATCAAAAAAAATCAACCACACACTTAAAGAATTCCTATTTTATTCCTACTTCTTTGGTGACCTGGTGCTGCACGTGACCTTCGTTTTCTTTTCTTTTCAACCTGATGAAGGTGGCCGATTGACAATAATAATACTAATAGATAACACTAAATTAACTGAAAGAAAGACAGACAGAGAGAAAGAGAAAAAAATGTTCATTTAGAAAAATCTATCAACCACACACTTGGTTTAAATGATTTTATTTTTCAAATGCACATTAAACAAACATAACGGCAACAACAAGCTTAAAGCTTATACTGTGCCACTTTACTTCATATAAATTTTAGCATGGCGGCTGGTAAGCACAAAAGGATGAACCACACACTTACATGTGTGCTCCTGGGAAATTTCTAAAATCCTGCAAGGCAGGGGTCCAGGGGCCGCCCAGTTAACAACTTGACTTAAACGATCCTAAAAATGTAAAGTTCCTGGTCAAGGCATGTAAATATTTATTTATATTCATTTCTTTTATATTCTACACATGCGGGAAACCGACAAAACGTTTATAAATAGGACATTCGTTGCTTCTCAAATTCTCATAATCCGGAGACGCTGGATCCAGGCAATAAAAAAAATCCTGCATTTCAGGACATCCTGAAAGCAGGAACATCCATGCACTTAAAGAACTCCTAAATGATTGATAACACTAAATTCACTGAAAGACAGACAGGGAGAAACAGAGTGAAAAGAGAAAAAGACAGAAAGACAGACAGAGAGAAAAAAGAAAAAAATGTTCGCTTAGAAAAATCAATCAACCACACACTTAACCCTTTCACCGCCAACGTCGCATTTTAGCACCATAATGATTTAACGCCTATGTCACTAAAAGGCATCAAATTGGGGTCTATTATCCAAAGACCCTATTGTCTTAGTTTTGGGAAGTAAGGATAGACCTTATTTTATTTATGTCACAGAAGAATCCCCAATACTGCAGATGGATTTTGTTCTCTACCCAGGTAAATTTAATGGAGATTTTTGGCTGAAATATGGCTGAGGGTAAAAGGGTTAAAGAACTCCTAAATTATCAATAACACTAAATTAACTGAAAGAAAGACAGAGAGAAACAGAGTGAAAAGAGAAAAAAAGATAGATAGACAGACAGAGAGAAAGAGAAAAAAATGTTTGCTTACCTGGTAAACATTTCAGGTGGTCAGGGACGTCAGGACAGACACACACGTGGCCCGCGGGGCGAGCCAGGCACAGGTGGGAGCACCCTCCATTGTTCATGCTGCAATTGTTGGTGCCTGAAATCACAGTCACATATGAACCCTTTCATCGCCACTGTCGCCTCTTGGCACCACAATGATTTAACACCCATGTCACTGAAAGGCATCAAATGAGGGTCTGTTAACCAATTACTTTATGCTTTTAACCCTCTTGCATTTATTCCGGCCCAAACCACCCAGCCGGAAGTTGCCTCTGTGTATTCAAGCCGCCCAAAACCGCCCGTAGCTTGCCCCCACTCTGAGACCACCTCTGATGGCATTTTTATCACGCACTAACTTCTGGCTTGTTCTACACACACTATGAAGAAGCTTCTCACTTGCAGTGATGCGATAGTAACTGTATGGCGCTCTGTGTGCTTCAAAAGACAGTTTTTCCCGAAAATGCGCGAAAGAAGAACACTAGAAGAAGTTTTGTATGTAACAAATGCGAATGCAAGAGGGTTAATTTTGCGAGGTAAGGATAGACCCTATTTTATGCATGTCACAGAGGAATCCCCAATTTTACAAATGAAATCTTTTCTATACCCAGATAAGTTTAATGGAAAGCTATGGCTGAAAAATGGCTGGCGTTGAAAGGGTTAGAGAGAGAGAGAGAGAGAGAGAGAGAGAGAGAGAGAGAGAGAGAGAGAGAGAGACAGAGAGAGAGAGAGAGAGAGAGATGCTATGTATGGTCTGGTCTTATATTTTTCTAGTACAGTGGAACCTCCCTTTATAAGACTCCCTCCCACATAAGACCTACTTCTCTGAGACATTGATCATCTAAGTATTAAAATTATCTCCCTTATAAGACCCCTCCCTTATAAGATCTCATTTTGTTCCCCAAAACATTTTTCCAACCGAGTTTTCACCTAACTCACGTCACAAGTTTTGTTCAGCGGGGAGGGGGGCTAATCTATTCCGAAAATTTGGTCGGCACAAATATCCTTCCATCCACATTTTCAACTAACATCGCTACTTTTCTTGGGCGGGAGGTACTCATTTCGCCTTCCTTCGCACAAATGAAGCGAGTGAGCTAAAGCGACTTCCGGTTAACCAGTTTGAGACTCGCCAAATAGAGACTTGTAGATATAAGAATACGGCAAGATCGGTCCTTTACTTCTATACAAACATTTTTTGAAAAAAAAAAATTCAGCTGAATTTTTTTTTTCCCGCGGAAGTTTTGAAAAAATGCCGCGGATTTTCAGCGAAACGCGGAATTCTTTCATGCCTGTGAACTGTTGTACTTGCTGGCTCACTCAATCTTCACTAAATACATTACACACTTACTAAATACAATGTTATTTCCCTCCCCCTCTACCTGTCTGCTTGAGGTGAATATCGATGAGTCCTTCAAGTCTGCTCTGGATCATCCCTCCATGTTCGTCCTGAACCTGAAGCTCGTTGTACTTGAATATCCATCAATCCCTGGCTCAGCGTTCAATCTTCCCCACGTACAATACACGATAACCAAATACAGAGTTCTCTTCCCCTCACTCCCTACCTGTCTGTCTGAGGGGGGACACCAGGTGAATATCCATCAATCCCTCCAGCCTGCTTTGTATCAGCGTTCGTCCTGAACCGTTGTACTTGCTGGCTTGTTCAATCTTCCCCACGTACAATACACGATAACCAAATACAGAGTTCTCTTCCCCTCACTCCCTACCTGTCTGTCTGAGGGGAGACACCAGGTGAATATCCATCAATCCCTCCAGCCTGCTTTGTATCAGCGTTCGTCCTGAACCGTTGTACTTGCTGGCTCGCTCGATCTTCTCCGTCTGCCAGTCCGTCCAGTACATGTAGTCACCAAACTATCGGCAGAGAGGAGAAAACAAAAAGAAAACGTATTAAATCTTAAACCAGATCACTGTCAGCCGGTCCTCCCAAGTCGGAGTGTGGCTGCCCACGTGGCAGGGTAATCAAAAACGGTCACACACGTAATGTTCTCATCCCTAGCTGGTGCATTTGTGCCTTGGTGTTCAAGTGCTTCGGCTGTTGGGATGATCCCTGGAGTCTTTAAGCCAGGCTACGACAACAACAACAAACTGTCAGCCATGTATATGTAGTCACCAAACTGTAGTGGAAAACACACACACACGCGCGTACATGCATGCACATACACACACATGAACACCCACACCCACACACAAAGCCAATGTTAAATGGACATCAATTTTAAATCTGTTTAATCCTTTCACCGCCAACGTCGCATTTTTGCACCACAATGATTTAACACCTATGTCACTAAAAGGCATCAAATCAGGGTCTGTTATCCAAAGACCATATTCTCTTAATTTGGGGAGGTAAGGATAGGCCTTACTTTAAATATGTCACAGAGGAATCCCCAATATTACGACAGATTTTTTTCTCTACCCAGGTAAATTTAATGGAAAGTTTTTGCTGAAAAATGGCTGGCGGCGAAAGGGTTAAGGCCGTGCACACATTAAACATGGAAACCTCATGCGCTTATCCGCAGATAAGTGAAATAAATAAATGAAAGTAAACTGGTGGTTTTTTCCAGTGTGGTCGTGTTTCTGCTATGTTGTTGCACCTGACACGAATTTCTCTTTTTGACTCAGAGACCTGTTTACTCTACTCTTTCCGAGTAGTATTCTGCTCATACTTGGACCTCTACTACTCTTCAAAATTGATAATAGTGCTCTTACCACAGTGAGACCAAAGGGGTGTGGCGCCTGCTGCAGCAAAGTGACCCGGTGTTCTCCGCTCAGGTCAGACGTCTCTATCTTGTCCAGTTTGGCGTCCACCCAGTAGAGACGTTCCGCTGAATAGTCAATGGACAGGGCGTTGGGGAAACCTGGCAAAAAAAGAGAGAGATTGAAGGCAACACACCAGGGGAGAAAGATGGCAGAGTGGTTAAGACGTTAACTTCCTCATCAGTCACACAAAAATCGCATGCAAATTTAAAAATAAATAAATTGGGCGACGCGCCTCTGGCTGCGACACTCTCTCCAGGTGGGAGCAACCCAAATTTCTCTGTGACTATAAAGTACTTAATACCTAATACCAAAATAAAGAGATAATTTATCGCCCGCATATACATTTTTTTATGCACATTGAGTCAAGCATAAGACTTAGTCATCTCCTGATCAACAGCATGTTTTCTATCTCTGGTGTACATACACTTGCTTGCGTTATTTCTGACAGCGCATACATTATACTCAGTGCGCATGTACTCAGTCTTCAGTGCGCATGCGCCCAGTGTGCTCACCTAGCCCCATGTTGACCAGCACTTTGCGGTGCGTTCCATCCAGGTACGCCCTCTCTATCTTGGCCATGGCTCCCCAGTCTGTCCAGAACATCAGTCTGCAACAACGCATTTATTCAGGAAATTTAGATTCTTATTCTTCTTCTTCCTATTGTTGGACTGGGCTTCACAGCGTTTTTAAAGTCCAATTTGGTACGCCATGTGGTCTCAATGCCTAATTTTAAAAACTTGAATAATAATTTGGGATCCATCCCTAAAACTTGAGGTTAAAACTATATACACTAGTCCACTGGGAGATCAGCAGACGGAGGCCTGGTGGCTGATGTAAATGCCACCTAGGCCGGCCCTGAATGCATCGGGACAGATGGTTTCAGTCAGGCTTGTGGGGAGCATGTTCCACTCTCTGAGCGTTCGTGGGAAGAAAGAGTGGTAGAGGACTGGGTGGGCTGTCCTTTCTTGATAAAATCTCTGGGCTCCTCTCATTCTGGGGTCGCTGGGGCGCAAATACTGGCTTGGTTTCAAGATTCAAGATTCTTTAACCCTCTTGCATTTATTCCGCCCCAAACCGCCCAGCCGGAAGTTGCCTCTGTGTATTCAAACCGCCCTAAACCGCCCTTGTCTTGCCCCCACTCTGAGACCCCGTCTGATAGCATTTTTATCACGCACAAAGTTCTGGCTTGTTATGACACACACTATGAAGAAGCTTCTCACTGGCAATGAAGTGATAGTAACTGTATGGCGCTCTGTGTGCTTCAAAATACAGATTTTCCTGAAAATGTGTGAAAAAAATGTGAACACTAGAAGAAGTTTTTTCTGTAACAAATGCGAATGCAAGAGGGTTAATCAGCCAATGCATCATAATACCATGGGTGTAGTTACACAAAACGACAAAACCTGAAAGGCCGGGGTCTAGGGGTAATGTCCCCCTGCAGCTGAAGCAAAAATTGATTTATGAAGGTATTTTAGTTTGCTTTTTTCACAATTTATACAAATACAGTGTTTGAAAAATACAGTAGACACACAAAGATCTTGGTTGACAAATTAAAAAACCAGGAAATTCCTTTTCTGGTAAAATTCAAAAACAGGAAATCCTTGTATACCAGGGAAAGCTGCACCCACGAGCCAGTGCATCGTAATACAAAGGAAATCGTTTTGGTTTTGCACAAGACACAATCCAACAACAACGGAAGCATGCGCATGGATGGACAACCAATAAAAGAGAGAGAAAAAAAAAATGGTAACAAAATCAGATTACATCATCATGTATCAGTCTCTCCCTCAGATTCTCTCTTACTCTTAGACACACACCTGCACATACACCAACACACAGACATACACGTGTGCATACACATTTATAACAACACATGTCCCCCCCCCCCCCCCCTCACACACACACTCACAAGACCGCGAGCATGCAGGTCTTAAAGGTAAAGGTGTCCCATAGCCTGTCGGCCGTAGGGGCAGTGAACTGTTAGAGGTTCACCGTGTCAAGGGCACAGCATCATGGAAGGCGGAGCCCATCCCTCTCCTTCAGCCGCCTTTTATTAACCTTCCCTGAACGAATCAGGTACCCATTCACTGCTGGGTGGACAGAGAGGGTTTTCAGGCCAGAAAAATCTGACTCCAAGCTGGACTCGAACCCACGACCTTCCGCACTGCAGCCGAGTGCTCTAACCACTCGACCACGACCATCAGGAAATTTACATAGCTAATAATCAGAGTTTTATGTGGTTACGCATACCCTTCAACTGTAATGATAGATCATATATAATATTGACATTCGATGCCAGAATTAAAAAAAAAAAATTCTTTAAAAAAAAAAAAAAATTTTGTTCAATTTTTGCAACACTTTTTAATAGAATAATAAAGTTCCTTCAATTTTATCATTTGTTTCTTTTAAAACGAAATTAAAAAACAACAATGTTGATTCAATTTCAGCACCATCAACAACAACTCCATCAAAACACCAAAATAAACCATTTTCAAAATAATCTACAATCATTTTTACACCATTCAACCAAGTTTCATGGCTTTTCAATGAGAACTTTATATTTTATGTGATTATTTCAATTAAGTAGGTGATCGAATTCTGAGTCCATGAAATTGACTTGGTGCACAACATAAATAACATCATGAAATACATGACATGAGAAAAGCTAAGAATAAGCCCATTCAAAACCAAGAAAGTTAATAAAAAAAAAATAACAATAATAATTCTTCTTCTTCTTCTGCGTTCCCAGGCCATAATGGGTAAGGTACATATGTGTCCGGTTTTCAGTTTTCACTGGTCTCCCCGCTGCGTACAGCCGACACATTCTGATTTCGGAGGAGCTCAAAGGACACAAATTATTTGGAAGATTTTTTTGAAAAAAGGCAGGAGAATGGGGCGCCAATAAGTCAGAAAGATAGTAGACGATAGAAAGCAAAGGAAAAAGGCAGAGTCAAATAGAGCGGCGAAGATTAGAGGAAGTTACAAGCACAGAACTTCCAGAAGGTGGGGGAACTATTCGTACGAAAGACTCCCCGGTATCCCCACGGGGAGATAATAATAATAAGAAATAAATCTTCAATAGCGCTATTCTCCTGACACAGCAGGACTGACCGCGCTTTACATGAAAAATAAAAAATAAAAAATAAAGACCAACACTAGTCATCCACACTGACCCTTTCTGAGGGAAGAGTGCCACAGCTCTGGGTTCGTCCAATCCTTCATCGATGATGGTTTTCCGACATGTACCGTCAAGACGCGCCACTTCAATGACGTCACGACCTGAACAGAAAATAGTGCCTCAATCAATGGTACTTAAAGATGTATTCATACACCGGACCAAATCTCATTTAATCAAAACGTACCAGCATGCTCTGTCGCAACAAACATGTCCAGATCAAAATGCTCTCCTTCTTCTTTGCCGTTTCCTGTCAATTACAAGCGCAGAGGCGTCATGCTGCCGTTATGCGCCTAACTAAGAGATAGCTAGGCCCAGCATGTCTGTCTTCGGATTGAAAAAAATCTTTGTAAGGGTCGGACATGAGACCAGAGGAAAGTGAAATTTCCTGAAAAGTTCCCGGGGACTGGTGTAGGTCCCTGGTTGTCCTATAAAATCCTGATCCCGATCCAAGAAATGCACGTTGATGAAGTGGCTGTTGGAAGTGGGCTTCGTCTGAATGGGATGAACATGCTGGATTGGCTTGTGGATTTGAGTGGCAGCTGGGACATGATTACATTGTTCATGCTCCCATCAGCCACTCCCAGTCTACTACACGCCACCACTCCCCATTTCTCAGTGGATTTACACTGATCTCAAGAACAGCCCTTCTGGCTTTAAAAAGTTCCTGAAAAAAAATCTCATTTCTGAAGGGTTTCTTAAAAAACCAGGCAGGAGAACGGACCAAGGCAGAAAGATAGCAGATGACAGTAAGCAAAAAGAAAAGGCATGAGTCACAGAAAGTGACAGATTAGAGAAAAGTTACAAACACAGAACTTCCAGAAGGTGGGAGAACTATATGTACCGAAAGACCTACGGTATTCTAATGGGGGATGAGACTAAAGAATGCTCAGCTTCTTGATATAATTTGTAGAGCAATCACGCACAAAATGAGTTTATCTGTGATATTTTGTACAGAGTAATGTTTGACCAGAGAGATATACACCGCTGTTCCGTGCTGCTCAAACTGACCTGAGTCCATCCAGTACAGGTTTCGCGCGATCCAGTCAACTGCCAGTCCGTCAGTTGTTGCCAGGTGTTTACTGATGATGGTTTCCATCCATCCACTGCCGTTAAGTGTCGCCCTCCTGGAAAAAAGTCCATCAGAATGGTCCATCAGTCCACCAAACAGTCCAATAATTATTCCGTCAGTTGTTTACTGATGACGGTTTCCATCCACCCACTGCCGTTAAGTGTCGCCCTCCTGAAAAAAGTCCATGAAAATAGTCCACCAGTCCACCAAACAGTCAAATAAGTAGTCCGTCAGTTGTGGTCAGGTTTTTACTGATGGTTTCCATCCATTCACTGCCGTTCAGTGTTGCCCTCCTGAAAAAAGTCCATCAGAATAGTCCACCAGTCCACCAAACAGCCCTCCTGAAAATAGTCCATTAGTCCACCAAACAGTCCAATAATAGTCCGTCAGTTGTTTACTGATGATGGTTTCCATCCATCGACTGGCATTCAGTCGCCCTACTGAAAATAGTCCATTAGTCCACCAAACAATCCAATAATAGTCTGTCAGTTGTTGCCAAGTGTTTACTGATGATGGTTTCCATCCATCCAATTCCATTCAGAGTCGCCCTCCTGAAAATAGTCCACCAAACAGTAGTTAGAGCATTATTTTCAATTTTGAAGAGTAGTAGAGGTCCAAATTGAGTAGAATACTACTCGAAAAGAGTAGAGTAAACAGGTCTGGTATCCCCACGAGGAATAATGTGACTAAAACGCTCCTATTCACCTGATGACGTCAAGGAAGACATCGGTGTAGTAGACCATGCCGTCTTTGTAGTCAAAGTCGACAGCGATGACGTTGTGCAGATGGGGTATGGGTAGGTAGACGTCCGTGTGGTCCGAGGTGTCCAGAGAAATACGGCGAATGCTGCCCCGACCAGCGAACAGTAGGTACTCCCTGGGGACTGCACACACACAATGGATTTTTTGCTTACAGGTTTTGTTTTTCATCTTGTTTGCTTCAGTTGTGTTTCTCATTTATTTATGACGACAGGTACATCCATTTCTCTGTAACCTAAGACCAACAAATGGGCATAAATGGATCTGGGTTTGGGAAAACACGGGCGACTACAACACCTCCCCTAACCCCCTTCCACTTCTTCTCTCACTTACTCCCCCCCCCCCCCCCCCCCCCCCTCTCCGCCACATCTCACCTGTGTCACTGGTGCATCCGTCTCTCTGCAGCCTGAGACCTGTCGGACAAGCGCAGGTGGATCCCCCAGAGTTAGGTAGACACAGGTGGGAGCATCATCCATCATTGTCCCTTACCCTCCCCTAAACTCACGTTGAGCAAGGCCACCGTCAACGCAGGCTCTATCAGCGCCATTAGATCAGATCTCCATCTGAGCTTGCCCCAACTGACCACTAAAATTAGATCCCCCCCCCTCCCCCCGCTTGTTGCTGGAAGTGGGGCCTGTTCCTTCCCGGCTGAACTGGGGGGTTTGATTGTCTTAACCCAGTGCAAGCTTTAGGTCTTTCCTTTCTATGTTTTCTGTAGGTACATGCACCCTCCCACTTCCGTCGCGACTATTGCCAGTATTGGCACCTGCGACGTACTGATCCTGATCTCTCTGCCTGTCCCTTTTCTATACACACCCCTTCCTTAACCTTTCAAACTGTATCACAGGTGTGTCCGCCTCTCTTCTACCTGAGCCTAGTGGGAGACCCCTAGGTTTGGGCACACACAAGTAACAGTACCTGTCCCTTTCTCTCTAACATCCACACCCTTTACTTTTCCCTTTCTCTCTCTCACCTGTATCACAGGTGTGACCGTGTCTCTTCTACCTGAGCCTAGTGGGAGACCCCTAGGATTGGGCACACACAAGTAACAGTACCTGTCCCTTTCTCTCTAACATCCACACCCTTTACTTTTCCCTTTCTCTCTCTCACCTGTATCACAGGTGTGACCGTGTCTCTTCTATCTGAGCCTAGTGGGAGACCCCTAGGATTGGGCACACACAAGTAACAGTACCTGTCCCTTTCTCTCTAACATCCACACCCTTTACTTTTCCCTTTCTCTCTCTCACCTGTATCACAGGTGTGACCGTGTCTCTTCTACCTGAGCCTAGTGGGAGACCCCTAGGATTGGGCACACACAAGTAACAGTACCTGTCCCTTTCTCTCTAACATCCACACCCTTTACTTTTCCCTTTCTCTCTCTCACCTGTATCACAGGTGTGTCCGCCTCTCTTCTACCTGAGCCTAGTGGGAGACCCCTAAGTTTGGACACACACAAAGTAACAGTACCTGTCCCTTTCTCTCAAACATCCACACCCTTTACATTTCCTCTTTCTCTCTCTGGTGCGCCCGTCTCTCTGCAGCCCGAGTCCAGTGGGGCAGGCACAGGCGGATCCCCCTGGGTTAGGCAGACATAGGTGAGGTGTGAGCACCCCCCGATGTTCTTCCCTTACCTCTCCCCACAGTCTTTGCCTCACTCCCCCCTCCCTCTACCCCCATCCCTTTCTCACAGTTTGTATCACAAGTGAGCCCATCTCAGTAACCTAAGACCAAACAATGGGCTTAAATGGATCTGGGGGTTGGGAAAACACAGGTGACTATAACACCTCCTCTAACCCTCTTCCACTTCTTCTCTCACTCACTCCCCCGCGTTCTATCCATATGTTGAAGTCTTGAGCTAGTCTATCTTTATTTTACGGACATTTCTTTTGTTTACAAGACCTTATGTTTATACGAATGTGTAAATTAAAAAAATTGGTGCTATAAATTTTAAAGTTCGTATTTTGGTCTCTATAATTGCATTTTGAATGCTTTGACATTTTTCAGTAGTGTCGTGCTTCTGTTATGTTGCTGCACCTGATCATGAATTTCTCTGTTTTGAAATAATAAAGTATAGCGGATTGGATTGGATGGGATTGAATCTCACCTGTATCACAGGTGCGCCCGTCTCTCTGCAGCCTGAGACCTGTGGGACAGGCGCAGGCGGATCCCCCGGGGTTAGGCAGGCACAGGTGGGAGCACCCCCCGTTGTTGGGGCTGCAGCGGTTGATGTAGGTCTGCACCGCCCCGTCGATCTGTACCGCGTGGATGTCCATCACCCCGGGCAACCGCTCGGCGATAACGGTCACGTTGCCCCCGTTGTTCTTGTTGGCACGCTGGATGGCGTTGGCCTGGAGGGATAATGATAATGATAATGATAATGATAACGATAATGAAGCTTTATTTTACAACGGTAAAAGTATTGACATAGAGTAGCCATTTTTCACACTTGCCGTTAGCACAAACAAATAGAACATACAAAATTAAAGCGAACTAAAACTAATAAAATATGATTTTAAAACACACCATCAATTCAAAAATTAATAAATAAAAAATGGAAAGATACACACACACTCCCACGCGCGCGCACACACACACACATTACATAGTACATGGCTAAAAACGCATCCATAAGTACAAAAAAGATAACCCAACAACAGAGCATACAACAAAACATTACAATCATTGCATGCATAGGGAAAAGGAGTGAGATTGGTAATGGGGGATTTTTTCGTAAAAATATTCCCTCCACCTTCTGGAAGTTCCTCTTTTCTCTTCTTTGCTTCACTTATTTATGGATTGCGCAAGGGCTTCTGCATGGAATATTCGCATATGTGTGTACACGGCCTTACAAATTAAAAAAATATATCTGTAAAACATAACACAGAAAATCTTGA
The DNA here is from genome assembly GCA_017654935.2 of Phymorhynchus buccinoides. Classification (NCBI taxonomy): domain Eukaryota; kingdom Metazoa; phylum Mollusca; class Gastropoda; order Neogastropoda; family Raphitomidae; genus Phymorhynchus; species Phymorhynchus buccinoides. Next base: position 41,254,201 of record CM065697.1, read on the forward strand.
TACCAGCAAAACAACAAAAGAAAAGACGACTGAAACCATTGCCATCTTCTCTCAGGCTCAAAAATCAAGGAAATGACTGGAACCATCCATGATTGGAACTTTCCCAATCACTAAATGGACTCGCCTGCCCATTCTGTCCAATAGAGATAATAGACGATTTTCGGAAAAAAATAGGGGAGGGCACTTCGTGAAAATTAGAGTTGTTTAACTCCATTACTCGGTCAAATACCATAGCAACAATGGAACAATGGCGTCGAAGCTTGAAACCGCAGGATGCCAGTCAGCGACTTGCAAACATATTTCTTTAGAAAAATAAGGGGTGGCCAGTTGCTACAAAGTGATAGAACTTGCAAACTGTGACGTAAAAATATAAATTACATCAAATTTAGAATGACGCACTGCGTTCTACATGCTGTGTGTCTCCTCAAACACACGAAGCGAGGGCTGGGGATCTACCTGAAGGTAGAGTAACTTCCCCTGTTTGACCGATTGAATTAGGCGAGATCACTCCCACATACAATGAAATTACTCTCCATCATTATTTCCAAACAATTCCTATTGCCAACCAATGTTAATCCATAGGCATAGCCAGCTAACACCCCCACTCACATAAATTGGACTCACCTGCCAGTCTGTCCAATAAAGATAACTGCCAGCCACTGTTAATCCGTAGGGGTGGGCCACCCTCTCCACCAGTTTACGTCGGTATTTCCCTGACATGTCCGCACATTCGATGGTCTGCACAACACAGCGTATAAACCCTGTGACTTCGTTGTTTGAATAGCAATGTAAACACATTTCACCAAGTTCACTGCTTTCTGCCAGTTTTCTTTCTTTGTTCATTTTCAGGTCTATGCCTTTGACCTATGTGTCTATTATAATAGAAAAAAATATCTATGCATAACATTCTTTTTTCCTCTGAACAAACGTGTAACTGGGGGCCGTTTCACAAGGGCTAACGTTACGTAGTGTGAACGCAAATCGGCAAAAACTGTCTAAGAAACACCCTTTGCCGATAGTTCACGTGGCGTTTTGTTCTTGCCAAACACCGAGCAAGCGGCGAACTATCCGGAACTAGTAGGGGGTGAATACGTTTCTTGTTGTTGATTGGCCCATTAAAGTTTGTTTAAAATAATCAAAAAACTGACCAATCAGACAAGAGCTTGTAATATTCTTCCGCAAACGTTTTCTAAAGTGTTTCTTAGGTCCTGTTTGGCGTAAGTGTTATTCATGCGGCGACTAAGAAACTCGACCCTTATCTCCATTTCAAACAGTTTATAACTGTACTTAAATTTTAAATTGAACCTGTTTATTTCTAAATGCAATGAAACAGACACTCGCCCCACAATTCATTTTGTAGTTTTGTACAAATGCATGGTGCTAAAAAACCAGCTTCCTCAACATAACTTACAAGTTACATATCATAAGACTGATTCATCTTCATAACACAGTTTCTTCTTTCTTCCTCTGTGTTCCAGGCCATATGGCCATACTGGATGAGGTACGTATGTGTCCGGTTTTCAGCTTTTTATTTCGGAGGAGCTCAAAGGAGAAAATTATTTGGAAGATATTTTTTGTTAAAAGGCAGGAGAATAGGCCCAAAAGACTGAAAATTAGTAGGTGGTATTCCCTGTGGGGATGCCGGGGGGTCTTTCGTAAAATTAGTTCCCCCACCTTCTGGAAGTTCTGTGCTTGTGACTTCCTCTAATCTGCCACTCTCTTTGACTCGGTCTTTTCCCTTTGCTTTCTATCATCTACTATCTTTCTGACTTATTGGACCATTCCCCTGCCTTTTGTCCAAAAAAACCTTCCAATTAATTTTTCTCCTTTGAGCTCCTACGAAATCGGAATGTATCGGCTGTACGCAGTGGGGAGACCAGTGAAAACTGAAAACCAGACACATACGTACCTTACCCATTATGGCAATATGGCCTGGGAACACAGAAGAAGAAGTACGTGGTAGAAAGTAAAGAGGAAAAGAAGTGTCAAAGAGTGGGACAGATTAAAGGAAGTTACAAGCATAGAACTTCCAGAAGGTGGGGGAAAGATAGTAGATGATAGAAAGCAAAGGGAAAAGGCAGAGTCAAAGAGAGTGGCAGATTAGAGGAAGTTACAAGCACAGAACTTCCAGAAGGTGGAGGAAAGATAGTAGATGATAGAAAGCAAAGGGAAAAGGCAGAGTCAAAGAGAGTGGCAGATAAGAGGAAGTTACAAGCACAGAACTTCCAGAAGGTGGGGGAAAGATAGTAGATGATAGAAAGCAAAGGGAAAAGGCAGAGTCAAAGAGAGTGGCAGATAAGAGGAAGTTACAAGCACAGAACTTCCAGAAGGTGGGGGAAAGATAGTAGATGATAGAAAGCAAAGGAAAAAGGCAGAGCCAAAGAGAGTGGCAGATAAGAGGAAGTTACAAGCACAGAACTTCCAGAAGGTGGGGTATCCCACAGGGAGACACAGCTTGAAATAGAAAGATTTTTTTTCTCAGTATTACTTTCAACTTAAATTTCCTATGTGTTAACCCTTTCACCGCCAACGTTGCATTTTAGCACCACAGTGATTTAACACCTATGTTACTAAAAGGCATCAAATTGGGGTCTATTATCCAAAGACCCTATTGTCTTAGTTTTGGGAAGTAAGGGTAGACCTTATTTTATATATGTCACAGAAGAATCCCCAATACTGCAGACAGATTTTGTTCTCTACCCAGGTAAATTTAATAGCAATATTTGGCTGAAATATGGCTGGCGGTGAAAGGGTTAAAGATCCACCAGATCACGTGTCAAAATCACGGGTTTCACGTGTTTTTCCTCTTATATCTGGTAAGAAATCTTGTTATGACCAGGTCTTGCTTCCATACAAATGCCCCCCAATTCAAACCGAAACAACATTTTAAAGAGCAGCCTCAACTTGAATATGGGGACACGTGCATGTGGGTCACAGCAACCCAGAGAAAACCAAGGGACTTAATCGTGGTGCGTCAGTGTATCTTTAACCCTTTCACCGCCAATGTCGCATTTTCGCACCACAATGGTTTAACACCCATGTCACTAAAAGACATCAAATCAGGGTCTGCTATCCGAAGACCCTATTTTCTTAATTTTGGGAGGTAATTTTGGCTTAATGTTATTACACATCACAGAGAAATTTGCAATATTGCAGATTTTTTTTCTTCTCTACCCAGTTAAGTTTAAACTTTTCACTGCCCTGTCACAGATATTTCTGTCAACTTCCAGTAACCTATAAACTGTCCCGTCACGGAAATATCTGTCATAGGGTTATTCCAAGAGTTTCCCGTTTTCTATCCATACACTTTTCGCAGTATGTTCAAATGCATGTGAGAGTGTTCTCCAAGGATAGTATATTCAATCCCCGTTCAGAAAAGCATAGGTTATATGAACTTTTATTCAGAAAGTTTTGCGATAGACTCGGCAACCTAAAACGGCTTGGCAAATAGTTGCCCCGGAACCTGAACCGGGCTCGGCAGTGAAGGGGTTAAGGTATTTTTTGGCTGAAAAATGGCTGGCGGTGAAAGGGTTAAATGATTTAACATTGAAACATCAGTTGTACCTCCATCTGCGCGTCTGCCCAGATGATTCGCTTGGTGGGTCGATCAATGGTCAGTCCATTGGGCCAGCCCAAGTTTCGCCGGACGATGGTCATTCGGTTTTTACCGTCCATGTCGGCTCGCTCTATGCGAGGCTCCTGACCCCAGTCTGTCCAGAACATCTGTCTGTGAACAATGATAAAACAACGGTAATGATGATGATCATAGAAAATGAAACAATGAAGAATTGTAATCCTTTGACCCCTTGTAGAGTGGCACAGTGGAAACGCGTTCGCCTCGTGTCAAGAAAACCCGAGTTCGAACCTGGGTACAGGGGATTTTTCCTCTCACTTTGCACTAGGCCTCACTGTCTGAACATGGAGTATTTCGGATGAGACGATAAACCAAGATCCCGTGCACTTATCATATGTTAAACCCAGTGGCAACGAAAAAGTTCTCATTTGGTCCAAATTTACCCCCCCCCCTATTTACCCCCCAAAAAATTGGGCCTCTGGCTGGACGCGCTCTCCAGGTGGGAGCAACCCGAATTTCACAGAGACGCCTCTGTGACTATAAAGTACCTAATACCCTTTGAGGGCATGAAGGATAAACGAATAATGAAAACATAAAACTCAATTAAAACATAAAGTGTGAGCATAATAGCGAAATGTCAAATTTTGGTGAGCTGTAAAATAAATGCTCTTTTAAACTATTTTTCCGACTTTTAGAATTTACTAATATTTAAACACACGCGTCATCCTTTTAAAAATAAACTACTGAAATTAAAAACAAATGTTGGTTTCAAATTCTTAGGAGTAAATTTTTCATAAAGTTCATTATGTTTTGGACATTCCATTATACAATGAAATTCATCTCCAATCTCATCCAATTTTGCAATTACGGCAAATGCGCAATTCTCTTGGAACATTATTATGTCTTCCAACTTCAACAGGCAATTTATGATTACTGCATCTGAATTTAAATAAAGGTATAACATAAACATCTGATAAGGTTGAAAGATCTTGATTGCATGACTCTTTAATTTCCAAACAGATTCAACAACAAACATACAGGAATCTTTTAGTTTCTAAACACACTCAACAACAAAAAGAAAACAAGTTTCCCCTCACCCTTCATCATAATGCAAAGCGTCCATCATCAATAAATAAACCATTTCCCCTCACCCTTCATCGTAATGCAAAGTGATGGCGCGAGGTTTATCCAAGTTCTTCCAGACCAGCACAGATCTCATAGAGCCGTCCAGTTTGGATACTTCAATTTGGTTGTGTCAATCATCAGTAAATAAATAAATAAATAAATAAATAGATTAACCATTTCCCCTCACCTTTCATCGTAATGCAAAGTGATGACGCAAGGTTTATCCAAGTTCTTCCACACCAGCACAGATCTCATAGAGCCGGCCAGTTTGGACACTTCGATACGGTTGTGTCCATCATCAATAAATAAATAAACCATTTCCCCTCACCCTTCATCATAATGCAAAGCGATGGCGCGAGGTTTATCCAAGTTCTTCCACACCAGCACAGATCTCATAGAGCCGTCCAGCCGGGACACTTCGATGCGGTTGTGTCCGTCGTCTGTCCAGTACAGCTTCCGCCCCACAGAGTCCACTGCCAGACCGTCCGGCGTGTGCAGACCGTCACTGACCACTACCTCCAGCTCGCTGCCGTCCATGTTGGCCCTCGTGATTTTGTCCGACACTGTGTCTGTCCAGTATACCTTGCCTGGAGAGAGAGAGAGAGAAATGTGTTCCAAAAGGTGGAATTCTCTACCTGAATCTATTAAATAAGACACTGTGTCTGTCCAGTATACCTTGCCTGGAGAGAGAGAGAGACAGATATATATATTTTTTTTTTTTTTTTTGTTTTGTTGGCCTACCCTGGCTAAAAGACTCCAGGGATCATTCCAACAGCTGAAGCATTTGAACACTATGGTACAAGTGCATCAGCTATGGATGAGATTACGTGTGTGACCGTTTTTTTATTACCCTGTCACGTGGGCAGCCACACTCATTTAAAACAATGATGGAATTCTCTGCCCGTCTAACTATTTCTAAGGAGCATAACGGCAGCATGACACATCTACAATCATGTGACAGGAAACTGTCTAAGCGATCAACAAAGAAGAAGATATAATCCATCACTACATCTCCTCTACAATATCTACATCAATGGCAATGGCGTTTTTCAGAGGGCTTGTAGGTGGCACCACAACATCGGCAAAATAATCCACCTCCATAATAACAATAATATTATCAACTACAACGCATTACAACTAACTTACCTTCTACGATATCTACATCAATGGCAATGGCGTTTTTCAGAGGGCTTGTAGGCACCACAACATCGGCAAAATAATCAACCTCCATAATAACAATAATATTATCAACTACAACGCATTACAACTAACTTACCCTCTACAATATCTACATCAATGGCAATGGCGTTTTTCAAAGACCGGTGGGCACCACAACATCGGCAAAGTAATCCACCTCCATAATAACAATAATATTATCAACAACTACAATGAATTACAACTAACTTACCCTCTACAATATCTACATCAATGGCAATGGTGTTTTTCAGAGGGCCGGTGGGCACCACAACATCGGCAAAGTAATCCACCTCCATAATAACAATAATATTATCAACTACAATGAATTACAACTAACTTACCCTCTACAATATCTACATCAATGGCAATGGCGTTTTTCAGAGGGCCGGTGGGCACCACAACATCGGCAAAGTAATCCACCTCCATAATAACAATAATATTATCAACTACAATGAATTACAACTAACTTACCCTCTACAATATCTACATCAATGGCAATGGCGTTTTTCAGAGGGCCGGTGGGCACCACAACATCGGCAAAGTAATCCACCTCCATAATAACAATAATATTATCAACTACAATGAATTACAACTAACTTACCCTCTACAATATCTACATCAATGGCAATGGCGTTTTTCAGAGGGCCGGTGGGCACCACAACATCAGCAAAGTAATCCACCTCCATAATAACAATAATATTATCAACAACTACAATGAATTACAACTAACTTACCCTCTACAATATCTACATCAATGGCAATGGCGTTTTTCAGAGGGCCGGTGGGCACCACAACATCAGCAAAGTAATCCACCTCCATAATAACAGCAAAAACAATACTAACAATTTCTATAAAAATGATAACTTACCCTCTACAATATCTACATCAATGGCAATGGCGTTTTTCAGAGGGCCGGTGGGCACCACAACATCTGCAAAGTAATCCACCTCCAGAGAAATGCGTCTGATGTCCTGCCTCCGTGTGAAAATCAGGAAATTGCTCATCGCTGCAACAAAGCACAGAAAATGTCCAGTGAAATCAGAATTCTTTATTTTTCTTTTGCAACAATACAGGCCCCTTATAAGACCTCCCATTATAAGACTCCCTCCCACATAAGACCTACTTCTCTGAGACATTGCCCTTCTTTGTAAGTATTAAAATTACCTCACTTATAAGACTTCTCCCTTATAAGACCCCATTTGGGATGATTTTTGAAGGTCTTATAAGGGAGGTTCCACTGACCATAACAAAGTACAGAAAATATTCAGTTAAAATCTGCTTCACTTGGCATCACCAAGATAATTGTAAACGCAAAAAAAACCATAGATATTAGTTTAATAGAAGCTGAGTAAAAAAAATTCTGTAATAAGAGCTAAACCTCTGTAAAAGTGAAGTGAAAGGTCTGTAAAAGTCGAGTAAACATTCTGCAAATGAATGTTAATAAAGTTTGCTAAAGCATAAAACTCTGTTAAAGTAGAGTAAAAAGTCTGCAAATTAATGTTGATAAAGTTTGCCAAAGCATAAAACTCTGTTAAAGTAGAGTAAAAGGTCTGCAAATTAATGTTGATAAAGTTTGCCAAAGCATAAAACTCTGTTAAAGTAGAGTAAAAGGTCTGCAAATTAATGTTGATAAAGTTTGCCAAAGCATAAAACTCTGTTAAAGTAGAGTAAAAGGTCTGCAAATTAATTTTGATAAAGTTTGCCAAAGCATAAAACTCTGTTAAAGTAGAGTAAAAGGTCTGCAAATTAATGTTAATAAAGTTTGCCAAAGCATAAAACTCTGTTAAAGTAGAGTAAAAGGTCTGCAAATTAATGTTGATAAAGTTTGCCAAAGCATAAAACTCTGTTAAAGTAGAGTAAAAGGTCTGCAAATTAATGTTGATAAAGTTTGCCAAAGCATAAAACTCTGTTAAAGTAGAGTAAAAGGTCTGCAAATTAATTTTGATAAAGTTTGCCAAAGCATAAAACTCTGTTAAAGTAGAGTAAAAGGTCTGCAAATTAATGTTGATAAAGTTTGCCAAAGCATAAAACTCTGTTAAAGTAGAGTAAAAGGTCTGCAAATTAATGTTGATAAAGTTTGCCAAAGCATAAAACTCTGTTAAAGTAGAGTAAAAGGTCTGCAAATTAATGTTGATAAAGTTTGCCAAAGCATAAAACTCTGTTAAAGTAGAGTAAAAGGTCTGCAAATTAATGTTGATAAAGTTTGCCAAAGCATAAAACTCTGTTAAAGTAGAGTAAAAAGTCTGTAAAAGTACAGTATATATAGTATGCTTGATCTGTCATTAGCAAGAAATGTAATAGACGAAAGCGAAGTGTGTAAAACAGAAATGAGTTTGAGTTACGACCATAATTGAGATATTTTAGTACAGTGGAACCTCCCTTATAAGACCTCCCATTATAAGACTCCCTCCAATATAGGACCTACTTTTCTAAGACATTGCCCTTCTTTGTAAGTATTAAAATTACCTCCCATATAAGACCCCTCTCTTATAAACCCTAATTTTGGATGGTTTTTGAAGGTCTTATAAGGGAGGTTTCACTGTAGCAGAAAAGAGCAAGACAAGCTGTTCTTCCTGTCGACACATTATCTTCTAATCTCTAACGAGTGAAAATGTGGTTTGTGCCCTGCGATTTACCTGGCCTGCATTTCATGCTGTCAGGGGACATAACAACGCCGGTGGGGCAGGCACAGAAGTGGCCTCTGGGTAGCGGAGACACCAGACACACGTAACATAGTACCTTGCTTTGATAAAACTTTTCTGTGTTCAATGTCTGTATTTGTGAACCTCAGAAACAAAACCAGTTAACGTTAAGTTTATGAAATGTTCTGTTCTGAAAAAAATAAAAAAATAAAAAGTGCTGATTAACATAGTACCTTCTAACGTATACCCATCAAATTATGCACAACTAGAGTTAGCATTGTGTTTTACCTGGCCTGCATTTCATGCCGTCAGGGGACATAACAACGCCGATGGGGCAGGCACAGGAGTGGCCTTTGGGAAGCGGAGCCACCAGACACACGCAACATAGTACCTTCTAACGTATACCCATCAAATTATGTACAGAGTTGGCACTGCGCTTTACCTGGCCTGCATTTCATGCCGTCAGGGGACATAACAACGCCGGTAGGACAGGCACAGGAGTGGCCTCTGGGTAGCGGGGCCACCAGACACAGATGGCTACACCCCCCGTTGTCCTTCCTCGAACACACTGTGTTCACTGAAACAGTAAGCAGCAACAGTTTAGTTTAATCCTCTTGCATTTATTTTGCCCAAAACCGCCCTTGCCTCTGTGTATTCAAGCCACCCAAAACCGTCCGTAGTTTGCTCCGACTCTGAGACACCCTCTGATGGTATTTTCATCACGCACTAAGTTCTGGCTTGTTGTACACACACTATGAAGGAGCTTCTCACTTGCAATGATGTGATTGTAAATGTATGGCGCTCTGTATGCTTCAAAAGACATGATTTTAATGAAAATGTGTGAAAGAATCTAAACACTAGAAGAAGTTTTGTATAAACAAATGTGAATGCAAATTGCAAGAGAGTTAAATCAGTGTCAACAGCATCAATGTCAATGCTGCTTAGACAGACACTTGAATTCTCACCTCACCTCCCTCTCATCCCCTCTCCCTCTCTCTGGCCCATAGAGGGAAGCTAATTGAGCAGCAATAATAATAATACTGAACATTCATATAGCGCTTTACACCCTTTGCAGGGAGCTCAAAGCGCTTTACATGGACATTAAAACACAAATAAGTTAACATTATACACATAAGACTCACTACAATCAAATCAAATATACATAAAATAACATTATTTAAACAAAGCCCTGTTCATAACCACAAAATTTGAAACAATATTAAAATATTATAAGAAAAGAAACAAAATTGCTAGGGAAAAGTTCATGAGCTACGTTATCGCGCAAACACACACACAAACAGAGAAGCACACAGTCACACATCCGGATGCTGGACACACACACACACACACTAACAGAGATGACACACAGTCACACACCACGCACACACACACTAACAGAGAAGCACACAGTCACACACCACGCACGCACACACACACACTAACAGAGAAGCACACAGTCACACGACATGCACTCGAACATTTGGACACGTGCAGACCAGCACACAGTCACACACCACGCACGCACACACACACACTAACAGAGAAGCACACAGTCACACACACCACGCACGCACACACACACACTAACAGAGAAGCACACAGTCACACACCATGGCAGATAGACACACACACACACTAACAGAGAAGCACACAGTCACACTCACCACCGCACGCACGGCACACACACACACTAAAAAGAGAAGCACACAGTCACACACCACAACATTTGAAACGCACACACAAAACTAACAGAGAAGCACACAGTCACACACACGCACGCACGCACACACACACACTAACAGAGAAGCACACAGTCACACACACACACACACACACAACAGAAATGCACACAGTCACACACACACACACCCGCACGCACAACACACACTAACAGAGAAGCACACAGTCCTCACACACCACTGACACACACACACTAACAGAGAAGCACACAGTCACCACATCCCCATGCACGCACACACACACTAACAGAGAAGCACACAGTCACACACCACCTGCGCACACACACACAAACCCTAACAGAGAAGCACACCCCCCCCCCCCCATCCACGCCCCTCACACGATGAACATTTTGAGGTCTATGGGGTGAGCCAGGTTGCACACAGTGTCACACCCTGCACACACACACTAACAGAGAAGCACACAGTCACACACCACGCACGCACACACTAACAGAGAAGCACACAGTCACACACACTGGCACACACCACACTAACAGAGAAGCACACAGTCACACACCATGCCCCCACACACACACTTGTCAGAAGTCCCCCTACCCCCCTCCAAACACACAGTCATCCACCCCTCACCTTTCTCCCACACTCTGGTGAACACACAGGTCCATGAGGTGCACAAGGTCACACAGCAGTCACCCCACACCCCCTCCTAACAGAGAAGCACAGAAGTCCCACTACCCCCACTCCACACACACACTCATCCACCCCTCACCTTTCTCCCTCTCACTGGTGAACACCTTCAGGTCCACAGGTTGTTGAGAGAGTCACCCAGTCACACTCCTCTCTTCCTCTTGTCAGCACACCCCCTACCCCCCTCCAACACACACACACATCCACCCCACACCTTTCACACTTTCTGAAATGATCCCCTATCCATGGGGTCAGGTTGTTGTGCTCCTTTCTTCCCCCTCCCTCTTCCTCAAGTCCCCCTACCCCCCCCCCCCCCTCCTCCTCACCTTTCTCCCTCTCTCTGGTGAACACCATCCATGGGGTGTGAAAGGTTAGTGAGCAGCATCCCCTTTATTTCCTCTCTTCCCTTTCAGAAGTTACCCCCCTCGTCCACACTCTCCACCCCTCACGCTTTCTCCCTCTCTCTGGTGAAACCTTCAGGTCCAAATGGGGAAAGTGAAATTATCCCCGCCCCCTCCCATCAGAAGTCCCCCTACCCCCCCCCCCCTCATCCACCCCTCACCTCTCTCCCTCTCTCTGATGAACACCTTCGAGGTCTATGGGGTGGGCCAGGTTGTTGAGCAGTCTCCCCCTGCCCTCCCCCTCTCTTCCTCTTGTCAGAAGTCCCCCTACCCCCCTCCAATCATTCAGCTCATCCACCCCTCACCTTTCTCCCTCTCTCTGGTGAACACCTTCAGGTCCATGGGGTGGGGAAGGTTGTTGAGCAGTCTCCCCTTGCCCCCTCCTCTCTTCCTCTTGTCATGAAGTCCCTTTACCCCCCTCCAAACACACACTCATCCACCCCTCACCTTTCTCCCTCTCTCTGGTGAACACCTTCAGGTCCATGGGGTGGGGAAGGTTGTTGAGCAGTCTCCCCTTGCCCCCTCCTCTCTTCCTCTTGTCAGAAGTCCCCCTACCCCCCTCCAAACACACACTCATCCACCCCTCACCTTTCTCCCTCTCTCTGGTGAACACCTTCAGGTCCATGGGGTGGGGAAGGTTGTTGAGCAGAATGCCTCTGCCCCCTCCGGTCACCTTGTGGGCCACGTGTATGGCCTGGGTCTCCCAGTCTGTCCAGTACATGGTGTCCCCGTGAATGGTCAGACCGAAGGGGTGGCGAAGGTCCAGACCTATCACCGTCTGTAGGAAATCAGTTAAAAATCATCACCACCATTCTGTCATTACTATCATTATGATCACCACCATCATCATTATCATCACTGGGTCTCCCAGTCTGTCCAGTAAATGGTCTCCCTGTGAATGGTCAGACCGAACGGGTGGCGAAGGTCCAGGCCTATCACCGTCTGTGAGAAACCAGTTAACCCTTTCACCGCCGATGTTGCATTTTTGCACCACACTGATTGAACACCCATGTCACTAAAAGGCTTGAAATTAGCGACTGTTATCCAATGACCTAATTTTGTTAATTTTTGGAGATAAGGAAAGGCTTTATTTGATACATGTCATAGGCAGATTCATAGTATTGCAGACGTTAACTTTTGTTTATCCAGGTAAAACACACTAAAAAAAATTGGCTGAAAAACGGCTGGCGGCAAAAGGGTTAAAAATCATTACAACCATTTTGTCATTACTATCATCATCATCATCATTATCACTGGGTCTTCCAGTCTGTCCAGTACATGGTGTCCCCGTGAATGGTCAGACCGAAGGGGTGACAAAGGACCAGGCCTATCACCATATGTGGGATAATTGATATTACCATATGTTTTGGACTATAAGGCGCACCTCCCACATTTTACACAAAATTCAGATTTTGTCACAACACTTTTTTACTATATTGTTGGTCATATAATAATAAAACGCAGTGGTCTCATTCTGGGGGAAAAGTATTGCCTTACAGTCCGTAAAATATCGTCATCATCATTATCACAATCATCATGATTATCATCACTATTACTGGGTTTCTGCTCAGAATATGAAAATGGCATCTCCATGAATGGTCAGGCCAAAATCCAGGTTTGTGAATGTCTGTGCGAACAGAACGGTTTGCTGTAGTTATGGTAGCTATTGTTATGGACAAACTGTTAACCCCACCCCTCTCCTCTCTTCAAAGGACTGAAGATAGGCACACAGACACGCACACACCTTTCTATCTCTGCCATTGAAGTTGGCAAATCAATAACTTTGTGCTTGGCGTCTATCCAGTACAGTCTTGCCGAACTGGTTGTCAATGAGTCGCTGGTAGTCAACGAGTCGCTAATCACTGGAATAACCTACCTACTAACATTAAATTTACATATAATATTAACAATTTCAAGAACCTTTTGGATGAAATTCCAAAATATAGAGATCTTTTTTATGACTTTGATTGATGCTATGAAATTGTTTATACATTAGTGATGTATGCAAATCAGACACCATACATAAAGATTGAACCAATGATGGGACACTTCATAGGCCGCGAGGCCTAGGCCATGATGCCTGTCCCTATCACTACTACTACTACTACAATGGCCAATCGTCATAACCCCTCCCCACCCACCCACACACAGACCCCCACCTTTCTGTCTCTGCCGTCAAAGTTGGCCGACTCGATGACTTTGTGCTTGGCGTCGATCCAGTACAGTCTGCTGAACTGGTAGTCGATGGCCAGGCCGTTGGCCCATGTGAGGTTCTGGGAGACGAGCACCTGCCTGTCACGCCCGTCCATGCCCGCGCGTTCGATCCTCGGCCTGTGGCCCAGCTCTGACCAGAACATGTACCTAAACGACACAGGCAAATTTTTATCAGGCTTACATTCAAAGACACACAAATACAGATATGGACATATGTGCATGCATGCATTTGTTCACTCACACACGCATGGTTGTGCATTCAATGCTTGGCCTGTGAACGGCTCTGACCAGAACATAAAGCTAAACAACATGGGTAAAACAGAACACAGACAGACAGACACACACACATGTAGGCCTATACACACACTCACCCACCCACACCCAGATCTATGTTCCACATATTTCTAGCCTTGTTGATCTCTCTCCTGCCCGGCTACATCCTCCTCCTCTCTCTCTCTCTCTCTCTCTCTCTCTGTGTCTCTCCCTCACAGACAGACACACACACATGTAGGCCTATACACACACTCACTCACCCAGATCAGATCTATGTTCCACATATTTCTGGCCTTGTTGATCTCTCTTCTGCCTGGCTACATCCTCCTCTCTCTCTCTCTCTCTCTCCCTCACAGACAGACACACACACATGTAGGCCTATACACACACTCACCCACCCACACCCAGATCTATGTTCCACATATTTCTGGCCTTGTTGATCTCTCTCATGCCTGGCTACATCCTCCTCTCTCTCTCTCTCTCTCTCTCTCTCTGTGTCTCTCCCTCACAGACAGACACACACACATGTAGGCCTATACACTCACTTACCCACACACACCCAGAATATCCCAGATCTATGTTCCACATATTTCTGGCCTTGTTGATCTCTCTCCTGCCCGGCTACATCCTCCTCTCTCTCTCTCTGTGTCTCCCTCACAGACAGACACACACACATGTATGCCTATACACACACTCACCCACCCACACCCAGATCTATGTTCCACATATTTCTGGCCTTGTTGATCTCTCTCCTGCCCGGCTACATCCTCCTCTCTCTCTCTCTCTCTGTGTCTCCCTCACAGACAGACACACACACATGTAGGCCTATACACACACTCACCCACCCACACCCAGATCTATGTTCCACATATTTCTGGCCTTGTTGATCTCTCTCCTGCCCGGCTACATCCTCCTCTCTCTCTCTCTCTCTCTCTCTCTGTCTCTCTCCCTCACAGACAGACACACATACACCGACATACATGCTAAAAACCCAAATCTGGGATTGAACACAATATCTCTGTGTTTGTTAACTCACTCGGGGCGAATGAGCCGAATCCGGCTCATGGCTCGCACAACCGTTTAGGACGAATGGCCCGGATCCGGCTCATAAGTTTTCAAGGTTTTGATTTCTGGCGTGTAACCAGCTTTCCGGTGAGAAGTCATAACCTATTTTCAGTTTGCTTTGACCTTGCTTCTCTTGAAATCAACCAATCATTGCAGACTTTACATTCAGCTTTGGTTGTAGAGCGGGGTCAAAGATCGGAATGTGAAATTTTCCTTCTTTCTATGTGTTAGCTGTTTTCATCAATAGGAGACAAACGACGAAGGTAAGGAATCTGATATTTTACGATCATTTAGTGCATGGTGTTGCTAATCTTTTCTGAAAATATTGATGCTTAACTCTTCATAACTTGGTTTTGGTGATTATTTTACGAACCTAGTCAAATGCTCAGTCCCCACAGAACAAGGGGAAATAATTTGGCCAGTCCCGAATGAGTTAATGTCTCTCCAGATCATCGTAAAACCATCCAAACGGCTTACTTCAAATTGAAGTTCAATACGATGATTCACACAGACATACACTCACTAACTGGGGTCCACAACATCTCTGGGCTTGTCGATGTCTCTCCAAATAAGCACAGCTCCAAATGGCTCACTTCAATACAATGATTGATAGATATATTATATACACACACACATACACAGACAAGCAAATAGACACACACACAGACAGGCATATACACTAACCCAGATCTGGGATCCACAACAATGTCTCTGGGTTTATCGATCGATGTCTCTCCAGATGAGCACAGAACGGAAAGAGCCGAAAAAGCGACTCGTTTCTATGCAATGATTGATACACAGACACACACACACATACACAGACAAGCAAATAGACACACACAGAGACAGACATATACACTAACCCAGATCTGGGATCCACCACAATATCCCTGGGTTTATCGATGTCTCTCCAGATGAGCACAGATCGCTGAGAACCGTCCAATCGGCTCACTTCTATGCGATGGTTGCCAGCATCCGTCCAGTATAAATTACGTCCTGCCCAGTCTACTGCCAGACCGGTGGGACTTTCTAAGCTGGTGCCGACCAACACCTGAAAATAGTAGCATATTATTTTAGTTACGTTTACGCTCGTTTCACTATACGCATAATTATGTTAATGGGATGAAAGAGTGAGTGAAAGCAGAAATTGTGCAATGAATGAAGAGAAGGAATACAAATTATTGAATAATTTTTGTAAAAAACAATACTAGCAATATTATAACTAGAGCGTGAAAACGCTAGAACCAGCCGCGCGGCAGCATTTTTGGCTCCAGTGACCTTGACCTTTGGCCAATGACCATTTTTTAACTTGGCATACCGTATTTTACGGACTATAAAGCGCACCTTATTATAAGGCGCACCCTCCAAATTTGACTCAAAATTCAGATTTTGTTACTATATTTTCAGTGACATTACAAGGCGCAGGGATCTCAGTCTGGGGAAAAAAAAGTATCGCCTTATACTCCGTAAAATAATAATAATAATAATAATTTATATGCGCTTATTCTTAAACAAGCCCTAAGCGCTTACAATAATGAACAAATAAATGAATACCCCCCCCCATACACACACACACACACAAACCCAACAACCCCACACACACCACACAACACACGCGCACAGAAGGGACAAAAATTACTTTCCAAAGAAAAAGAGCAGGCTACGATTTGAAGAGAGTGCTTTTGAGGGAAGACTTAAATGAAGAAAGGGAGATATCCTAACTAGGTATCCGCATGCAAAATCTGAGGGTACTAGGTCCCTCCGTTCAAACACTATCATGGTAACATAGTCAGCCAGGAACAAACTAACACCACTGAAAACATTAAGCAGCTATCGCTAAACGGCTGGTTAATCAGCATACTCAATACAAAAAACCCACTCAATTACAGGCACATGGGTGCAACTACACAAAACTAAAAAAACAGAAAGGCCGGGGTCCAGGGGTAATGTCCCCCTGCAGCTGAAGAAAAAATTGATTTATGAAGGTATTTCAGTTTGCTTATTTTAACCCTTTCGCCGCCAGCCATTCTTCAGCCAAAAATTCCATCAACTTTACCTGGGTAGAGAACAAAATCCATCTGCAGTATTGGGAATTCTTCTGTGACATATATAAAATCAGGTCTACACTTACTGCCTAGAACTAAGACAACAGGGCCATTGGATAATAGACCCCAATTTGATGCATTTTAGTGACATGGGTGGTAAATCACTGTGGTAGCTAAAATGCGACTTTGGCGGTGAAAGGGTTAAAGTGTTTGAAAAATACAGTAGACACAGAGAGATCCTGTTTGACAAATTCAAATAAAAGGAACTTCCTATTCTGGTAAAATTCAAAAACAGGAAATCCTCGTATACCAGGAAAAGTTGCACCCATGTTGATTTTGGTCTCTTTTATTCGAGATAGTACAAACGTTTCTGGTTGTAAGCCCGTCTTCAGTGTGACACAGAAGGAAGACAAAAACAAAAGTGACAACAAGCAGGTAGCAAAATAGGAAAGGAAAACTGAGTAGAAATACAGTGGAACCTCCCTTATAAGACCTTCAAAAATACCAGAATGAGGTCTTATAAGGGAGGTTCCACTGTATTTCTACTCAGTTTTCCTTTCCTATTTTGCTACCTGCTTGTTGTCCCTTTTAGCACAAACGTTTCTGGTCTGACACAGAAGGAAGACAAAGCAAAAGTGACAACAAGCAGGTAGCAAAATAGGAAAGGAAAACTTGAGTAGAAAGTCTATAGTCAATAACCTGCCAACTTTGCTGTCTTCACTTCATGACTAAGTGCTTAGGGCACGAAACATTGAAGTTTCTCCTTTTTACAGGTACCTTGTTTTTTATACCTACCATTTTTACGTTACTCCAAAAGGTACTGCAGTCATTTTTTCATCTTCTATAGTCAATACAGTCGACCCCCTCACGAACGGCCCTCTGAATTACGACCTCCCCTCTTTTACGACTGAAATATGAATGACGGATCGTTTTTCTTCTAAACTTGCCTCCTCATTTACGACTCCCCCTCTAACGCGTTTTGCGACCGTAAATCTTGTTGATTTTACGACCGATGCAACACATTCTGACAATTATCAGTCGCAAAAACGATGATATCTATCCTTCTCGGCCTCAGTTCGAGCCGACGCACAGCTGGGGTACCACTGTTGTTAGGTCAATCTCGGTAAAAACGAACCGTTCTCATGCCGAAATTGAAGAATTTAATCAGCGATATCACGATCTGACCACTAAATGTCACCACTTTTATGCACATGTGTCATCACTGAGCAGTTTATGATCAAATTTTGAACTGAAACGGTCGCGATCGTGTCGATCTTTACGAACTCTGTGCACACGTAGGCCTAAATGCGAAGTCAACTCCCAAGTTGAAACTAGGTGATCGGTCACACTCCATAAGTTGGAACTCAGTGAATGGTCTCACTTTACAAAAAATAAGTTGAAAAGCAGCTCCTTTCCGTTATCAAACTGATAAATCAGCGTTAGTGCGTGCACTGAAACACTCACTGAATGCAAACAACACACAAAATCCGATAAATGAAAGCAGCTGGCGCATTAGCGTTTGCCGTGATTTCGTATTTGCGGTGTGTGCGGCGCCATTTTGTCAGCCGAGTTGTATGTGCGGTAAAAGTTCCGTGTGTGCAAACTGTGATTGAAAATGAACTGCCAGAGCGTAAAATGGCGAAAATTAGGTCTGTACTGTTGTTATGTGTAGTTTGTGTGTGAGTGCAACACGGGCCGCGAGCACACTTTCTGTTTTAGCCCGTTTTCGTATATTAGCTAGACCGCGATGTTTCATTCAAGAATGACGGAGAAAGCATGTTTTAGTTCTAGTGTATGCATGTAGTGAGTCACTGAGTGCATTGTTTTGGTCACCCCTGATTTAAGACCCCCCTCTTTTACGACCGATTTTCAGCGATTTTTTGAAGGTCTTAAAAGAGGGGGTCGACTGTACCACTAGCAATGCCACCAAAATCGTTGGCCCAGTCTACTGTTAAACCCATAGGACTTTCAAGACTGGTGGTAACTAATATATAAAAAGCATCATCAATATCATTAACGGTACTATCAATATCATTATCAGTATAAGTAATATCATTAACAATGTCATCCAAAATCGTTGGCCCAGTCTACTGTTAAACCCATAGGACTTTCAAGACTGGTAGTAACTAATATATAAAAGCATCATCAATATCATTAACGGTACTATCAATATCATTATCAGTATAAGTAATATCATTAACAATGTCATCCAAAATATTTGGCTCAGTCTACTGCTAGATCTATCAGACTTTCAATGCTGGTGCCAACTAACACTTACTAATATTGCTAACATTGTCATCAATAAACTGACAGTGCCATCACAAATGTTATCACCATCAATGGCATCATCGATATAATCATCAATAATGATATTGATGATTATATCGATTATGACATTGGTTATCATAATGATCATCAATTGCTATCCTCACCAATAAGATCATCATCATTACTACTTCCTCTCTCGGGCCATTCCACGAGGCATGCCCAATAATATTGGCGTCAAGGTCTGACCAATCTGACCAATAAATAAAGCAATCAAACACACACAAATGATATCATCATCTTTACCTCCTCTCTCGTGCCATTCCATGAGGCGTGCCCAATAATATCAGCGTCAAGATCTGACCAGTAGATGGAGTCGGTATCACTGTCGTACTCCACACCGATGGCGCTCGACACTTTGGAAAGGGAGATCACCACGTCAGCCAACTCTCTGGCGTCCAGCGACAACCGACGGACATCTTTCTTTGTAGCAAACAGCAGGAACGAACTGATTTCTGTAAGGTGAAAAGAGAAAAAACCAAATATGAACAACGATTGGTACATGCAAGCAAAGAACAAACCCACAAATAATGATTTGAGAATACATGTAAATAAATATCACCAACCTGTTCACATAGACTGGACACAGATAATGACTACAGTGGAACCTCCCTCATAAGACCTCACATTATAAGACTCCCTCCCACATAAGACCTACTTCTCAGAGACATTGCCCCCTTCTTTGTAAGTACAGTAGAACCTCCCTCATAAGACCTCACATTATAAGACTCCCTCCCACATAAGACCTACTTCTCTGAGACATTGCCCTTCTTTGTAAGTATTAAATTACCTCCCTTATAAGACCCCTCCCTTAAAAGACCTCATCTTGGGTGATTTTTGGAGGTCGTATAATAATTACCTCAATAAGGGCAAGACTAAAAACCAAAATTTAACGTTGAAAAAACTGTTATGCCAGTTGAGTTCAAAATGAGATTTTGAACCAATATAAAGGTGGCCAAGTTTTATAACCATAAAAGATGTCTATTCAGTGAGTGAAAAGCGAGACATTTCTTTGATGTCTTCCTGTTTTTTTGTGTCATCTTCTATTTGCTCCTAAACGCTGTTATGCGCATGCGTGTGTGTGTGTGCATGTGTGTGAGCATGTATGCATGCGTGAGTGTGTGTGTATGTGTTGAACACAATCTGTTTTCTTTTCTCTTTTTTTATTTAACCAAAAACGAATTTAAGGACATGATGCTAATTCTAGAATCAAAATATGAAAAACTTTTTACCAGTAGCAATTTTACTAATTGATTGAATACAGATTTGAAACCTTATACTGACCGAAGAGTACAAAGATAAAAGGAGAAGGGACTCACGCTGAGAGCAGGTCTTTTTGTTTGCCTGCAGCTGCAGCCCGGTGGGACAGGCACACGTGTAGCTGTATTCATTGGGAAGGCACAGGTGACTGCAGTTACTGAGACTGCACAGGTCATGACCTGTAGAAACACAGACAGACATAGAGGTACACAAGTACATAAGTTGAGTAGACATTGGTGACTGCAATTGCAGTGAATGCACATATATACAGACAGATACATACTCATATCTATGCACACTGATACACACACACCCAGAGTTGTGTGACTGAATTCATTACACAGACACAGGTGACTGCAGTTACGGAAACTGTAGATATCCCGACCTGTATACAGTATAAAAAAACAGGGTTCCCAGGGCACAGCTATCCCCAAGTAAGGACATTGTAAGGACCTGTAGGCCTAAGGATAATGTCCATCTTTTAGCCAACGATCTTGAAAGGAACACTTTCCCAGCATTGTGAACAAGGTCTAAGCAGATACAGGGTTCCCAGGGCTTTCAGCTATCCCCAAGTAAGGACATTGTAAGGACCTGTAGGCCTAAGGATAATGTCCATCTTTTAGCCAACGATCTTGAAAGGAACACTTTCCCAGCATTGTGAACAATGTCTAAGCAGATACAGGGTTCCCAGGGCTTTCAGCTATCCCCAAGTAAGGACCTTGTAAGGACCTGTAGGCCTAAGGATAATGTCCATCTTTTAGCCAACGATCTTGAAAGGAACACTTTCCCAGCATTGTGAACAATGTCTAAGCTGATACAAAAACTATGGCTGACACAGATATACGGCAGGTTTTCTCGCAAAACGACACCAGGATAAAGAACGAGATTTCAGTC
>CM065697.1:41280599-41313099 GCA_017654935.2 Phymorhynchus buccinoides
CAATCATGCACAGAAACACCCTAAACCCTCACCCAAACCTCCAAAGGTCACCACTCCTCATCTGGACTCTCCAGTCCTTCAGTGATAGTCTCCCTTATGTCTGCACATTTGATCGTGTAGAGGGTCACATCCCACCAGAAGATTATTACAATACAGTCTATTTGACACACGCTATTTTAACAATTATCTTTATGCTAAACTTACCCGGACTCTCCAGTCCTACAGTGATGATCTCCCTTATGTCTGAGCCGTTCATGTGTGCGCGCTTGATTGTGTAGAGGTCATATCCCACCGGAAGATTATTACAATACAATCTATTTGACACACGCTATTTTAACAATTATCTTTATGATAGTTTATGCTAAACTTTGATACACGTTATTTTAACCATTATTTTTATGTTAACCCTTTCACCGCCGGTGTCGCATTATAGCACCACAGTGATTTAACACCTATGTCTGAGGCCGTTCTATATGCAAAGACCCTATTGTCTTAGTTTTGGGAAGTAAGCATAGACCTTATTTTATATATGTGGCATAGAAGAATCCCCAATACTGCAGATGGATTTTGTTCTCCACCCAGGTAAATTTAATAGCAATTTTTTGCTGAAATATGGCAGGCGGTGAAAGGGTTAAATTTACCCGGACTCTCCAGTCCTTCGGTGATGATCTCCCTTATGTCTGAGCCGTTCATGTGCGCGTTTGATCTTGTCGAGCGTCACGTCCGACCAGAAGATAATTACAATACAATCTATTTGACACACGCTATTCTAGCAATTATCTTTATGTTAAACTTAATACATTCAAAAACCGCTTGGATGATTCTCCAAAATATTTAAATATGTTTAGAAGTTTTGACAATTGATTTTTTTTAATTAGGAAAATTGACCGTAATACACCTTGACCACATTTTCATTGTGGTGCATAAATGCGACATTGGCGGTGAAAGGGTTAAACTTACCTAGACTCTCCAGTCCTTCAGTGATAATCTCCCTTATGTCTGAGCCGTTCATGTGTGCACATTTGATCGTGTAGAGTTACATCCCATCGGAAGATTATTACAATACAGTCTATTTGACACACGCTATTTTAACAATTATTTTTATCACAGTTTATGTTAAACTTTGATACACGTTATTTTAACCATTATCTTTATGTCAACCCTTTCACGGCCAGTCATTTTTCAGCCCCCCAAAATACCATTAAACTTAACTGCGTATAAAGAAAAAATTAACTGCAATACTGGGAATTCCTCTGTGATATGCATAACATTAGGCCTAACCTTACCTCCCAAAATTAAGAAAATAGGGTCTTCGGATAACAGGCCCTGATTTGATGCCTTTTAGTGACATGGGTGTTAAACCATTGTGGTGCATACATGCGACATTGGCGGTGAAAGGGTTAAACTTACCTGGACTCTCCAGTCCTTCGGTGATGATCTCCCTAATGTCTGAGCCGTTCATGTGAGCGCGCTTGATCTTGTCGAGCGTCACATCCGACCAGAAGATTATTACAATACAATCTATTTGACACACGTTATTTTAACAATATCTTTATATTATAGTTTATGCTAAACTTTGACACACGCTATTTTAACAATTATCTTTATGCTAAACCTTGATGCATGTTATTCTAACAATTATCTTTATGCTAAACTTACCCGGACTCTCCAGTCCTTCAGTGATGATCTCCCTAATGTCTGAGCCGTTCATGTGCGCACGCTTGATCTTGTCGAGCGTCACGTCGGACCAGAAGATGAGCCGGTGTTGGTGGTGAAAGTCCACAGCAATGGCGTTGTGCAGACCGCGAAGTATGGACGTGTACTCCATCTTGTCTGTGGTCACGCGACGAATGTCCACTCGGTTGGCGAAGATCAGGTAGGCCTCTCCTCCTGCAAGGTTAAATATTATGGGTACTACAGTGGTACCTCCCTTTTTAGTTTTATTTGATGGCTTGAAGTCAAAACGGACTATCGTTAGATAGTCCATTGACATATTATTGAACTTATTACGAAAACTAATAACTTGTATAAAAAAAAAGATTACAGAAATATAAAAAGCATAACCCCCTTTTTATATTTCTGCAGTCATTGTTTGATACAAGTTATTAGTTTTTGTAATAAGTCCAATAATATGTCAATGGACTATCTAACGATAGTCCGTTTTGACTTCAAGCCATCGTAAAAAAAATACTGTCTGTCTGATTATAAGACCTCCCATTATAAGACTCCCTCCTACATAAGACCTACTTCTCCGAGACATTGCTATTCTTTGTAAGTATTAAAATTACCTCCCTTATAAGACCCCTTCAGACCTGCTTACCCCCTACACGAGTCTTGAGTAGTCTGGATAGCTGAAATGAGTAGTTGTGGCTCAAAATGTGTAGTTTTATTCATTAAACCATCAAACGATGTTAACTGAAAATGAGTAATTAGAGCATTATTTTCAATTTTGAAGAGCAGAAGAGGTCCAAATTGAGTAGAATACTATTCGAAAAGAGTAGAGTGAACAGGTTTGCATTGCCCTTCTTTGTAAGTATTAAAATTACCTCCCTTATAAGACCTCATTTTGGATGATTTTTGAAGGTCTTATAATGGAGATTCCACTCTATCTATATATATGAGAGAGAGAGAGAGAGAGAGAGAGAGAGAGAGAGAGGGGAGGAAGAGAGAGCGTGAAAGAGAGAGAGAGAAACAGGGGAGGAAAGAGAGAGTGAAAGAGAGAAAGAGGGGAGGAAGAGAGAGAGTGAAAGAGAGAAAGAGGGGAGGGAGTGGGGTGGGGAGATAGAATCAATAAACATAGCTGAAAATCTGGTATGCTTCTCTTGTAAAAATGTACAGGTTATGAATATTATTAGAGAGAGAGAGAGAGAGAGAGAGAGAGAGAGAGAGAGAGAGAGAGAGAGAGAGAGAGAGAGAGAGAGAGAGAGAGAGAGAGAGAGAGAGAGAGAGAGAGAGAGGAAGAGAGGGAGTGAGAGTGAATAAAATAGACGCAGATGGAAAAGAAAGACAGGAAAGACGCATGGAAAAATACAATGTATGAAGAAAGCAAAGAGACACACAGTGAGCGCAACAGGGAGACACGCAACAGAAAGAGAGAGAGAGAGAGAGACACAGACAGATGGAGAGAGAGAGAGAGAGAGAGAGAGAGAGAGAGAGAGAGAGAGAGAGAGAGAGAGAGAGAGAGAGAGAGAGAAACAAGCACAGATGGAGAGAAAGAAAGAAAAAAAAAAGAGAAAAAAACTAGGGAAAAATATGGGAAAAGCAGACAGAGAGAGAGAGATGTAGTTTTTATTGTACCTAGTGCTTTGCATCCTCTTCCATCAGGTTTCAGTCTGTATCCTTGAACACAGTCACAGTGAAACGACCCCACCGTGTTGCGACAGATCTGACTGCAGGTCCCTTCAAACCGACACTCGTTCATGTCTGAAAAACATATAAAAATGAAGACAGACAATGAGTTATTCAGGGCTCCCAGGGACCCCCATTTGGGGGTCTATGAAGCACTAAAATTTTAAGGGACACTCTAAAAGAATGTGCAGGGGGTCCCAGGGATGCACTAGAAAAAATTATTTTTAGCATTTGCATTGCCACTGGGACCCTCTATCCCGCCTTTAGGACCCTCTATGCTGTACATGAAGGAGTCCCTGGGCCCCCTTGCTTTGCGGGACGATTGGGAGCCATGAGTTTATAACTGTGAAAATACAAACCAATCATCTAATTTACTAAAAATGAATAGCTTTTGTGATACAAACTTTCAGGCTACAATATTTTACAGACTAAGAGGCAATATTTTTGTTGTTACACAGAGATACAGCTGAATATTGCATGAGTAATAATATAAGAAACAAGAATAACAAAGTGTTCATTCTGTGTACAATTTGAGGGGGGAGTCTTATAATGGGAGGTCTTATAAGGGAGGTTCCACTGTACTTGAAGTGCAAAACACATTCAATCAAAGAATCCTTGAACATCCACATACAGTGGAACCTCCCTTATAAGACCTCCCATTATAAGACTCCCTCCCACATAAGACCTACCTCTTTGAGACATTGCCCTTTTTTTATAAGTATTAAAATTACCTCCCTTATAAGACCTAATTTTGGATGATTTTTTAGGTCTATTAAGGGAGGTTCCACTGTATTGTCTTTTGTCTTATAAGACCTCCCATTATAAGACTCCCTCCCATATAAGACCTACTTCTCTGAGACATTGCCCTTCTTGGTAAGTATTAAAATTACCTCCCTTATAAGACCTTCAAAAATAATCAAAAAAGAGGTCTTATAAGGGAGGCTCCACTGTACTTGAAGTGCAAAACACATTCAATAAAATTATATAAAAGAATCCTTGAACATCCACAGGGACAAGACAACCGATACCTTCACAGCTTCTTTTGTCAGTTTTCAGTTGATGCCCGTCATGACACATGCACCGACTGCCGCGAGGAGTGCTGACACACTGGTGTTCGCATCCCCCGTTGTTCTCCCGGCACTGGTGGTCCCTGATCACGTCTGTAACAGCCCATTCCATTGGTCAATAATGCACATGAGACGATAAACCGAGGTCCCGTGTGCTCATGCACTTAGCACATGTTAAACCCAGTGGCAACGAAAAAGTTGTCATTTGATCCAAATTTAGCAGTGTTTAAAAGCAACAGAAATTGTACTAAAGCATTATCTTTTTCTTTAGAGAATTGTAACACAGAAAATGTTTAAAAAAAAAACAACCCTCATCAAAGTAAGAAACAAAACTATAAGAAGCATAAATAGAAACTTTAATAGTACAGTGGAACCTCCCTTATAAGACCTTAAAAAATCATCAAAAAAGAGGTCTTATAGGCCTTTGCAACTAGGGTTATTAACGCCCTTGACAGTGAGAGTAATTGATCTTGCTGGTCAGTACTGACAAGGGCATTCACTCTAGCGAAAGGCAGCCATTTAGTGGCATCAAATAGGGGTTATTGGCGAGAGTTATCTCCCTGTCTGGTCAGTACTGAACCATCTTCCCCCACCCTCCAAGGGCATTCACTTTTGCAAAAGGTGTTCGTTGCAGACGCCAATAAGGGAGGGGTCTTATAAGGGAGGTAATTTTAATACTTACCAAGAACGGCAATGTCTCGGAGAAGTAGGTCATATATGGGAGGGAGTCTTATAATGGGAGGTTCCACTGCATTGTTTTCTTTAAAAAGATAGGCGTTTTGAAAGGGAGAGCATTCTAACCCGAGTAACAGCGCAGTTCATCAGAGTTGTCCCCACAGTCGTTACGGCCGTTGCACAGTTTGTGCACCCCGACACATTTCTTGTTGCTGCACTGGAACTGGCCAAAACTGCACTCCTCTTTCACTGCAAAAAATAAAACATCAATGAATAAGTGAATTAGATATGATCTGTAAAGTAACAAAAAGGAATGAGACGTTATAAATCCTGACACATTTCTTGTTGCTGCACTGGAACTGGCCAAAACTGCACTCCTCTTTCACTGCAAAAAAACCCCCAACATCAATGAATAAGTGAATTAGAAAAAGGAATGAGACGTTAAAAATCCTGACACATTTCTTGTTGCTGCACTGGAACTGGCCAAAACTGCACTCCTCTTTCACTGCAAACAACAACAAACATCAATGAATAAGTGAATTAGATCCATGGGTGCAACTCCCCAAAATGAAAAAAAATGAAAGGCAGGGGTCCAAGGACCCATGGCCCCGGCAGGGAACTGGCCAAAACTGCACTCCTCTTTCACTGCAAAAACCCCCCAACATCAATGAATAAGTGAATTAGAAAAAGGAATGAGACGTTAGACACATTTCTTGTTGCTGCACTGGAACTGGCCAAAACTGCACTCCTCTTTCACTGCAAAAAAACCCCCCCAATGAATAAGTGTCGGACGATTCACTGGGGGCAACTTAAGAAGAGAGATATAACGAGACAGACAGGGACAGTTAAAATGATCGGACGATTCCGGGGGGACAGAGACAGTTTGAGTCTGATAAGCCTTGTAAAATTATTACATTGCCTTTGTAAACTTCCAAGATATAACAACTAGACTAAGTTCAAAATGCCCTAAATCGCTTGTGGTCCCAAAAAATTTGGGGGGATAAATTTAAAAAAAATGAAGTTCAGTTTCTGGTAAAATTAAAAATACTGAAATCAGTGTAAAAATGAAAGAGTACCCATGTTAAGATATGATCTGTAAAGCAAAAAAGGAATGAGATGTTATAAATCCCAACAGTTTTTTTGCTCAAATCCTCCTCTTTAAGAAAACAAAAACAATAAAATGGAATATTGTGAGCTCCAACGCATTTGTTTCTGGTGCACTGGAACTGTCCAAAGCTATACTCCTCCTTCACTGTGAAGAAAAAAGAAAGAATAGAATGTTATACTAGTGGGAAAACACACACATATTTATTATGAAATGTACAATACTGGCACAACCTTTAAAGATCCACCAGATCACGTGTCAAAATCACGGGTTTCACATGTTTTTCCTCTTATAGCTGGAAAGAAATCTTGTTTTGACCAGGTCTCACTCCCGTACAAATGCCCCCAAATTCAAACCGAAACATCATTTGAAAGAGCAGCCTCAATTTGAAGTTGGGGACATGTGTATGTGGGTCACAGCTACCCAGATAAAAAAAAACAAGGGACTTAATCGTGGTGTGTCAGTGTATCTTTAAATGTTTAAAAAGCCATGAAATACTGTAAATTCCTACACATCACAAAAAAGGAATTTGATAGTGGTATACTGCAGATTATATCGAAACACTTCTCGTTAGCAAATTGGAACTTTCCAAAAGCACACTCCTTCACCAGAGAAGGAAAAAAGATGTAGCAATATCTAAAAAAATCTAATATGTAATTTAAAAATAAACTCAATGAAAAAAAAAAGTAAAGAAAAGCTATAACATATACAACAAGGAAATATACCTGGATTTCACACACACACACAGAGCATGATGATAATGCTGGTAACTCACAGCAAGGCGTCTCATCACACACACACACACATACAGACAGCATGATGATAATGCTGGTAACTCACAGCAAGGCGTCTCATCACACACACACACACACAGCATGATGATAATGCTGGTAACTCACAGCAAGGCGTCTCATCACATACACACACACACAGCATGATGATAATGCTCGTCACTCACAGCAAGGCGTCTCATCACTCTCGTCGGGGCAGTCGATTTTCCCGTCACATTTCTGCGTCTTGTTGATGCACTTTCCCATGTCACAGCGAAATTGACCTCGCCCGCATTTCACAAAGGCTGAACCGAAAAGAAAAAAAATAATCATCACCATTATCAGCATCTTTTTCATTTTTTTACTGTCCCATCTTCTGGGTCGTACACTGGCACATCCCAGACCGCTCATTCCGAATCCCAATTCGCAGCTACACCCCGGCTTGTTCAAGTCGCAGAATCCGAGATCAGCAGTCCAAGGGGAGCGAATCTATGTTAGGCCATCAGGAGGTGTCATCATCATCTTATTAAGCAGCCGATAAGCGAGAGATGCTTCATATTTTCAGTCATGTCTGGCTGTTTGTTCCTGTCTGACTATCTATGTAACCACGATGGCGCTTGAACAGAGGCACGCAGAAGGCTGAAGTCATACAGGCAGATAGGTAATTAGAATATCTAGGACACGTTTGAACATATTTTTCATTTTTCAAAGGTCAAGTCACTGAAACCGAAAATGCTGCCGCGCGGCTGCTTGATTGAGCGATTTCACGTTCTAGTTAATATATTTTCCCATTTCACAGTGAAATTTACCCCTCCTGCATTTTGACAAAAGCTGCATACAAACATGAATGCGTGCGTGCACACACATACACTTGTATGCACACACTTTGATACACACACATCTTATTAAGCAACCGATAAGCGATAGAATCAAAAATATTTCCCCAGTCTAATATCACGAGAAGTTCCTGTCTGACGTTAAATGAAAGAAACACACACATCTTAACTAACAAAATAATCCTTTTGCACATTCACAAACACTCAAACCATACTGCACACTTACACAAGGGCTTCATTTACTACACACACACACATACACCAAAAAAAAGAAAACAACAACTCACAAGAGTTGTGTTCCTCAGAGCCATCATCACAGTCGATATCACCATCACATTTCCATCCATGATGCACAATAAGAGGACCATAATAGCAACACACAATAATCATAATAACAACATAACACTCAATCCACTCACAGCAGTTGTGTTAGTCAGAGCCGTCATCGCAGTCGATATCACCATCACATTTCCATCCATGATGCACAATAATAATAAGAGGACCATAGTGGCAACACATACTAATCATAATAACAACACAACACTCAATCCTCTCACAGCAGTTGTGTTCGTCAGAGCCATCATCGCAGTCGATATCACCGTCACATTTCCATCCATGATGCACAATAAGGACCATAATGGCAACACACAATAATCATAATAACAACACAACACTCAATCCACTCACAGCAGTTGTGTTCGTCAGAGCCGTCATCGCAGTCGATATCACCGTCACATTTCCAGCTGATGTTGATGCAGATGCCACTGCTGCAGTTGAACTCCCCTTCCTGACAGTAACCTGAGAGAAACCAGCAAAGTCCTTCGTCAGTCATGTTGCCAGTGAGTAGTTTGGGAATCGGAATGAGCGGCGTGGGAGCAACGCCACTGTACGACCCAGAAGATGAGAGAAAAAAAAGAAAGAAAGAAAAAAGGTGCCAGTGAGTATTACTAAGGACCACTGTCAGACCATCTAAGAAAGACAGGCCATAAGCCACTCACGTGGACTTCGTGTCCACAACGCGAGAACGGAGCTCTTCGTCAGTCATGTTGCCAGTGAGCATTACTAAGGACCATTGTTAGACCATCTTAGAAAGACAGGCCATAAACCACTCCCGTGGAGAACGGAGCATTACTAAGGACCATCTTAGAAAGACACTCCTTCTATTAAGGATTTCGAAAGACAGGCCATAAGCCACTCCCATGGATTTCGTGTCCCCAACGCGAGAACGGAGCAACATCGTAGCTCCTTCTTCATCCGGACTGCCATGGAGTGGAACCAACTAAGTGAGGCCACTGTCACTGCAGGCTCTGTCAGCGCATTTTCATCAGCGCTGACCAGATCACCATCTGAGCCTGCAACTACTGACCACTAGGGATTTTTTTTTTTTAAATTAAATTTTGCTTGCTTCTGGAAGTGGGGCCTGGGCCTTTCCGGCTGAACTGGGGGGTTTAATGGTCTTAACCCAGGGTAAGCAGTAGGTCTTTCTCCTTCTATGTTTTCTATTAGGTTCATGCACCCTCCAAGCTCCGTTGCGATTTATCTTCTGCGACGTATCCAGACACAAACAGAGAAGCAGGTGGAACATAGGCCGTCAATGACACTCCGCCATCTCATTCATTCTGGGCAACTCGCTCAATGCCATCCCAGCTGGTTCCCTGCCTCTCCACTTCTGCTAGGGTGTCCCGCCTCCATCTTTTGCGAGGTCGGCCTCTCTTCCACTTCCCCTGAGGGTTCCTGATCAGGACCCCTGGCTCGTGGTGCTGGATGCTGGCTGGCTTCCTGATGATGTGTCTTCTTCTTCTTCTTCTTCGTTCGCTCAGACAGTTTCCTGTCATATGAGGGCAGATGCGTCATGCTGCCGTTATGCGCCTTACTAAGAAATAGTTAGGCCCAGCATGTCCGACTTCGGCTGAAGAAATCTTTGTAAGAATTCATATGAAAAAAAGGCAGGAGAATGGACCAGTGAGATAGAAAGACAGCAGATGACAGTAAGCAAAGGGAAAAGGGAAGAGTCAAAGAGAATAACAGAATTAGAGGAAGTTACAAGCACAGAACTTCCAGAAGGTGGGGGAACTATTTGTAAAAAGACCTCCCGGTATCCCCATGGGGGAGATGGTGTGTCTAATCCGACCCCACTTCCAGGATCTGCTCGGCCACTGGTTCCTGTCCCGCCCGTTGCCACAGATCTTCATTCCCTATCTTGTCCGGCCATCTGCTCTTATACATGCGCCTAAGACATGTGTTGATGAAAATCTGAATCTTGTGCAGAGTTGATTTTGTTGGTCTCCATGCATTCCATCCATGCAGTAGCACTGATATGCATTGGACAACCCTTTCGCTGCCAATGTCGCATTTTTGCACCGCAATGATTCAACACCTATGTAATTAAAAGCCTTGATATTAACGATGATGATGATAATGATGATGATGATGATTATGATGATGTTAACTCACCACAGCCCAGTTCATCCTCCCCGTCTCCACTATCACTATCACCATCGCACCGGTTACTAAATCATGATGGTAATCCTGAAGATTAGATAAGGATGATGATAATAATGACAATACACTGAATGATGATGATAATCCTGAAGATTACATATTAAGGATGATGATAATAATGACAATACAAACTCACCACAGCCCAGTTCATCCTCCCAGTCCCCGCAATCGTTATTGCCATCGCACCGGTTACTAAATGATGATGATAATCCTGAAGATTAGATAAGGATGATGATAAAAATGACAATACACTGAATGATGATGATAATCCTGAAGATTAGATAATGATGATGATAATCCTGAAGATTAGATAAGAGTGATGATAATAATGACAATACAAACTCACCACAGCCCAGTTCATCCTCCCCGTCTCCACAATCATTATCACCATCGCACCGGTTATTAAATGATGATGATAATCCTGTAGATTAGATAAGGATGATGATAATCCTGAAGATTAGATAAGGATGATGATAATCCTGAAGATAAGATAATGATGATGATAATCCTGAAGATTAGATAAGGGTGATGATAATAATGACAACACAAACTCACCACAGCACAGTTCATCCTCCCAGTCCCCACAATCATTATCACCATCACACTGATAACTGATGATGATGGTGATGATGATGACACTTGACAGTAGTGATGATGATGACAACTCACCACAGCCCAGTTCATCCTCCCAATCTCCACAATCATTATCACCATCGCACCGATAACATAACTGATGATGATGATGATGAGTGGCACAGTGGTAACACGTTCGCTTTGTGTCAAGTAAACCCGAGTTCGAACCTGGGTACAGGGGATTTTTCCTCTCACTTTGCACTAGGACTTACAGTCTGAATGTGGAGTCTTTCGGATGAGACAATAAACCGAAGTTTCATGTGCCCATGCACTTAGCACACACTAAACCCAGTGGCAATGAAAAAGTTGTCATTTGGTCAAAATTTACCCCCGCCCCCTTTTCTTCCTCATCAGTCACACAAACAATCGCATGCAAAAAAAAAACACCAAAAAAGGGTGGCGCGCCTCTGGTGGGAGCAACCCGAATTTCACAGAGATGCCTCTGTGACTATAAAGTACCTAATACCTAAGATGATGATGATGATGATAACTCACCACAGCCCAGTTCATCCTCCCAATCTCCACAATCGTTATCACCATCACATTGATAACTGATGATGATGATGATGACGATAGTGATGATGATGACAACTCACCACAGCCCAGTTCATCCTCCCAGTCCCCGCAATCGTTATCGCCATCGCACCAGTTACTAAATGATGATGATAATCCTGAAGATTAGATAATGATGATGATAATCCTGAAGATTAGATAAGAGTGATGATAATAATGACAACATAAACTCACCACAGCCCAGTTCATCCTCCCAGTCTCGACAATCATTATCACCATCGCACCGGTTACTAAATGATGATGATAATCCTGTAGATTAGATAAGGATGATGATAATCCTGAAGATTAGATAAGGGTGATGATAATAATGACAACACAAACTCACCACAGCACAGTTCATCCTCCCAGTCCCCACAATCATTATCGCCATCACACCGATAACTGATGATGATGATGATGATGATGATGATGATGATGATGGTGATGATGTTGACAACTCACCACAGCCCAGTTCATCCTCCCAGTCTCCGCAATCGTTATCGCCATCGCACTGATAGCGACGAAGGATGCAGTGTCCGCTGGATCGACACCGCATCTCATCCTCACGACACAGTAACCTGTCTTCCTCTAAAAGCAACAACACAAAGCAGATTAACTCATTCGTATCGCAACGATTTTGAATGATTAAAAAAAATCACAATCCACTCCAGCCATACAAACAAACAAAACGTACATAAACAAAAGGAGAAATAAAAGATGACAGGTTTTTACTTCAGGTTTAGACATAGGAGAGTGGTAGATCAGACTGTTTTATATATAGACTTTATATAGAAAAACTCTACACCGATTGGTTTCCCCACAACAAACCACTACAAAAGCAAAGTCAGAGGCAAAATTGTGGTCTAAGGGAGCGAATCGAGTTTAGAAGCTACCAAGGTATGGTGTGCATACAGATTTACTTCCCTTGAAGCAAATGCATCACATTGACAGCTATCTATATACTATGTATACTATGTCCGGAACGACTTGAATGAGTTAACACTAACAATACATTAATAGCAAGTGCTACCTGAAACAACACAAACACATGGGGGGGGGGGGGCGGGGTGGGGGGGGGGGGGGTCAGACTTACTCAAAGACAGAGGGGCGCTGTAGGTAGGAAGGAATCTTTGTTTACATGTGTCCTCTCTCAGTCTCACAATCATAAACAGACAGAGCAAGAGACAAGACATAGAGACACACTTACATCAAAAATCTGCAATACTGGGATCTTGGCAGTCTCTCACATAGTTACAGATGAACAGAATGACAAACACTGAAACAGACAAGCAGGCAGGCAGGCAGACAGACGGACAGACACATACTGCAAGAGTCCTCGTCACTGGAATCCTGGCAGTCTCTCTCGCGGTCACAGACCCAGGCCTTGTTGATGCAGGTTCCATCACGACAGCGGTACTCCTTGTCCGTGCATTTACTGGCCGCTATAAAACAGACAGAGAAACGCGCATACATGCATGAATGTGCGCACACACAGAACACATAACACATACACGCACTCACAAGAGCACACCCAGCAACACGCATGTACTCACACAGGCAAGCACACCCACACACAAATCACACACATTGACATTCATACGTACATGCACATGCATGCATGCGCATTGCTTGCACACTCACACACACATAATGACACTAATCTCCTCCGAAATTGGAATGTGTTGGCTGTACGCAGCGGGGAGACCAACACATACATACTTTACCCATTATGGCTTTTTGGCCTGGGTACGCAAAAGAAGAAGACGAAGAAGACACTAATTCACACACACACACACACACACACACACACACACACACACACACACACACACACACACACACACAGAGTTTATAAGAGCTTAGCTACATAGAGTATGTACACTAAGTGTTTGTGAACAATCCCCTGCTGAGAAATATCCAGCACATAAATCAGTTCTGACACCACTAAAACCTTTCCAGTTTTTCTTACATAGTGCAAACACACATACGCACACACACATACTCACATGTGCACGCATATATTGAGTATGCTACAGAGAGTATGCTGATAGATAGATACCCACCACATACATCAGTTTTTGACACCAGCAAAACCTACATCATGTTTCTTTATGGTCATTAGTGCCACCGTCCATTTTCTTATCTTAACCATGTTTTTTTCACTTTTCTGTGTTTAAGCCCCATAATTCTGACACCACCAATTTTTTGTAGTGCTTCCATCCACTTCCTTATATCAGTTCCCCCCTGTTCTTCTAGCTTTGTTATCAGGTCTTTCCTGGCATTGCAGTACCTCCAGGATCGACCCACTGTCTCTACAACTATAAATGTCTCATATGTAGCTGTTACAGGTCAGAGGACGTTAAATGGATTTTCATTCCCTGTTCTTCCTCCGTGGGGATACCGGGGTCTTTGCTTTGTGTTGCCACGCATTCGAGGACTCGGCTTTGTATGCTTGAGGAAACCTCAAGGGCAACTCTGGTTGAGGACTTAACCCCAAGGGCATACTCGCTGTTGTTTTCAGTAAGGAGTGACACTAGTATCTGTCAACAGGCCTGGTCCAAGAATGGTGACAGGCACTGTGAAGTCTCTGGTTGATCTGAGAGAGTTACGCTGATGGAAACTGCAATGCTATGTTAAAGGTACGACCGGACTATAAAAAGAGGGGAGGCGCTGAGCGCGCGCCGCATTTGAATCACAGCTGGCGAGAGAGACGTTATTCGCCCTTCTTTGTTCCCTGTTGTGCGAGCCACCGCGAGGCAGAGCTTCTCTGGCGAGAACGACCTGACCCCTGGGATCGGTAGTTTTCCCTTCAACGACCCTGTGATAACGTCTGTGTTATCGTCTGCTAGGCCTATTTAAGTAAGCAAAGTCGTCTGCTAGCACAGAAGTTCTACGTCTTGATTCATAGCTTAGCTAACTTTGCTTGTTGCAGTTTTACATTTGGTGTTTTGTTTCTTTTTCCCTCTTAATGCTGGAAAGAAATAGTAAGAAAATCTATACCAAGGATAAAGTTAAGGGCCGGTGACTGTTTTCAGTAGCTTGATATCTTAACTTGTACACTAAGACAACAATGAAGAAAATGGCAAAACTTAGGCTACTCAATAACTTGCCTCCTGTTGCACGTGGGAACCAGTTTTGCAGACATTGCAGTACAGCAACACTCGTTTTCAGGTACGCTTAAAATGTGGCAATATCATCTAATTTCACGAAAGTTTGGTCTCTTTTCGCTGAAGAAAAAAGGGCTGATGCAGGTTTCTTGCCTATTGCACGTGCAAGGCATGACTGTAGTGAACACTGCTGAGCAAAAGTTAGACACGAATGTGTATTTAAGGGCGGCAACCAGAGCTCTCAATAAGCATGCCTCCAAGACAGAAGAGAGAAGATCGTTCTTCCGGCCCTTAAATTTTGGAGACCAGTATATAACAAAATCTGAATTTTGTGTAAAATTTGGGGGGTGCGCCTTATAATCAGGTGCGCCTCATAGTCCGTAAAATACAGTACTATCTGGAGTAAATCAGTTACAGAAATTTAAAAACTAAAAAAAACACAACAAAAAAACCTGCAAGTCCAAATCTTTGCACATCCTTAAACTTATTGTGGGCAGATTTGCATTATAGTCACCCTCCCTCATGTCTACGACCCTCAATCTCAAAGTCTATGCTTCTTTCACTTTTATGAAAATAGCCCTAGGGATCTCTAACCCTACCTCTTTCCTCAAAATGACAGAATGTGGCTTTTTGTCAATGCAAAAATTTGAAACTTTGAAATAGGGTGGGGTTTTGGGGGTGTGGTGGGGTGGCCCCTTACGGATATACATCTTTGTCCTATTGCCATCCTAACTCTTCTAGCGCCGTGTATTCCCCACAGTCTTGGTTGTCTGTTGCATCTCAACCTCAACAAGAGGGGATACAGTTGCCGTTGGTGCACAGCGGTAACTCCCCTTCGCCGTGCAAGTTGCGTTCGGGGCTGTGACAGGGGATTTTTTCCTACAAAAACGCACTAACACTTCTTCGGTCTTCGTGCAGTCTTTCGGATGAGACGATGGAACCAAGGTCCCGTGTGCCCATGACTTAGCAAAATCATTAAACCCAGTGGCATACGAAAAAGTTGTCATTTGGTCAAAATTTAACCCCCCACCCCCTTCCCTCATCAGTGCAAAAATGTCATCAGAAAAGTAAAAAAAAATTGGGTGGCGCGCCTCTGGCTGGGACGTCTTATAGGTGGGAGCAACCCGAATTTCCAGAGATGGCCATAATGACTATAAGGTACGTATACCTAATAACTTTTTTTTTTTGAGCGTGCCGACATGGCTGCACACAGCCGACACATTGTGGTTTCGGAGGCGCTCAAACGGTTAATGAAATATTTTGGCTGAAAAATGTCTGGCAGCGAAAGGGCTAACGAAAAAAAATCAGCGACATAAGCTCTGAAAGTAGACAAAACACATGGCTAGGGTGCTTGACAGTGAACAGCTTTGCATTTAGTGGGAGTGTAGAGCGATGTACTGGGTGAATGTATTTGCCCATGGTGCTAGAAGACAGAACTATTCCAGCCCACACTGACATACTGTCTACATTTTAAAAAAAAGGGGCATAACTGACCACATCCTTCGTCAGAGTTGTCCCCACAGTCGTCGTCCGCGTCACACCTCCACTCCTCGGGGATGCAGTTGCCGTTGGTGCAGCGGAACTCCCCTTCCGTGCAGTTGCGTGGGGCTGTGACAGGCAAAAATTCATACAAAATGGATGCCACTAACATATTTCACATGACTCTATAAGGCGATCTCTCTTTTTTTCTCTAGACTGTGAGTCCCTGCGCCTTATAAAACAGACTAATGATAGTGTACATTGTAATGGGAAACTATAATAACAAAATCTGAATTTTGTGTAACAGTTAAGTTTAGTGCGCCTTATAATGGGCTAAAAATAGTATAAAAATCAATCAATCTGAGAATTTTGTGTAAAATTTAGGGGGTGCGCCTTATAATATGACTAACTAAAATAGTAAGAATCAATAATAATAGAATCTGAATTTTGTGTAAAATTTGGGGGGTGCGCTCTATAATATGATCACTACTAAAATAGTAAGAATTAATAATAACCGAATCTGAATTTTGTGTAACATTTGGGGGGGTGCGCCTTATAATATGACTACTTCTGTAGTAAGAAGGATATCTAATAGAATCTGAATTTTGTGTAAAATGGGGGTGTGCAAATTTTATAATATGACTACTAAAATAGTAAGAAATAATAATAATAGAATCTGAGATTTGTGCAAACATTTGGGGGGTGCGCCTTATAATTGACTACTAAAATAGTAAGACCTTGAAAAATCTGAATTTTGTGTAAAATTTGGGGGGTGCGCCTTATAATCAGGTGCACCTCATAGTCCATAAAATATGGTACAGTTTGTGTGCGCATTGTGTGTGTATGTTTTGTTAGGTGCAATGATTGCATGAGTGTATGTCCCACTCGCAAAGTTATGTCAATTATTTCAATTAACATGAATCTCTCTTTCTGCTCTTGAAAGTGGTAGGGGTCTCCCCTACCCCTCTCTCTCTTATTTGTCTCTGTTTTTCTCTCTCTTTTCTAACACCCCGTCTCTCGGCTTACAGAGTTGTATCCACAGCCCCCGTTTTCTCTTTAACAATATCCCTACCTCACCCATACTTAATGCTTCAAAATCCTCCCCCTTTCATCCCTCTGACCTTGAAAACCGAAATTTCCCCCTTCCCCCCATCTCTTTCACTCTCTCAGCTGTATCTCTGAACTAGAAAAAAGTATTTGTATTTTGTGTCATGTGACCCTGTCTAAATAAAGTTTCGCTTGTTCATTCATTCATTCTCTCTCTCTCTCTCTCTCTCTCTCTCTCCATTTACTCACTGCAGGCCTGTTCATCAGAGACATCTCTTTCTCTTTCTCAGCCACAGGACTGAGTGTGAAAAAGTATTTGTACTTATCTCACCCATACCCTGTATGAATAAAGCTTCATTCATTCACTCGTTCTCTCTCTCCATTTACTCACTGCAGGTCTGTTCATCAGAGCCATCTCTTTCTCTCTCTCTCTCAGCCACAGGACTGAGTGCTAAAAAGTATTTGTACTTATCTCAATACCCTGTATAAATAAAGTTTAGTTCGTTCACCCCCCCATCTCTTTCTATCTCTCAGCCACAGGACTGAGTGTGAAAAAAGTATTTGTACTCATCTCATTACCCTGCATAAATAAAATTTCCTTCGTTCACCCCACATCTCTTTCTTTCTCTCAGCAACAAGACTGAGTGTGAAAATGTATTTGTACTTATCTCACTATCCTGTATGAATAAAGTTTCGTTCATTCGTTCTCTCTCTCCATTCACTCACTGCAGGCCTGTTCATCCGAGTTGTCTCCGCAGTCGTTGTCTCCGTCACACAGCCACAGCTTGTTGATGCAGTTCCCGTTCTGACAACTGTAGTCCTTGTCTGGGCATGTGTGGGGGGCACCTTAAACAACAATATATAAATTAATAGATTATAACAATTGTATATTAGTAATATAGCCCCCCACCCCCACCCCCCCGTGGGGATACCGGGGGGTCTTTCATACAAATAGTTCCCCCACCTTCTGGAAGTTCTGTGCTTGTAACTTCCTCTAATCAGTCACTCTCTTTGACTCTGCCTTTTCCCTTTGCTTACTGTTATCTGCTATCTTTCTAGTCCATTCTCCTGCATTTTTTCTATAAATTCTTACAAAGATTTCTTCAGCCAAAGTCGGACATGCTGGGCTGAACTATTTCTTAGTTAGGCGCATAACAGCAGCATGACGCATCTATGCTCATGTGACAGGAAACTGTCTGAGCGAACGAAGAAGAAGTAATAATAGCGATAACATTATAAGATCATTTTTATTATGTTACACGGTCATTCTGATAGTCATAGCCCTTGCCTTGACAAGTGTGTGTGTGTGTGTGTGTGTGTGTGTGTGTGTGTGTGTGTGTGTGTGTGTGTGTGTGTGTGTGTGTGTGTGTACGTGTTTTGAAGGTGTGTGGGCGGGGTGGGGGTTGAATCTTAAAAAGCAATAAACAATTAAAAAAAAAGAGAGAAATTTGCAGACTAACATTGTAACACTAGTATTCCCATTCGAAGGGAGGAATCCTAATAAATGATTGATATTAGTACAGTGGAACCTCCCTTATAAGACCTCCTATTATAAGACTCCCTCCCACATAAGACCTACTTCTCTGAGACCTTGCCCTTCTTTGTAAGTATTAAAATTACCTCCCTTATAAGACCCCTCCCTTGTAAGACCTAATTTTGGATGATTTTTGAAGGTCTTATAAGGGAGGTTCCACTGTAATGGTATGACCAATAATAATGGATCCACATACAGCTTACTACAGTGAAACCTCCCTTATAAGACCTTCAAAAATAATCCAAAATGAGGTATTATAAGGGAGGGGTCTTATAAGGAGGTACTTTTAATACTTACAAAGAAGGGCAATGTCTCAGAGAAGTAGGTCTTATGTGGGAGGGAGTCTTATAAAGGGAAGTCTTATAAGGGAGGTTCCACTGTAATAGTTATACGGCTGTGCTGAAGACAATTGTGCCAAAACCAAAATTTATTATTACCGTATTTTTGTTGAACAAATACAAGCGATACCTTTTAAACCGTCAAAGAGACGCGTGGATGTGCATAAAGGTAAGAGATTAAAGGTCAATATGCAAATGAATGACAGGAAAGGAAAACAGCATAAGAGGAGAAGGGCTTTCAAGCAGATTTACTTGACCAATACGGACTGTGTGTGTGGTCCCTTTGGAGTAGTTCAGTCTATGTTGACTGAGTCTACCATCGTAACTGAATCTACCAGCAAGGCCCCAGATCGTCCCACAAAACAAGGTGTCCCAGGGACTCCTTCACTTACAAAATAGAAGGTCCTAGAGGCGGGACAGAGGGTCCCAGTGGCATTACGAATGCTAACAAGATTTTTTTTTGCATCCCTGGGACCCCCTGACCAGGTAGAACCTCGAATCAAGTTTACAGGGATGGGTAGATAAGTTCATACTTATCACCAACAAACAGGGGTTGATTATCTTCACCAACTGGCAATATGACGATGGATTGATCTTCATCTTTCATGTTTCTGAATTGGGGGATCAGTTCACCAAATTTAGTCATCCACCTGTTGATAGGGGAGATTATGTCCTGCTTTAACTTAGGAAATATGAAAAGATTCGGTAAAGGTCAAGATGTGCCCCCCCCCCCTATATTTCTCTGTTAATTGTATTTTTTCGTTTTTGCCTTTCTTACCATACATAAAGCTGTATTTTAGGAACTTTTTTTTAGCTAATAACCTTTTTGGAATACTAACCCCTAGCCCTAACCCTACCCCCCCACCCTATAAGACGGAAAAACACAACGAACCACAACTGTGACAAATCGCTGTGTACTGCAGTACATAGTGGGGGGTAGGGTTAGGTTTAGGGCTAGGGCTAGGGTTAGGGTTAGTATTCCAAAAAGAGAATTAGCTGAAAATGTTCACAAAATACAGCTTTATGTATGGCAAAAAAGGCAAAAATACAATTAACCGAGAAATGCAGGGGGGGGGGGCACATCTTTACCTTTACCAAAGATTCTAAGTGAACTTGAAGAAGGCATCTAGAAGCACTTAAAAAAAAGAGAGAGGGGGGGGGGGGAGGGAGGAGAGAGAGAGGAGAGAGAGAAAGAGAGAGAGAAAGAGAGAAAGAGAGACAAAATTTTATTTAACCAGGGAACATGAGATAAGCAATGACAGCTTTTTTCCACCCAGCCCTGGGGAAATAATAAATAAATAGAAATCAAAGGCAAGGCAAGGCAAGAAATTTATTTCATACCCCATTTGGGCACAGAAATATAAAAAAATACACACACATAAATAAATTTCCAAGAATCAACCCAAGAGTGATGTCCAAAATCATTTCAAAGATAACCCATACCATAATATTACAAATAATGTGTTTTTGAAAACTTCAAACAACGACAACTATGTAATGCATGCACAAGCGAGGAGAGAGAGAGAGAGAGAGAGAGGAGAGAGAGAGAGAGAGAGAGAGAGAGAGAGAGAGAGAGAGAGAGAGAGGGGAGAGAGAGAGAGAGAGAGAGAGAGAGAGAGAGAGAGAGAGAGAGAGAGAGAGAGAGAGAGCGAAAGAGAGAGAGAGAGAGAGAGAGAGAGAGAGAGAGAGAGAGAGAGAGAGAGAGAGAGAGAGAGAGAGAGAGAGAGAGAGAGAGAGAAGAGAGCGAGAGAGAGAGAGAGAGAGAGAGAGAGAGAGAGAGAGAGAGAGAGAGAGAGAGCGAGAGAGAGAGAGAGAGAGAGAGAGAGAGAGAGAGACAAGAGAGAGAGAGAGAGGAGAGAGAGAGAGAGAGAGAGAGAGAGAGAGAGAGAGAGAGAGAGAGAGAGAGAGAGAGAGGAGAAAGAGAAGAGAGAGAGAGAGAGATGAGAGAGAGAGAGAGAGAGAGAGAGAGAGAGAGAGAGAGAGAACTCAGAAGAGAAACTTTATTTTTTAGAGAGATTAGAGAGAGAGAGAGAGAGGAGAGAGAGATGATTTTATGAACCTTTTCAGGTAATTAGAGACTTGTGAGAAGGAGTCCCTGGAGAGAGAGATGAGAGAGAGAGATGGAATACAAGGTGTTGTTAATGAGAGAGAGAGAGAGAGAGAGAGAGACTGGAGAGAAGAGACAGAGAGGAGAGCTCATCTAAGAAGAGAAGAGACAGAGCAAAAGAGAAGAAGAAGATAACTGAAAAAGAAGATTATAAAAGAGGGAGCAAAAAGATGCCCCAAGACTTGCAAGCAACTGAGAAACCCTCTCCTCCCCCCAAAAAAGCAAAACATACAAAAAACAAAACAAAAAGTACCCTGCCCACCCACCCACCCCTTCAGTTCTACCCCTAACCTCCCCCCCCCCCCTTCCTTCTTTCCAAAGGACTTCCTCCCACTCCAACCTTGGAGGGTGTCTGTACGTCCTTGCAACAACGGGTCCTATCTGACATACTGTAGGTCAGGTGTGCTCTCCAGTTTCACTCCATGTTTTTTGCTCATTAGCACTCATCACCAATCCCCTCTCCTTAACACAAAAAATTCCAAAGCCCCCCCCCCCTCCCCCCCCCCTCACACACAGACAGACATATGTACGCATGCATGCACGCACATACACACGCACGCACACACACTAAGCTACTTAAAGGGAAAACGGTAAAGGTCAAGATGTACACCCCCCCCCCCCCCCCCCCCTACATTTCTCGGTTAATTCCATTTTTCCGTTTTTGCCTTTCTTACCAAACATAAACCTGTATTTTATGAACCTTTTCAGGTAATTATCTTTTTGGAATAATAACCTTAACCCTACACTCTATACTGTAACTTGTGTAAGTGAAGGAGTCCCTGGAACCCCTTGTTTTGTGGGACGATTGGGAGCCCTGCACACACACACACACACACACACACACACACGCACACACACACACTCCTACACACACCACCTGCTAATGTCTTCAGTCCTGCTCCACACTCATAAAGAAAGGTCACAAATTTGTGTTCATGGAATACAAGGTGTTGTTAATGAGGTGGGTTTTTTGTCAAAACACACCTGCTATTTTGCATAGATAAGCAAAGAATAGAGGTGGACTCAGGTGTCAGTTGTCTCCCATTGACCCCTTTATCTCCTCACTGGTAGGTGTCAGGGCGAATGAAACTGACAGCCAATTAGGAGACCTGGCTCATCTAGTCCATGTAGGTACTTATGCAGGCATGTGTAGGACTCACCATGATG
Source organism: Phymorhynchus buccinoides (assembly GCA_017654935.2). Lineage (NCBI taxonomy): Eukaryota > Metazoa > Mollusca > Gastropoda > Neogastropoda > Raphitomidae > Phymorhynchus > Phymorhynchus buccinoides. Next base: position 41,302,867 of record CM065697.1, read on the forward strand.
GTACATACTGCAAGTAACTCTACAATTATCATTCTTGCTTGTCTTCGCTAGCTGACGTTGTCACACCTCCCGATCTTTCAACCCCATACTTTCTCCCTTACCTTTTTAGTTTGACCCTCACATACAGACACACCAATATGTGCATAACTATAAGGCACATAGAATGTGTGTGGGAATTGGTCAGATTATTAATATTCTCAATCTCACCAGCATTACTTTATTTTTTATTCATGAACAACGATAAATGACACAATCAAATGCATGATAAATCCATAGCATATGAAATCTCTCTCTTGTCACACACACACACACACACATGCAGTGCACGCACGCACAAACACAGACACGAACATACACCCACACACACACCACAACCATTTGTAAATCCTACAAGACCATTCTGTGTAAAGTTAAAACGGGAGAACATTATCTGGTGAAATGTAGGGTAATAAACCACAAATAGACCAGAAGGATAATCAAACCCCACCCATAAACAGTATAACAGATGGGAGGGAGGAATAACAGGAAACCTATTTCAAGACATTGCTTAAACATCAAACAGACCTGAAGAAAAAAAATCATGCCTATCCCCCCAAAATAATGGAGGTAAGGGTGAGATGAAGAGAAAGACGGAAAAGGGGATGGGAGAGATAAAAGCCATAACAGCAGATTTTCAAAGACACTTCCTCCGAAGTCGGAGTGTGGCTGCCCACGTGGTGGGGGCAATCAAAAACGGTCACACACACGTAATGTTCTCATCCCTAGCTGGTGTATTTTGTACCATGGTGTTCAAGTGCTTCGGCTATTGGGATGATCCCTGGAGTCGTTAAGCCAGGGTAAGACAACAACAACAACAAAGACATTACAACATAAACATTTAAAAAAACCTGAAAAAATCAAGCTGCACCCCCAAAATGGAGGATGGAATAAAATGAAAGTACCCCCAGTGGGCAATTACCGGGTGTCTTTTGCACAAATAGTTCCCCAACCTTCTGGAAGTTCTGTGCTTGTAAACTTCCTCTAATCTGTCACTCTCTTTGACTTTGACTCTGCCTTTTCCTTTTGCTTACTGTCATCTACTATCTTTCCGCCTCATTGGTCCATTTATTTTCTTCTGCCTTTTTCCCCGAAGAAACTCTTACAAAGATTTTTTCCAGCCAAACACGGACATGCTAAACTAGGCCTATTTCTTAGTTCGGCGCATAACGGCAGCATGATGCATCTGCGCTCATAATTGACAGGAAACTGTCTGAGCGATCGACGACGACGACGAAGAAGAAGAAGAAGAAGAAGAAAAGAAATGAAAGCAGGGGTGGCAAATGGTGAAGTTGCTGGGGGATATTGGGGTGTACGATGGTGGTGGTGGGGGTGGGGTGGGGTGGGATGGGGTGGGGGATTGGAGATGCGGGGTGGGGTGGGGGATTGGAGATGCGGGGGTGGGGGGAAGAGATAAAGAAAAAAACCAGGAGACTATTCAAAGGCGTTTCATAAACATCAAACCCCACCGTTGTGTTATTCTATCACGGATCATCAACATCCCCCCCAACTAAAATTAGGAAGGGCTTGTCCCAGAATAGACACTTATCGCTCCCTGACCCCCCTCCACATAACAGGCAGCAAGCTGTCTTGAAAGCCAGCCCAAATTTCCGCTGATAGGGCGATGATAGAGACTGAGGAAGAAGAGGAAAAGAGAGAGGGTTCTTTTCAGGACAGGCTTTAAATGCCTCTCCTTGTTCTTTACCTGTCAGCTATTAGCTGTAATGCCTCCGATAAGGCTTCTTTTTTGGGGATGTAGTTTGAATGAAACCCTCTGCTATACATGCAGTCAGTGATAACTTATTTTTGACACCATGCATATTCACGTGGACACAGAGGTATGCGTGTGCAAGCGTGCGCGCATGCACACACACATGTACACGCAAACACATGCACAAGCTCTCTCACACACACACACACACACACATGCAAACACATGCACAAGCTCTCTCTCTCTCTCTCTCTCACACACACACACATATACACACACACTCACACAAACACACACACACACACACACACACAAAGAAGCCCTCTTGGCCGAGGGAGTGAGGATGTCCCCTGAGCAAGTTTTCTCTACTGGAAACAAGTTGCACTGTTTCAATGGAAAGCCATGAATTCAAAAGAAAAGCTGCTTTAGACTTATGTTTGAGGAAGCAGAAAATAACTTTAGTCTATGACATTTGTACCTGAAGCATTAGTTTAGAAAGGACCAGGTGTGAATTTCAATGATAACATAAGACTGCAAGAACTGTTTCTTAGTCTATGACACTTGAGCATTGAAATACAAAAACAAAAAAAGAGAATGAGTTAAACAAAGAAGCTACAGTTAGAAAACTGTTGCAGGTTTTAACTCTTATAGCGTCATGTGTTTTTTGACGTTCTTGTTTGTCCATCGCATCTCAACTGACAAGAGGGAAAATCACCAACATAAGCTCTAACAAATAGACAAACACATGGCAGGGTACTTGGCAGTGAATGTCTTTGCATTTGGTGGGAGTGCAGAATGATGTACTGGGTGAATGTATTCGCTCATGGTACTACAAGATTATTCTCTTAATTATTCTCTATCCTTGAATCCAGTCTTCAAATATGTAACTAACTTCCTTCAATTTTGAATCTCATAATCCTTCTACATTGTAAACGGTGTATCTACAAATACTTAAACTATTCCCGACTATCTTGGGCTCTATCTTCTCCCCATAATATCATTTCACTTTCTACTCTATCTTTGCTGTTATTTCTTTCTTTTTCATACTACCCCCTAAAGTGCAGCAGAATCTTCAACGTGATGAAGTTGGCTGCCTAAGAAGAAGAAGAAGAAGAAGAAGAAGAAGAGTTAATTTAAATAAAATTAACTTTATTCTTCTTCTTCTTCTGCGTTCCCAGGCCATATGGCCATAATGGGTAAGGTACATATGTGTCCGTTTTTCAGTTTTCACTGGTCTCCACGCTGCGTACAGCCGACACATTCCGATTTTGTAGGAGCTGAAGAGAAACATTATTTGGAAGATGTTTTTGGAAAAAAGGCAGGAGAATGGTCCAATAAGTCAGAAAGATAGTAGATGACAGAAAGCAAAGGAAAAAGGCAGAGTCAAAGAGAGTGGCAGATTAGAGTTAGTTACAAGCACAGAACTTCCAGAAGGTGTGGGAACTATTTTTACGAAAGACCCCCGGTATCCCCACGGGGACAGTTAATTTTATACTTATAATCATTCCATGCTTTAAAGCTCAGAAAGATGACCTCTTAGCTACAGATGTGGGGAGGTCAGGCCCCATTCATTTAATTGAATACAGCTATCTTTATTGGTGGGTGTGTTAGCTCTGCAGGTCTTCTTCCCCCAACACTTTTCATCTCTAATTAGACCTCTTCATCCTCTTCACCACAAACACAGTGAGGTTTGTGAGGCAAGGTCTTGACCCTTCCCTGGCACTTTTTTGTTTTATATCTTTCACAGGGAAAGAAAATTCTACTGGAGACATACGTATCACTGGTATCTCTTCCACCTTTCCCACAAGCAAATTTTGTCAAGTATGGACAATATTGTTGAGTAATATTATTATCATACACGCCTGTTATCATTCAAATATCTTTGCAGAAAGGGGATAGAAACAACAAATCCACAAATGTTGTACCATCGTATAATAAAAAGCCAAGTGTCTGCGTGTGTGTTGTCTGTCTGAAACACAAAACGGGCCTTATAACTCCGCCGTTTTTCGACCGAATCGCTTCAAATTTGCTGTGAGCCCTAACGGGGCGATGGCAACGGCAACCGAGGCGGTCGTGTCATTTGCGCGGTTTGGCAAATGCGCGAAATGCGTATCCACCGGCCTCTCGGCGCCCGTATCTCCGGTATTTCTGGACCGATTGCCTTAGAATTTGGCAGGTAGATGACCGGGGACGGTGACTATCGATGTGCCAAACCGGAAGGGAATCGATGCAGAAACGTGCGCGATATACGCCGCATCACCTTTTCACGAATAATTCCGCCGGTTTTTTTAACCGAATCGCTTCAAATTTGCTGTCAGTCTTGCTGTGGCAGGGGCGAAGCCTGGCAGCAAATTTGAAGAGAATCGGGAGAGCGCGTCACTCTCAGAGCAGGGCCAACGGGAAACGGGGCCTTATAACTCCACCGTTTCTTAACCGAATCCCTTCAAATTTACTGTACTCAGCATTACCAGTACTTGGCGTTACCGTTACTAGGCGTTACCGTTACTAGGGAGAGCGCATCACTCTCAGAGCAGCGCCAACGGAAAACGGGGCCTTATAACTCCGCCTTTTCTTAACCGAATCGCTTTAAATTTGCTGTACTCAGCGTTACCAGTACTTGGCGTTACCGTTACTAGGCGTTACCGTTACTAGGGAGAGCGCGTCACTCTCACAGCAGCGCCAACGGGAAACGGGGCCTTATAACTCCGCCGTTTCTTAACCGAATCGCTTCAAATTTGCTGTACTCAGCGTTACCAGTACTTGGCGTTACCGCTACTAGGCGTTACCGGTACTAGGCATTCAACCGGTACCCGGCGTTGCGCTAGTACCCACAAAAAGAGACAGATAATAATTCTCTTTTTTCCCCAGTTTATTTTAGAGTGGTATCAAAATCAGCCACAACAACAACTAAGTACTGTACTCCTATTTTGTGGGGTTCCAGGTACTGTGGACCTTCTGATTTTAAAGATTGAATTAACACTGGTGATGTAAATACAAATGGTCCTCCCCCCCCCCCCCCCCCCCCCCCTGTGGGGATACCGGGGGCCTTTTGCATAAATAGTTCCCCCACCTTCCGGAAGTTCTGTGCTTGTAACTTCCTCTAATCTGCCACTCTCTTTGGCTCTGCCTTTTTCCTTTGCTTGCTGTCATCTACTGTCTTTCTGCCTTACCAGTCCATTCTCCTGCCCTTTTTTTTTTACAACACCCTTTCAAGAAGATTTCCTCCATCTGAAGTCGGACTTGCTAGGGCCTAACTAACTATTTCTTAGTTAGGCGCATAACGCATCTGCGCTCATATTTGACAGGAAACTGAGCGATCGAAGAAGAAGAAGAAGTCCCCCCCAAATCAGGCACAAGTCTTTCTACTCACTGCATGTTGTGGTTTCATCGCTGCGATCCTCACAGTCGTCATCACCGTCGCACACCCAAGGCATGGGGATGCACACACAGTTACCACAGGAGAACAACCGCGCAGGACACGAGCATGATGGAGAGGAGGAGGAGGAGGAGGAGGAAGAAGAGGAGGAGGAGGGAGGAAGGAGACCATGGATTCCTGCACATCAAAGAACAGATTAACAATCAGAAAAATTTCTTTAGCGCCTATTTAGATATGTTTAGAATGAGAGAAGTAACAAAGATACACAAGCATGCAAGTACACACACACACACACACACACACACACACACACGCACACACAGAGTCAGAGAGAGAGAGAGACATGAGAAGAAGAGGAGGAAGAGAGAGAAAGAGAAAAAGAGAGTGCATGTGTGAGAGAGTGAGTCCCCCCATGGGGATACCAGGGTTTTTTTTGTATAAATAGTTCACTCACCTCCTGGAAGTTCTGTGCATGTAACTTCCTCTAATCTGTCACTCTCTTTGACTGCTCAAAATTCCTTTTGCTTACTGTCATCTACTATCTTTCTGCCTTACCGGTCCATTCTCCTGCCCTTTTTCAAGAAACGCTTTCAAAAAGATTTCCTCCAGCCAAAGTCGGACTTGCTGGGCCTAACTATTTCTTAGTTAGGTGCATAATGGCAGTATGGCGCTCATAATTTACAGTAAACTGTCTGAGCGATCGAAGAAGAAGAAGAGAGAGAGTGAGAGGGAGTGAGAGACAGAGACAGAGAGAGACAGAAAGACAAAGACTTTCCAAGACAGAGAGAGAGAGAGAGAGGGAGTGAGAGACAGAGACAGAGAGAAAGACAAAGACTTTCCAAGAGAGAGAGAGAGAGAGAGAGAGAGAGAGAGAGAGAGAGAGAGAGAGAGAGAGAGAGAGAGAGAGAGAGAGAGAGAGAGGGAGGGAGAGACAGAGACTGTAGAGACAGGCAGGTATGCAGAGAGACAAACAACAGATGCATATATTCCATTTTATTGGACAAATAAATATTGTGACTTGTAACTTGTATGCATGACAATATACAGACACTCCCTGTCTCTGTCTCTCACTCCCTCTCACTCTCTCTCTCTCCTTCTTGAAGTTCTTCTTCTTCGATCGCTGAGACAGTTTACTGTAAATTGTGAGCGCAGATGTGTCATGCTGCCATTATGCGCCTAACTAAGAAAGTCTTGGTCACACGGGGGTAAGGACATGAAAGAAAAAATATTCACCAACATAAAACAAACATGAACCACTTCAGTATTTTGCCTTTATCACTATATTAAAATAACAGTTAAATAGTTACTCCCCTCCTGTCAGTTGAGATGCGACAGACAACCAAGAACATAACAAACACATGGGGCTAGAAGAGTTAAGTACCGGTTACTATCATTTATTTATAGAAGGGTGAGTTATATATAAAAAATAAATTAAAAATACTGCTGACCATCAGTTGAGTAACCCTGGGCCACACTGGTGACCGACATTCTAACTTAGTAACTAGGTCAGTTGTGCTTGGTTGACTTTCCCCTTCTGCCTGGACAATGTTAAGTAATCAGGTGTGAAGAGGAATGCCCCCATCAAGGGGAAAGGGAGGGAGATGGGGGACACAGAGACTGAGAAAGGGGAGAGAGAGAGAGAGAGAGAGAGAGAGAGAGAGAGAGAGAGAGAGAGAGAGAGAGAGAGAGAGAAGGAGAGAGAGAGAAGGAGTGAATGAGTGGAAGGGAGGGTATGTAAGCAGAAGGACAAGACATCAGAGTATGTCTCCTTTGATATTTAACTTAAAAGTCACAAGATTTGGTGTGTGTGTGTGTGTGTGTGTGTGTGTGTGTGTGTGTGTGTGTGTGTGTGTGTGTGTGTGTGTGTGTGTGTGTGTGTGTGTGCATGCGCGAGTGTGTGTGTGTGTGCGTGCGCGAGTGTGTGTGCGTGTGCGTGTGTGCGTGTGCGTGTGCGTGTGTGTGTGGGTGTGCGCGTGTGTGTATGCGTGTGTGCATGCGTTTCTTCTCCCAGCTCTAGGAGAATGGAGGCCTGCATATTTCAGCTTTCCTGGTCATTCTGTTGTCTGAGTTTGAACAAAGTTCTTCTAAATCTCCCCTTTCCTTATTTAATAAAATTTAAACTAACTTTCGGTAAATTGACTGAACTGGTACAAACAGAAATTGGCAGAATCATGTTGTGGTTTCTGGTGCACATTTTCTCACTCTTTGCCAAAAATGCAATGCTGGCATTTTCAATAATTGTCTTCAAATTCTTTCTTTTTTCTAATTGTATCAGTAGTATATATGTTTTGTGCCAAAACATAACAGATAAAAATGACGTAAATGTCTAATAACTCAATGAATGAAACAGCTGTGTCTTTTGGTGTGTTCCCCAGACAATCCCATGGGGATATGTTATGTACATAAACATGTGGTACCTTCTTTCATCATGGTTAACCCTTTCACCGCCAAAGTCGCATTTTAGCACCACAGTGACTTAATGCCTATGTCACTGAAAGGTATCAAATTGGGGTCTATTATTTAAAGACCCTATTGTCTTAGTTTGGGGAAGTAAGGATAGACCTTATTTTATATCTGTCTCAGAAGAATCCCCAATACTGCAGATGGATTTTGTTCTCTACCCAGGTAAATTTGATGGAATTTTTTGGCTGAAATATGGCTGGCGGTGAAAGGGTTAATTTCATTACAAAACTGTCTTTTTATTACCATTTTCCTCTCTTCATCCCCAACCAAACCCACTCTACAGAATGTCTAGATATATACCAGTACTTCTTCTTCTTCTTCTTCGATCGCTCAGACAGTTTCCTGTCAATTATGAGCACAGATGCGTCATGCTGCTGTTATGTGCCTAACTAAGAAATAGTTAGGCCCAGCAAGTCCGACTTCGGCTGCAGGAAATGTCTTTGAAAACTGTTTCTTGAAAAAAGGCAGGAAAATGGACCGGTTAGGCAGAAAGATAGTAGATGACAGTAAGCAAAGGGAAAAGGCAGAGTCAAAGAGAGTGACAGATTAGAGGAAGTTACAAAGCACAGAACTTCCAGAAGGTGGGGGAACTATTTATACAAAAGACCCCCCAGTATCCACAGGGGGGAAGCACTTACCTAAGAGATCTATTGATGAAACTGGATGACCATCAGCCACAATAAAGTGTAGCTATTCTGATCTTTTACACAGGTTTACAACAACAAAAACCTGTAAAGAAGATATTTCATGGACTAAGACTCTCTCTCTCTCTCTCTCTCTCTCTCTCTCTCTCTCTCTCTCTCTCTCTCTCTCTCTCTCTCTCTGTTCAAGGACAGATTGTAAGAATAGGCATGGCCTAAAATCTCAATCCTTGCGTAATAAAGTTTTCAAGTGTATACACAGAACATTGCATAAATCACTAAAACAAACTTTGTATCCCCTCCGACACCCCTCCTGCGTTTTTGCAGGGTCAGCAGAAAAACATGAAAGCACTATCCTTGACCCTGCTTCTTCCCTGCCCACCCCCCTCCCTCCCCAACAGTATTATTCCCCTCCCCCTCCATCCAACCTCCGTTCCATCAGATAACAGAGTTTTCCTCCTCAGTTATGTTGGAACCCTCCATTCACACAGGTACGCAGATGGAGGGGCAGATACCATCCACTACACTGGCTTCTTTTACCTGTAATCTCCGCAAACTACTAGGCAGGCCTACCCCTACTACACCTTTCTTGAATCTGTATTACTGCCCTAACACTACAATCCCTGTCCCATCGTTTTGGGAGCTTAAAGGCATAACAACCGATCCCAGGGATCGGGTCTAGACTGCTAGGCTAGTCGCTGCAAAGTTCTGCCGCGCAGTGGCTCGGGCAACAGGGAAAAAACAACGGTTGAACCGTCTGTCGCGAGCAGCGAATGAAATGATGACGCACGCCTCGCGTGAAAGCTTTATATGCCAGCTGTGCGTTTAACTTACACCATCCTTGTTTACACTTACACTAGTTACAGCAAAAAGCTTAGGATGAGTGTCTTTGCTTACAGTACAAGCAAAGAGTTTAGAGAATCTTGGTGCTTCCCACTACAGATCTTTTGTACAGCCACACTACACGAATCTTTGTCGGAATTTGGATGCTCAATGTCCATAAACTTACATACATGCAAGGAAAAATGCCTAGGTGTAGAGCTTTGCTTATAAACGATGTTCTATAACCAGCGGATGAGTAGGGAAGTACCCCTACCCCTTTCTTGAATCTGAATTACTGCCCTAACACGTACATGACAATTTCTGTCCCATCGTTTCGGGAGCTTACACTTGCACTTACAGTACAGAGAAAGGGAGTTTAGATAATCTTGGTGCTTCCCACTACAGATCTTTGGTACAGCCACACTATGCAAATCTCTGTCGGAATTTGGATGGTCAATGTCCATAAACTTACATACAACCAGAGTAAGGAAAAATGCCTCGGTGTAGAGCCTATAAACAATGTTCTATAACCCGGGGATGAGTAGGGAAGTACCCCTACCTCTTTCTTGAATCTGTATTACTGCCCTAACGTACACTACAATCCCTGTCCCGTCGTTTTGGGAGCTTACACTTACAGTACAAAGAAAGCGAGTTTAGAGAATGTTGGTGCTTCCCACTACAGATCTTTGGTACATCCACACTATGCAAATCTCTATCGGAATTTGGATGGTCAATGTCCATAAACTTACATACAACCAGAGTAAGGAAAAATGCCTAGGTGTAGAGCCTATAAACGATGTTCTATAAACCGGGGATGAGTAGGGAAGTACCCCTACCTCTTTCTTGAATCTGTATTACTGCCCTAACGTACACTACAATCCCTGTCCTGTCGTTTTGGGAGCTTGCACTTACAGTACAAAGAAAGTGAGTTTAGAGAATCTTGGTGTTTCCCACTACAGATCTTTGGTACAGCCACACTACACGAATCTTTGTCGGAATTTGGATGCTCAATGTCCATAAGCTTACATACATGCAAGGGAAAATGCCAAGGGGTAGAGCTTATAAACGATGTTCTATAACCCGGGGATGGGTAGGGAAGTACCCCTACCCCTTTCTTGAATCTGTATTACTGCCCTAACACTACAATCCCTGTCCCATCGTTTTGGGACCTTACACTTACAGCA
>CM065697.1:41315599-41318099 GCA_017654935.2 Phymorhynchus buccinoides
CGGAAAAAAGATACAAGAATGGTTCTTGTATCATTAGAAAGAGAATTGTCTGACATTTTCTATAGAAAGAGAATTGTCTGACATTTTCTATAGAAAGAGAATTGTCTGACATTTTTTATAGAAAGAGAATTGTCTGACATTTTCAAATGTGTAATGTCCCTTTCGTGGTGCAGGGTCACAAATGGGAAGAAGACGACTCTGACACGTCCAGTAATGGGCCCTAATGGGGTTACCCCCCCCCCCCCCCCCCCCCCCCCCCCCCCCCCCCCCCTGCATCACTGTTCTTTGTTATGTTTCATTGTTTGTGGCTGTCAGTGTCAGACAGCACTCAACGTCCCCAATTTTCTCACACTCGGACATTCTCCCCCTTCCATCTAGCTAACATGAACATTTCCAAGCTGTCTGTCTCTCTCTGTGTGAAGATCAGCCGTAAAATGTATTGAATGTTGGATTTATAAAGCAGAGACATTCCCTTCGATAAAGGGCCAGCCACACACATACGAATCGCACCTGAAACAGAATGCGATGCGATTTTGACGATGTGAGTCCTGAATCACGTGAAATACTTCAGTCTAAAAATAATTCTGCTATTTTCGTTCACTATGCTCAAGAAGACCCAATACATGAATTTCATGTGATTCAGGACTCACATCCTCAAAATCGCATCACATTCAGATACGATTCGTATGTATCTTTGAAAAAGAATAAATATATGTTGTCTGTCTGTTTCTCTGTTCTTTTAAGCACATTTCAGATTTGATCAGCCATTTATAACAATTAACATTTATCACTCATTGAATTAAATGTGTACCTATTACTGCACCAGGATCCCATGGTCCAGACTAAATAGTCAGGAATATGAAGTCTTATAATAATCTCTCCCAATTTACTGGTAGCCCAGTCAAACAAGAGTCAGGCATCATAACTGTCAAAGGTCCAAACCTCTGAAAAACACGGAAAGGGGGCCGTCAAGGCAATACATAGCAGAGGACCAACTCTGAAATCAGATCCAAACATGACCCAAAAGGTATAATTCATTAAGAAATTGCTTTAAAATGGTACCCGACAGTCACGCTGACCCTCAGAAACAAAGGCACAACTTCTGCTGCCACCACAAACAAATCCTCTTCCAGAAATTTTCAATCCTTTGAAATTTGCAAATGTGCGACAATTTTGATACTTGAAGAGTGCATTTAATTTACTGGTGCTTCCTCTTTTGCCTTCACACCTTTGTGCGTAACAATGACATGATCAAAACAGCCTTGTGTGTCAAATTCTAATATGAAATGCATCGATGCTTTAACAAAGAGGGCAGCACGGGCAACAACAATCAGCAGTGCTATTGACTCTACCCAAGCATAGCAGCCCACTGCAGGACTCGGTGATTGTAAAGCGCTTAGAGTTTGGTTGGGGATAAGTGACAGTAAAACACTCATGATACCTTGCGTTGTTGGCTTACCCTGGCTAAAAGACTCCAGGGATCATCCCAACAACGGAAGCACTTGAAAACTGTGGTACAAGTACATCAGCTATGGATGAGAACATTACGTGTGTGACCGTTTTTGATTACCACGCCCCGCCGAGTGGGCAGCCACACACCGACTTCGAGGGACTCATGGTATAAAAATGTGGCTGTTAGTTTATGGTCAGCAGGACCGTGTAGTTTTGATCATGACGCTCAACCAACATGGAATGATCAAGCCCTTTCATCTACTTCAACATTGTCACTGTCTGTCAATGTGATCTCTCGTGCTAAGAACATTGGGGGCATTTTATAGACAGGGGAGTGGAGGCAGGGAAAGTTCTTGGGAGGTGAAGGGAGAAGGACGTTCAGAGATATAAGGGCACTGAGTACTACAAGAATGAGACGCCAAGAACTTCCAAAGTTCTCTGATGAGAGGACAGCTACAGAGAAGTACGAAATTCAGGGGACAAAGATTTTTTGTGTGCGTTAACCAGTACTTTGTGTTGAAGCACTAAGTAATAATAAAGAGGAATTTCGTCAGTTCAAACAGATTTTTGTGCATTAACCAATATTTTATGTTATCCAGTTTTGTGTTAAGAGTTGAGTATGATGGAAGCCATAAGGTATTACCAGAAAAGGAATATAGAAGGTTCAGAGTACTTTCTGGCTTTCACTCGAAGTAGTACTTTGGTCATCAGTTTGGAAGATGAGTTTGGAAGAAGGGAGAGAGGAAGGAAAGAAGGGGTGGGATGGGGTGGGGTGGGAGGACAAAGCACGAGAAGTTGACATCCCCCTCATATTTACCACACTCAATCTCAAAGGCTGGTTCTTTCAGCTTCACGACAATAAGCCTAGGCTGTAATTATCCTATCCCTTTCCCAAGAACGACAGAATGTCGCTTCTCAGAGTAACATTTTCAATGTGAAAATTTGATGGGGGGTCACGTGCCTAAAGTATAATTTAGCTGCTACCTTCATGGTGCTTACCCCCCGTGGGGATATCGGGGAGGTCATTCGTAAAAATAGTTCCCTCACC
>CM065697.1:41338099-41343099 GCA_017654935.2 Phymorhynchus buccinoides
ATTAACCAAAACGTCCCCATGTTCGTTGCGATCACTACGATAATACTGTAGCTGACAATAACTGAGTAGAAGTCTGCTTTCTTCCAGCATTAAATTTGCGAACGTACCACAACTTACAAATATACATGTATCATCATTCATGGGGTCCCCTGAAGTCGGAGTATGGCCGCCACATGTGGCGGGGCCATTTAAAAGCAGCCATACGTAATTGGATGTGTGAGAGATAACATAAAATTATGTCCTGTAATATTGCTATTGATTTATCAACGTTGATGACTTATCTCTCTCTCTCTCTCTCTCTCTCTCTCTCTCTCTCTCTCTCTCTCTCTCTCTCTTTGTGTGGTTGTGAATGTAATATTTTGTAATTGCCTTGAAAACAATCATTATTTGTTGAATGTTTGTAATTCTCTAATTTATGTATAATTATCAAATTATGTACATAGTGTGTGTGTGTGTGTGTGTGTGTGTGTGTGTGTGTGTGTGTGTGTGTGTGTGTGTGTGTGTGTGTGTGTGTGTGTGTGTGTGTGTGTGTGTGTGTGTGTGTGTGTGTGTGTGTGTGTGTGTGTGTGTGTGTGTGTGTGTGTGTGTGTGTATTCTTAATAATTGATTTAATGTACTTGTTTTAGTTCAATCTGCTGCACATGTTGTGGAAGAAAATTTTCCATTTTAAACTTGTTTTTTAATGGATAATAAAGATTTTTGAATTGAATTGAATATACGTAATCTTCCCACCCAAGGCCATGCGAAATATTCACATGGCACCGGGTGTGCCCCTAGAGCGTTTAAGCTGGGGAAGGAAAAGAAAACAACGTCATTCATGGGAACTTAGCTTGCACTCTTTGCTAGATTTCAGCTGAATGAATAAACAACGAGATGTCATCTTTGAGTATTACCGTGGAACCTCCCTTATAAGACCTCCCATTATAAGACTCACTCCCATATAAGACCTATTTCTCTGAGACATTGCCCTTCTTTGTAAGCATTAAAAGTACCTCCTTTATAAGAGACCCCTCCCTTATAAGACCTGATTTTGGATGGTTAAGACCTCCCATTATAAGACTCACTCCCATATAAGACCTATTTATCTGAGACATTGCCCTTCTTTGTAAGCATTAAAATTACCTCCTTTATAAGAGACCCCTCCCTTATAAGACCTGATTTTGGATGGTTTTTGAAGGTCTTATGTTATAAGGGAGGTTCCACTGTACCACAAAGTCTGCCTCGTGTTTGCTCTAGTGATAAAGTACTGCATGCAGTTCACTATAACCATGCTACTGTCTGTACTGCATGCAGTTCACTATAACCATGCTACTGTCTCGCATAGGTAAAGCTTACCTAGGAACTGTGTGATAATAATTGTCAGAACACAAAGGAAAGGACAAATAGATGCCATATTCTACTATTACCACAAAATTCGATGGCTTAGAGTCAAAACGGACTATCTTTAGATAGTTCATTGACTTATTATTGACCTTATTGCAAAAACTAAGAACTTGCATTAAAAAAGACTGCAAATAATGTAAAATGGGGATTATGCTTTTTATATTTCTGCTGTTCTTTTTTTAAACAAGTTATTAGTTTTCACAATATGTTCAATAATACGTCAATGGACTATCTAAAGATAGTCCGTTTACTCCAAGCCATCGATTAATGTTTGCTATAGTACACCTACAACGCAAAATGGTGAATACAGGCCCGTCCTGGTCTTGCATTCAAAATCTGTAGACGTGGCCTGCTTTATTATAGTTGCAAAAAAACCTTACGTTTGTTGCGTGGTCGTGTTATATACGCATAGCTAGGGTGTGTGTGGGAGGGAGGGAGGGAGAGAGAGAGAGAGAGAGAGAGAGAGAGACGAGAGAGAGAGAGATGGAGAGAAGAGGAGAAGAGAGAGATGAGAGAGAGAGAGAGAGAGAGAGAGAGAGAGAGAGAGAGAGAGAGAGAGAGAGAGAGAGAGAGAGAGAGATAAACAGATGCTAAGTTACTTAGGGAATCATCAAGCTTTAAAATGACAGTCACGTTGTAATGTCATAAGAAGAGCTGGGAGTGTGTGCTTGCACGTTTGTGGGTATATCCGTGCTTCTCTCTCTTTTCATTACTCTCCGCGCGCGCGCACACACACACACAAAGGGAGAAAGAGAGAGAGAGAGAGAGAGAGAGAGGGAGAGAGAGAGAGAGATAGAATGAGAGAGAGAGAGAGAGAGGAGAGAGAGAGAGTGCTGATAGAGATACGAGAGAGGAGAGAGAGAGAGAGACACAGGAGACTGAGAGCGTGACAGGCACCATCAAGAGAGAGCTTCTCTCTTTCTTTTTTCTTAAATTATTTTTTTACTCTCCGAGAGCGACAGAGAGAGAGACACACACAAAGGGAGAGAGAGAGAGAGAGAGAGAGAGAGAGAGAGAGAGAGCTGAGAGAGAGAGAGAGGACGAGCAAGAGAGAAGAGGAGCGAGAGAGAGAGGACGAGAAGAGAGAGAGAGAGAGACGAGAGAGAGAGAGAGAGAGAGCGAGAGGATGAGAGAGAGAAGAGAGAGAGAGAGAGAGAGAGAGAGAGAGAGAGAGAGAGAGAGAGAGAGAGAGAGAGAGAGAGAGATAGGAGAGAGAGAGAGAGAGAGAGAGAGAGAGAGAGGGGGAGGGGGGAGATATATATATATCGCCGGACACAAAAACAGCTGAGCAAGTGACAGGCGACGAATTCAAGAACCTTCAACCCTAATCATCACATCGTCAACCCAGAACTCAGGGGGAGAAACAAAATGTCACTACAGGGCAGAAACCTTTCACCACAGATGCCAGCCCATTCATAATGTATACACTTCTTTTTCCCTCTCTCTCTCTCTCTAATTGTTGGTTGAAAGGCAGACAGTTGACTGACCCCAGTGCGAGAGACTGGCCACAGGGCAGTAACCCGGGGGGTTCTTGGTCTATGTGAAGACAACAGCGAGGGGGGAAATGGGTAGGTAACCGAATCGCTATTTCCCATCTCGCCATCTATATGGCCGGGAATGCCCCTTTCTGGTGATTAGATAAGAGTGTGCTTTTCGCCGCCTTCTTAGTGCCTTTGTCGTACCCTTATATTTAATTCACTACTTGTGGCGGTGCCATAGCCGATGAGGTTTAAACGAGGCGTGGTCACAGCTACAGCTATCTGTATTATTTTTTTTTAAATCGGGACTTTACTGGTTTCGTACTGCCTCCGGGCATTGCCTCCAGTATTGTTCCAACCATATTTGTATTTACAAATGTCCCATATGTGTCTGATTCAGACCAAGAGGACGTGAAACTCCATTTTCTCTCCCGCGAGAGAGAGAGAGAGAGAGAGAGAGAGAGAGAGAGAGAGAGAGAGAGAGAGAGAGAGAGAGAGAGAGAGAGAGAGAGAGAGAGAGAGAGAGAGAGAGAGAGAGAGAGAGAGAGAGAGAGAGAGAGAGAGAGAAGAGAGAGAGAGAGAGAGAGAGAGAGAGAGAGAGAGAGAGAGAGAGAGAGAGAGAGAGAGAGAGAGAGAGAGAGAGAGAGAGAGAGAGAGAGAGAGAGAGAGAGAGAGAGAGAGAGAGAGAGAGAGAGAGAGAGAGAGAGAGAGAGAGAGAGAGAGAGAGAGAGAGAGAGAGAGAGAGAGAGAGAGAGAGAGAGAGAGAGAGAGAGAGAGAGAGAGAGAGAGAGAGAGAGAGAGAGAGAGAGAGAGAGAGAGAGAGAGAGAGAGAGAGAGAGAGAGAGAGAGAGAGAGAGAGAGAGAGAGAGAGAGAGAGAGAGAGAGAGAGAGAGAGAGAGAGAGAGAGAGAGAGAAGAGAGAGAGAGATAGAGAGAGAGAGAGAGAGAGAGAGAGAGAGAGAGAGAGAGAGAGAGAGAGAGAGAGAGAGAGAGAGAGAGAGATTGTCGTACAAGCATGCACTTGATAGCTTGGGAACACACAGAGGCACGCAGTAATGGAAAAGAAACAGACGAAATATATGTCACGTGACAAGGCAATATGGGAAATAGGGCATTTGCCACGTGTGTTCCCTCTCTATACTAGACTACTAATTTGCCCGTACTCGTTTTGCCCGAGTTACGCTGACCTTTCTAATTCAACTCTCTAAATTCAACTCGGTGAAATTCAAGGTCGCCCTCACGTGGCAAAAGCCCTATTGCGATTTGGGAAATGGTGATTCGGGAAGTCCCCTGGTAAATAGCCAAGAACTCTCTATGGCAATGTCCCATTTTATTAGGCAGTGACAGCATTCTGTCAGGAAGTTTTCTTTCTGTTCACGTTGTCCGTCACGAAACCTGTCTCTGCTAATAAAACTATTTTTGCATTGTTTTATTGGAAGGACTCCAATTATGTTTCAATATGCCACTAGAATATAGTAGAAAGGTCGCATGCATGCACGAAGAAAATTAAAAATGTGGTGTAACTCCACAAGAATATAGTAGAAAGGTCATACGCACCAAGAAAGAAAACAATAGTGTATCTCCACTAGAATATAGTATAAAGGTCATAATGCACCAGGAAAATTTTAAATGTGGTGTAACTCCACAAGAATATAGTATAAAGGTCATACGCACCAAGAAAATTTAAAAAAGAAAAAGTGTATATCCACTAGAATATAGTAGAAAGGTCATAATGCACCAGGAAAATAAAATAATTAATATATTATATCTCCCCCAAAAGGTATCAATTTTACTGTCTATGTCGAAGCGCTATAAAAGGAAGTTTAGAATTAACCCCCTTAGAATTTACACATCTGTATTGTTAAAAATTCGGGCTTTCCTGGTGTTGCACTGCCTCCGGGCATTGCCTCCAGTATCGTTCCCACCATCTTTATATCTACTCATGTCCCATAATGTGTCTGTTCCAGACCGGAGGACGTTAAGCAGAATATCATCACCCCCTTAATGGTATGGTATTAATGGACAAGAAATCCCATATGGAGAGAGAAACCTGTCTGTCCCAATTGTCCCTTAATATTGGGCCAAATATTTCATCAGAAAAAGCGTATTAATATAATAAACGACAGTCCAATATTTAAGC
>CM065697.1:41345599-41348099 GCA_017654935.2 Phymorhynchus buccinoides
TAGAGGGTCCTTTAGAATTTTAGTACTTCACAGACCCTCAAATGGGAGTCCCTGACCCCCCTCGTCCATTTACTGCGACCAAATCGGTTTTCGCTCTTGCATTCACGCAGTTCATGTCCCCTTTAAGTATGTTAATGAGGCACGGGTGCATGACAGTGTTGATAGAAACTTTTGCCTGAATTTACAGTTTTAGCTCTAGAGCTAGTAAAGGCCTTGTCTGACGATGCTTCCTCTCGCATGCGCCTGGCAGCTCTGTCACGCTATGAGAATGGGTGAACACTCTTGCGAAAGAGCGAGTGATTGCTTCGTCGTACTTTGAGACAGAATCAATGAGAGAGACAGTAAGAGTGACAGAAACAATGAGAGAGAAAAAGTAAAGGCCTTGTCTGACGATGCTTCCTCTCGCATGCACCTGGTATCTCTGTCACGCTGTGAGAATGGGTGAACACTCTTACGAAAGAGCGAGTGATTGCATCGTCGGACTTTGCCTTTAAGCCAGAATTCCATATGCGCGATTTTAAAGGCGAAAATCGACAGCGATAATCGCCCGCGGTTACAATTTATTGCCACCAACAATCACTCATTCTGTACACCCATAAGCGCGATAATCGCGACCAGTCAGTCGAAAATCGCTCGCGATTTTATTTTATCGCTTGGTGAAGCGAAATTTTTTTTTTTGTCGCCGTCGAAAATAGTCTGAAAGTGGATGGAGCAAAATCATCACGCGGTTGTTCAGCCAGAATGGCTTCCAAAACCGTGGTGAAACATGTGGTACTCGTGAAAAACGTTGCTTGCAGTTCCGAAGGCGCGATCGGGATTTTTAGCGCGATGTTTGAATAGCGCCATCGAAAATCGCCGGCGATGGAATTGCAAGCAACATTTTTCGTCGCTGTCGAAAGTAGCGGGCGATTTAAGCCAGCGAAAATAGCGCATATGATATGGAATTCCAGCTTTAGTCTTCATGTCAAGAGCTTAAAATCTTATAGGAGATGATTTTCTTTAGGCAGACCACTACCTGAACCTTCACCAAATTGGCTGAATTCAGGCTTCAGGCACAGCCGCATCGGTGACATACACCAGGGCTCCCAATCGTCCCGCAAAACAAGGGGTCCCATTTTGGTGCTTCATAGATCCCCAAATGGGGGTCCCTTGGAGCCCTGTAAGGTTATGTTTCTGTCATGACCCCACCCCCCCTCCACCTCCCATCCCTTCGGTCCACCCCTCCCCTTAAAACCCATTACCTCCAGAAAGCACTTGGTGTTTTACCACGAACACCAAAGTGTTTAGCTGTACTTTGCCCTACAAGATAAACATTAAAAGCCAAGTTTTCTTGATTTCGGTGTAACAAGGAAACCGCTGTCTTTGCAATCACATTAATTTAAATAGTGAAGTAGCACGCTCCTAGCTTTCTCTTCAGACCGATACAGCATACACACGCACTTGTACTCTCTCAAGTCTCGAGGTAACAGCCAGCAAATACAATAGCAATGCAAGCTCCCTCCCCCAAACCTAAGCCGACACGCGCCATGTGTATTGGCGCCAGGCACGAACCACGGCGGAGACAAGGAGATTTAGCCAGTTCCTCAGGGCCAGCCACTGTATTTGTCACTGCTGCCACAGAGCAGTCGTTTCTGCCAGCAGTCACCAGGCAAGGCATTAGTCTTCTTCCCACCACATCCCTAACTAAGCTCCATTCCAAACCCCTACCCCCAACCCCTTCAGGCAATCTTGTATTTTAGTCACCCCCCACCCCCCTCATGTTTACGACCCAAAACTCAGTCTGCTTCTTTCAGTTTTATAAAAACTAGCGCAACGCCGAGTACCGGTAACGCCTAGTAACGGTAACGCCAAGTACTGGTAACGCTGAGTACAGCAAATTTGAAGCGATTGAAACGGCGGAGTTATAAGGCCCGGTTTCCCGTTGGCGCTGCTCTGAGAGTGACGCTCTCTCCCTAGTAACGGTAACGCCTAGTAACGGTAAAATTATAAAAATAATCCTAGGCTGATTCTAACCCTATCCCTATCCCCGAGAATGGCAGAATGTCGCTTTTGGTGACATTTTTCAATGTTAAAATTTGATGAGGGTGGGGTGCTCGCTGCTATGAGAGTGTGTATCAAAACACTATCTGAGTGATCTTAGACTGAAAAAGTGCTGTCTCTATAGGGGATTTGAAGAATGAAAATATCACTTTTTCCGTAAAAAAATTAACTATTATTTTCTGTCCCGGATAGTACACTTAACACTTGGAGCGCAAGTGAAGTTATAGTGCGCGTGCACTACAACTGCACTTGTACAGATGCAAATTTGCACGAGCTGCAAATTTGCACGCGACAAGCCCGCCTTCAACTTAAACCCCCACACCAAATCTCTCTTTTTCTGCATGTCGCACGAGCTGCAAATTTGCACGCGACAAGCCCGCCTTCAACTTAAACCCCCACACCAAATCTCTCTTTTTCTGCATGTCCCAAGACATGTCTTCTAGAAGATCCAATCATACCC
>CM065697.1:41355599-41365599 GCA_017654935.2 Phymorhynchus buccinoides
CCAATCTCTTCAGCCTTCGGAACTGTTATCTGATTCTTGGCCACTGACTCCCGTGGTACGTCAGAAGCAAATATATAAAATACTAATGGTTATCAAGGCTTGAAAAAGGTTACTTTATTTTGGGATAGCTTTCATTTTTTTTATTGTTTTACAATCGTTACTTTGTAAACACTTTATTCGCTGCCATTTCAGTATTTTTAGTATTGACATTATTGAAAGGTGGTGATAAATACACGTTGTGTCGAATCTGGGGCAACGAAAGGTTATTTTTTCTTAAAGCATCAATCAATAATTATTCATTGATTATTAATTCACCAGTGAACTGCATCAGTAGACTTAGGCCCCCCCTCTCTATCCCTCTGTCTGTCTGTCTGTCTGTCTGTCTCTCTCTCTCTCTCTCTCTCTGGAGTCTTTCTCTCACACATATACACACAACCACACACAATAGTGTCCAAGACACTATCCGACATGGAGG
Source organism: Phymorhynchus buccinoides (assembly GCA_017654935.2). Classification (NCBI taxonomy): domain Eukaryota; kingdom Metazoa; phylum Mollusca; class Gastropoda; order Neogastropoda; family Raphitomidae; genus Phymorhynchus; species Phymorhynchus buccinoides. The sequence continues at coordinate 41,356,075 of CM065697.1, forward strand.
TGTGGTGTGTGTGTGTGTGTGTGTGTGTGTGTGTGTGTGTGTGTGTGTGGGGTGATGGTGATGATGGTATTGATGCGGCGTGAAAAGACTTCTCGCGTCTGGAAATTGGTTTCCACCAAAGAGACACAGGGGAGCAGTTGTACAATCTCAGTCTGTTGCAAAGGTTCTCCTATAGAACAGACAGCCTTTGGTTTGGTTGGCTCTTTTTCTTGCTTGTGCTATGTAGGCCAAACTATAATAAAGGCAAGGTTTTGTAGGAAAATAGCGTTCTAGGTTCAATTATTTTATACATGCGGACCAGTATGATCATGACAACAGGCCCTATCAGTGACAGCAGATTTTAAAAAAATGAACGGTGCTTATGACAAATATAACGATGACGTGGTACTGATTATGATGACGATATTGATGATGACAGTAGTGGTGATAATGATGATGATAACGATGATAAAATGATTTAAAAAAATGAACGATGCTGACGACAAAGATAACGATGACCTGGTACTGATGATGATGACAAATTTTGATGACAGCGACAAAGATGATGAAAAGAAGCAACTGGACAAAAATGAAAGGAAAACCCCCAACAACAAACAACATAAATCAAGACGCAAGGGAATAAAAGACAGACAAAGGATGAGATTGTTGTGCATAACTGCTTCAACTATTTACGCCTAACTACAACAATCATCACTACTACTACTACTACTACTACTACCATCACTACCGCCAGTACTACCTCTTTTGCTATAAACAAAAAGATAAAAGACATAAAAATATGCAAATCAGAAAAGATACCAAAAAATAGAGGCAGAGAGAGAGAGAGAGAGAGAGAGAGAGAGAGAGAGAGAGGAGAGAGAGAGAGAGGAGAGAGAGAGAGAGAGAGAGAGAGAGAGAACATTATGAGACAAGGGCGTCGCCGAGCGGCAGACATGTCCGTCACCAGCAATGCCACGCACTTGCGACACCCCGTAGAGTGTCACATCCTGACACAAAATTGGAAGGGATTCTGTCTTCTAGTTCACGAGATACAGCTTGAAGAAGAAACATATAGCGCAAAGAAGGAAATTTCGGTTTTCAAGGTCACACTTCAAGGTCAAGGTCAGCATGGTGATAATTTATGCTCGGATGTTTTCTTCTCTAGGGTATACAGTACCACACACAATCTGAAGCGCTTCTGTCAAGTACCAATGTGGAAAATATGGCTTAAAACCCAATTTGTAGACCCCTACCACTTTCAAGGCCTACGGATCGCCCGGACCGTGACCTTGACCTTGATCGGTATGCCACCATCAGAACGGGCATAAGCCAAAGTACCTTCATGCCAAATTTGAAGACTCTAACACTAACGGTGTGGGAGTTATGGCCCCTGAAAGATTTTCGGTTTTCAAGGTCGTACGCCAAGGTCAAGGTCACGACGGCAAAATGGTTTGCGCGGATGCCTTCCTCTCATGGTGACACACCAGCACACAAAATTTGACGTGATTCTGTCAACCCGTTCGAAAGATATCCTTGGGACAGACAGAAGGAGAAAAAAATGACCCTCCGATTTTCAGGCTCCAGCGATCTTTTTGACCTTGACCTTGATCGGTATGCCATCATCAGAACGGGCATAAGCCAAACCACCTTCATTCCAAGTTTCAACATCCTATGTTGATCGGTGCCCGAGATATGGCTAAAAATAGATTTTCGGTTTTCAAGGTCGTACGTCAAGGTCAAGACGGCAAAATGGTTTGCGCCGATCTCTTCCTATTAAGGAGGCACACCTTCACACAAAATTTGACGTGATTCGGTCAAGCGCTTCGGGAGATATCCTTGGGACAGACAGAAAAAAAAAAGAAAAAAAAAATACAAACCAGCCCATCGCAATAGTCCGTCTTGGTGACGGACTAATGAGACATGTGTGTGTGCTTGCGTGCGCGCTTATGACAGTGTAATTGTGTGCATACGTGTGTGTGTGTGTGTGTGTGTGTGTGTGTGTGTGAGAGAGAGAGAGAGAGAGAGAGAGAGAGAGAGAGAGAGAGAGAGAGAGAGAGAGAGAGAGAGAGAGAGAGAGAGAGAGAGAGAGAGAGAGAGAGAGAGAGAGAGAGAGAGAGAGAGAGAGGAGATGGATATGGAGGGGGAGGGGGGGACACGGCCAGACAAGAACCTGTCATCCCAAATTCCGTGACCCACTATCTCACGACGGATTGAAAGTTCCCCCCTGAATGAAAGTTATATTAGGTTTTACGTCTACTCGGCTGCAAAACAGCACATATGGGATGAACCATCAACCAACCATCATTCAATGCCCGGAGCAGATCCTGGAGGTACTGCAATATCAGGTCTGATCCGTTCATGTGTTAATTACAGTTTTAAAGTAAGAAAATCCCCCCCTACTCCTTGTAGCCCTTTTAATATCCTCACCATCCCCACCCCCACACCAAATTTACCTCCGTCTGTACTGTACTGCAGGAGGACGCATCCTAAAACCTCCACCACAAAATTCATCAGCACGACATCTGGAAGGAAAAGGTAGAGAATGTGTGTGTGTGTGTGTGTATGGGGGGGGGGGGGGGGGTGTTGTCTAAGACAGACGTAGTGTCAGATGAAGACAGGTAGGCCTTTCATCATCACTTGCACCGACTTTGTATGTCGCTGTAGGCAAACTGCATAAGAGCGCTGATTTGGCACAATAGGTCGTAACTCGTATTGTTTAATACCCCACCACACCACACTTCAGGGTCTTTTGCATAAATAGTTCCCCCACCTTCTGGAAGTTCTATGCTTGTAACTTCCTCTAATCTGTCACTCTCTTTGACTCTGCATTTTCCCTTTGCTTACTGTCATCTACTATCTTTCTGCCGTACCGGCCCGTTCTCCTGCCTTTTTTCACGAAACACTATGAAAACATTTCCTCCAGCCGAAGTCGGACTTGCTGGGCCTAACTATTTCTTAGTTAGGCGCATAACGGCAGCATGATGCACCTGCGCTCATAATAGACAGGAAACTGTCTGAGCGATCGAAGAAGAAGAACCCATGCTCTGTCTGTCTTTCTGTCTCTCTACTCTTGAGTCTGACCCTTGTCTCTCTACTCTTGAGTCTGACCTCTCTCTCTCTCTCTCTCTTCTCTCTCCCTCTCACTCGCATATCTCTCTTCCTCACAAACACACACACACACACACAAAGGTGCACGCACGCAAGCACGCACGCGCACGCATAACACACATACGCGCTCGCGCACACACATGAAACACACACGCGCGCTCGCGCGCACACACACAAGGACACTACCCTTGTCAAAGTATGTTCCTCCCTTACCTCACCATGTTTATAAACTTCTTAGTCAGGACGGATTTTCACCGACTAGACAAATCTCTGTGCTACACCCCCTTAAGCCATTTTTTTAAACCCTAAACTAGGCAAACTTCATGTTAGCTTTGCCCAGAGACTGAACAATGGACAAAGGTAGGACTTTTGAAACAAACAGGTGGACTGGAGCTAGCACTGAAAATATATCCACAGGCGAGCGAAACTATGGGCAAAGCTAAACTCAAACAAACTTAAGTCTACGGGGTGAAATGAACTAAGCTATTAAATTAAAACAAACAAAAGCCAAATGAACTAAACAATGCCCGGAACAAGCAAAACTCACAACAATGTTCACAAAATCTCCTTGCTTCATAAAGCCTACTTAATTTCAACCCTACAGAGGACGTTAATTTTAAGTAAATTACGATTTTAAACATTGTAATACATTAGTGGTGTGCGTAACTAATATAGTATGGCTGGCACGTGACAAAGACGAATGTTTCAGGCGAGGCCAGCAGAATAATAAGTACTGCCGTGTTGAGCAAGTGTGTGTGTGTGCGTGTGCGTGTGCGTGCGTGTGTGTGCGCGCGTGTGCGTGCGTGTGCGTGCGTGCGTGCGTGTGTGTGTGTATGTGGTGTGTGTGTGTGTGTGTGTGTGTGTGTGTGTGAGAGTGGTGTGTGTGTGTGTGTGTGTGTGTGTGTGCGTGTGCGTGTGCGTGCGCGTGTGCGTGCGCGCGCGTGTGTGATGGTGTGTGTGTTTGTGTGTGTGTGTGTATGTTTGTGCGTGCATGTGTGGGCGTACAAGTGTAAGTGAGTGTGTGTGTGTGTGTGTGTGTGTGTGTGTGTGTGTGTGTGTGTGTGTGTGTGTGTGTGTGTGTGTGGAGAGAGAGAGAGAGAGAGAGAGAGAGAGAGAGAGAGAGAGAGAGAGAGAGAGAGAGAGAGAGAGAGAGAGAGAGAGAGAGAGAGAGAGAGAGAGAGAGAGAGAGAGAGAGAGAGAGAGAGAGAGAGAGAGAGAGAGAGAGAGAGAGAGATTTGTATAACATAATAGACCTTGATGATTTGTCTTCAAACTTCGGCATTTCCCCATGGAATAGGATGAGGAGGATGGGGAGGATTGATTGATTTGGGTTAAGAAATAGGCACATTGAAAGAAGAAGAAGAACAAGAAGAACAACAACAAGAACAACAACAGCAACAAAAATAAATTTCAAGGTCAAACTTCAAGGTCAAGGTCAACATGGTTATTATTTTTGTATGGGGCCTTTTGCGTGTCGTGATGCATCACCACACTAAATTTGAAGCGATTCCAAGCAGTCGTTCTTGAGATATAGCCATGAGGTTCGAACCCTGTAATTTGCACGCATGCGCGCACGAACTCACAGAAAAATCTAAGATTATAGTGTTAAATCCCTTTTATCATAAAACGTTGTGTAAAAAAACCGCATTGAAATATGTACCAAAGTTCGCGAGATATTAGCAATTAAGTGTTTGGTGGGTTGAACTCCTTAATCAGTATGACCTTGACCTTACAATAAAACTGAAGCAATCAGTCGATAGGCAATATCCTCTAAAACTTGTACACTAAAAATTAATTGAAACAGATTGAATGTTTTTTTGATAAAACGCGACCGGACGCTGGCACGCACGGACGGATTAAACAAAAAACAATACTTCCCGAAGCTTCGCTCGGGAACTAACAAAAAGAGCAACACCACCAACAACAAACCCCTCGATACCGTGGTTCGTTAATACTCCCTGTTTACCACACCACCACCTCCCCCCACTACTCACTTAAAAACATGATGTAGCCCCCCCCCCCCCCAACTCTCCCTTTAAAGACCCATCACGTCACGTGTCAAAATCACGGTTTTCACGTGCTTTCCCTCTTATAGCATAAGAGGGAATGCGACACGTGACGTGGGGGGTCTTTAAAAAATATATGACGAAGACGAAACGAGGGATTGGAGAGATAGAAGGTTGGTTGTGTGTGGACTTAGCTTGTATATTAAGTACACAGTCTTTCAGCCACCTCCACTTCTGTTAGACTGTTCTGTCTAGACGCCCTTAAACACCAGTCACGTCAAACCTAATCCTATAATCCTACCACAACACACCCACCCATCATCACGGACGGTCACCTGGACTGTTCCTCCTCTTCTGCATCCCCTTGGCTCTACTACCCCCCCCCCCCCCCCCCCGTCCTCTTCTTCTTCTTCTGCGATCCCAGGCCATATGGCCATAATGGTAAGGTACATTATGTGTCCGGTTTTCAGTTTTCACTGGTCTCCCCGCTGTGCACAGCCAACACATTCCGATTTCGGAGGAGCTCAAAGGAGAAAAATTACTTGGAAGACTTAAACAATGTCAACAAAAGGCAGGAGAATGGACCAATAAGTCAGAAAGATAGCAGATGATAGTAAGCAAATGGAAAAGGTAGAGTCAAAGAGAGTGGCAGATTAGAGGAAGTTACAAGCACAGAACTTCCAGAAGGCAGGGGAATTATTTTTTACGAAAGACCCCGGTATCCCCACAGGGAGGTCCCCCGTCCAATAAAAACAGAAATGAAGATAAAAGCACAAAAAGGAGACGAAGGAAGAGAGGAAGACAAGAAGGGGGAAAAGGGACAAGGGTGGTGGGGTGGTTCAGGTCGTAGGTTTAAAAGTTAGAGGTTTAAAAGTTAGATCTTTGGTAAAAAATAAATAAAAAAAAATAAAAAAATTGTGAGGGAGAGAAAAATTAGAACATCACGAAATAATCGTTTCTCGAAATATGAGACAAACCAGCGAACAGCCTTTTAAAGCGCGCGCACACACACACACACACGCGTGCACGAGCACACACACACACACCATCACCAAGCTTTGTCATAATAGACAGACTCGAATGAAAGAGATTTCATTTATAAAGCTGCTCTACAACCTTTTACTTAGACTGTTTTTCTTATCTTTTATTTATCAAGAAACCTCTCTCTACCTCTTCATGAGAGCAGATAGAGCAGAGAAAGCAGCCTCTATCTTTCTTTATCAAGAAACTCTCTCTCTCTCTCTCTCTCTCTCTCTCTCTCTACTCTCTCTCTCTCTCTCTCTCTCTCTCTCTCTCTCTCTCTCTCTCTCTCTCTCTCTCTCTCTCTCTCTCTCTCTCTCTCTCTCTCTCTCTCTCTCTCTCTCTCTCTCTCTCTCTCTCTCTCTCTCTCTCTCTCTCTCTCTCTCTCTCTCTCTCTCTCTCTCTCTCTCTCTCTCTCTCTCTCTCTCTCTCTCTCTCTCTCTCTCATCTAGTGAAAACCCTAACCTTATTATTAAACTGTCACTATTTGTCCACAAAGCTCTTTCCTTGAGATAAGAATGTATGAATGCAGGTTGAGTGTCCATGGTATTATGCATGATGTAAATTGTTGTTTGTCTATTATAATTTAGCGAACGCTATTGCTATGGGCCAGAGGCCTAACAATTAAACTTTGTTTTTTACTTTGACTCTCTCTCTCTCTCTCTCTTTCCCTCCCTCTCTCTCTCTCTCTCTCTCTCTCTCTCTCTCTCTCTCTCTCTCTCTCTCTCTACCTCTCTCTCTCTCGTGCCTTCTTCTCTAGTTCTATCCTCATCCAACATACTTCGAGGACAGCCGGAGACTACCTAATCTGTCAGAAAAATAACAAAAGGGGTCTGACAGACCAGAGGACGATCAAAAGAAGAGTGAAAGGTGATTATCGACACCACCACAACCCCTCTCCAACAGAAATACTTGACACAGACACAGGCAAGTATATAGGCAGACAGAGGAGTAGAGTGGCACAGTGGTAGCGTGTTCGCCTCGTGTCAAGCAAACCCGAGTTCAAACCTGGGTACAGGGGATTTTTCCTCTAAATTTGCACTAGGCCTTGGCCGTGGAGTCTTTCGGACGAGACGATAAACCGAGGTCCCGTGTGCCCATGCATTTAGCATACATTAAACCCAGTGGCAACGAAAAAGTTGTCATTTGGTCAAAATCCCCCCCTCCCCCCCCTTTCCTTCCTCATCAGTCACACAAAAATCGCATGCAAAAAAAAGAAGAAAAAAAAAGGGTGGCGCTCCTCTGGCTGCGACGCTCTCTTCAGGTGGGAACAACCCGAATTTCACAGAGACGCCTCTCTGTGACTATAAAGTACCTCATACCTAAGGTAGACAGAGAGACAATCTTCTTCTCCTTCTTTCTTTGAACAACCACCATCATCTATCAGGCATGCACTCATGTATGCATGCACACACACACACACGCGCGCACACAAACAAACAACACCAACTCACTACTTGCTCTACTTTTCCTTACGCTGCATAGACTACTACTACATATTACATCAATCTTCTTTCCCTCCCCAACGCCTCCCCATTCCCACAAACACCCCTCCCCCCTCCCCATTGAGGGGCAGATTATAAAAAAACCTTTAAAAAACCCCATCTCCATTGTCGTAAGACTGGCGCCGACGACAGATCCAACAAAGACATCAAACAGCTCTCGAGAGCAAGATGACACTTTGTCCCCGTTGGCTCTTCCCTTGGACCCTCCCACCACCCTCCCCCTCCACCGTTAACCTTGCAACGGTCCGCCGAGAAAAACACAAACAAGAAGACAGGATAGTAGTACAGTGGCATTGTCAACAACTAAAACCAAACACAAGTAGGCCATCCTGAGTATACTGTATAAACAACCGCTCGTGCTCTTGCGGGCGCACACACACACACACAGCAACAGAGAGAGAGAGAGAGAGAGAGAGAGAGAGAGAGAGAGAGAGAGAGAGAGAGAGAGAGAGAGAGAGAGAGAGAGAGAGAGAGAGAGAGAGAGAAGAGAGAGAGAGAGAGAAAGAGAGAGAGAGAGAGAGAGAGAGAGAGAGAGAGAGAGAGATTGAGAGAGAGAGAGAGAGAGAGAGAGAGAGAGAGACTTGCCCGCACACTTTTCAAACAGCACTTACTAATAATGTCATTAGTTGGAAACAAGACTGCGCCATTGCCAACCGTTCTTCTCTAATGACATCAGAGAAAGCATCTCACCCGCTTTCTATTCTCTCCACCCCTGCTATCCTGAAAGACTCGCTAATTGTTTGACTGATTGACTAAGACAGCGCAACAATTCCCAGGAATGCATCCCTGTCTCCTGTCTTCCCTCACCCATTCAGAACGGCACACAGGATGCAGCCTACACAAGAATAGGGTTCCTGGCCTACATAACAGAACATTCCTGGCCTCATGCTGCCTCCCAGAAGACACAATTTTTATTTCTATTCAAATATCCACCAGAAACACGTACCCACTACTGATGTCAGGCTTACATTCAAATAATTAGGTCTTCAGCTTAATAAATCAATAATATATGTGTGTGTGTATGTATGTATGCGTGCTCGTGCGTGCGCGTGCTTGTGGAGGGGGAGGGGAGAGAGAGAGAGAGAGAGAGAGAGAGAGAGAGAGAGAGAGAGAGAGAGAGAGAGAGAGAGAGAGAGAGAGAGAGAGAGAGAGAGAGAGAGAGAGAGAGAGAGAGAGAGAGAGAGAGAGAGAGAGAGAGAGAGAGAGACTTGCCCGCACACTTTTCAAACAGAACTTACTAATCATTTTAGGGGAATTTCATTAGTTGGAAACAAGACAGCGCCATTGCCAAACGTTCTTCTCTAATGACATCAGAGAAAGCATCTCACCCGCTTTCTCTCTACCCCTCGTATCCTGAAAGACTCGCTGTTTGACTGATTGACTAAGACAGCGCAACAATTCCTAGGAATGCATCCCTGTCTCCTATTCTCCCTCACCCATTCAGAACGGCACACAGGACGCAGCCTAGCTACGCAACGGAACATTCTTGGCCTCATGCTGCCTCACAGAAGACATCAAACGAACACAAATCGTGCATACAAAGAGGCAGGCAGCTGGAGGATTATCAGATCACCATGTGGAGCCCCAACGAACCTTGGATGAAGGTTAATAAAGATTCCCTAGAAATGCAACCGTTTTCCGATAAGTTTCAATGAAGCAGAATTTCTACAGGTCAATAATAAATTATTATTGTCAAAATTGGAGTATGGAGTCCAAATTGCTTAGAGAGAGAGAGAGAGAGAGAGAGAGAGAGAGAGAGAGAGAGAGAGAGAGAGAGAGAGAGAGAGAGAGAGAGAGAGAGAGAGAGAGAGAGAGAGAGAGGGGAGGGAGAGAGAGAGAGAGAGAGAGAGAGAGAGAGAGAGAGAGAGAGAGAGAGAGAGATAGATAGAGATTGGCCATGAGATAGT
>CM065697.1:41368099-41466447 GCA_017654935.2 Phymorhynchus buccinoides
AGAAAATAACTTATTGTAAGGTCTACCCAATACGGGTAGTGTACCAAAGAGAGCACAGCGCTGGCTTCAAATCGACTATGCGTAAATCTGGCTAAAAATGCAAACCCCACGATCCTAATCAAGCATGGACATTAGACATGGTTCATTTGTGTCACCCACTAAAGCTTTCAATCCACCTCCCTCCAGACCTATCTGTATTGTTACAAATTCGGGATTTTATTGGTGTTGCACTGCCTCCGGGCATTGCCTCCAGGATCGTTCCCACCATCTATATCTACTAATGTCCCGTAGCCGTAGGTGTCTGTTCCAGACCGGAGGATTTTCATTCCCTTCAGACCAGACCTAGTCTAGGTTTTTCTCCACTTTCTTACTACCCGTAGTCAGAGAGTGAAGGGGAGGGGGGAAGAGATAGATAGACAGACAGGGGGACAGGCAGAGAGACAGAGAAAGATGAGACAGCTACAGACACAACAAGGGCGTCGCCGAGCGGCAGACATGTCCGTCACCAGCAATGCCACGCACTTGCGACACCCCGTAGAGTGTCACATCCTGACACAAAATTGGAAGGGATTCTGTCTTCTAGTTCACGAGATACAGCTTGAAGAAGAAACATATAGCGCAAAGAAGGAAATTTCGGTTTTCAAGGTCACACTCAAGGTCAAGGTCAGCATGGTGATGATTTATGCTCGGATGTTTTCTTCTCTAGGGTATACAGTACCACACACAATCTGAAGCGCTTCTGTCAAGTACCAATGTGGAAAATATGGCTTAAAACCCAATGTGTAGACCTCTACCACTTTCAAGGCCTACTGATCGCCCGGACCGTGACCTTGACCTTGATCGGTATGCCACCATCAGAACGGGCATAAGCCAAAGCATGCCAAATTTGAAGACTCTAACACTAACGGTGTGGGAGTTATGGCCCCTGAAAGATTTTCGGTTTTCAAGGTCGTACGCCAAGGTCAAGGTCACGACGGCAAAATGGTTTGCGCGGATGCCTTCCTCTCATGGTGACACACCAGCACACAAACTTTGACGTGATTCTGTCAACCCGTTCGAAAGATATCCTTGGGACAGACAGAAGGAGAAAAAAATTACCCTCCAATTTTCAGGCTCCAGCGATCTTTTTGACCTTGACCTTGACCTTGATCGGTATGCCATCATCAGAACTGGCATAAGCCAAACCACCGTCATACCAAGTTTCAACATCCTATGTTGATCGGTGCCCGAGATATGGCTAAAAATAGATTTTCGGTTTTCAAGGTCGTACGTCAAGGTCAAGGTCACGACGGCAAAATGGTTTGCGCCGATCTCTTCCTATTAAGGAGGCACACCTTCACACAAACTTTGACGCGATTCGGTCAAGCGGTCCGGGAGATATCCTTGGGACAGACAGAAAAGAAAAAAAAATACAAACCAGCCCATCGCAAAGTCCGTTCACCTTCGGTGACGGACAAAAAATACAAACCAGACGATGGCAAAGTCCGATCACCTACGGTGAATGACAATTATGCTACGGGGTGTCGCAAGTGCCTGGCATTGCTGATGACGGAAATGTCTGCCGCTCGGCGACGCCCTTGTTTGTTAGTCCGTCACCAAGACGGACTATTGCATTGGGCTGGTTATTCTTCAAGTATGCTTTGCTACAAGTTCCTATGCATTTTATTTGAGATGCCTCAGATAAGAATGACTAATGCAAACATTGGTTGGTTTGTTGTCATCTTACTTGTTTAATTGTGATCCTGAAATATATTTCGAAATGTTAAAATGGCAGCTTGAAATTTCCTCAAAAAGAAACTCACTAGATGTACATTTATATGGTTATTAGTCTTGTTTTCGTTCCCAGTGGTACGAATGAACTCCCATGCACCTTGGAAATGTCAGCGCAGCGTTGCTATGAAGATAGTGATAAATCTGATAACGCTGGATACATGTGACCGAACTATCATCCATTTGACCACCCTGACCGGGTTATAGGAAATTACCTACGTGTGAACTCTTCATGTGTGTGTGTGTGTGTGTGTGTGTGTGTGTGTGTGTGTGTGTGTGTGTGTGTGTGTGTGTGTGTGTGTGTGCGTGCGTGCGTGCGTGTGCGTGCGTGCGTGCGTGAAGTGCTGCTCTAAGCTTGTTGTGCTCTATGATCTCCTTGCTAATGCTGCTTTGTCATATGATTGTTTAGAAATAAAATTTGTTTAAACCAAGTGCTGCGAGTGTGTGCGTGAGAGAGAGAGAGAGAGAGAGAGAGAGAGAGAGAGAGAGAGAGAGAGAGAGAGAGAGAGAGAGAGAGAGAGAGAGAGAGAGAGAGAGAGAGAGAGAGAGAGAGAGAGAGAGAGAGAGAGAGAGAGAGAGATCCAAATCCAATCCAAAAACTTTTATTGATTAGGCCTTTCTACCTGTATCAAGTAGGGAAAGGGGGGAGTGGTAAATATAACAACAAATATATGGTGATTACAAAGCACAAAGAGACATAGGAAGGAAGATACGTTGGGGTTGGATGTGGGAGGGGGATGAGGTTACTACAAATTCGCAAAGTTCACAAAGATAAAGATAAATGCATAGTGATTACAGAACATAGAGAGACATAGCAACGTACGTCGTAGGGGGTTACGAACAGATACACATAACAAAAGCAACAACTTGCAAATGTGTCAAAATGTTAATCTTCGAAATATGAAGTGAAACGAATGTGAAAATACTACAAAGAAAGCAGATTGTACAAGATAACGCTCAAAACATCATCACAATAACTCGGTTAGCGAATAACAAATTATATGATGTTCCTTCCGTGTACTTAATACATCATAAGCCATCACCATAATTACTTGATGTTTGGACGAAGGGATTAATAGAAATAGTCGTGACCCAACGGCGGGACAAAGACAAAATGCATCCATACGTTATAATACACGCACATACATCCAGTGCACATACTGCACTTCACAATTCCTCTGACAAACGTACATTCAAGAACCAACAAGACCCTTTAGTAACAGTAGAAATGTTCTGGACATCATTATTAGAGAGAGAGAGAGAGAGAGAGAGAGAGAGAGAGAGAGAGAGAGAGAGAGAGGGGGGGGGGGGGGGGGCTCGCACTGGTGGGATAAAAAGAGTTCTAAGCGACAATCGCACTGAACACAGGCGTGAGAAAATGTGATTCCCTTCCCTTTTTGTTGTTGGTCTGAACAGTGTAGTTGTTATAGTATAGGTCTACACAATAACCAAGTCGGGGAATTTCTAAGTTTATATGTCCAGCAAAAAGTTTCTCTAGTTTTTATTAACATTCAGAGCGGCATTTCTCCGGATTGCGAACCTGTTCTTTTTGAAATACCTTTGTAATTCTGTAAGAGTAAGAACAAGAGTCCAGAGAGACCCGTGTTTTAGTACAATTCTACTCATTTAAAGACCCACCATGTCACATGTGAAAATCAGCGTTTTTCACGTGTTTTCCCTCTTATCGCTGTTAAGAAATCTTATTTTGGCCAGGTGTGACTCCCATGCAATTTACCCCAAATTCAAAACGAAACATTACTTTGAAGAGCAGCCTCGTTTTCAAGTTGGGAAAATTTGGATGTGGGTCACACCTGGCCAGAAAAAAATCAAGGGACTTAATTTTGCTGGGTCAGTAGGTCTTTAATTACTTTTTTTTCAACTACGCCTTGGACTGTAGAGGGGAAGTATTGTTTTTATTTTGATTTTGGTTTTTTGCTCCTTCTGTTGCCTGCTTTTTGCTCCTTTTGCTATATATTTGCTGTTTGCTGTTTAATTGTTTGTCTGTGTTGATAAAGGTGCATTCGCCGAAATATCCAGTAGTTTTGTTTTGTCTCTTGTGAATAAAATAACGTCACTTTGCACTTGTTGTGTAGTTGTTTGTTTGTTGTTTTTCAACTTTAATTAATCTTCCATTCAAAAGTTCTGTTTAGGGGAAAGGAAAAAAAGGACAAAAAGTGAAACCACTTGTCATTAGTCAGTAACTTAGTTAGTGTCAACCAATCTCTTCTCATCCTCATCCTGCTACAGGTTGATACAGCCAGGTTGGTGAGGCGGCCCCCCCCCCCCCCCTCCCCAACCCACTCAATTCTTCTTCCCTCCCCCACCCATTCACTTTCTTCCTTTCACTTCAATAACACCCTTCAGTTTGAAGGAGACACCGTGTCCAGTTGACCTATTGTCCTAGGACCCGTTGTCCTGGATCTGTCCCTGAGTCTAACGGTTCTTGCCACCCACCCCTGACCTTTACCCACATTTCACTCATCCTCCAACCCTCTCCCTCTCCTCAAAACGGGTCAAGTGGGCGGCCTCTGGGGGCAACAATACAACAGTATTCCTAGAAGCATTATTATATTGTAGTAAAAGGGTTGTTGTAGTTTCGGCTGGGAAAGGCCAGCGCTGAGCTATCTCAAACATGTGGAGATAGCTTCTTTATGAACGCCTAGAAACAACAAAAACCTAACCCACAACAATACAATGCTGACCAGTTGAGAGGCCGGGGTAGAGGGCGGAACACAGAGAGAAAGTTGGGGGGGGGGGGGGGGGGGGGGGTTGGCAGGTGTGATCCTACATTTATAGGGCAGCAGCAGCTGACACCTGTGCCCTGACCTTTGCCTAGGCAGCAAGATCATTCTGGAAACGCTCTGGGCTAGTGCGTAATATAAACGGCAACGATTTTGTGGAGTGATAAAGTTGAGAAAAAGAGAGAGGGGGGGGGGGGGGGGGGGGGGACAGTGTGTTGTTCTTCAGTTTAACGTCTTTCCACTAAAAGTGATTCAAACAATATATTTATATTGTAGTGTGATGTTAGTGTGGTGAGTGTGAGTGTGTGTGCCTGTATAGTGATGCAGTGTGTGTGTGTGTGTGTGTGTGTGTGTGTGTGTGTGTGTGTGTGTGTGTGTGTGTGTGTGTACGTACGCACATGCATGTGTGTCAGAGGGTGGATTAGTAAGTCATGAAGGGGGTGCCTCCACTTCCAGTGATCAGTGGGGGGGGGGGGGGGGCAGGAGGGGGGGCAGGAGGGGGGCCCTGAAGTTGACGATAATTCGAAAGAAAAAGAAGCAATGAAGGCCTCTCCTGAGAGAAAAAAGCTAAAACTATACCATGAAAACTCCCTATTCTTCTTTTCTTTCTTTTTTTTGGAAGGCGGGGGGTGGGTTCCGAAACCCCTGACCCCCCCCCCCCCCCCTCCACACACACCAATCTGCATCTGTACTATAACTTATTCATAAACTATCTTTCTTGTTCATAAGCAAGACCGTGAAGGTAAGAGTCAAGGTAAGATTATAACCGATCCAAATATAGTTTGTATTGTATCTATTTTTAGTACACAGCAAAGTCTCTCTCTCTCTCTCTCTCTCTCTCTCTCTCTCTCCCTCCCTCTTTCAAGAAAATAGCTCCTTAATAGCCTAGGTCAATATATTATTGTTTGTGCCCCCCTTTTTTTTAACAGCACTATCATAGTCACCACAACGACACGAACTGGCATGAATACGTTTTCCCCCCCTGAAACATCCAGATAAATGCTGGGATTGGGAAGCAAAGCCTATCCAACCACACAGGCTTTACTGGTTAACATTGGTTAGAACTTTTATAATTATATGCTTAAATATCATTAAGAAAACTATCATCTCATAATTATTGCAGAACATTGAATATACATTGTCAAAATAAGGAATTGATTTTCCTATTTTCATTTTGTAGTGACAGGCCAGGCAAAATGCTACATGGTAAAACAATGCTGTGTAGTGCAATGCAATTAGTGTTTAGGCACTGCAGTTACTCTTAAACACACCAATTAATAAACCTTGCATTCACATGTATTCAATACTTTTTAAATCATTTTTTAAGGGTCCCTTTATCGTTTATGCGAAACTAGTTAAAGATCCAGTCGATGTGGAAGCATAAAACCTGTTGGATTGATTGATTGATTAATTGATGTTGTTTATAGCCCCGTCGACTGCTACGGCCATGTCAGGGCTGTCACCACGTCAAAATTTTGAGCACATGAAACCTGTTGGAAGTTTCTGACCATCAACAAAATAATGCAGAGGTAAACCAGATATTAATCAACTGACTGGGGAAACTGCCACAAGGGCGGGAAGAGAAGAGGGTGGTGGTGAATCTTTTTAGTAGCAGAGTAGCCATATATATATATAAAATAGATGGGCTTTCAATCCAAGTAAGGAGCGCTTGGCTAAACAGCCCCGCTGGTCATTAACAGGTTTTTCTTTGTAGCAAAGCTCTCTCTCTCTCTCTCAGCTCCTATCAGCACGTCAGTCAGTGACCAGTAGTGACCTCGCTCAGCAGGAACAGATTAATGTGCCCCCATCTCTATATGTCACCTTCATTGTGCCCCCATCTCTATGTGTCACCTTCATTGTGCCCCCGTCTCTGTTCCACCTTCATTGTGCCCCCGTCTCTGTGTCACCTTCATTGTGCCCCCGTCTCTGTTCCACCTTCATTGTGCCCCCGTCTCTATGTGCCACCTTAATTGTGCCCCCATCTCTATGTGTCCCTTCATTGTGTCCCCGTCTCTATGTGCCACCTTCATTGTGCCCCCATCTCTATCAGTCTATGTGTCACCTTCATTGTGCCACCGTCTCTATGTCATGTGTCACCTTCATTGTGCCCCCGTCTCTATGTCATGTGTCACCTTCATTGTGCCCCCGTCTCTATGTGTCACCTTCATTGTGCCCCCATCTCTATATATAGTCTATGTCACCTTCATGATTGTGCCCCCACCTCTATCATCTATCAGTGATGCATTGAGGATCGAAAAGCGATAAGACAAACTGTCCTGAGACAAGAGAAATGAATAGGACAATGTCCTGGCTCTTGCATAAGTCAATAAGACAAAGCGTGCCAGATTAAAACAAAAAATCAGACTTTTGTCCTGACAGGGGGAACACAATAGAACATATTCAATTTTAATAGGTCAATGTCCTATGAACAGGACATCACTGTCTATGTCAGTATGTGTCATCTTCATTGTGCCCCCGTCTCTAAGTGTCACATCTAGTGTGTCCCTGTCTCTACATGTTCCAATCCCTATGAGTCTGACTCCCTATTAGCCCACATATATATGTTTCTGTGTGTCTCCATCTCGTGTATGCCCTTGAGTAAAGGTTAGGGGGTTGGATTAGGGATAGGGTAAGGGTTTTGAAATTAGGGTTGTGGTTTGCATTTGGTGTCATGTAGAGATGTAGAGATATCAGACAGTGACACATGTAGAGACAATGGGACACATAGACTCAAGTCAAGAACATATAGAGAGAGACAGGGACACATAATCTATAGATGGGGTCACATAAACACAGTGACTATAAAGATGAGGGCACATAGACAAGGGGGCACATAGAGATTGGGACACATAGAGGCAAACTACACATACATCAGAGAGATGGGGGCATATCGCCACATAATCTGCTCAACTCTACCTCTCTGACACCTGTCTTGGCTCGATGGAATTAGCTCCTGATTACCGCAGTGAACTAAGTAGCTCAAGGTAAATGACTCTCCTCTGTCAATCAACTAGGCTTAACCGGGTCCTGGCTCTAAATCCAACTTAGACTAACTGCCAATATTGTAGTGTAGTGCTCATGAAAGTCGGTTGAATGCCTTTACGGTTTTGACCTCTGGAGCAAACTGAACGTTCTTTAAACTTAAACGTTGACCTATCCTTCATTGATGTATTTGTGTGCATGTGTTTATGTGTTGTGTGCGTGTGCGCATGAGTGTGTCTGTGAATGTGTGTGCATGTCTGTCAGTCTCAGTGTATGTGTCCATGCATACATGTGTGTGTGAATGCGTATGCATGTATACATATACGTATGCGTGCATATGTGTGTGTGGATACATGTGTGTGTGTGCATGTTTCACTGTTTGTGTGCGTGTAGGTGGTGGGTGTATATGCACAAGCTACAGATATAATAAAATTGAAAATTCAAGTTAACATAAGAATGAATGTAGACCAACGCAACTAGCGATCACATAAAGTAATAATAAACGAAATACGAACTCTCAGTAAAACAGAAAGAAGAGGGACAAGGGGAGAAAGTGAAGTTGAGAATAATTACGATTCCTGCAACATACAAACTCAAACTCAACTACAACTTCCCACGCACATCCTTGTAACAAAAACAAATTTGAGAAGGTGGGTAGCTAGCACACCTGTTCCACACTTTTTTTTTTATTCACCATTTTCCTGGCAGTGGCACCATCTTTTTTTTACCCCCCCCCTCCCCCCAATCCTCTGGAAAAAATATCATGGTCCTGATGACACTGCTCTCTCTCTCTCTCTCTCTCTCTCTCTCTCTCTCTCTCTCTCTCTCTCTCTCTCTCACACACACACACACACACACAAACACTCATGCACACAGTCATACATACACACACATGTAAAAAAAAAAAAAGATGTATAGAGGAAGGCACATGCATGCACACAACCCCCAAAATATATGTGAGGAATGTTGAAAAGTGACAGACCACTTTATTCAGGAGATTCTGATAAAAAGCCAAGAGAAGGAAGAAAGCCAGAGAAAATAATTGGAACTGAATCTGGCACAAGCCTCTGCCCATTTTCTGCACAGCATGGGAAATCTGTTACCCACACCCCCTCACCTTCAATCACCCCTCCCTCACACAATACAAATCCCACATCCGCCCTTGGCTGCATATGAAGGGGGGGGGGGGGAGAGGGACAGGTGGATAGGAGCAGTGGTGAGGTAGGGGTTGCAAAGCCCCCAAAAGTTGTGTACCTGTCAACCTCTGAATAGCTAAACTCCACACAGCTGTCTTTGTTTGCCTTGGAGCAGAGAGAATGTAACTTGGAGTGAAACAAATTTGGCATGACATCTCTCTCTCTCTCTCTCTCTCTCTCTCTCTCTCTCTCTCTCATCATACATTTATCCCCCTTAAAAAAAAAAAATCTGGTTATTACTTTTATTTTATTAGTTGCTAAGAATCTGTTTCTCACATTAATTTGTATGTTCTTCTTCCTGTGTATTCAACTGATACAAACTTGTACAAAAAGGGGTAGACAGGCAGTCATATTGGAAAGCCATCTTGTGCATCCTGCCAGAGAAAAGCCTTCAGTCTTTTGCACTTTCCCTTGATACCATCACCCCCAAATTTAATGGAGCCTGTTGAGTCAATAAAACTAAAAACAGCTTTAAAACAGTTGGGGAGGGGAGGGGGGTGTTACAGTGGGAAGGAGACCGAATGAAAGAAGAGAAGGAGGACAAAAAGCGTGGGAGTGACTGATGAGGGTTGAACTTGATTTTTTTTTTTTTAAAGAGATGAGGCAGAAAAGAACAGTTCAAAATCAAATGGGAGAAAAATTGAGAGAGAGAGAGAGAGAGAGAGAGAGAGAGAGAGAGAGAGAGAGAGAGAGAGAGAGAGAGAGAGAGAGAGAGAGAGAGAGAGAGGGGGGGTGAAAGGGGGAGAAGGGAGGGGGAAACAGAAACAAAAAGGGAAGAAAGGATTGAGATGGGGGTGTTGGTTGGTGTGTCAAAATTTATTTATAACGCCTATTTCACAATCAGAAGTTTACAATTTATTTAATTAGTTAATAGCACTTTCTCATCACATGCGCACGCACGCATGCACATACATACGTGCGTGCGCACAGAGAGAGAGAGAGAGAGAGAGAGAGAGAGAGAGAGAGAGAGAGAGAGAGAGAGGAGAGAGAGAGAGAGAGAGAGAGAGAGAGAGAGAGAGAGAGAGAGAGAGAGAGAGGGAGGGAGAGGGAGAGAGGGAGGGAGGGAGAGAGAGGGAGGGAGGGAGGGAGGGAGGGAGGGAGGGAGGGAGGGAGGGAGGGAGGGAGGAGAGAGAGAGAGAGAGAGAGAGAGAGAGAGAGAGAGAGAGAGAGAGAGAGAGAGAGAGAGAGAGAGAGAGAGAGAGTTACAACTGGAGAAGAGAGTCTAGTAGCCCATGAGAGGAGGCAGTAAATGAATGGAGGGAATGTCAGACAGAAAGCTGCCTGACGTAGATGGATAGGAAAAAGAGATGATGGGGGTAGACTGTAGAGTGGAAATAAAGATGGAAGGAAAAGAAAAAGAAGTGAGTAAAAGGAATAGAAACTACACTTGAATTATCAGAATATCACACCAACATGAACTTTTAATGTTTAAAAAAAAGTGAACTTCCTGCACAAGGATATTTTGGTATTGATCATAATGTCTCCTTACTGTGGCTTACACTACAGGAAATGTTCAACACATAGTATAATACAGTGGAACCTCCCTTATAAGACCTTCAAAAATCATCTAAAATAAGGTCTTATAAGGGAGGGGTCTTATAAGAGAGGTAATTTTAATACTTACAAAGAAGGGCAATGTCTCAGAGAAGTAGGTCTTATGTGGGAGGGAGTCATTATAATGGGAAGTCTTATAAGGGAGGTTCCACTGTACTAATGAATATAATTGTCGACATTCCGAAATGTGAGTCTTCAAATGCTGTCTGATGGGGTTTTTTTTAGAGCATGTACTGATGGAGTATATGATACAAAAATTTAAAAAAAATTGAAGATCCTGTTTGCATGAACCAAGTAAACATACAAAAGCCTACTTTTGCTTAATAGAACTAATATTACTAATAAATCTAACTGTCGACATTCAGAAATGTGAGTCTTCAAAGTTCAAATGCTGTTTGATGCTTTTTTAGTGCATGGAGTATATAAAATAATAAAATTTGAAGATTCTGTCTGCATGAACCAAGTAAACGTACAAAAGCCTACTTTTGCTTAGAACTATTAGTTCTAGGCTAACCTCTACAGTAGAGTCTACTTCATAACAATTCTGACAACACTTGTAGCAATATAATGCAAACAAAAAACAAATTACAATTTACTCTCTAACAAAACAAACGTGAAACAATGATTTTTGGCATGCACTGTACTGTTACTTGTAAGAGAACTGAGAAGACATGACCTATAACAGTATAAGATTGCAGGGACATTTTGAAAAACATGAGAACCAATTCAACCATCTATAGGCCTACTTAAATCTGAAAACAGCTCTAGCTGCTAATTGTGTATTGTACTGTCATTAGCATGCTTCAATTTCTTGGTAACGCAAAATGTATTCGTTTTTAAAAATCAAAATCAAATTTGGCAGTCTTTTGTTTAATAACCAAATCAGTTCTCGGTGTACATAAGAAGATACTTAGATAGAGAGACACACACACACAGGCGAGGTGAAAGGGAAAAAAGAGAGGGAGAGAGAGAGAGAGAGAGAGAGAGAGAGAGAGAGAGAGAGAGAGAGAGAGAGAGAGAGAGAGAGAGAGAGAGAGAGAGAGAGAGAGAGAGAGAGAGAGAGAGTTAAAAAAAAGCTGTATTGAAGTGTATTCATCCGAAGAAATATCTAGAACTTTACAAAGATGTGCACCCGCTATTTAACTTTTAATTTAAGTAACCAAATTAATTAATTTTTGCAAGTACATTTTAAAAAACATTAATTGGCAGATAAACAGTACTAGAGACTTTAGATTGTCTGGGGGCCCAGGTCAACGAGCCGAATTTACCCAGACTGACAATAAAAATGAAGACTTCATATGACCCACAAGTTTGAAAACAATCTGAAGCTCTGACTCTGGACTACAGTATCATACATATTACATGAGTACAGTGGATTCCTGCTAACTCAAAAAGACTGGATAACTCACAATAATTTTGTGGTCCCACTTTAATAATCTTTATTTAATTTTTTTTTAAAACTCAAAATACAAATTTCAGTCCCTTCAATTTTGAGTTTTAAGCGATTTTCACTGTATGAGACTATTCATGAGTATGAACCACAAAATCAGGATCACTTGAATCTGGTCTTCAACTGCCTACAGCCTGTAGTACAACTTCTACAAGTCAAATAGTTAGCCAGTAGGCAGAACCCCCACTCAGAAATTTAGAAAATATTCCAAACTCGTGTACATCTTGTATATCAAGTCTGACTACAACTTAGTACAAGTACAACTACAACCTCGCTTCATCAACCCTTTCATGTTCAGGGATGCAATAAGCCTGGTATTTACACGGCTACAGACTAGACTAACCATGTGTACATGTATATGGTCACTGTAAATACTAAATCTAGAACTTTAGAAGTTAAAAACAGGGCCTACCTGCTACTGCAGCATGTGTACATGAAGATGCACTCACACACACAAACATGTACAGAGAGAGCGAGAGAGAGAGAGAGAGAGAGAGAGAGAGAGAAAGAGCAAGCAAGTAGTTAAAAAAATTACACTATGACAGACAACAGTACAACACAAGTGATGCTGTTGATTATAACAAGAACACTAAAAGAATGAAACAGTAGATCACAGTAATTTAAACAGTAGATTAATTATTCAATGGCCATATTGATTTGTCATCGGATACATTTTTTGAATCACCACAGTATAATCTAACAAGAAATTCTGATGGGAAGATATTTATCAAAAGGTGTAATACTAATATTAGAAAAAATGTTTTCAGTAACAGAGTTGCTAACATGTGGAATGAATTTCCTTTTGAGTTAAAATGTGCGCCAAATACTAACATCTTCAAAAATCGTCTTGATGAATTTACAAAATTTATTAGTATATTTAGAAGCTTTGATTAATTTATTTTATAGGAAAATTTGTTAGCCGTATAAACCTTGACCTATATAATACCTGCCAAAGTTTAAAACGATGGGACTCCTAAAAAGCCTCACGGCTTGTTCTGTCCCTAACTACTACTACTACTACACACACACATGCACACGTACACACATATGCAAACAACCATGACATATAATATAAGTTGATATAATAAGAATACAAGAGCCGTCAAAACAAAAAGATTAATTAACTTATTCAAATCTGGCTTGCTACAAAAAAATCCTATTATAAATTTTTAATAAAAAATATTTCTTTTTAAAGAATCAGTGTTTGCTACTTGTTGGTTTTGACCTGACCCAACTTTATCATTTCTACGTAGGGCTTGAGTTTAGAAACTCCTTTCTCAAGTTTCTGGATACTCTACCTGTTGAAAATTGAACTTGTGAAAAACGTGACCAATTCTCTTTGAAATCATTAAAATTAAAAATACAGGGCCGCAAGATCAAATGAATATTCACAACAGTTTTGTTTATTTGCAGTGCCGCCGCCCACATGCACATGTGCATTCCTAAATAAAGACTTCCAAATTCAATGAAACTGTGTAGTCCTACATGTCCATGTATACACACACCTTTTGAACAATAACTGAATAAGTCTTTTGCGATCTCAACTCTCGATCGTTAGCTGAACTTTCTGCAAGTGCTTGGCTAATCCGCGCAAATCTGCAAGTTGGGAATAAGAGGTGCAAATGGAGGGAAAAAAACAGACTTACCATACAGTGGAATCCAAAGCGTGAAGGCAAAGATGAGGGCCTTCATTTCCAAGCTAAGTGCGGTTTGTCATAAGTCTGTGTTTTACTCCACTCCGCATCACTGTTTACAAGCACAATGAAGCAGCCGACAAATCCTTTTGCCGTCTGCGCCAATCGCAGAGCTCGGCTCCGCATAACCAATTTAGTCAGTTTCGTATTTCTGATTTTTAAAATAATTTTTGTTCTTTTGAATAAATCAATATCTCATTTTGAAAATGAAATTTAGTTATTGCTCTATAGACATGTTAAGTTTTTAAAAGCCACTGAACAAACGAGTGTTATGAATGATAGCTCTGCGTTCAGAGATAAAATGGATGCCACAAACATTCCTTTGGCTTACTTTGCTAGAAAAAAAAGAGTTTATATCACTGATTTTCTCACACTTTTGAAACACTTTGTGCTACAGAATGTGCAATAGATTGCTTACGATACAACCTGTGCAGAAACGAAGGCCGCGTGTTGTATAGTTTGGCCATCATTGACATTGAAGAAGGTTGTCAATGTAAACAACTTACTTAGTCTTACTTACACTTAGGCCAACAACTTAACAAGGCGGCTGTAACATTGCACAATTTGCAGATTTTCATTTTGAGATTGCTGACTAGATCTATTGATTTCAAAAGCAGACGTTCACAATGGCGCTAAAAGAAGATCGGTTTTCTATGTCTGCTGACAAATATCTTGGTAAGTATAAATAGGGTCTTACATGTACACTCTTTCAAAACTGACAAAGCACACACAAACACTCAACACATGATATATTAAATGCACACACACACGCACGTGCGCACGCACACACACATACACACACACACACACACACACACACACACACACACACACACACACACACACAGAGCCATAAAAATGACTCCATTCTAGATTTCTACTGTAACGATGGAGACGATCTCTTTCAAGACCCGCTACAGGCTGCTAGCATTCCAGCGGAAAGGAACCTGTGAACCTGTAACATTGGACTACTGGAAGCCGGTCAGATCGGACTCGTGCCATTTCGGCCCCGCTTTTTTTGGTCGTTTCGGCTTCGCTCAATGAGTCAAGTCGGCCTCATGTCCGTCCAAGTCGGCCTCGTTTCCGACCAACCCAACTCTATGGGTTGTTTTTTGGGTGTGTTTTTTAAAGACACAAGCAAAAGCAGAAAGAAAGAGAGAGAGAGACAGAGAGGGAGAGAGAGAGAGTGTGTGTGTGTGTATCTGTGTGTCTGCAGATTATTGTTCAAAGGTGCACATCTTCTTCTTCTTCCTATTGGGGATGTTTATCCTGCCCCACGCCCAAAGTCTTCATTTAGACTGTAACTGGCGCACAGGATGCATGCTATGTGAGTTCGTGTCATCCATCCCACCGGCACAACACGGCCTACTCGTACCGATTAGTGGAATGGGCTTTAACGTGTGCGCAAGATCTTTGTGCATGCGTTCGCACACGGGACCTCGGTTTTAAGTCTCATCCGAAGGACTTTTTCCCCAACTGACGTCAGGTACCCATTTTACACCTGAGTGGAGTGAGGAAAATAGGAGTAAATTAAAGTGCCTTTCACAAGAACACACCACTGCGACCCCAGCTGGATTCGAACCCACACACTCGCAAACCTGACGGATTACGAGCCAGCGACTCTTACACATGACTCCATTCATACAACAGTATAAAATGAGAGAGAGAACAATGAACAACAACAATGAACAACTGTTTAATGACCAGGCCATCTGCCCATGTCATGCGGAAGGGGTAGAGAGACTGTGTGGTGTGTGTGTGTGTGTTGTTTCCATTCATACAACAGTATAAAATGCCATCTCAACATCACATTGACCAAGGAACAAAGCAATACACCTACTTTAATTCATTCACAACTCACAAGTTCCGCATGATCCCCCCCCCCCCCCCACCACCCCCCCTTAAAACGTTACATATATATAGTCATTCAAATATTACAGTGCAGGTATAAAACATGCACACGTTACGTATAAAATATTTATATAAAAGTCATTAAAATGTTACATTGCAGGTATAAAACATGCACACACGTGTGTACGGGCACGCAAATACACACATCACGAAAAATAGTTGGCACTCAAATACGTGTAAAATATTTATATAAAAGTATACATGTCTGTAATTCATATCAGCTTTGCACAGCTATAAAAGAAATCGTAGAACACACACACATGCACACACACACACACACACACACACACACACACACACACACACACACACACACACAAATATCTTTCAAATAAGTCGATCAGCACATAATTACTTGTAAAACATTTACATTAAAGGTCTATAATTCACATCACTCAAAATCGCCTTGTCAAAAGGCTGTCAGACGTTACATAGTCATTAAAATGTTACATCCCTGCAGGTAAAATATGCACACGTTACTTGTAAGATATTTATATCAAAGCCATTAAAATGTTACATCACAGGTATAAAACATGCACACACACGTGCGTGATGCGTGTACGGGCACGCACGCACGCACATGCACACATCACGAAAAACATTAAGCATTTCATGGATTTTCGTTTTTATGACTTTTTTTTTTAATGATTTTTTTCTTAGATTATGCACGCAAGATACCTAAATGAACGGAAAAACAAAGCACACCGAATAAGGAAACAAAGCACACACACACACACACACACACACACACACACACACACACACACACACACACACACACACACACACACACACCAGGGCCGACCTGGGTCACATTAGAGGGGGGGGGGTTACAAAGAAGGGCATGGAATGGTGTATAGACCCGTGTGCACGTTTTTACTATAAGAGGAGACCTCAGGAGTGAACCCGAGGCCGAAATGACCAGGGCTTCAGGCCGAGTTGACCTGTACCCGGGGCCGAGTTGGCATGAGGCCGACCTGGTAAAAGGCCGAGTTGACTGGCATTCTGACTACTCACCATATTTTTTTTCTCTAGCTGTTTAGCTTTTTGTAAAGTATGTCTGGTCTTGGGCTTTTTTCTGGATTTGGTAGAAACATTTATTTTTTGCACTGAAAATACAGACATTTTTTTTAACTGCAAACAATCTGTGCATATATATGTTTGGAATGGGCTGTTTAGGTGGAGTTATCATCCGTAGCCCTTGACACCAGGTGGTGTTTCATTTGAAGACCGTTTCTTAGCAATGCCATGCTCACTCTCTCTTTCTCTCTATCTATCTTTATTTCACCCTTTCGCAGCAGAAATCGATTTTTGCCTTCTAAGACAAAAATATTTTTAAAAGGGAAGTGATATATATATAAGCCAGTATGATGATCTCCTATGAGACATCCAGAAGCGCTTATTCGAAGTGAATTTATTGCACGTGCAGGGAAGAACTTTGTGATGGTGTACCTGGAAGATGCTATCACCCAGCTGCTGGTTCACCGCGAGGAGAACCCTAAAGTGGAGCCCCTCAAATACCTCAGCCAGTAGTGAGTGATTCTGCACATCTGTGTGAATGCAAATGTGTGTGTGCAGGGCTCCCATTCGTCCCACAAAACAAGGGGTCCCAAGGACTCCTTCACTTATGGTATAGAGGGTCCTAGAGGCGAGATAGAGGGTCCCAGTGGCATTGCGAATGCTAAAAAGAATTTTTCTAGTGCATCCCTGGGACCCCCTGCACATTCTTTTAGAGGGTCCTTTAAAATTTTAGTGCTTCATAGACCCCCAAATGGGGGTCCCTGGGAGCCCTGGTGTATGTGTGTGTGTGTGTGTGTGTGTGTGTGTGTGAATTTGCCAGTTAGGGTGTGTGCACATAACTTTACACAGAAACTCATCTGCAAACAAAATCTAGAAGTAAGAAATGTTATGCGAAGTTGTTCAAGTTCAAGTATACTTTAATATCTCCCAAAGAGAAATATTTAGGTTATGTGCAACAACATGACAGAAATACAACATAACTGAAGCAGTGAAAGAACATTCATTAATCAAACGTGTGAAACAAAATTATACCAAAACCAAGTAATTGTCATTAAAATTCATGACATCAACTTAGAAATGTGCACATGAAAACAGAGAGAGAGAGAGAGAGACTGACTGACAGACAATGAGAGAGAGAGAGAGAGAGAGAGAGAGAGAGAGAGAGAGAGAGAGAACATCAATAACCATTGTGTAGACATTCATGCTCAAAGCAGCAATCCCATCTGCATATCTTGTGGATCCACATATTTCTCACTTCCAGTATTTTGGGTGGCAGATTGCACATGGGATGTGTTGATGGGTTTCCACATATCTATGTGCACATGCCCTTACTGGCAAATATACATGCACACACAATCACACACTCAGAAAGTATGTGTGTGCGTGCGTGTGTGTGTGTGTGTGCGCGAGTGCAGGCGTGTGTGTTGGTGCATGTATGTCATTGTTTATAATTTGCTACTAAGTCTGTATCTTTTTTTTTCTTTTCTTTTTTAAGTCTGTTTTTGTACATAGCATGCCTGTTTCTCCAGTTTCGCCAGTCTTCGTGATGGGAACCACACCATGTTCCGGGAGTTCTCCTTCATCAGGAGCACTCCCCACAACAGAGCCTCCTTTGTGCGCCTCTTCTGGAAGTGCTTCAGGCAGATTGGCAAGAAAGGAGGTACAGAGACGCACATGCTGGAATTCTTACCAAAAAGTTTGTAACATGCAATGATTCCATTTTGGGGGCAAGAAAAGTAGGTAAATCCTTGTCAAACTAAAAAAAAAAGAGCAATAAGCCTACTTTTATTCCATGGGGTAAGAACGGAGATAAAGAAATGTATGCTTAAATTCTTGCCACAAAAATTTGTAAAGCACAAATTATGGGCCAAAAAAGGAGGCAAAGATATATATGTGTGCTTACATTCGTTTCAAAGAATTTGCAAAGTGCAGTGAGCCTGATTTTAAAGTACATTATGGAGCAAAGAAGGAGGTAAAAAAATGAAAGCCAGATTATGCCAAAAAAATTCCCCCGAGGGGATACGTATGTGTCCGTTTTAGAGTATCCCACGGGGGCAATATACTTAAAAACATATGGGGAAAGAAAGAAGGTATGCTGGAATTTTTGCATAAAAGCTTGTAAAGTGCGATGAGCCTTCTTTTAAAGTATGAGGCAAGAAAGGTGGCAAGCAATTATGTTTTGACATTTTTGCCCATAAAATTTGAAAGGCAACAGCCTTTTTTCAAAGTATCTCGCAAGAAAGGAGAAAAGAAAATTATGCCTAAATTCTTGTCCAACAAAGTATATTTATGCAGCACATGAGCCCACCTTTTAAGTGTAGTTCTTCTTCTTCTTCTTCTTCTTCTTCTTCTTCTTCTTCTTCTTCTTCTTCTTCTTCTTCTTCTTCTTCTTCTTCTTCTTCTTCTTCTTCTTCTTCTTCAGCATTCCAGAAAGTGTAGTGCAAGAAAGGAGATCAGGAAATGAATGCTTAGATTCTTGCTAAAGAAATTGTAAAGCATGATGAGTGGATTTTAAAACTAAAACTACTGTACAGCATTGTAATAAAGCATTTATTTATTTTGTTAACAAAATCTGTTATGGTTTACCAGCCGCCGTGGCGTAGTGGTTAGCGTCGCGGACTGCTGGCTGGGAGGTCTTGGGTTTGAATCCCATCAGAGGCAAGGGTTTTTTCGGTCCTGGACCGACTCTTACCCAGAGTGAGTGGCTGTGGGCTCAATGGGAAGACTGAAACCACACAGTCGAGCTTCATCTGCTTAACGGATGCGATTCTGAGAGTGTTGCTCTAATTTCAAGACCAACACTGCAGGTGTCTGTAGTTCTCGGGCCTGGTTAACGCCAGGATATCATTATGAAAGGAAGCGTAGAATACAGCCCTGCCATGCAGTCTCAGACGGATACGGAACTCCATAGCATCATCATCATCGTTATCATCGGCCTCATTTTTCATTAATCATAAAAAATTAAAATAAATGTCTCAAAGTCTGTGGCTTTGCATTTCCTGCTCTCATGGTGACCTCAGTTTCGGTTTCTGATCCAGTCTATGCCTTGGTGCGTTCGGGCCAAAGTCATGGGGATCAGTGTGTTCTGGGGAGCTGTCGTTGGACGGTCGCGGTGGTGCCCTCAGAGGAGGACCTCACTCACGCTGGCTCCGCGACTAAGAGAATAGTGTCGTCAGTAGGGGGCTTAGTAGGTGGTGTCCTGAACAGGCTCTACTGAACTCCACCGAAGTGACTCAGCAGCAGTGCAGTGTCTCCTCGGTTGGTTGCCTCCTGACAGCCTAACATAGATTCGCTCCCCTTGAACTGCTGGTCTCGGATTCTGCGACCTGAACATGCGGAGGTGTGGCTGCGAATTGGGAATCGAAATGAGCGGCGTGGGAGCAACGCCACTGTACGGCCCAGAAGATGGGACAGCAAAAAAAAGAAAAATCTGTTATGGTTTTATTTCTTTACTTTTTTTTTTTAAAGAGCTGTGAACCTTCTTCTTATTCTTCTGCATTCCCAGGCCAAAAGGGCCATAATGGGTAAAGTATGTACGTGTCAATTTTTAGTTTTCACTCGTCTCCCCGCTGCGTACAGCCGACACATTCCGATTTTGGAGGAGCTCAAAGGAGAAAAGTTATTTGGAATATTTTTTTTTTTTAAGGAAGAAAAGGCAGGAGAATGGGCCAATAAGTCAGAAAGATAGCAGATGACTTTAAAAACAGATTACTTGAGTGTGAAGGGATGGTGTGATGTTGTGGTTTTTTTTGTACGTTAGTAGTCTCAGTGATATTTTTTTAATGCTTGCATTGTTTCAGATCTGCTGAGCATTCAGGAATATCACTCTCTCCTAGGACTGCTGTGTACAGACTTCCCCTTCCCCCTAGTACAAAAGACTGCCAGGTAAATCAGTGATGGAATGCACAGGCATGCATGCATGCACGCACATGCACACGCACGCACACACACACACACACACACACATAGATAGAGAAAAACCACCAACTTGATTGGTTTTTAGTGTTCCCAGTTCTGGTAAGAACAACAGTATCTTGTGACTAAATGTTGTTGTCGTTCCCTGGCTTAAAGACTCCAGGGTTCATCCCAACAGCTGAAGCAATTGAACACTATGGTACACCAGCTAGGGATGAGAACATTTTTTTATTACTCCGCCACATGGGCAGCCACACTCCGACTTCGGAGGATTTAGGTCTGATGATGTTATGCTAGGAGCTTGCCATGGCTAAAGACAATCCCCACATAACTATGCAGAGTATAACAAC
Organism: Phymorhynchus buccinoides; assembly: GCA_017654935.2. Taxonomy (NCBI): domain Eukaryota; kingdom Metazoa; phylum Mollusca; class Gastropoda; order Neogastropoda; family Raphitomidae; genus Phymorhynchus; species Phymorhynchus buccinoides. Next base: position 41,388,683 of record CM065697.1, read on the forward strand.
ATTTTGATGTAGCATTTGGTGTTCTAGCTTATGTCAATTGGTCTGACACAGCCAAGGCGACTAAATGAAAGCATGTGTTTTCTCTGTGTCTTTTTATGTGTGCAATGCACACAAAAAAGTGTTCTAGTCGCCTACAGCTTACTGCGCTGGGCTGACCATAAAGTTAAATAAAAACAAGTACATGCTTCAGATGGTTCTTTATGTGCCAAGGTGAAATATTAAAGGCTTTCACAATAAACATTTGGGAGGTGGGAGGTGAACTTTCCTTAGAGAAAATGAGAAAGTATTCAGCAAATGCAGCCATACAGTATGTGTGTGTATTGTATAAATGTGGCATGTTTGTGTGTATGTGTGTGTGTGCGCAAGTGCATGTACATGTGTGTGTCTGTATACTTTTTCACTGAAAGCTAATCGTGCATATGTGCAGAATCGTGTTGATCGATGACGCTCTGGACTGCCTCATCTCTTTCTCTGACTTCATATATGCCTTCCAAGTGCATGTACGTGTGTGTGTCTGTATGATACTTTTTCACTGAACGCTAACCGTGCATATGTGCAGAATCGTGTTGATCGATGACGCTCTGGACTGCCTCATCTCTTTCTCTGACTTCATCTATGCCTTCCAAGTGCAGTTCTTCTATGAAGGTAGGTATAAAAAAAAGATGCCTTTGTAGAATTAGCAGGTGAAATAAATAATCGATTATTTGCTGGGTAGTTGACTGGCTGGCTGGCCGGTTGGTGGCTGGTTGACTGATTGTATGGGTGGGTTCAATCATCGGCTGGTTGGGTTGGTGAATTGGTTGGTTTAGTTGTCATTGATGTATTGTTTATTATTTCAGAATATCTGCACAAATGTGGGGAGTTATGTCAGTTGTTATTACAGTCAGTCATCACACAGTCCCCTTACCCGCTTATTGTGCCTCTATCTTGACATTTGATATTCCTGGCATTTTATCGATACTTACTTACTTTCGCCTATCGCCCCTCCCTGGGCATAGGCCGCCAAAAAGACCCCTCCAGCTGCTTCTGTCCTGGGCGATTCTCTCCAGCTGTCCCCAGTGGGCCGTTTCACAAGGACTAACGTTACGTTGCGCTCGCTCAATTCGTCAAAAACGGTCTAAGAAACACCCTTCGTTTGCTGATAGTTTGCGTGACGTGAATATATGAATGCGATGATATAAATGGTGGGAAAGAGGGCAGTTCTTAACGTTTTGATAGTCGCTTGTATCAACCCTAGCTAACGATGTCCAACTTCTTGCGAAGCATGATTTATTGTCCATTTTTCCTTAGTTGTGTTTCCATTTTTAATGCATGCAAATGTGTTTCCTTGCTTGTATTGTGCTTGTACGAGACCACACTGAAATTTCACCTAACGTGATTATAAAGTATTTTTGACTTTGACTATGCCAGTTGTTACTACAGTCGTCTCACAGTCTCCGCGATCCAGTCATTATGCCTACTTTGACATTTGATATTCCTGGCATTTTAACAATTAATGTTATTTATTATTTCAGAATTCCTGGACAAATGTGGGGAGTTATACCAGTCGTTACTACAGTCGTCTCACAGTCCCCGCGATCCGGTGATCGTTCCCACCTCCAGTCACCAGGAGCCGGGCGGGGGTCACATGACCAACCCTCTGCCTGCAGATGGTGTCGATTCCATGGCGTTCTTCCGCACTGTCTACCCTGTGTGTGATCGGGTCAACTACAGGTCTGTGTGAGAGTTTAAAGTGTTTGGATTGAATGAGGCCAAAATTGCATGCGTGTGTGCAGCACACACATCCACACACACACATGCGTGCACGCGCGCACGCGCACACACACATGTTCACATGCACACACATATTCACAAACACATACATACACAAACATTGCACACACACACACGCACGCACGCACGCACGTACACACGCACTTACACACACACACACTCACACACATACACATTCACATACACACACGTACACAATTACACACATACACATTCATTCACACACATACGCACACGCACACACACACGTGCGTGCGCACACGCACACACACACATATTCACATGCACACACATATTCACACACACACACACACACACACACACACATATATTTTCTTCCACACTGGTTATGTTTTATGATGGGGTTAACTACAGCTACAGACACACACATACACACACACACACGCATACACATATTCACATACACACACATATACAATCACACACACACACATATTCGTTCACACACATACACGCACATGCACACATACACACACACACACACTGGACGGATGGATGGATAGATGAATGGACATTTTTATTGAATTGAAGTGATGATTATGTAACAGCACTCCCCCTGTGTCAGCGTTGAAGGAGATCCTGTTCTCTACTCCCCGCATTTCTGGATGGATGGATAGATAGATGGATGGATGGATAGATAGGTGGATGGATGGATAGATAGATGGATGGATAGATAGATGGATGGATGGATAGATCAATGGACGTTTTTATTGAATTGAAGTGATGATTATGTAACAGCACTCCCCCTGTGTCGGCGTTGAAGGAGATCCTGTTCTCTACTCCCCGCATTTCTGGATGGATGGATAGATAGATGGATGGATAGATAGATGGATGGATGGATAGATAGATGGATGGATGGATAGATGAATGGACGTTTTTATTGAATTGAAGTGATGATTATGTAACAGCACTCCCCCTGTGTCAGCGTTGAAGGAGATCCTGTTCTCTACTCCCCGCATTTCTGGATGGATGGATAGATAGATGAATGGATGGATGGATAGATTGATGGACGGATGGATAGATAGATCATTAGATGGAATGGATAGATGGATGGACATTTTTACTAAATTGAAGTGATGATTATGTAACAGCACTCCTCCTGTGTCGGCGTTGAAGGAGATCCTGTTCTCCACTCCCCGCATTTCTTTCTACGGCTTCCTCATGTCCATCGCCAAGAGTGAGGCCATCAACGAACACATCGGTAAGGATTACAGAATTTTACGGAGTATGAGTCGATACTTTCGTGGGTGCAACTTTTCCTGGTATACAAGGATTTCCTGTTTTTGAATTTTACCAGAAAAGGAATTTCCTGTTTCTGAAACTTATCAAACAAGATCTTTGTGTGTCTACTGTATTTTTTAAACACTTTGAAATAAGCATTGGTATAAATTGTGGAGAAAGCAAACTAAAATACCTTCATGAATAAATTTTTGCTTCAGCTGCAGGGGGACATTACCCCTAGACCCCGGCATTTCAGGGTTCATTTTGTGTAGTTGCACCCATGTACTTTTCTTTTTGCAGACTGAGACCCCCTTTGCCTTATAATGTGACACCCCATGATGATGTTATGCTGGGAGCTTGCTATGGCTAAGGACAACCCCTGCATAACTATGCAGAACAGAACATTTTTATGTAGCCTTGGTGTTCTAGCTTATTTCAATAGACGATTTTCAGAAGAAGAAAAAGGGGAGGGCATTTTGTGAAATTTTGAGTTGTTTACCTCCATTACTCGGTCAAATACCATAGCAACAATGGCGTTGAAGCTTGAAACCGCAGGATGCCAGTCAGCGACTTGCAAACATTTTGTAAGAAAAATAAGGGGTGGCCAGTTGCTACAAAGTGATAGAACTTGCAAACTGTGACGTAAAAATATAAATTTACATCAAATTTAGAATGACGCACTGCGTTCTACATGCTGCGTGTCTCCTCAAACGCACGAAGCGAGGGCTGGGGATCTACCTGAAAGTAGAGTAACTTCCCCTGTTTGACCGATTGAATTAGGCGAGATCACTCCCACACACCATGAAATTACTCCCCTTAGTTATTTCCGAACAATTCCTATTGGTCTGACACAGCCTCATGCCGAGGCGAGTAAATAATTTGTGATCCGTGTTTCATGTCAGGTCGTCTCCCACCCAAGGCCGAGCTGCTGGAAGGAGCCGATGTGGAGCTCACTTCGTAAGATTACCCACCGTTGTTTCTAACCTGTGTGCTCTGTGTGTGGCTGTGGCTAAGTTCGTGGGTGGGGGGTGGGGGTGGACGGGTAAGGATGGTGGTGGGTGTCAACTTTGACCCTTCACCTTCTCTTTAACCTTTGACCTCCCGCCCTTCCCTCACACTGACTCACATTATTTCTCACTGTGGGTGGATCACTGGCGAAGAAGGGAGATGGGGTGGTGGTGTCTAACAGGGTATGGTGTTGTAAGGGTGTGTGTAAAACGGTGTTATGCTGGCTGGGGAACTCTTTAGCTGGTTATGATCAGTGATCACATTTACTGGTAATTATCAGTAAAATACTGATTGCTAAACCAAAATACTGAAAAGAATTTGACCTTTCAGTCCCAGGGACTAATACATTTTTGCTTGGACTGATAAATTGTTTTAACAGAGCCTTTGATGTTGTGTCTTTCACTGTTTTTTGTTTCCTTGGGACTGGTTTTGACACCGGTTGTTGGAGGGCTTTGTCGCTGATGGGACTGGTTTTCAAAATTCCTAGCACAATCACTGGTTATAATTAGTTTACAGCTTCTTTTTGTTTAAAGAAGAATTTTTTTCTTCAGCTAGAAGAAAGTCGGATAAGCATTTTAGGTAGTCAAAATAAATTTCACAGTGTTTCTTTTTTTTACATTTTTATAGCATATCTGTACTGTCACGTCATAAAGTTGAGTCCACATTTATAGTATTTGTTAACCCCTTGACTGCCACCAATGTATCACATACTGACCTGATGACATATCTGATGACGTCATCAGATGAGGAGGAATAACCCTGATATGCTGGCCTTTGCTCTAACACAGTCAAAAGAGTTATATCCCCAGACCATTTTGCCAGATTGGCTCTATCAGTTGTCTTTTTCATGGCATGATTTGCCCAATGATTTTTTTTATAATTTCTCTGGCAGTGAAGGGGTTGATGCTTGAATCTTTAAAAAAAAAAGTTCAGCATCAAGAACTGTGATTGTGGGTCAAAGACACAGGGGCAGCTTTAAATGCATTTCAAGATCATTAGCAAGGCTAACCTTGTGTGAGAGTCACCGTTGACCCAAAGGCAAGATTTTGATTTCCCTCCAATAACCTTGCTTCATTTTAGAGAAATTTTAGAAGAAAGATTTCCCCAGCCTGGCGTTCTAGGTGTGACCTAACACTTTGGGTATATGGAATTCACACACATACCACTTCACTTATGACATTGGTTTTATTTAATGTTACAGGAAGAAGCATGTTAAATTTGCATGATGTGGCTGCATGTTGTGGGGAGAAAAAGTGGAAGGGGGGGGGGGGGGGGGGGGGCAAGGATAGAACATGTCTGCATGTCACATTTCACTTTTGTAACAAATAAGAACATGTACCGGTTTTTTTCGGACTATAAGGCGATACTTTTTTTCCAAGACTGAGACCCTGCGCCTTATAACATGACTACTAAAATAGTAAGAGAATATAATAACAGAATCTGAATTTTGTGTACAATTTGGAAGTGCGCCTGCGCCTTATAGTTTGAAAAACACTGTGTGTGTGTGTGTGTTTTAATTGCATTTTAAAAATTGTGGAAAACTTGATTTGTGTGGTTGTTAGCCTTACTTTGAAAAGTATAGCATTTTGTACAAAATGTCCCTCTGTCGGATTAATTGATAATAAGGGAAAATGATTGATAAACCCACTAACTTATTTTGGGTTTTTTCTTCTCATTAATCATTTAATGTACCAGGTTTTATTTTTTAATTTTTTTTAGGATATATACAGTATTACTCATCACATCTGAATTATCGTCATTATTCTGATTATGCAATCATCTATATTTTTAATGTTGTATCGACCTTGTCCTCCCCCACAACATATCACACCACATATTGGTATAATTGTATTACTTGACTGTTAACATACTTTTTATGAATTTTTTTATTTTATTATCCTTTGCTTTTCCTTTCTTATTTAATTCTACACAATAATAACAATATTGTGGGTGTAACCTGTATCGAGGGGTCTTTTTTTTTCTACTAGAATTTCATTCCAAGAATGTTTATCCAGTAGATTTGATTCATAATTTTGGGGATCATATTTTCTATCCACTAACAACTCAGTATTAGTTTAACAAAACATTGGACATGCATAGTATTTTACCTTGAGCTTCTTTTCATGTACATACTATTTTTTTTCCATTTAGTTGATTTTATTTAAAGGAGATTAAAAAAAAAAGCAGATCCAACTTCACCTACTTCTTTTCTCTCTCCCCCCCACCCCACCCCCTTTCCCCAGCTTTCCTGATCGACATCATCATCTCTTTTCTATGCTAATCCATTTGTCAAGTGTTGTAAACTGTTAACAGAATTCTAAAGTTAAAAACTATATATAAATATGTACTACAACCCCTGGAAGATCAGTCTACTGGCTTACGTTACTTCCTTTTGTCACACAGAGGGCAACATCTGTTGTTTTTTCGTGTTGCGCACAGGCCTTCCCATTTTTCTCAAATTATTACAAAAGCAAATGGATCACCAATTCTAACTCTTGATTTTTTTTTTACGTCCATGATGCCCATTGCTTTTTTGTTTGATTTGCTGTCTCATCTTCTGGGTCGTACAGTGGTGTTGCTCCCACGCCGCTCATTCTGAATCCCAACTCGCAGCTGTACCCCGGCTTGTTCAGATCACAGAACCCATTGCCATATGTATGTGTGTGTGTGTGTGTATGTGTGTGTGTGTGTGTGTGTGTGTGTGTGTGTGTGTGTGTGTGTGTGTGTGTGTGTATTTTTTGTGACAGTGTTGATGGTTTCATTTCAGATTTTACACCATTTATAAATCAAAGTAAGGTACAGTCATTTGTGCTCTGCTATGTTATACCCTTCCCCATCCTGTCATTTCCTTCATATCCCTCCATTCCATGTTCCCATCTCTCTCTCTCTCTCCTTCTCTCTATCTGTCTCTCTCTCTCCCTCTCTCTCCCTCTCTCTCTTTCTCTCTCTCTCTCTCTCTCTCTCTCTATTTCTCTCTCTCCCTCTCTCTCTCTCTCTCTCTCTCTCTCTCCTCTCTCTTTTAAATGATAGAAACCTCTCTCTCTCTCTCTCTCTCTCTCTCTCTCTCTCTCTCTCTCTCTCTCTCTCTCTCTCTCTCTCTCTCTCTCTCTCTCTCTCTCTCTCTCAAAGGAAAACATTGCAAGTGATGACTTGGCTAGGCTAGACCTTTTTATATCATGAAAGAAAGCAACCTGTATATTCATTCCCATTCCCGACTCCACACCCTTTTCATCACAAAGGTTTGATGCAACTTTCTGTTTGGCCAGGCTAGATTTTTGTACATCTAACGGGCCTGCTACACTACATACAATTCGCTGTCAATGCGATGCGATTGCAGACCTGTTTACTCTACTCTTTTCGAGTAGTATTCTACTCAATTTGGACCTCTACTACTCTTCAAAATTGAAAATAATGCTCTAATTACTCATTTTCAGTGAACATTGTTTGATGGTTTAATGAAGAGGACTACTCATTTCACACCAAAGCTACTCATTTCAGCTATCCAGACTACTCAAGACTCGTGTAGGGGGTAAACAGGTCTGCGATTGTGATGAGGTGAGTCATGACTCACATGCATTGGGTTTACTTGAGTATGTAGAGCGAAAGTAGTAGAATTACTTTCAGACGGAAGTATTTCACGCGAATCATGACTCGCATCGTCACAATCGCATCGCATTGACAGCGAATCATATGTAGTGTAGCAGGCCCTTAAAATATAAAAGCATCCTGTATATTTACTCCCGTTCCCAACTTCGAAGCCCTTTTCCAAAGTTTGATGCAATTTTCTGTTTGGCTAGGCTAGATCTTTGCATATCATTTAAAAAATATCTGTATATTCGCTCCCGTTCTCAACTCTACATATCTTTTGCAAAGGTTTGATGTGACCTTGTGTTTGTTGGCTAAGCTCAGTTTTGTATACCACCATATAAAGCAGTCTGTATATGCTGTTCCACCCTATTCCTGCTTCTCCTGTCTTCTCTCTTCTTTCTCCCTCTCTCCCAAATTCTCTCTTTATAAAAAAAAAAAGTTTGGCAAACCTTTTGCTCGATGACGCTACACTTCACGCAACCTGAAAGCTGCCTGTGTCCTTCCATGTCCTTTCCCTTTCCCCCTCCCCCATGTTTTGAATCACTTTGCTGCTTGTTCAGACTAGATTCATTTTATATATGTGTGTTTGCGTATAAATTGCCATTGATGCCTGTAAATAGGTTTCTGCTGTTGGAAAACCTTAGTGAAAAACCTCATCCATCGTCAAGTTGGAAAAAAAACACCCGAAGATTTTGTTCTGCTTATTGTTACGTTGCGTAAAAATCATGCAAGTGGATAAGAAGAAAAACAGAATAAGCGTCCACAGAGTCTATTCTACAGTTTGCCTTATGATTGACAGACAGTTTGGGCGATATTAATGGTAGAACATTGAAATCCTGTTTAACCCCTTCAGAACATCCCTGCGTGCCTTAGACAAACATTATTACTGGCCTGGGGTTGCCTAGAAAAAAAGTATAACAAATAAGAAGCACAACAAAACTAACACTGTCAATGATTCAGTTTTGACAACATTACTGGTTGATCCAAGTTTATTTTTCGCTTTGAAATCGTGGTTACTTGCATTATAATCGGAATCATTAGTCTCCTTATTGCTAACACTGTTAATGAAAACATATTGGAGTATTATCTGAGGCTCCTGTAGGGCCAATTTCTTTGACATTTTCAACATTAAATATTGAAATAGAAGTGCCAAACATAAGTGAAATGGAAGAGTGATGAAGAGACGTAGCTCAAAAACGTGGCTTGGATTTAAAAAAAAAAATGGATTTAGACAAGTTTTAGACTAAAAATCGCTGTTCCGAATACTCGGAACTAGGCCCTGACTGGCGTTCTCCTGTTCCGAGTATACTCGGAATTCGTCTGCAATGAGTTAATACTGTGGTGCTATTCCTTCTTTCTTTGTGTTGTTTTGTTTGTATTGTGTGGACATAGAACTAAATTTGGACAAAAGTGGTTTTTTTTAAAAAAGGCGCTGCTTTCTTTTGTACTTAGTTTTGTTCTTTTTCTTTTTAAGAAAAGGAAGTGTTTGATAATTTGAACTATATATGTCACTATAATACAGTTCGCCGTGCGCAAGTCATACAGACATAAGTAAAAATAACCCAACCCTAACCTTGTGCTAACCCTATCCCTTACCCGAGAAAAGCAAAAAATTGTCAACTTCGATGTGTTGGACTTACCATTTGATCAAGACAGCTCAGAAGTTGTACCAAATAACAAAACAGAGAAACAATTTGCAATGATAAAACACAGATTGTGTCGTTGAATTAGCAAAAAATGGCGTGATTTGACCTGAAATGACTGAAATATAGAGTTTTCTATTCCTCAAATGAAGTGACGTTTTTTTGACTTGCGTCTGTATGTTTTCTGCACAGCATTATGTTTCCATTTCCTGCAGTATGTGTTTCTTAAATGTATAATTTCTGGTAGCAAAATCTACTATTATTATTATTATTAAAAATATTTCTGTTAAAAAATCATCAGGTGCTGAAATCCACTGGTCCAAATTGTGATTTTTAAAACAGACCAATTATTTAAAAAATTAATATTTTACGTGTGTATAAAACAAGTATAAGACTTTTTTTCATTTTTTGAAATCAGAGATGTAAACTGCTGTTTGAACGAGAAGATTATTGTGTATTTATTAACTGTGCCAGATTTTTATTTCTGGGTTTGTTTTGCGGTTTTTTTGGGTTACGATATAGTAGTATGAAGTGCAAACATAGTACACAAATACCCTGGCACAAAAATGGGTTTGTGTGTATGTGCGCATGTTTGTGAGCATGCTTATATCTGTGCTTGTATGTCACCGTGTATGAGACTCAATGTGTGTGTGTGTGTGTGTGTGTGTGTGTATGTGTGTGTGTGTGCACATGCAATGTGCATGAATGAAGAGCAAAAGTGACCCCAAAACATTATTTTTGTGTTAATCAGTCATTAAAATGCCTTTGTACTGTCAGCTCTTTGTAAAATTCATGCTTTTGGCATTCTTGGATAAAAACTGAAATAAAGCTCAAAACAAACAAAAATTGATCTGTGGTGTGTTAAATACTGTTGATAATCATAGTATTTGTGTACTGTATATTCTTTGTTCTACTTCCACATTCATGTTAGGATTAAAAGATAAAGCTCAAAACAAACAAAAATTGATCTGTGGTGTGTTAAATACTGTTGATAATCATAGTATTTGTGTACTTTGTTCTACTTCCACATTCATGTTAGGATTAAAAGATAAAACTCAAAGCAAACAAAAATTGATCTGTGGTGTGTTAAATACTGTTGATAATCATAGTATTTGTGTACTATATTATATTCTTTGTTCTACTTCCACATTCATGTTAGGATTAAAAAATACTATAATTTGTGTTGATAGTGAAACGGTTATCAGCAAATAATACAATTCTCTCATTTACTTTCTCCGTAGTTAGAACTCAAAATGAAAATTACAACCTTCATTGTCTTTTTTTTTTTTAACCCTTTCACCACCAACGTCGCCATTTTGCACCACAATGATTTAACACCCATGTCACTAAAAGGCATCAAATTGGGGTCTGTTATCCAAAGACCGTGTTCTCTTAATTTTGGGAGGTAAGGATCGGTCTTAATTTAAATATGTCACAGAGGAATCCCCAATATTACAGACAGATTTTTTTCTCTACCCAGGTAAGTTTAACCCTTTCACCGCCAGCCATATTTCAGCCAAACATTTCCATTTAAATGTATCTGGGTAGAGAACAAAATCTATCTGCAGTATTGGGGATTCTTCTGTGACATATATAAAATAAGGTCTACCCTTACTTCCCAAAACTAAGACAATAGGGTCTTTGGATAATAGACCCCAATTTGATGCCTTTTAGTGACATAGGTGGTAAATCACTGTGGTGCTAAAATGCGACTTTGGCGGTGAAAGGGTTAATGGAACTTTTTTTGCTGAAAAATGGCTAGCGGTGAAAGGGTTAATTTAAGTTATCAAAATAGACACGTTTTTTTGTTTGTTTTGTTTGTGCTTCTATGGAAACTTGAGATCATTGAATTTGCAGTCTTCAAGCCGTTCTGAGCTCAATGTGGGAAAATAGCATTATGTGTTTTGCATCTTTTGCCTCATCCTCAAGTCCCCCACCCGTGCCTTCCTTTCACCCTTTGTTTTAAAATTATAGTCACCATGACATGCTTAGTCTTTAAAATATGAGCTCCACTTCCTTCCCCTTTCACTTTAAAAAAAAAAAGTATTATTACTATTTTGTAGTAACTTTTTTATTTTTTATTTATCTTTTCCTTAATTCTGTAGTGACTTAAGCTCGGCTAAAAGTTGCCATTTTATTTTCATTCTGCATGTTGCAAAAATGTACCGTGTATGCATGCTGCCAGCATTTATGGAGATCAGTTTTACCAAATTGTAAAATTAATGTTTATGCAGATTCAGTTAATATAACATGTACCAGGGCTCCCAGGGCCCCCCATTTGGTGGTCTGTGAAGTACTAAGATTCTAAAGGACCCTCTAAAAGAATGTGCAGGGGGTCCCAGGGATGCACTAGAAAAATTCGTTTTTGCATTCACAATGCCACTGGGACCCTCTATCCCGCCTCTAGGACCCTCTATACTGTAAGTGAAGGAGTCCCTGGGACCCCTTGTTTTGCGGGACGATTGGGAGCCCTGGTGTACTGCCACCTTTCACATAAATTCACGTATTTATCTAAGGATTAACAAAGGTATGCATAGTCTCAGCATAGACGTGCACATTAATTTACACACGTTTGTGCGATCTGTGAACACAATTAAAAACGATAGTTTCTAATCCTGTGATACACGCGTGCGGACACCTTAAGATGTCTGTATTGATGTGTTGTATTTTGTGTTCATTGTCTTGAATTGATCGACTGCAAGACAAATTTCCTTGTTTTTAAAATGGGGAGAATAAAATAATGACGATTGATTGATTGACGTTTGCACACCAAATCCGCGATCCTTCTGCAGACACACACGTCCAGAGTCTGTAAAAAGTTCTCCACAATTTCCAGCTCCTCTGTGTGGGTATGTCACCAGAATGTCAGATGAGTGGTTTTCCTAACCATATCCCATATAACTGACATTTACAGTCTGGCACACAGAGTCACGGTGGACAAAAGAAATGCTGTGTGTTAAAATAAAAGGATATTGCTGAAAGTGTCCCTGACGCAAAACGTTTTCGCAGCAGCGTCTCTTTATGGGAAACGCTGGCTCAGAAACGACCAGCGTGGTTGGGGACAAGTCCTCAACAATTTTGAGACTCGCCACATCAAAAGGGCCCCAATCATTGTGCGATCGAGGCATGCAAGACTAGCCTGGAATCAGCAATCCTACAACCTCCGTGGGTGTGGATTCTTTGTCATTTCCGCTGTCAAAGAAGTTTCCGGGCATGGATTATACGCTGTATCAGCCACCTCTCGACTGAAAGAACACCCAGAACATATGTACGAAAAATGGCCGTCTTCCAGAAGAAAGGACAAAGTATCAGAAGGGCAAGTATGTATGGCGTAACTTTCTTCATCGAAGACCCATTGTCCAGCCCCCCTTAATTATTTGTCTTCACTGAAGACTGCTGCTTTGCTCATCATCAAAGTTCTTGCTTTCTGTTTAGCTGGATACCTGCTGGTTTTCGTCTTCCTTACAGGTTTTATTTCTTGTTATTATTTTTAATTTTTTGTTTTTGTTTTTTGTTTGTTGTTGTTGGCTTACCCTAGTTAAAAGACTCCAGGGATCATCCCAACAGTGGAAGCGCTTGAACAGTATGGAACAAGTGCATCAGCTACGGATGAGAATATTATTGAAGATTTCCCACTGTTCAGTATTAATGTTTTGTTTGTTGTTGTTGGCTTACCCTGGTTAAAAGACTCCTGGGATCATCCCAACAGCTGAAGCGCTTGAACACTATGGAACAAGTGCATCAGCTACGGATGAGAACATTACCTGTGTGACCGTTTTTTTTATTACCCTGCCTCATGGGCAGCCACACTATGTCTTCGGTGCAATAATTTGTTTTAGTTTCTTTCTTCTGTGAATACCTTCCAACCATATTTCCCATGAATTTCTTTCTTTTCTCATGCTGTCCGGTTTTCTGTGGAGATTATTTCTTTTATGAAGACCTTCTGCAATCCAGGACAGGGAGTACACAAGCTTGAGACTTTCATTTACCTGATGAATTGCTTAAGTTTTAGTCTTTCTTAGTTCTGGATGGATTGCAACATCGCCCTGGAAACAAAAATGTTGATATGGAGCGGTGCCTGGTATGGCCAAATTGATAGCTAGGTTTTCCAAGTGTGCCACCCCCCCCCCCCCTCCTCACTCTGTGCCCCCCCCCCCCCCAATTTTTTTAATTAAAAAAAATTTGGGTAGGTGCTGCACTTGTGGCGATGCGCTCTCCGGGGGAGAGCAGCCCAAATTTCACAGAGATAAGTCTCTGTGACTAGAATATACAAAATACCAATACCAAATACCAGTATTATAAATTAATTTATTTCCTGATTTCAGAATGATATATAGTTGATGATAACATATTATTTTAATGTGGGCATTCAATAATACGAGTATTATAAATTAATTTATTTCCTGATTTCAGAATGATATAGATAAAAGTTTATTTTAATGTGGGCATTCAATGTGATGTGTGAACTTTGTCTATGTTTCAGATCAATGCAGGAAAGTGTATTTCTAATGTTTAAATAAAGTGTGATTTTAACCAAATCTATTTTTAAAGATTTGAAGCGTTTGTTAAAGGCAAAGTAAGTGAAAATTATGTATTTTATTGGTTCATTATTAGTTTATTGTAATGTTCAAATTTCGATTGATAAATAATTATTTTTGGAGGTAAGTTAATACGTTTATGTATTTAAAATGCTGCTGCTGCTGCTGCTGATGATGATAATGATAGAATAATGATTATCATTGTCATTTTCATTACTATCTACAAATTTCATTATTTTTAAAAATTCATATGCGTTTTTGTTTGTTTGGTTGGTTGATTTTTTTTTATAAATCTAGACGTGCATTATTGTTTCTTTGTTTCTTACCGTGTGGAACTTTAGTTTTTAGAGCAATGAATTGTGTCGCCAGCAGAATCTCTTAATAACTGAAAAAACTGAAACAGACTGCAACGTCACTGACCAAAGTACCACACAAACAAATACACAACAAGTGCAAAGTGACGTTAGTTTATTAACGAGACAAAACAGAACATGTGATATTTCAACAAAAATGTCTTTTTTATACAACATAAAATGCACAACAATACTTCCCCTCTTCACAGTCGAGCAGTGTCCACAAATATTTTTGGAGACTGCTCGACTCTGAAGAGATCTTTTCGGAGACTGCTCGACTGTGACGAGGGGAAGTATTGTTGTGTTGTTTTATGCTGTTTGAAAAAGACATTTTTGTTGAAATATCACATGTTCTGTTTTGTCTCGTTATTAAAATAATGTCACTTTGCACTTGTTGTGTGTTTGTTTGTGTGGTACTCTTAATAACTGAGCTGTGGTCTAATCATTTCCACTTGGCAGATGTTGTTCTGTCTTCTGAGTCGGAGCTTTCTAGTTTTCAAGTCCTCTGGTTTATTCTTATAGATGTGATGAATCGTTTATCAGCTTTGTAATGTGTGGTGTGTTTAGATGTTAGCTGATACTGTCTTATCTAGATAATGTTATTTGTGTGCACCAAAAAATAGAATGCTTACTAAAAGCTTACATTACGACTTGAATAAATGTAGGAATGTGTGTGTCAAGTCAAGTCAAAATCATCTTTATTGAGGGTTAAAGAATAAGCTGATAAAGCTTTTTTTCATCCTGCCCTCAAGTGTGTGTGTGTGTGTGTGTGTGTGTGTGTGTGTGTGTGTGTGTGTGTGTGTGTGCATGTGTGTGAAAGAGAGAGAAAGAGACTGAGACAGAGAGTGACAGAAAGACAAAGATTGGAACTTGGCTTCTTGGGTAGGATTCTCTTATACCCAGAAATTACAAAAGCAAAACTCCCACCTCTACATTGAAACACTTGGATAATCTTGTAAAGTGTTTAATTGTTTTTGTTTGTTAGTTAGGTGTGTGTGTTTTTAACCGCTGTGTGGCTATAATTGCCTAAGACGTGTACTCAGATAGACACATCTAACAATTTGATGAACTGTTCTAGTATATTTGGAAATAGTTTTCTTGATGTCGATTGTGCAAGTGAAAATACATTTATAATTTATTATATTATTACAATTTTCTATTGTAATTATTCATAATTTTGTTACAATTTTTTTAATACTTTGTTACATTAAATTTATGTTCAATTCCCGGTTCCTTGTTATTTTCCTTTTCAAAAACAAAACATTTCCAATGACATCGTTTTTATAATCCTTAAAAAAAAGTGCTAATTTTATCTGTTGATGTATCAAGTGCCTTTGTGTTCATTTGACAAGTTTCTTACAAACTCATTTTGTGATTGTCATACTCTGTTTTGCAATCTGTTAATAGAATATCATTCTCTTTTACTTACGTTGATGAAAAGACAGATTTTACTGCTTTAAAAAAAAAGAAAAAAAGATCAGGATACATTCTTTTGAGGTGACCTTCATGTTTTAGACAGATTAAAGTCTTTTTTTTATTGTTAATGTTTTTGTTTGATTTTTGACATAGTTTTGTTGTTAAAAAGTACATCTAAGGCAGTTAAGCTACGGATTTTAGGCATATTACTTTTGTTTGCTTTCTCTTTATTTTGAACTGACTTAGTCAAATTGATTAATGGTGTAATGCTTTTTGCCTTATAATACTAAATCGCTGTGAAGGCCAGTCCAAAGTTGTAGAAAACAGCAAAGAAATATATCAACAATCCATTTTTAATCTACTTTTATATTATGGCTCGCTTCTAGTGAAACATAGTTTTGGCTTCCTTTTTATTAATAGTGAAAATAACACAACGCCCAGTCTTGAATTAAATGCAAAGTAGAATATTTGCTTATGTTTGTTGTTTTGACTTCTGTTTGTTGTTGTTGTTGGTTTACCCTGGCTAAAAGACTCCAGGGATCATCCCAACAGCCGAAGCACTTGAACACTACGGTACAAATGCACCAGCTAGGGATGAGAACATTACGTGTGTGACCGTTTTTGATTACCCCGCCGCGTGGGCAGCCACACTCCGACTTCGGAGGATTTGGGACTGATGATGTTATGCTAGGAGCTTGCCATAGCTAAAGACAATCCCTGCATAACTATGCAGAACATAGTATTTTGATGTAGCCTTGGTGTTCTAGCTTATGTCAATTGGTCTGACACAGCCTTATGCCAAGGCGGGAAACAGGATGTGACTGGACATATAACCATGTGCAGATTTGACTGCGTAGCTGAATGTTTATGCATACTATAAAATTATGGAAACTTCTTCTTCTTCTTCTTCTTCTTCTTCGATCGCTCAGACAGTTTCCTGTCGATTATTAGCGCAGATGCGTCATGTTTGCCGTTATGCGCCTAAGGAAGAAATGGTTAGGCCCAGCATGTCCGTCTTCTCATGAAAATCTTTGTAAGAATTTCTTGAGGGGGAAAAAAAAGGCAGGGGAATGGGCTGGTAAGGTAGAAAGATAGTAGATGACAGGAAGCTAAGGGAAAAGGCAGAGTCAAAGTCAAAAGAGAGACAGATTAGAGGAAGTTACAAGCATAGAACTTCCTGAAGGTGGGGGGAACTATTTGTACAAAAGACATATCCTCACGGGGGGAGTATGGAAACTGAAATGGAGGTAGTTGTAGACACATAGCATGTAGCAAATATTATTGTTTTAACATATCAAACGACTGTAATTCTTAAATTGTGCTTTAAAGTGGACATTAGCACAAGATCTGTGATGTCTTCATAGATACACTACAGGGGTTCAGCCGTTGCCAAACATAAATGGTAGGCAATATCGATTATGATGAAATTCTGGAATATTTCTGCATATCTTTAGGAAGATTACAAAGATTTTCTTGAGAAAACGGACATGCTGGGGCCTAACCATTTCTTAGTTAGGCGCATAACAGCAAAACATGACGCATCTGCGCTCGTAATCGACAGGAAGGAAGAAGAAGATGGTAAGGTAACATTAACCGACAGGTTTTCATAAAGATAATTAGAATCTCTGCTGGGTCTGTTGTAATATTGATGGATTTGGGGGGGGGGGGGGGGGGGGGGGGGGGGGGGGGGGGGGGGGGGGGGGGGGGGGGGGGGGGGGGGGGGGGGGGGGGGGGGGAATTGCATTCCTCATAGCGAAACACCCCCCCCCCCACCAACTAGTCGTATTAGCTGAAATCGTGGATAAAAGTCTACATATTCTTCTTCTTCTTCGTTGATCGCTCAGACAGTTTCCTGTCAATTATGAGCGCAGATGTGTCATGCTGCCATTATGCGCCTAACTAAGAAATAGTTGGGCCCAGCGAGTCCGACTTCGGCTGGAGGAAATGTTTTGGAAAGTGTTTCATGAAAAAGCTGGAGAATGGACCAGTAAGGCAGAAAGATAGTAGATGACAGTAAGCAAAGGGAAAAGGCAGAGTGACAGATTAGAGGAAGTTACAAGCACAGAACTTCCAGAAGGTGGAGGAACTATTTATGCAAAAGACCCCCCGGTATCCCCACGGGGGGACATATATTCTAAATAGCGTGTAATTCTCAAGAGGATTATGCCACTTAATTGTATAAATATGGTGGGGATGATGACGCGAAATAAAATACACTTGGGTCGTGTATTTGCTTCCTTAGCAGTGGATTCAACATCATTATATAATGTTGCTGTTGTTGTCTTACCCTGGCTTAAAGACTCCAGGGATCATCCCAACAGCCGAAGCACTTGAACACTATGGTACAAATGCACCAGCCAGGGATGATAACATTACGTGTTTGACCGTTTTTGATTACCCCGCCATGTGGGCAGCCTCACTCCGACTTCGGAGGATATGATTATATTATAAATAATAGACCTCTAAGTTGTAATTGAAGACAGACAACATAAAGATATGCAAATTGTAGTTAAATCGTAGCTGTAAGCAAAGCGTGTCTTTCTTTTGAGTGAACCAGATTTGCGTGTGGCTTCATAATTTTACTATGAACAGTATTAGTAGCAGGACAATAAGCGAATTTTGAGGATGATGCTAATAAACATACCAAAATGAGCAGTTTTCGTTAGAATTCAAAATACATTGTGATATTTGGAGGGGAATATATTTTATTATACGTTCTATAGGATTATATGTTTTCAAGTTTATATTTTCCATGCATTATGTTTAGTTTTGTTGTTAGTTGAAAATATCAGATCTTTGCTTCATGCTTTTCTTAATTCTTTTTCTTTATCTTCTTCTTCTCCTCCTTTCTTTTCTTATTCTTGTTTTTCTTTTCCTTTTCTTTCATCCTCCTTCTCCTCTTCTTTAAAAAAAAAGTACAGTGGAACCTCCCTTATAAGACCTTCAAAAATCATCCAAAATGAGGTCTTATAGGGGAGGGGCCTTATAAGGGAGGTAATTGTAATACTTACAAAGAAGGACAATGCCTCAGAGAAGTAGGTCTGATGTGGGAGGGAGTCTTATAATGGGAGGTCTTATAAGGGAGGTTCCACTGTAATCAGAAACTTTTACTTTTTTTAATTTTTAATTTTTTTAATTTTTTTTAACTTTTACTTCTAGTACCCCTCAAGTTTAGACACTAAAACTCCCCCTTCCACAATTGCAGGCCTCCATTCAAACTACCGGGCGGAGGTGGTGGTGGTGGTGGTGGAGGGGGCGGGGGAGCTAACCGCAGCCGTCCTCCCTCAGGGTCGTTGTCACAGCGCAGTTCCTCAGGTCAAGGTCACGGTCAAGGCCGCGCCCCGCTGGGCTCGGTGTCGACCATGGTGAGGAACAAGCTTTCCGAGAGGGCCAGCCGCATCCGCGCGCGGCGACAGATCACGCTGGAGACCTCCGACGACACGGACGACGACACCTCGTCCGACTCCTCCGATGATTGATGGGATAGGAGTGGAGATAGGGAGATAGAGGGAGGGAAGAAACCAATGTTTTGGGGGGAGGGGAGAGGGGCAGTGGTGGGTGCAAGTTTTCCTCCGACGACACGGACGACGACACCTCGTCCGATTCCTCCGATGATTGATGGGATACATGGGTGCTCCTGGGAAATTTCAAAAATCCTGCAAGGCCCAGGGGTCCAGGGGCCGCCCAGTTGACAACTTGAACAATCCTAAACATATAAAGTTCCTGGTAAAGGCATGTAAATATTAATCTGTATTCGTTTCTTTTATATTCTACACATGCGAGAAACCGACATGCGACATGCGAGAAACCGACAAAACGTTCATAAATAGGACATTTGTTGCTTCTCAAATTCTCATAGTCCGGCGATGCCGGCTCCAAGCAATAAACAAATCCTGCATTTCAGGACATCCTGAAAGCAGGAGCATCCATGGGGATAGGAGTGGGCATGATGGAGATAGGGAAGAAACCAGGTGTTTGGGGGGAGGGGGGGGGGGGGCAGTGGTAGGTGTATGGGTGCAACTTTTCCTGGTACAGTGGAGCCTCCCTTATAAGACCTTCAAAAATCATCCAAAATGAGGTCTTTATAGGGAGGTAATTCTAACACTTACAAAGAAGGACAATGTCTCAAAGAAGTAGATTGTATATGGGAGGGAGTCTTTTAATGGGAGGTCTTATAAGGGAGGTTCCACTGTATACAAGGATTTCCTGTTTTTGAATTTCCACCAGAAAAGGAAGTTCCTGGTTTTTTAAAAAATTTGTCAAACAAGATCTGTGTGTGTCTGCTGTATTTCTCAAACTCTTTGAAATAAGCATCTGTATAAATTGTGGGAAAAGCAAACTAAATACCTTCATAAATCAATTTTTGCTTTAGCTGCAGGGGGACATTACCCCTGGACCCCGGCCTTTCAGGTGGGTTTTTTTTCATTGTGTGTAGTAGCACCCATGAATGTGTGATGGTGCTGGTTTTACGATTATCTGGCAGTCACAGGGATTTTTATTGTTCGTTCTTTGATACATTTACAGCAATGATGATTTTCTGCAGCATTTCCACTGTGGTTGGTTTAGATGAAGACTTTCACGATAATTCCAATAATTTCACAACGAAATAGATACAAGTGATTAATTTCACAGCTGTTGCAAGGATTTCACCACCAGTGTATGTGTGTACATGAACAATTTTGCAACAGCATCAAGGACTGATTTTTGTTTCTTCAAAGAGAAATAGTTTAAATGATCCATTTCACCGTTTCATTGATGTCAGAGTGAAATTGGCAGAATTAAGTCACAGCAATTTGTAGGATTTCACAGTGATATCGAATATATCAACAATTTTACAACGATTTCAAGGGTTTCACAACGAATTGGTCCAGGCGTGAACGAACAATTTTACGACGATTTTAAGGATTTTACAATACATTGGTGTGTGTGTGTGAATAATTTAACACGATTTTACATCTGAAAGAAGGTAAAAATAAAAGAAATTTCACAACGATTTTAACCCTTTCACCGCCAGCCATATTTCAGCCAAAAATTTCCATTAAATTTACCTGGGTCGAGAACAAAATCCATCTGCAGTATTGGGGATTCTATTGTGACGTATATAAAATGTCTATCCTTACTTCCCAAAACTAAAACAATAGGGTCTTTGGATAATAAACCCCAATTTGATGCCTTTTAGTGACATATGTGTTAAATCACTGTGGTGCTAAAATGCGACATTGGCGGTGAAAGGGTTAAGGATTTTGCAACGAAATAGTAGAATTAACATTTTTAATAATTTTACAATGATTTCAACGATTTCACGTTAGTGAAGGTTCCAATGAGACATTCTTAAGAATACAGTATTGCTACATGCTGATAGTGACAATGATAATGATAGTGGGGGACTGGTTCATAAGCCTAGGCCTCACAGCCTATTATATATTGTCGTCTTCATTCTTTTTTGTAATTTTTTTTTATAGTTGTGCATAGGCATGACAGTTTTGATATGCTCATTCATCATATTCAAAACACTTTTTTTTTTTTTTACATTTTTGATTGCTGTCCCAGAAGACTTTTAAATGCATTTCAAGCATTGCTTTGCTGTCTTGTATTTCTTTCAACGAACGAAAATGGAGTTTTACGTCCTCTTGGTCTGAATCAGACACATATGGGACATTTGTAAATACAAATATGGTGGGAACAATACTGGAGGCAATGCCCGGAGGCAGTACGAAACCAGTAAAGTCCCGATGTTTTATTAATACAGATAGCTGTAGCGGTGACCACGCCTCTGTTAAACCTCATAGGCTATGGCACCGCCACAAGTATTAGTTCTTATTACATCAAGTTTGATTAATGTATTTCTTTCAACAATCAACATCGAAGGTTGGTCTCATCGCACAGACAGGAGAAAGAAATGAATGAACTTGAATCTATATTACTTTTTGATCAACTAACAACACAAGCGATTACGGAAACAATTTTGTTGGCTGTCTGTTTCTGTTTCACTAATTAATGTCTCAAATTTTCGTTCGGTTTGTTGATGGACTGTTCATGATGCGATCTCTAGTGTATATGTTTCTATGCCTTGTAGTTAGTTGTACATGTTCTTAAATGAAATAGGCAAACAGTTTGATGTTCGTTGTTTTTATGCTGCATGTTTTCCTTTCGTTGAGTGATGTAAATGAGCTTACAAGTGTGAGTGATAGTGTTCACGATTGAAAATGATCTGGATCTCATTAAAACGTGATGGTGAGCAAAATACATGTGTTTAAACGTTTGCAGTAAGCAAGAGAGAAAGATAGAAGGGAGAAGAGTTAGAGAGAGAGAGAGAGAGAGAGAGAGAGAGAGAGATCAGGGTTACAGATTGTTTAATATAGGCTATTCTTTGGCCATTCTTCTTCTTCATCGATCGCTCAGGTAGTTTCCTGTCAATTATGAGTGCAGATGCGTCATTCTGCCGTTATGCGCCTAACAAAAAAATTGTTAGGCCCAGCATGTCCGTCTTTGACTGGAGAAAATCTTTGTAAGGATTTCTTGAAAAAGGCAGCAGAATGGACCGGTTAGGCGGCGCGCGAGACAAGCCCTCTCGCACAATAGGGAAAAAAGGACGAAGTGCTCCTACCGGCGGCAGCAACGCGAACTGGCGCCAGTCGCCGAACGTTTATGTTTTACGTCCTCTTTGTTGCGAGACATGTGGGACATTGCTATGAATACAGATGGGGAAGGCGCCAATTTATATAGCGCTTCACCTTTAACCCGTTCACCGCCAAAGTCGCATTTTAGCACCACAATGATTTAACACCCATGTCACTAAAAGGCATCAAATTGGGGTCTATTATCCAAAGACCCTGTTGTCTTAGTCTTGGGAAGTAAGGATAGACTTTATTTTATATCTGTCACAGAAGAATCCCCAATACTGCAGATGGATTTTGTTCTCTACCCAGGTAAATTTAATGGACATTTTTGGCTGAAATATGGCTGGCGGTGAAAGGGTTAAGCTCTAAGCGCCTTGCTTCCTTCCTTTTTATACTCCGGACGTGTCTTTAATTAAGTCATGTAAACATGCACTCTTCTTCTTCTTCTGTGGTGGTGACCAACTTCTTTATATAGAAGTTATTGTACACACTTTAGGGGGTGACCATAGAAAAAGAATCAGAAGAGAGAGAGAGAGAGGAAGAGAAAGTGAATACACATAGGGTAAGACGGGGTAAAAAGCCCATGGGCGGGTAAGAAGCCCATGCCAATTATCTCATGAAATGAAGCAAACTTCAGTCACATTTTGCCCATGAGACGAGTGTTAATGTTTAGCATTCGTCTCATGGGCAAATGTGACTAACACTTTCTTTATTTCATGAGAAAGTTGGCATGGGCTTCTTACCCGCCCATGGGCTTTTTACCCCGTCTTACCCTACACACTATCAGATTGGCTTAGAAGTTGGCACTCTGTGCGCATACACTATAGCTAAGTGCTTAGAGCTTAAAGGTGAAGCGCTGTATACATTTTTTAAAATAAATACACCAATTCAGCACACACCACCAGGCATAATAACTTAATAAGGCAACAACTCACAGTGGGATTTGTTGTTTCAAATTCATTATTATTGCAAAGATTCTGAACTTATGAAACAAAACAACCAGGGGGAAGTAGATAACAAGTGTTGTCATAGGGGAAGACGGGGTAAAAAGCGCATGGGCGGGTAAGAAGCCCACCCCAATTATCTCATGAAATGAAGCAAATTTCAGTCTCATTTTGCCCATGAGACGAGCGTTAATGTCTAGCATTCGTCTCATGGGCAAATTTGACTGAAATTTTCTTTATTTCATGAGATAATTGGGGTGGGCTTCTTACCCGCCCATGCGCTTTTTACCCCATCTTCCCCTACTCGTATTCACTCGGTTTGCATTTTTGTTTTGAATCATCAGAAGCAACACATTCGCCGTTCACAATCAATTATCATGAAACCGAAACCATGCCATGTTGCAATAGCTCCAGCCCTACTGAGCCCTAGCCCTACAGAGGTCTCTGCTGGGCCCTACTGATTCTACTGAACAGTGAGCTGCCCTGATAACGAATCCGGGTTGTGACGTCATTTCCGGTGAGTTATGATGGTGGCGACCTTCTTGTAACTGAAGACAGGAAAAAGGCATAGAGGCTGAGTTACCGGAAATACCACCACATCAGTCGCCAGTGCATTATGGAAAAACTATTGTCACAAAATATTTAAATACTCACTTCTTTTTCTTTAAACACACAGACACACGCACGCACGCGCACCGCGCACGCACGCACACACACATACACATACGCGCGCGCACACACACACACGCGCACACACACGCACTCGCACACACACACACACACACACACACACACACACACACACAACAACAACAACAACAAAACCCCTGTCGTTGACTATATTTTGAGCAAGCACACACACACACACAGCAATCCCCATAATACGCTTATTTTTTTACTTACTTTGCAGAATGTCAAATTTTGAACAGTAAATGAATGAAATAGCTGGTCTATACGTACAGAACTGAAAAACAATCCGTATCAATCAAGTTTTTTTTTTATTGCATTGTCAAAATTTGCCATGCAAGTGCATGCAAGGACATTAATTTACAATGCAAGGCTAAATCAACCAATCAAGTGCTGAATGGAGAATCATGTAGTAAAAAGCCAACTGTCCGTCCGTGTGTGTGTGTGTGTGTGTGTGTGAAACACAAAACGGGCCTTATAACTCCGCCGTTTTTCGACCGATTCGCTTCAAATTTGCTGTGAGCCCTAACAGGGCGATGGCAACGGCAACCGAGGCGACCGTGTCATTTGCGCGGTTTTGCAAACGCGCGTTTTAAACGCGCATCCGACGGCCTTTCGGCACCCGTATCTCTGGTATTTCTGGACCGATTGCCTTCAAATGTGGCAGATATATGACCGGGGACGGTGACTATCAATGTGCCAAACTGGAAGCGAATCCATTACTTAGGCGCATAATACTAATAAAAGAAAAAGGTTGAACGATAAACACCCCAACGCCCATTGTATTTTGCCTGGTGTGATATTTCAGAAATAACATGTTTTTCTTTGACGAACAACAACCGTGGACTGACGTCTCTCTCTCTTTTAATTTAACCCCTTCCCTGTCCGGTCCCGTGTCTGCTACAGGATATATGTGATGCCATCGATGATGTCATAACTTTTGATGTTATTGCCCTGGGATGATTGTTATTGGTTTAGACAAGTCAGGGAAGATATAGGTATCTCTAGACCATTTATCAGTTTGAGTCTGACAGGTCTGTTTAAAATTTTATATTAAAAAGAAAATCGATAATTTCTCCGTTTTCCTCTGGCATTGAATGGGTTTTAAAGCATAAGGCCGTGTACACACATAAGCGGATATTCCGTGCAGAAACCCGGGCGCAATCCATAAATAAGTGAAACAAAGAAGGGAACAGATTTGCGCACGTGTCCGAATTTCCCCTATACGCGTAAACTTTTATCCTTCTTTCTTCCACTTATTTAGGGTTTTCCGTACGGAACTTACGCGTCTAATGTGAACCCGGCCTAAATCTCATTTTTGGCCCAGCCAGTCAGGATCCGCTGACCGGGCCCCAAACATGATGCTGCGCCAAGAAGGGAAGGGGGGGGGGGGGGGGCCAGGTGTATTCAAAACATGCTTAGTCTTTGGCGGTTGGTGTGAGGACTGTGCCAAGAATCTGACACAGCCTTCCTGAACTGACCAGCAGACTTGGAAAAAGGTAAAATAAATATGAAGTGGGCTTTAACCCTTTCACTGCCAATGTCGTATTTTTTCACCACACTCAATTTAACCCTTTCAACGCCAGCCATATTTCAGCAATTTTTTAAAATTACATTTACCTGGGTAGAGAACAAAGTCCATCTACAGTATTGGAGATTCTTCTGTGATTAACCCTTTCAACGCCAGCCATATTTCAGCAACAAATTTTTATTACATTTACCTGGGTAGAGAACAAAGTCCATCTACAGTATTGGAGATTCTTCTGTGACATATATAAAATGTGACCCGTCACCACAAAATGAGTCGCATTGTCCCTAGTTCACTTGTCCCCTAGGGACAATTTTATGTGGAAGGGGGTCAAATTATCAATTCTCAGATTTTGACTTATTATTGAACAATGGGTCTTTATCTACCATGTACATAAGTATTGAAGTGTAAAAACAATCCTTTCTGCCTTAAAAGTGTGTTTATATCAGAAACATCTGGTTGTTTTGTACACATTTATAAATTTTCCGGTTGCATTTTTTCATTTCGCCGATTCCCTGAGTATACGATTTCAAATCTTCATAACTTTGCAACAAATAGTCCGATTTACAAACATTTTGGTTTGTTGGAAAGCTTTTTTTAATGCAAAATAACAATTTGTTAATAACTCAAAAGTGACATATGGGACATCACGACTCATTTTGTGGTGACTGGTCGCAAATAAGGTCTATCCTTACTTCCCAAAACTAAGACAATAGGGTCTTTGGATAATAGACCTCAATTTGATGCCTTTTAGTGACATAGGTGTTAAATCACTGTGGTTCTAAAATGCGACTTTGGCGTTGAAAGGGTTAACACCCATGTCACTAAAAGCCATCAAACCAGGGTCTGTTATCCAAAACCCCTATTGTTTTAATTTGGGGAGGTAAGGATAGGCCTTACTTTACACATGTTACAAAGGAATTTCCAATATTGCAGATTATTTTTTCTCTCTACCCAGGTAAGTTTAATGGAACATTTCTGATGAAAAATGGCTGGCAGTGAAAGGGTTAAACAAAAGGATTTTGAGATACTGAGTATCTTTTACTGTGTTTGAAAGCAACACCTGACCAAACTGCCTCTCTGCCTTCTTTATTCCTATTGTTATATCATGGCCATGTACAGAGTACAAAAATTAAATTCATAAAAAAAATACTTAGCATGCTCGGATGTTGGTAGACTTTTGTGGCGTGACGTATACTTATAGAACTCAAAACAGGCAACATACATTTTAAAGACCCAGCACGTCGCGTGTCAAAATCACGATTTTCAAGTGTTTTCCCTCTTATAGCTGGTAAGAAATCTTAAGAAATTTTCCTAGCATAAGAGGGAATGTGACAAGTGACGTGGGGGGTCTTTAAAGGAATTTCTGTGTAGGTTACAGGGGGTGTATTTGGACGAAATAATACTGCGCTAGTAGACGGTAAGTTGATGATGTGGTGTGGCAGTCTTTTCCACTCTATGGTAGTGCGATGAAAATAGGAGTTTCTGTAGATGGTGGTGTTGGGATGCTTATTGAAAAGAATCGTCAAGCCTGCACACAACAATGAAGATCATTGAATCTTTTGAAGCGCAAGCTGTACCATAATGACGAGTGACTGACTGATCATATAAATAACAATAAACAACGAGGAAGAATAAAAATCGTGCTATTGTGTGAACGGTAGTATTTTGTGTGGTGAAAATAACTGTTAAATGTTACTGCAAGATGGGTCTGTGTTGATGACGACAGAGAAACAATATCTATGTAAAAGTAATCAGTGTGTTTCTAAACTGGCAAATACCTTAAGAATTCGTCAAAACGATTTATGAGGGGAAAAAATACATAGGCTCGACTGAGCGGTTTTTGGGTGTGTGTGTGTGTGAGTCTAACTGAAAGATTGGAATATCTTCTTCTTCTTCTTCGATCGCTCAGACAGTTTCCTGTCGATTATGAGCGCAGACGCGTCATGCTGCCGTTATGCACCTAACTAAGAAATAGTCCCAGCAAGTCCGACTTCGGCTGGAGGAAATCTTTTTGCGAGTGGTTTTTTTTTAAAAATAGGCAGGAGAATGGACCGGTAAGGCAGAAAGTTAGCAGATGACAGTAAGCAAAGGGAAAAGGCAGAGTCAAAGAGAGTGACAGATTAGAGGAAGTTACAAGCACAGAACTTCCAGAAGGTGGGGGAACTATTTATACAAAAGACCCCCCAGTATCCCCACGGGTGTAGATTGGAATATTTCCAATGCTAATTTACAAATTGTCTGTTAGCATTTAATTATTTCGCCAACGGTTGTGAGGAAATGAAATGTGAGGTAGTTTCATGAAATCAATGTATGCCTATCTCTTTCGTCCACGCCTAATATGGTGTGTAAAAGCCGTTCCACGTCAGGCTCAAGTTATGTAATCCTCTTCACTGAAATTAACGTCTGAAATAACTTAGGCCGAATTAGTTGGCATTTTGAACACAAAAAGGAAGAAAAAGGAAAACTCAGTGTTGTCACTAGTTAAAATAATATGTCCTTCGGTGGTTTTTCTTTCTTTTTCTTTGAATCTTTGTCAAATATATCAGTACTTTTAACTACTTTTTACAGCGTGTGTGTGTGTGTGTGTGTGTGTGTGTGTGTGTGTGTGTGTGTGTGTGTGTGTGTGTGTGTGTGTGTGTGTGTGTGTGTGTGTGTGTGTGTGTGTGTGTGTGTGTGTGTGTGTGTGTCAGTGTGTGTGTGTGTGTGTGTGTCAGTGTGTGTGTGAGAGTGAGTGTGTCACACACTCACTCTCATACAGTGTATGAGAGTGAGTGAGTGTGTGCGTGTGTGTGTGTGTGTGTGTGTGTGTGTGTGTGTGTGTGCGTGTGTGCGTGTGCGTGCGTGTGCGTGCGTGCGTGTGCGTGCGTGCGTGTGCGTGTGTGCGTGTGCGTGCGTGCGTGTGTGTGTATGTGTGTGAGTGTGCGTGAGAGAGAGAGAGAGAGAGAGAGAGAGAGAGAGAGAGAGAGAGAGAGAGAGAGACTAGAGAGAGAGAGAGGGAGAGAGAGAGAGCGTGCGTGCGCGCGCGTGTGTGTATGTGTGTTTGCCGGCTTGCATAATTATGCTTGTGCGCACGTAGGGGTAGGCCTATTTGCGCATCAGTGTCCGCCTATACCAATCGGTTTGGTAGGAAAACAGTTTTTGTTCTACTTTCAGAATACTAATAATTGATGTTACCTACTACAGCCGGTGAAGGAAGGAAACATGTGGTCGTTGACGACAATATCACTCATGCTTCCCTGGATTATATTTTTCTTTCTGGGGAGCATTGGTAACACTGTTGCCTCGTAAGTAACCTATTCCGCATGTATTACATGTACTCTCTCTCTCTCTCTCTCTCTCTCTCTCTCTCTCTCTCTCTCTCTCTCTCTCTCTCTCTCTCTCTCTCTCTCTCTCTCTCTCTCTCTCTCTCTCTCTCTCCCTCTCTCTCTCTCTCTCTCTCTCTCTCTCTCTCTCTCTCTCTCTCTCTCTCTCTCTCCCCCCCCCCTCTCTCTCTCTCTCTCGTTTCCCTTCTCAGTTTCTTCTTGAAAGGTTTCTATTTGTGATTATGTATGATATTATATGACTTTGGTTTATTCCTTTCCTTCTTCTTTCCCCCCACCCGTCCCTTCCCCCCTGTTCCTTTATGACATGGGCAGAAAGGCCTACTCATCATTAACATGATTCGTTCGTTCGTTCGTTCGTTCTCTCTCCTTCTTTCCTTCTATACTCTTAACTTCATGTATAAATCTACATGTTATTATAGAACTGAAGCTCCCATATTTTACTACCCCGCGTGTATTGTTTTGGCTGTCTGTCTGTCTGTCTGTCTTGTCTGTCTGTCTCTCTCTCTGTCTCTCTGATCTCTCTGTCTCTCTTCTCTCTCTCTCTCTCTCTCTCTCTCTCTCTCTCTCTCTCTCTCTCTCTCTCTCTCTCTCTCTCTCTCTCTCTCTCTCTCTCTCTCTCTCCTTCTCTTCTTTCCATACTCTCTTAACTCCATGTAGAAATCTACGTGTTATTATAGAACTGAACCTCCCATATTTTAATATTATGAAACCATGATATTTGACTGATTTTGCTACATTTATTGCTGAGTAGATCTTTCCTTGGTGGGTCTGTAAAAAAACCGCTGTTAAACTTTTTTTTTAATAATCCCTTATAAAGATACATTTTGACGGCTTAATTTGACTTCACACATGCATGCACGCACACAGACAGACAGACAGACAGACATACCAACAGGCACACACACACACACACACTGACACACACACACACACACACACACACACACACACACACACACACACACACACACACACACACACACACACACACACACACACACACACACACACACACAGAGTGACACACACACACACACAGTGACACACACACACACACACACAGTGACACACACACAGAGGTATCTAGATTGACACACACACACACACACACACACACACACACACACACACACACACACACACACACACACACACACATTCACACACACACACACATTCACACACACAGTCTGACACTCAACATTCCACTGTATTATAGTGTACTCTATCATTCCCCTCAGCTCTGATATCAAGGATTATAAGCCAGAATATACTGTCAACATTCTTCATTCCTTTTGTCTTACCACACACACATACACACATAAACACACACACACACACACACACACACACACACACACACACACACACACACACACACACACACACACACACACACATTCACACACACACACACACATTCACACACGCAGTCTGACACTCAACATTCCACTGTATTATAGTGTACTCTGTATCATTCCCCTCAGCTCTGATATCAAGGATTATAAGCCAGAATATACTGTCAACATTCTTCATTCCTTTTGTCTTACCACACACACATACACACATAAACACACATAAACACACACACACACACACACACACACACACACACACAACATTCAACGTTCCACTGTATTATAATGTACTCACCTCAGCTCTGATATCAAGGATTATAAGCCAGAATGTACTATCAACATTCTTCATTCCATTTGTCTTACCACACACACACACACACACACATTCACACACACACACACACACACACACACACACACACACACACACACTACATTCAACGTTCCACTGTATTATAATGTACTCACCTCAGCTCTGATATCAAGGATTATAAGCCAGAATGTACTATCAACATTCTTCATTCCCTTTGTCTTACTACACAGTGTCTCATAAAAACAACAACACAAAACTGGAAGTCACCTTTTTTGTAATAATCAATCTATAATTTTAAGGTTTTCGTGAATGCGTTGGTTTTTAAAAAAGAAGAAGATTCAATGCATGAAGGATCACAAAAGTTTGTGTTTCCAAGATTTGTTTGTGTGCTCCAGAAATTAACTGTTTCCATGGTATCCCATTTTCAGAAACAAAAGCCTTGAGCAAAGATACTTTACCACTCCGGATTGTTCATGTTAGTTTTGGTTCCTACTCGGAGCCATAACCAAAACCAACAGAAAAAATCCGTTTTGGAAGTCCAAAAACGCTCTGCGGTTCGAATGTATTCGTTTGCAATTTCAATTTTTACGGTATGTGTCTTATTCAAATGTGGTCTTAAGAGGTCGGGATATATAGGGGAAGACGGGGTAAAAAGCGCATGGGCGGGTAAGAAGCCCACCCCAATTATCTCATGAAATGAAGCAAATTTCAGTCTCATTTTGCCCATGAGACGAGCGTTAATGTCTAGCATTCGTCTCGTGGGCAAATTTGACTGAAATTTTCTTTATTTCATGAGATAATTGGGGTGGGCTTCTTACCCGCCCATGCGCTTTTTACCCCGTCTTCCCCTACTACAGTCTTGCATTTCAATTTTCGCGGCAGGAAAAGGCAGTCGCTTTTTGAAAAAATAGAGATTTTCAGACATTTGACTTTTTTTCTCTGCCAAAGTGTTGCCCCTCAAACATGCACTTTTCAGGGGGCCGTTTCACAAGGGCTAACGTTACGTTGCGCTCGCTCAAATCGGCAAAAACGGTCTAAGAAACACCCTTCGTTTGCCGATAGTTCGCGTGACGTGTTGTTCTTGCCAAACACCGAGCAAGCGGCGAACTATCCGGAACTAGTAGGGGGTGAATACATTTCTTGTTGTTGATTGGTCCATTAAAGTTTGGTTAAAATAATACTCTCTTTTTTACCAATCAGACAAGAGCTTGTAATATTCTTCCGCAAACGTTTTCTAAAGTGTTTCTTAGACCCCTTTTGGCGTTACAGTTATGCGCACGGCGACCGTCGTCTTGAGAAACTCATCCCTGAAAATAGGTTACCACGGAAAATGTTACTTTCTGGAGCTCTCCGAAGCATCTTGGAAAAGCAAATTGCAGCACCCTTTCATGCATTGAATCTTCTTCATTACTCTGAAAAATCCAAACGATAGCTTCGTTATTGAATTTCTAATTAACGATTTTGTGGGCTGCCTTTTTTTTTTTTTAGGCACCCTATTACCTTCTGACATCCACCCGACTGAGAAGACTGATCATCTTCTTCGTCATCGTCAGTCGCTCTGACAGTCTCTTGTCATATGAACGCAGATGCGTCATGCTGCCGTTATGCGCCTAACTAAGAAATTGTTCAGAAACTAAGAAATAACATGGATGCCACACTCTCTAGTAGTGTATAGGCCTATAGTCCATGGAAATAGTTAGGCCCAGCATGTCCGTCTGCATATGAGCGCAGATGCGTCATGCTGCCGTTATGTGCTCCTAACTAAGAAACTGTTAAGAGTTTCTATAGAACAAAGGCAGGAGAATGGACCAGTAAGGCAGATAAGAAACATAGCAGATGACGGTAAGGAAAGGGAAAAGGCAGAGTCAAAGAGAGTGACAGATCAGAGAAAGCTACAAGAGCATAATTTCCATAAGGTAGGGGAACTATTTGTACAGAGAAAGACCCTCCGGAATCCTCACGGGGAGTCGGATAAATAATTCTCCATTTCTTGTTTCAGGAACGCTTCTGCCGACTGTTCCAGAGGCAATAGTAAGTATTTTCTAAACACCCCCCCCCCCCCCCCCAACTCTGTTTTTCGTCCCTCCGCATCTTTCTGGAGCGGAGGGGATTCACGATCGTTATAATATTGTCTGCCTGTCTTCCTTTCCGCATCAGTAGCTGGATATATTCTTCTTCTTCTTCTTCTTTTGGTTTAAACGATTTATTCTTCAGTTACATTCGCATAGACATAAAAACACAACAGACTGAAGCAACAACAACTTCTGCGTTCCCAGGTGATATGGCCACTATAGGTAGGGGAAGACGGGGTAAAAAGCGCATGGGCGGGTAAGAAGCCCACCCCAATTATCTCATGAAATGAAGCAAATTTCAGTCTCATTTTGCCCATGAGACGAGCGTTAATGTCTAACATTCGTCTCATGGGCAAATTTGACTGAAATTTTCTTTATTTCATGAGATAATTGGGGTGGGCTTCTTACCCGCCCATGCGCTTTTTACCCCGTCTTCCCCTAAGGTACTATGTGTCCTGTTTTCAGTTTTGACTGGTCTCCCCGCTGCGTACAGCCGACACATTTTGATTTCGGAGGAGCTCAAAGGAGAAAAAATAGTTGGAAGATTTTTTTTTTAAAGGCAGAAGAATGGGGCCAATAAGTCAGAAAGATAGTAGATGACAGAAAGCAAAAGGAAAAGGCAGAGTCAAGGAGAGTGGCAGATTAGAGGAAGTTGCAAGCACAAAACT
This sequence comes from Phymorhynchus buccinoides, assembly GCA_017654935.2. Taxonomy (NCBI): domain Eukaryota; kingdom Metazoa; phylum Mollusca; class Gastropoda; order Neogastropoda; family Raphitomidae; genus Phymorhynchus; species Phymorhynchus buccinoides. Next base: position 41,421,760 of record CM065697.1, read on the forward strand.
TCAAGAAGGTAGGGGAACTATTTTTACGAAAGCCCCCCCCCCCCCCCCCGCCCCCCCGGTATCCCCACTGGGAGAGACTCGTGGAGGGGGGGGGGGGGGGGGGGGTCGCCCAGCTCCCCGTATGGAGGCACGAGGCATCCACCCACTGCTCCTAGCTGGATATTAGGGGAAGACGGGGTAAAAAGCGCATGGGCGGGTAAGAAGCCCACCCCAATTATCTCATGAAATGAAGCAAATTTCAGTCTCATTTTGCCCATGAGACGAGCGTTAATGTCTAGCATTCGTCTCATGCGCAAATTTGACTGAAATTTTCTTTATTTCATGAGATAATTGGGGTGGGCTTCTTACCCGCCCATGCGCTTTTTACCCCGTCTTCCCCTAGTTGTCGCCATTTTTCTTTTTCAAGAGGGGCCCAGCCGCCATATTTGGGTAGCATCCAAAGTTCTAGTTCTCGCCAGTTAGATTAGTCCCAAGATGGCGGCTATATGACGACAGTTGGTATCCAGCCATATCGGGTGAACCGCTGTACAGTATCACCGTAAAGTTTGAGTGGTGCTATATTGCCTGAAGCTGTTATTTATATTTTAAAACAAAATTCCGTTCAGTGAGTAGTGCGGCAGAGAGGGGTTGTTTGTGTATATTCACCGATACACGGGGTTTTTTCAGTCGTCCGTTTGTTCGTTTGTCTGTCTGCTCGTTTATGTGTTTAATAAGTATATGTCAGTCTGTCTGTCAGGCTGTCTCTATTTTGTTAGACTCGCTGACTCAATCTCTTATTGTCAACAAATTAATTTCTCCTTCTTCTTCTTCTTCAGAGAGAGAGAGAGAGAGAGAGAGAGAGAGAGAGAGAGAGAGAGAGAGAGAGAGAGAGAGAGAGAGAGAGAGAGAGAGAGAGAGAGAGAGAGAGAGAGAGAGAGAGAGAGAGAGAGAGAGAGAGAGAGAGAGAGAGAGAGAGAGAGAGAGAGAGAGAGAGAGAGAGAGAGAGAGAGAGAGAGAGAGAGAGAGAGAGACGAGAGAGAGAGAGAGAGAGAGAGAGAGAGAGAGAGAGAGAGAGAGAGAGAGAGAGAGAGAGAGAGAGAGAGAGAGAGAGAGAGAGAGAGAGAGAGAGAGAGAGAGAGAGAGAGAGAGAGAGAGAGAGAGAGAGAGAGAGAGAGAGAGAGAGAGAGAGAGAGAGAGAGAGAGAGAGAGAGAGAGAGCGCGTGTGAATAGGCCTATAATTATCCAACAGTATGCCTAATTGCTGTAATTGGTATGGCTAAGAATGTCTTCAGTAATCTGTTCAATTAAAGTGAACAGTGTAGCTTGCAATACTTAAGGACTGATAAAACTTAATATAGGCCTGTGCTAAACAACCGAGTGCCTTCTTCTTCTTCTTCTTCTTCTTCTTCTTTTTTTTTTCTTTTTTCCTCCCGTCTTCAGAAACCGACTGCCTATTCTACAGAACCCTTTGTGAGTGGGAGAGCGAAGAATGGAAATGTGAGTACCAGAAATAAATAAACTTACATGAAGCTTTAACAAAATTTGTCTTTATAATAGGCCAATACATTCATTCATATCAAAGTTTTGTTCCATTTATGAAATCTTGGCATTGTCAGCATTTCAATGTCAGCATTTGTTTTGAACAGCAAATATGGAAAACATGGAGTTAATTTGTACCAGAATTCAAACCAAACATTTAATTTTTTTTAAATAATCTATATAAACACTGGAATGAGGTTTCTTTTTCTTCGATCGCTCAGACAGTTTCCTGTCAATTATGAGCGCAGATGCGTCATGCTGCCGTTAGGCGCATAACTAAGAAATAGTTAGACCAAGCAAGTCTGACTTCGGCTGGTGGAAATCTTTTTGAAAGTGTTTATTGAAAAAAGGCAGGAGAATGGACCAGAGATGGTAGATGACAGTAAGCAAAGGGAAATGGCAAAGTCAAAGAGAGTGATAGATTAGAGGAAGTTATAAGCACATAACTTCCAGAAGGTGGGGGAACTATTTATGCAAAAGACCCCCGGTATCCCCACGGGGGGAGAATGGTTTTAGTCTTCTCTGACGAATCTTCTTCTTCATTTTCTTCTTCTTCTTCTGCGTTCCCGGGCCATATGGCCATAATGGGTAAGATATGTATGTATTCGGTTTTCAGTTTTCACTGGTCTCCCCACTGGCTGGATGCAGCCGACACATTCCGATTTCGGAGAAGCTCAAAGGAGAAACATTATTTTGAAGATTGTTTTGAAAAACGGCAGCAGAGAATGGGCCAGTACGTCAGAAAGATAGTAGCTGATAGAAAGCGAAGGGAAAAGGCAGAGTCAAAGAGAGTGGCAGATTAGAGGAAGTTACAAGCACAGAACGTGACTTCCAGAAGGAGAAGGAACTATTTTTACGAAAGACCTCCCGGTATCCCCATGGGGAGTCTGGCGAATCAAAGTCAAGATCGGTACGACTATATGCCCATGATGTGACCTAATATGAGATGCACAGGCATTCTTTCCAGTTACTTTACTCTTGTTTGGTAGAAATTGGAGGACAAAAATCGAAACTCAGTCATGCATCTGTAGAGGCCCGCAGCATCTGACACTACATTCAGTCTTTGGGAAAAGTGTAAACATGTGTATGTATCTGCTAAAGATCAGTGGAAATTGAGAAATCTTTCGATAAGTGTTTCGATTTTGCTTTTTGAAAAAAGCTCCCTCAAATTAATTATATGATGAGGCAGCCAAACAAAACAGACAGCCAGACAGACACACACACATATATGCGCACACACACACACACACATATGCACGCACACACACACACACACACACACACACGCATGCACGCGCGCACGCACACACACACACTCACACAAACAACAAGGGCACTGGGCCCAAAGGAAGAAACTTTAATAAATGTATATAACTCCCCCACCCCCTAATTTAGAAGAGAAAAAGTAATTCCAGACAACTACAAATGCTTGTACTTTTCAGTCTGTACTTTATAGGCTACTGGAAATATATGAATGTGCTTTCTTTCTTGCCTACTCGTGCACTGAGGGAACAAAGCACACGGTTTCTTGCGATTAGTAACGAAAATGGTGTTTTACGTCCTCTTGGTCTGAATCAGACACATATGGGACACTTGTAAATACAAATATGGTGGGAACAATACTGGAGGCAATGCCCAGTACAAAACCAGTAAAGTCCCGATTTTTAAAAATTAATACAGATAGCTGCAGCGGTGACCACGCCTCGGTTAAACCTCATCGGCTATGGCACCGCCACAAGTATAATTAAGTGCATCTTGCGATTAGTGCGTTTCCTTACGGTTCATATAATTAGACAAGAGTTTGGCCGTTTAAATCCTTTAAAAAAATGTACGTGTTTCAAAGACATGTAATGTGTGCATAATTCAAAGACCAAAACTCGTAATAACTAATAATGAAGGTTAACAATCGAAATAAGAAAGATACTTATTTTTTTCGAATTTTCAAACGTTTTTATTTAGGTTATAGGGGACAAAAATGTCGATTACAACACTAATAACATAAAATGAAAATATTTATCTGCAGCTATGTTCAATGCTGTACTAAAATAATGCTTTTTATGAAAACAATGAGATGTAATTAAAGCTCACATATATTAAAAGAAAATAATAAATCTTGTTAGTTGTTTTGTTTATATTATGAGCGATTTAACACCGCTTCTGTAGCAACTACATTATGGCTGATTCTACTTCTAGCAGAAATCACGTCTGCATTCAGGATGCACTAAATGATTGGGTTGATTCACAGCAGCATCTCTGACATTTGCAACGCCTTTTTCCCCCCAACTTTTACATTTCATTCAGTAAGGGATATGGTTAGAATCAGTTTAGGGTTGTTTTCAATCATCATTCATGCCCCCAATCATGGTATTAGTTTTCATGCCACAGAAAGTTTGAAAAATTAAAGGAAGGCTAGGCCTATAAGGGTTACGGGTCCGTAACCCGCATTCTCCAGGCTACGTTATGGGGCTCAATCACGGGATGCAAAAATTGTGTGCAAATGTCTTGAAAAACGACTAAGATTGACTCTAACATCACGTTCCTGACCTATTCCTTACTTCAACTTGATGCGTTCAGTATAGGCCTACGAACCCCCCCCCCCCCCCCCCCCCTCCTCCATGTCTTGGTTGTTTCCACTTTTTCAGTCTTGACTTTCTTACTGCAGATTGAGTACTTCATCCTCTATTGTTTGCTATATTTAACACTAATTTTCATCCATTTACATAATTAAACACGTGCATTCAATAATAGTAAAAAATAAAGGCAAGACAGAAAAACGCAATGAACCAGGACTGTGACAAATGCTCCGCGTTGAACTGTAGAGGTAATTGAGGCATCAGTCAATCATTCAAGGTTGTAGATTTAGACGTTGTGCGCGTGTAATGGTGCGAACGGATCAACAAGGAGAAATGAAAGTAAATCTAAATTCGGTGTCACCGCCATTCAGTGTTGCCGTACCAGCTTGGGAAATTCCCGTAAAAATGGAGACCATTAAGTGCAAAATTAGCATAATTATACAGTTTTTTTTTTTCAATTTAACAAAAATGTTAATTATTAATCTTTGATTATTATAAAAATAGTTTGAGACTGATTCTAGATAACCCTATATCCTTTACCCGATGAAGTGCAAAAGGTCGGCGAAAAGGCCAAGCGAAATTCCGGGATGCTGCTGTGAATTTAACCAATGATTGATTTTGAAGTAGAAAAAATCGTGTTTAAAACCCAGTTGTTGTTTTCTTGCAAATCCTACAGAAGTCAGAACAGGTTGCAGTCTTGCAACAATTAAGTGGGGACAACCTAAGCAACATCAACACCCAGCCCCTACAGCCCGTATCTCAACCCGCCAAACAAGACAGTCACACGAGTCAACTTCCCTCCTTCCCTCCCGCAAGACAAGTTATAGAAAGTTCTTCTTCTCCCGGACCATCGGAGATTGGAACTCCCTAACCCCTGAGGCAGTAACACCAGCCTCAGTGGAGGGATTCAAATCCCGGATCTAAGAAACAACGCCCCCCCCCCCCCCCCTTCCCTACCCCCCCCCCAATCAAAACCCTCCATCCCTAAATTCGCTTCCATATCAACGCCGATCATCCGGGCGGCAATGTTTTTATCGACAGTTTTTGCCTGACCGAAGTCCCCACGTTCTATACCAACAGTACCATCAACTTGATGATGGTGGTTGGGAAGAGAAAGAGGAAGAAGCTCAAGTGGTTTGTGATCAGCTGGGGTCGGCTAGAGTCCAGCTGTTCTTCAGCTGGATGAAAAGTGGAATGTTGTAGCCTGCCAATACCCCCCCCCCCCCCCCCCCCCCCCCCCCCCCCCCCCCCCCCCCCCCCCCCCCCCCCCCCCCCCCCCCCCCCCCCCCCCCCCCAGTTTGAGTTGATTTAGTTTGATATGATTTAATTTAATACTGACATAATATACTTGCATAATGGTACTGACAGAGGCTCTGCGTTTCTTTTCTCACACACAGCCGCCAGTGAATATTACGAACTGGAAGCCAAGTTGGACACAGTCAAGTACGACACTGGAACCATGCGCAGTCCATGGATTTGCTCCACCCACAGGGCTCCCCACTGTCTTACCTTTGACTACTCCTTCGTCTCTCAGAAACAACCCAAGGTGACCTTGACCCTGCTCCTGGAGGTCAGGGACACAGGCAGCGTCCCTGTGTGGCAACTGACAGACACAAACTATGGGGTGTTCGGAGGAGAGGCTCCCATTCGGACGATGGCAGACTTCAGGGTAAGCCGCAGAGCCACAGAGCCATGGCATAATAATAATAATAATAATAATAATAATGGGTACTTTTATAGCGTGATACCCCGTAGTGGGCACATCACGCTTTACAAAGGCATTAACCCTTTCGCCTCCAGCCATTTGTCAGTCAAAATATACCATTAAGCGTATCTTGGAATTTTTTATTTTTATCTGCAATATTGTGAATTCCTCTGTGACATATATAACATTAGGCATATCCTTACCTCCCAAAATCAAGAAAATAAAGTCTTCGGATAAGAGGCCCTGATTTGATTCCTTTTAGTGACATGGGTGTTAATCCATTGTGGTGCAAAAATGCGACATTGGCGGTGAAAGGGTTAAAATGATAAAAGAATCAACATTATATAAACGACGTGAGCCAAAAATGGTACATGTACTAGGAACAAGTTGACAGTATCACATCAAGGCATTTTAAATACCGGTACTAAAACGAATTCAATATACATACAAAGCAGTTAACAATATCACATCTAAAAACACAAATTAAATTAATTAGAAACATTCTTATTCCTATTGAAGTCTGGAGCTGTCGTGTTGTTAGCTTACCCTGGCTAAAAGACTCCTGGGATCATCTCAGAAGTGGAAGCACTTGAACACTATGGTACAAATGCATCAGCTGCGGATGAGAACGTTACGTGTGTGACCGTTTTTGATCACCCCACCACGTGGGCAGCCACACTCCGTCTTCAGGGGAGAAATTGGGAGTGAATCACAGCACTGTCATTCAAAATAATTCAGAAATCATTAATTTATTCTTTTGTTTATCCCTTGTATGTCTTTTAACAAACAGGCCTATTTTGTAGGTTTTATTCAATTTTGAAGAAATTGTATTGAACGATTAGGGTGCTATGCTGAAAAACTACTAATTGATATCATCATTGTTTCCCCCCCATTTCTTTCTACCCCTCCCCCATTCTTCTTCTCTTTATTCTTTTTTCACAGATGGTGTTCAAAGTGAACAGGCCCTCAGGGTACGAACCGGGAGTGGGAAGCTTCGTCAAGATTTTAAAGATCGTCTACAAAGAGCAGGACTGTTCGGTTATCCCTTCTGACGCCGCCATCCTCACCACCACCCCTCCAGTTACTGCAAAACCCACGGAGAGAGAGTCTGTTGCTACTGATGATAGGCCTAGTTCAAAATGGCGAACACAGCCTCCTGAAACTACCTTGCCTGTACCAAGGACCACACCTAAGCCTTCCTCAAGGTGATTATTGTCTTTGAAACTTGACATTTTTCTTTGGTGGAGATTGAAGCTGCATTTCGTTAGCCCTATCCTGGTAATATTATTAGTTCCAGGGATCTTAATGCAGGGCCTACATGTACATGGATTAGAAATTCATCTCCGTGTGTCCTTTTATCATTTTTATGAGATCTAAATTTATCAAGGAAATTCTGAATCCTTTATTATTTAACTCGCTTTCCTTTACAGCCAATGTGTGGTGCATACAGTAGAACCTACCTTATAAGACCTTAAAAAAATCATCCAAAATGAGGTCTTTAAAGACCCCACACATATTTGTGAATTGTGAGAATGCGGAGAACGGACGTGAAATTTGTCTTTTTCCCCCCCCCCCAAGGACGCTTTCATCATCAACAACTGCAGAAACTCCAGTGACATCTTCACGGACTGGAGTGGAAACGACGACGAGGAAGAAAGACGAAAGATTGTTGTCAGGTCCAACAGATGAGGCTTCTTCTGAAGAGAAAGGGGCTTTGCCTTCTGATGATGTCTCTGGTAAGGGTTTTCAACATCTGTCAGTCTTTGCCCCCCCGTATTTCTCTCTGTATGTGCGCGCGTTTGTGTGTATGTACCATGTTTTACGGATTATAAGGCGACACTTTTCCCCCAGACTGAGACCCCTGTGGCTGTGCCTTATAATATGACTACAGGGCTGGACCTACTGGCGGGGGGGCTTAAAAAAAATAAATTAAAAAAAAGTCGCCGAGCGGCAGCTAAATTTCCTCGCGGGCTATACCTAGAAGTGTGAAAGCAGCATGTTAATGGTTCAAAACACGTTTCAATAAGGGTATATTAGTCCTTTATTTCATGACCAGATTGCACTATTTTGCTTCTCGCGGATTTAAACATTTTAACCTACGGGTTAAACAGAATTAGCCCCCCTGTAAGCATTCCGGCATCGTTCTGATGCTGGCTTCATGTCGTTTTTGCCATCATGCCATCATTTGAGACGATGCTGGCATGTAATCGTACCTGCTTTGTCACGATTTCCTATGCACACCCCTTTTCGTGTCGGGCCAGCATTGGCAAATGATGGCTCATGATGGGGAGCCAGTTATGGGACGATGCTGGCATCTTACCTTTTGGGCCAGCGTCGTAGTGGTCACATCGTTGCTATGCTGGCAGTGTATTGGCACGATACTGGGCAGTACATCGTTTTGATTCTTGTTCCATTCTGGATGAATGATGGCAGACGTGTCGTTTTGATTGTGGCCGTTGTGCGTGTTGATGTGGTAGTGATGGCATGATTCTGGCCCAGATCTGGCAATGCCATAACGGCAAATCTGCTTGTTGCCAGATTTGTGCCAGAATCAGTTTGGTTCTGGGTACGTTATGGGTAATATCAAGGAGCTTAGGAAGGGGGAGGGGATCTGGGCATGGGTATTACTGGGTTAGAGGGGTCTGGGTACCGTGGAGACATACAGGGTTCTGGGTACGGGTATCACTGGGGCAGACAGTTCTGGGTACCGGTATTATTGTGAGATGGATGATTCTGAAAACAGTATTATTGGAACATAGATAATTCTGAATATGGGTATTCAATGGGAATAGAGGATTCTGAAAACGGGTATTATTGGAACATAGAGGATTCTGAATACAGGTGTTACCCTGTGTCAAAGAGGGTTCTGAATACGGGTATTTATAGGGCATAGAGGGTTCTGAATGGGTATTTATGGGGTAGGGGGTGGATACAGGTAGTCAGGGATTATGAGAGTTCCGAATATGGGTATACCTGGGACACAGATCTGGATACAGGGGCATGGAGGGTTCTGAATACGGGTATTACTGGAGCACAGATGGTTTGGATACAGGTATTACTGGAGCATATAGGGTTTTGAGTACGGCTATATAGCTAGAATTTAACATGAAGGGTCTGGAACATAGGGTTTGGGGCACGGGTATTACTGGAGCATGGAAAGTACAGGCTTTACGGGAGCATAGACTATAGCACTGTTGCGAAATGAAAACGGAAGTAACAGACGAGTTCTGTGCCAGTTAGGACACTTAGTTCCGGTTAGAAAATGCTGTAAACACGACATGGCTGCTCCGTAATCATAATGGAGGGGTGTTTAATGGCTCAGTTATCATTTTGGAGATGTAATAATATTAAGTCCTGGTTCATGTTTTTTTCCTAATGTGTTTACATTCGTTGACTATAAACAGTTATGTTCTTATTTGTTTACTTGATACGACCACATTAATACCCTAAGACTTGAAGACAAGAACAAAATATAGTTGTTTAAGGTAGGTAACTTCCGGTTTTTTAAATTCTATTTTGGAACCTGAACTACCCCAAACCGACTTCAAAACGAGACAGTAGAGAAAGATAACCCCAAAAGACCGAATTATGAGACAGTGCTATAGAGGGTGTTTTGTATAAATGTTAGCATAGAGCATAGAGTACGGTCAGATGACAACACAAAGAATAAGACCAAGATACAGAGAGAGGGGAAAGAAGAAAGACTATCGAAAGATCGAAAGAGTATAGAAAGAGGCAGAGAAAGAGAGAGGGAAAGAGATAAGAGGAAAAGAGAAAAGAAAGACATTGATATACATACACACATCGACAGATGGGGGAGAGAGAGAGAGGGTGGGGTGGGGTGGAAACCATGAGTACCAATACATTTGATGCTTCCAAATTTATATTTTTAAAACAGCAGCATTTTAAAATGAAATCAAGATCATACACAAAACATCTGAAGTTAGTGAACAAAAGCAAATTAACATCAGCAACAACAACAAAATGTTACATGATCAGTCTTAGCATCTTCGCATGGGGACCGTAAATGTTACCACATAATTCAAAATAGGCCTACACACGGTTATGCTAGACTTTTCTGTTTATATTAAACTACACACACAGACGACTGCTGGGTTATAAGTATTCATAAAATAAAAACAAAGTCGAATTTGAACCCCCATTGATGTGTGCACGGCTGGGTCTCAGTTCTCCGTATAGCTAGTGGTGCTCAGCCATGGCACGCCCTAGGAGGCCCTTATTTATCTAGTTTTGTTTTTGTTTTGGGCAGAGGCTCAGGGTACGGGCCCGTATCTTACATTCTCTAGACTGCGGGGTACGGCGCTCGATCATAGGATGCATAAATTTATTTGTGCGCAAATGTCTTAAAAACTACTGACATTAACTCTGACGTATTCTAACCCTATCCTATACCTTACCAAGATGCGTTAAACCAGCGTACAAAATAAGAAAACTTTACGAAACTTTTGACTAGGAAGAAGTGTTGCAACAACGCCGTACCCGTGGCCACTGTGTTTTTTTTTCTTTCCGCGCGCTGCAGAATTCTTTTAACCCCAGTACATGTATTATGCCAGTAATTGCCGGTGACGGCAGGTGGGCATGACTGGTAGAAGGAGAAGAAAATTTTAAAAACAAAACAAACAAAAAACGTTTCAAATTAGACTTTGTTTTTATATTTTTTTAGATAACGGTTTCATCTCAAATTTCATTCAAAACAATACTTTAAATTAAAAGAAAAATGGGCCATTTTGCCGTTGTGCGAAAACTAAAACAACGAAAAAGAGACTGAGTTTCACAAGGGAGAGAGAACGTGTGCTTGTATTTCGTGCAGGAAATGGTGCTGATGATGACAATAATGAATGAAAGGAGTCCCGGTGTCATGAGAAATAAGTAGCTCCCATGAAATATCTACCCTTCGCATGCGAACTATAACCATCCTAACCCTATCCCTAACCACGGAAAGAACCAAGACATAGAGCAGGAGGGTGTAAATCCACATATTTGCTGAGAAATCGATGTACAAAGCCATGCCACTTAGTTTTGTAAAAATCACAATGGCGGACAAGCAAACACTTCGAATGAGGAATGCCTACTTATTTCATGAGGTAGAATATTCTCTTCACACCGGTGTGAAGACATGGCTTTGTACATCGATTTCTTGGCAAATATGTAGATTTACACCCTCCTGCTCTATTTCTTGGTACTTTCCGTGGTTAGGGATAGGGTTAAGGTAAGGATGGTTATAGTTCGCACGCGAAAGGTAGATATTTTATGGGAGCCACTTATTTCTCATGACACCGGCCTGAAAAGCCTAGGCCTAGTTACTCAAATCACGTGTTTTTTTCGTTTGTGACCAGTCGACCACGCATGGAAACAAGAAACTCGAAAATGATTGACATTGTTGTACTGTGGGAGCGTGAACATCATAACTTGCATTAAACTCTGGGACAAGTTCAATAATAATAAAAACAAAAATAATAATGGGAATTTATAAAGCACTCTTTCTCAGATTAGTTATTTAGTTAGTCTGTTATAGTCCCGTCAACAGCTATGGTTATCTCAGGACTGTCACCGCATAAAAATCCACCATGTATAGCAAAACACAAATCCATGAATCTTAACGTACAAAAACTGAAAACAAAAAATGTAGTACAATTCATAACATGACACTTCCATCATTATACCCTATAGCTCATAAGTCCACACAGTGCTGGAAACGTGGAGCTACCATACTCTCATTTATCGGATCCAGGTTAAAAAAAACAGTAAAAAAGGATAACAAACACATACTAGAAAGCTAAAATACATAAAAAATGCTATATAAGCTAATATGCACTGCAGAATGGACAACAGGTGCCCACTCAAGTGCGTAATTATCACGTATGGATGCCAGACAGTGTACAATAAAAAAAAAACTGGCATGTCATAAATTGTAAAAAGGAAAAACGTGGAAGGGTTTTATAGAAAAAATGCAGGTGAATGGACCAATAAGGCAGAAAAAAGTAGACGCCAGAAAGCAAAAAGAAGAGAAAAGGCAGAGTCAAAGAGAGTGACAGAGTAGGGGAAGTTACTAGCATAGAACTTCCAGAAGAAGGGGGAACTATTTCTGCTGAAAGACCCCCCGGTATCCCCACGGGAGGGCCATGACCACATAAGCCAGCCTAAGCCGTTGCCCGCCTCCTACGACGATGACGTGTGGTTGGACTTTAGGAGGCTGTTGGGCTACTCTCCGTAAGCCCCCCCCCCCCCCACCATGAAAGGTGGAAGCCCGCCAGGGGGACTTTCTCAGATGAACTCAGTGCACTTTACATTGATAACAAGAACATTAAAGGCAAACAAATAATGAACTAGAGCGTTAAGACGCTAAATTACCAACCGCGCGGCAGTGTTATTCGGCTCCAGTGACCTTGACCCATAACCTTCATTATCGAACTTGGCCTAGATCTTCCTACTACCTACCCGCATGCAAAATTTGAGCATCCTAAGTCTATCCGTTCAAACGCTAGAGAGAATACATACAAACATACATACATACATAGTCCGCCTCAGACACGAGTGAAAACAATACCAATCTGCTCTCTACGATCGCGGTTGGCAATCATTAGAAAGTAAAATAAACACGATGATTGCATGCAACATTCTCTCTCTCTCTCTCTCACACACACACACACACACACCTGCATGGACGCAGGCACACACACATATATACACAAACACACATGAAAGCACGCACGCACACACACACAATTATATGAGTAAAATAGTTACAATATAAACATTCTTAGAAACATAGACCACATTCACATTCTCAATCAAGAAGGAACATAGACCACATTCACATTCTCAATCAAGAAGGAACATAGACCACATTCACATTCTCAATCAATCAACACCACACCACATTCACAATCAACTTTGGATACAATACTACAACTTGAAACAAAATCATACTGTCATCGACATACCAGTTACATAACTAAGTATAATAGACAAATTTTGCAAGAACAAAAATACCATTCTACCTCATTTAAAGTTACGAATTATAAAATAATTGTAAATTTAAAAAATGTACAAGATTCCTGCAATGAAACGGACCCCCCACAAACATGAATCAAAATATGTCAGAAACAAGTGAGTTTTAAGGGCAGAGCGAAAGGCGGAGATAGAGTCAGATGAGCGGACATGTTGTGGGAGGGAATTCCATAAGTGAGGTGCTAAATAGTGGAAGGATCGTTCACAAAAAGATTTCGTGTGGACCCGAAGAACCTTGAGTGTGCAGCAGTCAGAGCTCGAGGAAGAACGTAGGGAGCAAGCAGGTGTGTAGACAGTCACTAGTCTGAAGCACTTCTGTTAAGTACAAATGTGGAAAATATGGCTTAAAACCCAATTTGTAGACCCCTACCACTTTCAAGGCCTACCGATCTCCCGGACCGTGACCTTGATCGGTATGCCACCATCAGAACGGGCATAAGCCAAAGTACCTACATGCCAAATTTGAAGACTCTAACACCAACGGTGTGGGAGTTATGGCCCCTTAAAGATTTTCGGTTTTCAAGGTCAAACTTCAAGGTCAAGGTCAGCACGGTGTTGATTAACGAAAGGAAGCTTCCTTTTCAAGCTGTCTACCCCTCTGCCAATTTTAATCAAGATCTAAACAGTAGTTTTTAAGATAATCGATACACAGACAGACACACAGACCGATCGCAATACCTCGGCCTCTGGCCGGGTAACAACATGTGGCAAAAACAACTTTTTCACATGCCCAGGGTCAGAGATAAGATCAGTATGAACAGTACCCAGTAGTAGGCTTATGCCTGCATGCTAAGGCATGGCTGGAGACTGCAGCTTCACTAACATAAAATATATATGTCTATAACAGGTATTTTAGGTCTTTGTACTTCAAGACCAAGCCCTTCATGTGGCGGTGGTGTTCTCGACCAAGTTGTGCCCACCCTTTTTTTTTTTTATTACCTTTTCTATTTTTCTGCCTACCATGTCTTTTAATCTTTTCCCCCCATAAAGTCTCACAACAAAATCTGCAGTTTTCCAGTTCATCTGATTTTTGTCACCACGGATCTTTAATCTGTTCTTTTATCTTTCCTTACAAATCTATTTTTGAATGTTCCTTTTTCTCTCTGATCTATTTTGCTAGGCATTTTTTATGTCTTTTTTCTTACTAGTATGTGTTTAACGTTTGTTACCCTTTTTAGTTCCTGAAGCTTCCGGAAGAATTGTTTTTGTTTCATCTGTCTGTCCGTTCATGCGTGCGTCCGGACAAATTTTCTCCCAAACCGCTTGACAGAATCGCTTCAAAAAGATGGTGGTGTGTCACTAAGAGAGGAAGACATCGGTCCATAAATAATTGCAATCTTCACATTGATGTATGACCTTGAAAGAGAATGACAAATTAGAGGAAGTTACAAGCACAGAACTTCCAGAAGGTGGAGGGAACTATTTGTATGAAAGATCTCCTGGCATCCCCATGGGCAAGTCAAAATATACATTGACAATAATTATATTTGAATCCATAATCAAAAATAATTAGAACACAAGGGCGTCGCCGAGCGGCAGACATGTCCGTCACCAGCAATGCCACGCACTTGCGACACCCCGTAGAGTGTCACATCCTGACACAAAATTGGAAGGGATTCTGTCTTCTAGTTCACGAGATACAGCTTGAAGAAGAAATATATAGCGCAAAGAAGGAAATGTCGGTTTTCAAGGTCACACTTCAAGGTCAAGGTCAGCATGGTGATAATTTATGCTCGGATGTTTTCTTCTCTAGGGTATACAGTACCACACACAATCTGAAGCGCTTCTGTCAAGTACAAATGTGGAAAATATGGCTTAAAACCCAATTTGTAGACCCCTACCACTTTCAAGGCCTACCGATCTCCCGGACCTTGACCTTGACCTTGATCGGTATGCCACCATCAGAACGGGCATAAGCCAAAGTACCTTCATGCCAAATTTGAAGACTCTAACACTAACGGTGTGGGAGTTATGGCCCCTGAAAGATTTTCGGTTTTCAAGGTCGTACGCCAAGGTCAAGGTCACGAGGCAAAAACTTCTACACCGGATGCCTTCAAATTTGGCATATACATGTACATGCACCATGTACACAAAATTTGATGATGGTAAAGCAATCAAGGTCAAAAGAATTATTGCTTCAGATTGAAGGAGAAAAAAATGACCCTAATAAGATTTTTTTTCTCGTTCGCTCAGTTTTTGACCTTGAGCGTTGATGCGTCATGCTGCCGTTATCAGAACTAAGAAATAAGCCCAATGTCTGACTTCATGAAGAAATCTTTGTAAGAATTTATGTTGAAAAAGGCAGGAGAATGGACCAGTGAGATAGAAAGATTTCAGAGGTCAGTACGGTAAGGTAAAGGGAAAAGGCAGAGTCAAAGAGTTTGCGCCGATTCTTCCTAGTAACAAGCACACAACTTCACACAAAATTGGACGAACTATTTGGTCAAACGATTCCCGGCATCCCTATGGGCAAGTCAAAATGTACATTGACAATAATTATATTTGAATCGCATAATCACCTTCGGTTACGGACAATGAATACACAAGTGCGCCTTATAGTCAGTAAAATACAGTAGAACACGAATACACAGGTCTCAAATAAACAGAGACAGAGATAAATTCATAAAGAGTGTGTGTGTGCGGGGAAGGGATAGGATGACAGTGATTAGAATTGAAAAGTACCACTGCCTTTCACATTAGAATGTAAGGAAACGTTTTATTTTTACAGTGGAACCTCCTTTATAAGACCTCCCATTATATAGACTCCCTCCCACGTAAAACTTGTTCTCTCAGACATTGCCCTTCTGTGTAAGTATTAAAATTACCCCCCTTATAAGACAGCATTTTGGATGTTTTTTGAAAGCCTTATAAGGGAGGTTCCACTGTATTTCTGTTTCGTTTCAATTCAAATCAAGACAGATTTATATACAACGGAAATCGACCTAACTCACCATAACTTGATAAGTCACAACATTTAGAGTTCTTAGACTAGGGTTGAAAGGTGGACCCTGACGGATGAGTTTTTGCAAGAAAAACATAAAAATCATCAGAAACACAGCCTTTTCAAGAATCGGAACGCTCACTTTGCTCTGGTTTCCTATAAATCAAACCATTAAAACGTCGATTCCTCCTTGGCGGAGATAGAAGCCATTTTGGATGGGGTGGGTGGAGGCCACTCATTGTGGTTGAATCATTTTCTTTGTAATGCAGTAACAAAAAATGAAGCTATTTCCTTTGTTGTGAGCGAAACTCCTTTAGGTAAACTCCATAAAATTAAAGAAAAAAGAAAGAAAAAAAGGCTTGTACTGCGAACATTTTGTGTAAACGATTCTGTCTAAACTAATGCAGCCATTAGAAAAGGGAAGGCACATGCCTTCTCTTTCACTGAAAGGATTTGACTTCAGCACCTCTGCCAAGAAGGAATCACCTATTTGACAATTTGATTGTTCTAGGAAACCAGAGCAAAGTGAGTGTTGCGATCTCTGCAAAACTAAAGGGTGTTTTCCTGGTGATCTCCAAGTGTTTCTAAGAATATTTTAAAGCAAATAAGTACTTTTTCAATAACGTTGAGAGAGAGAGAGAGAGAGAGAGAGAGAGAGAGAGAGAGAGAGAGAGAGAGAGAGTCTCTTTTATGTGTAAAACTTTTTAGTGTTTTGAAAGGCAAACCCCCGTGGGGATACGGGGGGGGGGGGGGGGGGGGGTCTTCCATACAAATAGTTCCCCCACCTTCTGGAAGTTCTGTGCTTGAAACATCCTCTAATCTGCCACTCTCTTAGACTGCCTTTTCCCTTTGCTTTCTGTCATCTGCTATCTTTTTGGCTTATTGGCCCATTCTCCTGCCTTTAAAAAAAAAAGTCTTCCAAATACTTTTTCTCCTTTGAGCTCCTCCAAAATCAGAATGTGTCGGCTGTGCGCAGCAGGGAGACCAGTGAAAACCGGACAACATATACAGTGTACCTTACCCATTATGGCCATATGGCCTGGGAACGCAGAAGAAGAAGAAGAAAGGCAATAAACATTTCACTCAAATCAAACAATATACAACATTGAAAATTGTTTTATTAAAGTAGGCCTAACATGTTGGCCAGGGAGCAAACGATGGATGGAGAGGATGGAGGACAGGAGGCAAGTCATGGGCTGTCTGTGCTGCTGTGGAGTCTTCTCTTACCAGTCTTCGTATCAGATCTCCTTTTCTGCATAAACACAAAAAAAGTTGATCTACTGAATTCAAAGATACAATTGATCAACATAATGTTGGCCAATATATCCAAGGAATGGACACAAAAAAATGTACTCCTCTGCATGGGTGCTTCTAGAAAACCCTGCTATAACCTGAAAACCAGGGATACAAGGATAGCCTAATTCCTGGTACAGTGCAGGAACAGCATCCCTTTGGGGATATAAGGGGGCAATGTAACATTACACAAGTTAAGCCACTACCTGGGCTGTGATAAGTGGTGGTAAGAACAAAATACAGGGAAGATATAAAACGGAGGTTGCTCCTTAAATTTAAAAAAAAAAAGCATGCAGGCAGAGGTCTTGTAAAAAAAGCAGAATCCAGGCACATAAACCAAAGAGAAGCATCAATGTATCTGAAAACATAATATTACTGTACGAAGTTGGTATATTGTAATGACAATCTAAATACAGTTCACATCCTTACATCGACAGTAGTAATGCTTGTCGCAGTCAAAAAAGTCGCTCAGTCAAATAAATCGCCCGCTACTATGAGAGTGTGTATTTGCGACAACCAGAAATTTCACTTTTTCTGTACTTGAACCATTTACCTAACCCTAACCCTAGAAAAAAGTGAAATTTGTGGTTCATGCTCAATGTCGCAAATACATACTCTCATAGTAGCCGGGCGATTTATTTGACTGAGTGACTTTTTTGGCTGCGACAATGCTTCTATAACAACAAAGAGCACATAAACGTGTAACTTTTGTAATGCTTTTTAATAAGCTACATTTAAAAAAACAAGCGCGGATTCGCAATCGTTTGTGGCACGCGACTATTTGAACTACAAACAAGGGCATCGCCGAGCGCATTTACATTATGCTCTTCACACACACAATTTTTGATCAAACACTTTCACTCAACAAGCGGTCTATTTTTACCACTCCAATCGTTACATACACTGAGTCACCTCCCCTGGCTTTTCAATAATTTTAATCTGTAAACCAGAATGTTATCTCTGACCATTTCGGGGGGGGGGGGGGGGGGGGGGGGGGGGGAGGGGGGCAGCAAAAAAAAAAGTACAATAAAAATGAAAAACTTAGCTACCGGTATGTGTACACACACACACACACCATGTTCAACAATTTCACATTTCTGCACAGCTTTCTTCTTCTTCTTCTTCAGGTCAATCAGCCAACTCCACTCCGTGAATGCATTGTTCTTTTAGTGTTTCAAACACAATTGACAGCGCAAGCCATCTTCTGCATTTTGCCCCCAAGGCCATTTTTTGACCCATTCTTATCTACTCGGTTTCCCACTTTTGGCAGTAGGCCTAGCGGCCTCACCTTCTGTGTCCAGTAAAATTTCTTTGTCACTGTCAGTATCAACACCACTTGCACCATCGGCGCCAGTTTCGGCAGCAATCACATTCACTGCTTCACTAGTTTTTGCTGGACACGAAGCTGCTAGTGCTGGACTTTCTTCTTCTGTAGCACAGGTTTTGGCTGTCGAAGTGGGAGTGGAAGTACGTGTTTTTTTAAAAGAAAAATAGAACAGCGTCGCACTCTTCCGTTTGGTCGCCATTTTACTTGGAAGCCCACAAAGTTAAACGCGCATTCATTGGCCGATCACGTTTACAATTGACAGTACTGACCAATGAAATTGCTTTTTATTTGCTGTTTGGAGAAGTTGAAGCCCTGCTCGGAATGACTTTCTTCGCGGAAAAAACAATCGCGCATATCGCATGTTTGAAAGGCGGGCATGGACTCTTTTTTTTGCGCGCGCGGTCCCGCATGGCTTTTTCACATTTGCGGGATTTTCAAAAAAATTGCGTGAATCGTGCAATCGCGCGCCCTAGATGCAACTCTGTTACTTTATGCCCAAGTATTTTTTTCTGTCTGTACTTTTCTTTCTCTTTTACAATATGTGCGACAATTTTGGACAGACCGACAGACAGACAAAGTGAGTTATAGGTTTGTGGCTTGTGCCACAAACAAAAACCAGAATGCACTTTCAATATCACCTAGCACATTTTTAAGGTTTGAAAAAAGTATTGAACAGCGATAACTTCTGATTTGCATTTTGAATTTCTCTCTCCGAGTGTCCCTTACCATGTCAAGCTCACCAATGAGACACACCCCTTTGTCAGCCAGCTGCAGAGCACCTGCCATCCATCATCCACACACGAGGTTCCTCTTGATGTCGCCTGGCCCATGGGGAACACCACCCGGGGCACCATCTTCTCCAGGTACTTCAGGAAATGGACTTGTTCATGTAGGGGTTTCCACACACCAGGATGTTCACACCTTTTATACCACACACAAAAACCAACCCGTTACTGAACAAAAACACTACAGAGAAGAGAAAAGAGATGGTGGTGGTAGGTTAAATTGAAAAAGACGTGGGGCTGGTAATAAATTGGAAATAATGAGAAATTCATATTGAGAATCAATTTAAAATTATGAGTAAAGTTACTGTATATTCTACTTTGGGCAGTATAGCTTCACAGCTGTACAAATTTGTAATGTTTTTTTTTTTTTATTAAAGAAAAGGTATATATATCTTCAGTAGATCTGGCTTACCAGAAATTGCCTCAGGAAGGGATGATTCAGCAAGTAGTCTTGGATTCTGGGGCCTACTGCATTTGCGTACTCCAACTCCAAAGAGAAAACTAGAAAAAAAAAGAACATTTTCATAATGTGAGAGGAATTAAATATTAAAGGAACTAAGAAAAACACACATGCCTTCAAGAAACTTAATATTTACAGGGAACAACCCCCCGTAGGGATACCCGGGAGGAGGGCTTTTGCACAAATAGTCCCCCTACCTTCTGGAAGTTGTGTGCTTGTAACTTCTCTAATGTGCCACTCTCTTTGACTCTGCCTTTTCCCTTTGCTTTCTATCATCTACTATCTTTCTGACATATTGGCCCATTCTCCTGACTTTTTAAAAAAACAAAATCTTCCAAATATTTTTTTTCTTTTGAGCTCGTCTGAAATCATAACGTGTTAGCTGTATGCAGCGAGGAGACCAGTGAAAACTGAAAACCGGATATATACGTACATCACCTATTATGGCCATATGGCCTGGGAACGCAGAAGAAGAACATGGAACAAAAAGTATCAATATGGGGAAAGTATAAAACATTAGGCACTGAAACATGACAAAGGCCTTATAAGCGGGTTTTCTTATAAGCGGGTTCGACTGTATGAGTAACTGTATATTCTACTTTGGGCAGTATAGCTTCACAGCTGTACACATTTGTAATGGGTTTTATTAAAGAAAAGGTATATATATCTTCAGTAGATCTGGCTTACCAGAAACGACAGAAGTCAGTCATATACTTTATGCCGCAGGAAGAGATGATTCAGCAAGTAGTCTTGGATTCTGGGGCCTACTGCACTTGCGTACTCCAACTCCAAAGGGAAAACTAGAAAAGAAAAACAAATACATGTAACAAAACATTTTCATAATGTGAAAGGAATTAAATAGTAAAGGAACTAAGAAAAACACACATGCCTTCAAGAAACTTAATATTTATATGGAACAACCCCCCGTGGGAATACCGGGGAGGGGGGGGCCTTTTCTACAAATAGTTCCCCTACCTTCTGGAAGTTCTGTGCTTGTAACTTCTCTAATCTACCACTCTCTTTGACTCTGCCTTTTCCCTTTGCTTTCTATCATCAACTATCTTTCTGACATATTGGCCCATTCTCCTGACTTTTGTTTTAACAAAATCCTCCCCCCAGTTTTTTTTGGGGAGCTCGTCTGAAATCATAACATGTTGGCTGTATACACATAATACAGCGAGGAGACCACTGAAAACTGAAAACCGGACATATATACGTACATCACCCATTACGGCCATATGGCCTGGGAACGCAGAAGAAGAACATGGAACAAAGAGTATCAATATGGGGAAAGTATGAAACATTAGGCACTGAAACATGACAAAGGCCTTAGATTTGATACAATTGGAGTTGTTAATGGGTTACTGAATCCGAATGCATCAATATCATAATAAAAACAACAGGGTGCTAATGCTTAGTTAATCTAATCTGAAAACATCCACAGAGCTTCACATTGTTTTCAGACTTCATGGGTCATATGACCCATGGCTGCACAAATTGAGGGGTCATTTTTTCAAATGATGGGCCACTTATGTGGCACAATTATTTTTGTGGGTGCACACGTGTGTCTGTATAGAAAATAAAAACACTTACCGGTAGTTTATTTAGCAAAACTACTAGTGGCTATAAAGATATACTTGGAAAAAAAGGCAGAACAGACAGCTTTTGAAGTTTAAAACTTTTCTTTCATTGTGTCATGAATTATCAATCATGGAAATGTGATTACATGCGTCATTATTAAAAAGAATGAGTCAATGACGTGGGCGCACTGACAATCTGAAGCTCTGCAACAATATTAATTCAAATAGAAATACAAAGCAAAAATGTATGTGTGTGTATGAGTGAGGGAGAGAGAGTGGGTGGGTTCGAACCCGGCTGGTGACGATGTTGTATCCTTGGGAAAGATACTTTACTCCTATTTCCTGGACCTTCAGATGAGACCTAAAACCGAGGTCCCGTGTGCGAACGCACGCACAAGATCTTGCGCGCACGAGCCCATTCCACTATTCGGTACGAGTAAGCCGCGTGTGCCGGTGGGATGGATGACACGAATTCACATAGCAGCACGCATCCTGTGCGTGTCTGAATGAAGACCGGTGAGCGCAGGACAGGATAAACATCTCCAACTGGCAACTGGAAGAAGAAGAACCATCAACTTGATGATGGTGGTTGGAAAAAGAAAGAAGATATAACACGAACACTGAACAGGGCTCCCAATCGTCCCGCAAAACTTACAAGGGGTCCCAAGGGACTCCTTCACTTACGGCGGGATAGATCATAGAGGGTCCCACTCCCAGTGGCAGTGGAATAGAGGGATCTGGGTCATGTATGCAAATGAGAATGCCACCTCTGTCGGCCATGATGGCTGGATTATTCGGGTTGCTAAGATATACTTGGCGGTGGAACGCATTGAATTCTGATGTTTGCTTTTAGTCCTGAACATTTAACTACTGCACAGTGTATTACCATTGTGACGATTTGTCGAAACTCACTCGAGTCACTGACGCTTGTAGCGTGCACGCGACAACGCTCACCTCTGTAATCTGAACCAAAACGGCGCTCCAGCCAAAATGGCGTCCGACTTTCGTTACCAACAAAATCACGTGACATATTATGACGCTATCCCGGATCCCTCTAATGGGACCCCCTGAACATTCTTTTAGAGGGTCCTGTAGAATTGGAGCCCTGACAAAAAATATATCATATCACGCTCACTTAGCTACTTAGTACTCTACCACCTTGCCCGGTTACTAAACTTACAGTTCACACGCCGGCAACGGCCCAAGCTTAGAAAACCAAGTGAAGTCTAGATCTATTCTATTCTAACACATCAAATGAACATATTTTTTTCCCAGATAAAGGTTAAAAACTGGTACTGACTAACTTCAAACCACTACTAAAGTAGGCCTAAGTAAGAGAATAGTTAAGTTTGACTGGTCACTTACAGGAAGGAAGAGACAAAAATAAACCTCTTTCACCTCCTTCAACGTCTGCTGTTTACAAATGGCTGGCTAAAATGTCTAGGTGGATCGATTTGATTGGATGGAAGTAAGTTATGTGCTTACGTCATTTCTTAGCTACCAAAAAAAAAAAATGTATGTTCTTATTATATTTAAATTATTGTGTCTTTGCTTCCGCTAGTTGAGCGCCGAGCTAGCTAAACTTTTTTTTTTCATCAACATTGTCAAATTATGCCGATCGTTATTTGATCTGTAATTAAGGTTCTCACTTTCCTAAAACAGAGATACAGAGATTAAACCCCCCCCCCCCCCCCCTCCCCCCCCCCCCCCCCCCCCCCCCCCCACACACATAGAGATGGTGACATTTGCAATGTGTGTGACACATAGAGACGGGGATGCGTAGTCGAAATTGGGGACGCATACTGATCGAGAAGGGACAAAATAGTGAAGAGGCCGCGAGGCCTAATGTCCTAACTAACTACCTGGCCTGACCTGACCTGACCTTATTAATTATGTAGACAGGGACACACATAGTCCTCCTCTCGGCCTACATCGTATCAGAGGACAATGAGTTTTGCCAGCATATCCCCAGAATCGACCCAATGCTGGCAAATCCAACACTGGCACACACTGCATTTGCCAGCGTTCAGCCAGCAATGGCAAAGTACATAGAGGATCGATGCCGGCATGCCAGAATAGGACCGATTGAAGGACTGATGCTGGCCAGCACTTGCCATCATTTGCCATCACGTTGCCAATGTAAGAACGATGCCGGAATGTTTACAGGGCCCCACCCCTTACAAACTTAGGTCCGGCCCTGGACTATCAATATAGTAAGATAATACAAAAACTAAATTTGAATTTTGTGTAAAATTCGTGTGTGTGTGTGTGTATGTGCGTGCGCATTATAGCCCGAAAAAATATGGTATATAATTTTTATGCGCGTATGTGCATCTGTATGTGAGACATTGGTTTGCTAAAATTACGGTTTTGTGCATTGATGCGGCCTCTCTCTTTGAAAGCGCGCGCGCGCGCGTGTGTGTGTGTATACATGTCTGTGTGTGCTTGTTTGCTTACACACGGACTGGGAACTTCCCACATCTCCACCCTCACCCACCACTGATGTTATCTAATTAGCATGTCATTTTTCTCGACAGATGATGATGACCCGTCTTCTAGTCTTTCCACCACCACCATCATCATCATCAGTGTGGTCATCGCCGTTGTGGTTGTGGTTGCTGTGTTTCTAGCCGTCACCAAGTTCAACAGACTTCTCTGCTTCAAGTAAAGTTTTAGCCCTTTTTTTGTAATACATGTATCGCAGGGTGGGGGGGGGGGGGGGGGGGGGGGGGTTGAGAGAAAAACTAAAACAGAGAGAGACATTGACAGAGAGAGAGAGAGAGAGAGAGAGAGAGAGAGAGAGAGAGAGAGAGAGAGAAAACAAAATTTTATTTAACCAGAGAACATGAGATAAGCAAGTTACATGGTTTTTTCCACCTAGCCCTGGGGAAAAATAAAGTAAATCAAACAAGAAAGCTAAATAATATATGTACATGCAGAAATGAGAAGAAAAGGGAAGGAGGAGGGATAAGGATGGGGAAATTTGGGAATTTAAGTACAGCCAACCCCCCCCCCCAAAATGTCACATCATGCAAACATAAAATCAGCAAAGGATAACACTCCTCAGCATTATTATTATCAGTAATAGTATGATAGTACAGTGGAACCTCCCTTATAAGACTCCCTCCCATATAAGACCTACTTCTTTGAGACATTGCCCTTCTTTCTAAGTATTAAAATTACCTCTCTAAGAAGACCCCTCCCTTATAAGACCTCATTTGGGATGATTTTTGAGGGTTTTATAAGGGAGGTTCCACTGTAATAAACAAATTACTATCATAGAGAGAGAGAGACTCAGAGAGAGAGGGAGAGAGACTCAGAGAGAGAGGGATAGCTTATGATTTAATGTGTGCATATGTGTAAAGCAATGTGGCTGCTGTACATTATTCTGTGTCTGTGCCAGTCAGTCGTGTCCGACTATGACTTCCAGACAGCATAGGAGGTGACTGCTATTGCGGAGAACTGGGATCGAATTGATTTAAAGTAGAGATGCCTTGCCCAGGGCACACCCCTACTGGATCAGCCAGGAGGATTACAGGATCAGGATCAGGATCAGTACGTCGCAGGTGTCAAAACTGGCAATTGTCACGACGGAACTAGGAGGGCGCATGTACCCACAGAAAACAGAAAGGAAAGACCTAAAGCTTGCACTGGGTTAAGATAATCAAACCCCCCAGTTCAGCCGGGAAGGAACAGGCCACGACACATCCTCACTCTCTTTTGAATAACTCACACACCAGACCTGTTTACCCCCTACACAAGTCTTGAGTAGTCTGGATAGCTGAAATGAGTAGTTTTGGTGTGAAATGAGTAGTCCTCTTCACTAAACCATCAAACAATGAGTAATTAGAGCATCATTTTCAATTTTGAAGTCCAAATTGAGTAGAATACTACTCGAAAAGAGTAGAGTAAACAGGTGTGCTACACTAAGCTATCTGCATATACTTACTATTCACAGGCGGTCATGGAGACCAGTTCAAAGGGACACCACCAAGCTTTATGAGGAGATAGACATGGTTGCTGCCCCCGACGCATTGCAAGAAGCACCAGGTACATTTATGTTTTTTTAAATTTATTTCTTTGCATTGTTGAGAAGGTTGTGCTTTGCCAACATTGTTGCTTTGTCTGTGAGCAATTTTTACTTCCCCAATTATGAAAGGCTTTTTTGATTATTGGCCACTGCAACAACCATGTTTCGCTAGAGTGAATGCCCTTGGTAGATGCCCGAGTACTGACCAAACAAGGGAATAACTCACCAATAACCCTATTTGAGGCCACTAAATGGCTGCCTTGCGCAAGAGTGAATGCCTTTTTCAGTACTGACCAACAAGGGGTTCATTCTCACTGCTAAGGGCGTTAATAACCCTAGTTGCAGAGGCCAATAGGCTAAGGTTTGACACACACACTTATAGAAAAGTTGGAAATTTTGATAAACATGTGCAAAACGCATGCTCACTACAGTATTACAATCATTATTATGAAGATTATCATCATCACAGAGAAGATTAATATTGCTTTTTTGTGTTCGTTTGAATGTTTTTATGCCATTGAAAAAGGTAAACATTATTGATGACAATTTATGTGCTTGTTCGGCATAATCCAGAAAACTTCCCGATGAGTTTTAGAATCAGATTTCCCCTGTGGAGATACCGGATTGTGTGTGTCTTCCATACAAATAGTTCCCCCACCTTCTGTACTTGTAACTTTCTCTAATCTGCCACTCTCTTTGACTCTGCCTTTTCCCTTTGCTTTATGTCATCTATCTTTCTGACTTATTGGCCCATTAAAAAACCAACAATCTTCCAAATAATTTGTCTCCTTTGAGCTTCTCCGAAATCGGAATGTGTCGGATGTACGCAGTGGGGAGACCAGCAGTTGAATCAATGAAGAAAGATTCTGTTTAACGTCCTCCAGTCTGGAACAGACACATGTGGGACATCAGTAGATATAAAGATGGTGGGAACGATCTTGGAGGCAATGCAACACCAGTAAAGTCCTGAATTTTTAACAAGACAAATATAATAAGTATAAGACTTGAATCAATGATGGAAAACCGGGGCTTTATAAACTGACATTCAAAACCGAGTTGTCTCTCTTGGTGGCAGTTTGCAACTGCCTTCTTTCGTTATGGTAACTTTTCAGCAAAGTTGTAGTTTATACACCCCTGGCCCCCTCATGTTCACGACTCTGAATTTCAGTTTATTTCTGTTTCATGACATTGGTCCTAGGCTGATCCTAACCCTATCCCAAGGATTGGAAAATGTTGCTTCTGAGTGAACATTTTCAATGCGAAAAGTTGACGGGTGTGTGTTTAAACTACAACTTAAGGGCCAGCCACACGTTAGTTAAAATCGCACAACACGATTCGATCATGTGGTCAGGTCTCCAAGAACAAATGTGATTCGCGCTTCGAGATCACGTGATGGAATCGTATCGTACAGTCGTGCGATTTTAGCTGACGTGTGGCTGTCCCTTTAGCCAACTTTTCTTATTAGAAAATCATCAGAATGCAAAATCAACCGGTAAGTAGGATAAGGGTAATGTTTCTTTTTTTTTTTAGGAAATATGCCAG
Organism: Phymorhynchus buccinoides; assembly: GCA_017654935.2. Classification (NCBI taxonomy): domain Eukaryota; kingdom Metazoa; phylum Mollusca; class Gastropoda; order Neogastropoda; family Raphitomidae; genus Phymorhynchus; species Phymorhynchus buccinoides. Next base: position 41,448,546 of record CM065697.1, read on the forward strand.
CTGAAGAAATTGACAACTACAGCATCATCAACAACACACCCCCCACCGCCAACTCCTCTACCACAGTTCTTTCCCCCATCCTCCCTCCGATTTACGCAGTGGTCAACAAGGAACGCAAGCCAGGCATTGTCCACAACAGGCTCCTGGAGAAGCGACGATCGAGTTTCGACCAGCGCCACACTTTGCCACTATCTGTGAAACGCGCACACCCTGCGCCGCACAGCAAACACAACCAGACTACAACTCTCCACCCAGAGAAAGGCGGAGTGGAGCGAACTTCCCCAGATTACGGCAACGTTGATTCTCCTGCTCGTACAAGTACAGTCGCTCGCTCGAACGAGTCCAAAATTGGCAGTCCCGAATCGAGCGGAAGGAATACCAAAACTGTTCAATCAAAGGATGGAAATCCTATCGGGGAATTTGAAAATTACGGAGATTACAGTGTTCCCGATGTCGCTTTCAAAGATAAGGCTTCCATTGACTCGGATCATTGTGGTTCTAACCTCAAAGATCAACATAATGAAACTAGAGATGACCCCTGCTTTGGTAGAACCGGAGTCTACGATCTCTCAGACACCGTACAAACGCATGCTATTTCTACGATCCCAGCATCCGGATTGAGGTCTTCCTGTGTGAAAACCCAGGCCAAGAGTTCCACTCTGCCCAACCCTCTTCTCCACAGTACCGGGTCTCAGGAAGATGAGTACAACTGTCTAGGTTTTCCTGGGGGGTTGAATGGTAGAGGAGGTGGTGGGGAGGGTGAGGAGGGTGGTGAGAAGGGAGGAGGAGGCGAGGTGTACGACCACCTGGGAACCAGTGACGGGGATGTGTACCACCGGGTACAAAGAGACAGAAAGCCACAGGTAGTGGTGGATCAGGTGTACTCACACCTGTAGTGAAGTGGCAAACGTAAACTTTAAGCCCCTGTTTTTGTCAGACAGAAAGCCACAGGTAGTGTGGTGGATCAGGTGTACTCACACCTGCAGTGAAGTGGCAAACGTAAACTTTAAGCCCTTGTTTTTGTCAGATTCTGTATTCACATTGTTCTAATTTGAGTTAATTATGCTGATAGTTTTATGTAAATATATGTCATGCTTTTTTTTCAGTTGCCCAGATGTGTTTGCCTTGAAAGTGTTTGTGTGTGTGTGTGCGCGCGCACACACATGTGTGTGTGCCTGCGTGTGTGTGTGTTGTGCCTGTGTGAGCGAGTTTCAGATTTTACTTCAAGTGTGTCATTTATTACTTATGCAAAATGACCTTGATCTGGGACATGTCTATGCTATATAAAATTTCAATAAGCTATATTACTTTTAATATTGTTGATAATTTGCTTTTATGTAATTATTTCTTATTCAAGTTATAAATATATTATTGTTCTTGCTTTTTGTTTGTATTAATTACCTGTGGAAATACTGTTTTGGGGTGGGGGTGGGGATTGAGTGGTTAACATCTGTACACTCTCATAGGCAGTTTTGTTGTCACAGTTGGAGAGAGAGGGGGAGAGAGAGGAAGAGAAAGAGAGAGACTGTGTGTGTGTGTGTGTGTGTGTGATTGTGTGTATGATTGTGTGTATATGCGCGCGTGTGTGTGTGTGTGTATGATACTGAAGAACTGAAGTGGTTGGAGAGAGATGCAGAGGGAAATGTGTGTGGGCATGATGGTGGATGGGAATTATTGTTATTGATGGTTTATCATTATGTGATTATTTTAATTCTGATCATCTTCATATTATGGTTCATTGATTTTGTTTGCTTTGTTTATTTGTAAAAAGGCTGTACCTCAATGCTGTTATGATTTCATTTTTAAAACTCTGTTGATTAACATCTGTGATAGCATCCTTTATGGTGGATTTTATATTTTATGGTTGGTTTATTGCTATCAATAATAGTTTTAAGAACCCTTATTTTATTACTTATTTTAACAAACCTTGAGATTTTGTTAGTCTCATTACTTATTTTATTTCTGAATTAGTACTCAATTACACTTGTCATAAATTATTTTAGCTCACTTGTTAATTCATTTCTTATTCTATGCTCTGATTAATTTTATTCTAACTGATGTGTATGTGTATGTGTATGTGACTGAGTGTCAAATGTTTGCTTTCATGAGTAATACTTTATAATTTTATGCATAATATTTGTCTGAATAGTACCTATTTGGATTGTTGTTGGTGTGTATGTGAACATTTTGTTGTCTTATTTAAGTTGTCTTCCTAAACATTACTTGCGTCGTGTCTATTTATAAAATGTGCATGCCAGGCAGCGAATTTCTTTGCTTTTTGTGAAGACAATAAAATGATTGAATTGAACTGATTATGCTGCCCATTCATAGCCTTCCCACATGAAGCAATTATATTGTTAGATTGGGAATGTAGTTTTGCTATCCCACACAAAAATGTTCTTTAAAGATTTTCACATAGCAACAGCATTTTGCGTTTTTGAGGAAGTTTTTGATTTTGTTCATTTTCTTATTCGTTTGAAATTCACAATATTTGTCACTTGATTTGTTACAGTTGCAGTCTGTTTCAGGTTTTTTTATTTGTTACAATCATGTGTGTAATTTAGTGTACAGCATACGAAAGAAATGTAAACAAACTGATTTAAGACCATGATTATAATTAAATGTTCAATAAGAGCTATGTATTTTCATTTTACATCTTAACAGAATAAATCAGTGTTTTGGCATGAATGGATCAAACAAAAATAAACATAATCACACAAACAGGGAGTTTTACAGCATCATTTGAAGTTGGGAGAAAGAAATGATGAAAGAAAGTAAAGATGGACTAAACAATTGTTTTCAAATCACATTTCAACTACACAAAACTGAGACAGACACGGATTTACAGAGATAATTTATTGCCCAAATTCAACAGCATGCAAAGCAAGCCTCCCAAAAACAAAGGGCAAAAAACATGCTGTGCCAAGTCAAGTGTAAATAAAGGGCTGATCTGAAAGACAGCAATATGTACAAAACATATCAAGAAGTTAGTTCAATATCATATGAAAATAATGACAAGAACTCTACATAATATACATTCGCCTTTTAGACACTGTACTTAGCAGATGCTTACATGATACATCCATCCAAATGAATATTCAATATAGTGAATCAATAATCAATTTTCTTTAAAGTGAACCATGCACATGCTCACACGATATATACATCCAAACAAATATAGTCGCTCGATTTTCTTACATAACCAATCAATGAAGCTTCATACCATATCCCAACACATAGTTTTTAACTTTTTTTTTATAGTATTCAAATCCCTTCATCCCGGGTTGCAATACTGAATAGCGACGACCTTTGGAGGGAAGGGTTGCTCACCGAAACCAATGACAAGCAAGCGGATCACGGGAGACCAATGACAACCTACGGGCTGTCTCACAATGCTTCACCGTCTCCTGCCGCGATGCCGATGCTGACTCCACCTCCAGCATCTAGGACAGAAACAACGTCACGACTCGGACTCAGTCCGAATGATCCTGTAAACAGACAGCGAACCCCTATGTTTAGGGGTCCGCAACGTTTCTGGAATCAACTATGACGGCTGCTACGTCCCGACTTCTGTCTCATCGTCATCATCTTCATCTACAGGAAGACCAAGTCTTCACGAGCATTGTCCTTAAAAGGCACGGCCGGACTATAAAAGAGGGGATGCCCTGAGCGCGCGTCGCATTTGAATCACAGCTGGCGAGAGAGACGGTTCGCTCTTTGTTTCCTGTTGTGCGAGCCACCGCGAGGCAGAGCTTTTATGACGAGAAAGACCCGATCCCTGGGATCGGTTGTTTTCTCTTTAAGAGGCAACGCCTAATAGGACGTCAAACAAACCTTCATCGCAGTTTTCATTAATTTCTCTTTCAACGTGTTGCAAGCGCCTCTTCCTTCCCTTTCTAGCTGAAAGCAGGCGCTGACCAGAGCTTAATTTTATGAAGTTCTACTAAAGCTTAAGTGGGAAACTAAACGTTGTTGCTTTCTAAATTCAGTAAATCGGCTTACTGAATTTAGAAAGTAACAATGTTTAGTTTCCCACTTAAGCTTTAGTAGAACTTCATAAAATTAAGGGCTGATCACAAGAACCGGGGTGTTGTGGCTGTTCCACATGCAATATTTTATAATTTAATTTGGAACAGGAATACAACTTTTCCTTTACCCAAGACCCTCTCCACAACGACTAATGAAGGCACAGGTAATGGAGGAAAAGCGTTTTTCTCTGAAAATATATGGGGGTTTCAGGTAATGGTGGTCTCAATGGATACAGAGCCATTTATGGTGGTCAGGGGGCAATTCCTCTTGAGGACAAATATATAAAACTATTAAAAATGGTGAAAAAGGCTTATCCTCAAGCTTAAAACCCCCATCTGACATGTTTTTCTACATTCACTTTTCTCTGAATTCAGAGAATTCTCTGAAGATTACCATGCCTGAGGCATCAAAGGGTCAATTCTAAGGTGCAGTCTGTTACAGAAGTTAATCTATTGAACTTTGTATAACGAAAATGCAATGAAGCACAAGTAAAAACATAAAATTTCACCAGGGCAGGCCAATCTAAAACACCATTCTCTGAGCTTAAATTCAATACAAATGTTTCAGACAAAAAAACGTAACATGATCGACTATCAAAACTGCGCAAATAACAAACAAAGCAATGCTAATGAAACAAACCCAGCAATCTTCTTTACCGTATTTTACGGACTATAAGGCAATACTTTTCTTTCCTAGACTGACACCCCTGCGCCTTATAATGTGACTGATAATATAGTAAGAAACTATACAGGCATGGGAATTGTAAAATAAAGAAAAGCTGAAAAGAGGTGTCTAGGGACCGCAGAAGGCCCCCAGTAGGGTCCAGGGGGTAATGCTGAAGTTTTTTTGTTGGTAACTGAAGCCCTGAAACAGCATCAGAATGGCTACATTTTAGTTAATGTTTTTTTGTTCTTTCGGCAGACAGACTTTTTGGGGGGACGGAAAAGCAATGTCATTTCGGCGGAAATTTGCTGTTTGGCGGACAATTCCTATCCCTGCTATAATAACAAAATCTGAATTTTGTGTAAAATTTGGGGGGGTGCACCTTATAATCAGGCGCGCCTTGTAGTCCGTAAAATACGGTACTTTCTACAGTCTTTTCTGTATTGCACAGACGTTCTGTGGAGTAACCCACTGTCGGTGAGTTGAGTAAGCTGTGAGAAGATCAATCTTCGAGTGAAAAGAGTTGTATCCAAGTTCTTCAAGCCGGGCGAAGACTGAACTATTTGAGCAAACTCTGGCTGAGCAGAAGGGATGAAAGGGAAGTGTTGCGAGGATGGGGAGAAAGGGGGGGGGGGGGGGTAGTGAAGGAAGGGGGGGGGGGGAGAGGTTAGTGGAGGAGGGGGAGAGAAAGAGGGCACTGGGTCAGGGGGAGATAACATGGGTGCATGTGGTGACCAAAGAGTTAGCCTGAACTTTCCATCATAACCCTTGCTAAAATAGGTATTAGGTATTAGTATTAGGTTAGGTACTTTATAGTCACAGAGGCGTCTCTGTGAAATTCGGGTTGCTCCCACCTGGAGAGCGCGTCGCAGCCAGAGGCGCGCCACCCAATTTTTTTTTTTTTTTTTTGCATGCGATTTATGTGACTGATGAGGAAGGAAAGAGGGGGGGAAATTTTGACCAAATGACAACTTTTTCGTTGCCACTGGGTTTAACGTATGCTAAGTGCATGGGCACATGGGACCTCGGTTTATCGTCTCATCCGAAAGACTCCACGTTCAGACCGTAAGGCCTAGTGCAAAGTGAGAGGAAAAAATCCCCTGTACCCAGGTTCGAACTCGGGTTTACTTGACACGAAGCGAACGCGCTACCACTGTGCCACTCTACATCTACAAATAGTCCATTTAAGAGCAAAATGAGCATGAGAAGGGCCCTATCTCCTGCATGAAGCAGCATCAAACTGCCTGAATTCAGGCTTCAGGCAGACCCACATGCACCCTTGAGATAATTATTGTCATTTTAAGAGATGTTAAACCAGCATCCAGCACCACACGCCAGGCCGACCACACAACAGATGGAGGCGGGATACCCTTGCAGAACTGGAGAGGCAGGGAACCAACTGGAGTGGCGCTGAGAGAGCTGCCCAGAACCGGGTGCGATGGTGGGAGTGTCATCAATGTCTATGCTCCAGTTTGGGGGGCAAACGGCTTCACTAAGTAAGTAAATGATGTTGGAGAGCAGGATCCACTGAAGATGGAAAAGCAGAAGGCCCGGAGAGGGGGACAGGAGGGGTGTGGTAGTGGAGGGTGCAGACATTACTCCTGTCTCTTCAGATCTTCCAACCAGTCCTGTTCAGCTGTGATGCTGATTTGCTTCTGCTGTGAGCCCTGGAAAACACGGGAAAAACTATTAAAAAAACCCAACCCAAGACAAAACATGAGCATCAAAATGATAACGAAAAGATAAATCCACAAGGATAGCTGAACACCAGGCAAGGAATGAATTTATAAAGTCTACACCGTATTGACAACAAAAAACCCATCATAATATGAATGCTTACAACAGAAAGCTCAGAGATATGACTGGTGATGAACAGTGAAGGCATGTGTAGAGTGTAGAGTGGCACAGTGGTAGCGCGTTCGCCTCGTGTCAAGTAAACCTGAGTTCGAACCTGGGTACAGGGGATTTTTCCTCTCACTTTACACTAGACCTTAACGGTCTGAACGTGGAGTCTTTCGGATGAGACGATACACCGAGGTCCCGTGTGCCCATGCACTTAGCACACGTTAAACCCAGTGGCAACGAAAAAGTTGTCGTTTGGTCAAAATTTAACCCCCACCCTTCCTTCATCATCAATCACACAAAAATCGCATGCCCCCCCAAAAAAGGGTGGCGTGTCTCTGGCTGCGATGCGCTCTCCAGGTGGGAGCAACCCGAATTTCACAGAGACGCCTCTGTGACTATAAAGTACCCTAATACTAAAACCTAATACATTCATTTTGACACAGTCTTTGTCAAATTCACAACAGTTCCAAAGGCAAACCATGATACCGTACATGCAATTATCTCTTGATACTTTTCTTTCAACTCTTCGAGCGCCACGTATTGTTTGACGATCTTGGTTGTCCGTTGCATCTCAACCGACAAGAGGGAAGTAAGTAGGTGGTTTTTTTTTGGAGTGCGCATGCATTGTTTTAATGGCAGAAACAGTGACATAAGCTCCAAAAACAGACACATGGCAGGGTACTTGGCAGTGAATGTCTTTGCATTTGGTGGGAGTGCAGAGTGATGTCTTGGGTGAAGAAATAGTTCAACACTTCTATTCTTGATTGATTGATTGGAAGAGAGAGAGAGAGAGAGAGAGAGAGAGAGAGAGAGAGAGAGAGAGAGAGAGAGAGAGAGAAATGGGGTGGGGGGGAGAGAGAGAGAGAGAGAGAGAGAGAGAGAGAGAGAGAGAGAGAGAGAGAGAGAGAGAGAGAGAGAGAGAGAGAGAGAGAGAGAGAGAGAGAGAGAGAGAGCAAGCATGCAAGAGTGTCACAGGACCATGATGAACATCTTTGAATCACCTCCCTCCTACCTACCACACAGAAAACTTAAAACATGGATCCAACAAGTCAAACACTAACAACCAGAATTTTGATCCTTGCTGTAAAACAACAACCCAACAAACTAATGCTTTCTTATAGTTCCTTACAACAGCTGAACAGCTCTGCATATTTTAAGCAAAAAAAAAAAAAAATCATCAACAACACACAGATGAGATTCTCAGAAAACCAAAAAGAAGGAAAAAAGAAGCCGGGGGTTCGGGGCCCGGTGTAGGCTACATCAGCGAATGGATAACTTCCGTTTTCAGCTTTGCAAACTGCAGAGTAATGATAAGTCTTGGCTGCCCCACGCAGTAACGGGAAATGTCCATTTGAAAATGAACCAATCGAGAACAAAATATCAATCGAACTTCTTGCCGCATTTACGATTCAACACAAAACCTAACACCCCACCCCCACTTTTCTCAATGGATTTACACTGATCCAGGGCTCCCAATCATCCCGCAAAACAAGGGGTCCCAGGGACTCCACATACAGCATAGAGGGTCCTAGAGGCGGGATAGAGGGTCCCAGTGGCATTGTGAATGCTAAAAATAATTTTTTTAGTGCATCCCTGGGACCCCCTGCACATTCCTTTTAAGGGTTCATACAGATTTTTCATATCAAAATTCACAAACTTTCAAAGACCTTTTCAAAGACTCTTTATCCTATTTTCAAAGACCTCTCACGACATGCAATGATGACGATTGCTTCAATCATGATTATTCAAGTTGCACCAGTGTAGCCAAAAGGTCCCTGGATATAGTGAAGGGAAGTAACTCGACAAATCAAGGACATCTGCTATATGGAAAATTAGTGAAATTAAATTGCTTCTTTATCAATTCTGGAAGCAAACCAAAAATATGTACAGCATCAATGACTTTTTCACAAATTATTTCACACTTTTCACAGACCAAAACCAATTTTCAAAGACTTGAAAATGGCACTCCATTTCTCAAGGACTTCAAAGACCATGCAAACCCTGTTTTAGAGGGTCCATTAGAATCTTAGTGCTTCATAGACCCCCAAATGGGGGTCCCTGGGAGCCCTGCTGATCTCAAAAGTGATCCCTGGGGCCATCAAAAAGGAGGAAAAATATCTCTGATAAAGGTTGATACTGACAGCGTTTTATTTGGGACGCGTCGTGGGTTGAAGCAGTCGTCCTTGGACACCGTCTGTCGTCGCACTCTGCGGGCCGTGGCTTTGGTGGGCTGCATGTAGCCAGGTCGGTTCACCTCCGAGGCCCCTGACAAACCAACACCACTACTGTATTTTACGGACTATAACAGTATAAGGCGATACTTTTCCCCCAGCCTGAGATCCCTGAAATTAATATGCATGGGTGAAAGTATTTCAGGCATAATCCTGAAATCAGGATTGAAAAAGCTGAGTCTTCGGGATTGGCCATCTTGTCATCCGGAACCACAGTCTTATAAAATAAAAAAATTCTGCCAAAACTGATGGCAGATTAAAAAAAGATAATAGATATTATGCAGTTCTATCTTTATCCCCACCCATCCTGTGTACACACACAGTGACACACACTGGACATTATTTTTAATGCGGTCACCACTTCAGGATTGGGACGATTCAGAGAACATTAAACATGTTGTGTCAGGATTGAGAGAATGTTTTACTTTCAGTTTCACCCATGAACATGGTAAGAAAACAGTTAACAAAATCTGTATTTTTTAGTTACATTTGGGGGGGGGGGGGGGGAGGGCCTTACAGTCCGTAAATTACAGTAGTTACAATGGATTTGAGAGGCTGTCCTTGAGAGAAAGTACAAAGCTGAGGCATTGACATGGACAGTGACAAGTGGTGGTATGGACACAGTATGGGAAGGAGAGAAAGTACAAAGCTGAGGCATTGACGTGGACAGTGACAAGTGGTGGTATGGACACAGTATGGGAAGGAGAGAAAGAACAAAGCTGAGGCATTGACATGGACAGTGACAAGTGGTGGTATGGACACAGTATGGGAAGGAGAAAGTACAAGGCTGAGGCATTGACAGTGACAAGTGGTGGTATGGACACAGTATGGGAAGGAGAAAGTACAAGGCTGAGGCATTGACAGTGACAAGTGGTGGTATGGACACAGTATGGGAAGGAGAGAAAGTACAAAGCTGAGGCATTGACAGTGACAAGTGGTGGTATGGACACAGTATGGGAAGGAGAAAGTACAAGGCTGAGGCATTGACAGTGACAAGTGGTGGTATGGACACAGTATGGGAAGGAGAGAAAGTACAAAGCTGAGGCATTGACATGGACAGTGACAAGTGGTGGTATGGACACAGTATGGGAAGGAGAGAAAGTACAAGGCTGAGGCATTGACAGTGACAAGTGGTGGTATGGACACAGTATGGGAAGGAGAGAAAGTACAAAGCTGAGGCATTGACATGGACAGTGACAAGTGGTGGTATGGACACAGTATGGGAAGGAGAGAAAGTACAAGGCTGAGGCATTGACAGTGACAAGTGGTGGTATGGACACAGTATGGGAAGGAGAGAAAGTACAAAGCTGAGGCATTGACATGGACAGTGACAAGTGGTGGTATGGACACAGTATGGGAAGGAGAGAAAGTACAAGGCTGAGGCATTGACATGGACAGTGATAAGTGGTGGTATGGACACAGTATGGGAAGGTGAGAAAGTACAAGGCTGAGGCATTGACATGGACAGTGACAAGTGGTGGTATGGACACAGTATGGGAAGGAGAGAAAGTACAAAGCTGAGGCATTGACGTGGACAGTGACAAGTGGTGGTATGGACACAGTATGGGAAGGAGAGAAAGTACAAAGCTGAGGCATTGACGTGGACAGTGACAAGTGGTGGTATGGACACAGTATGGGAAGGTGAGAAAGTACAAAGCTGAGGCATTGACATGGACAGTGACAAGTGGTGGTATGGACACAGTATGGGAAGGTGAGAAAGTACAAGGCTGAGGCATTGACAGTGACAAGTGGTGGTATGGACACAGTATGGGAAGGAGAGAAAGTACAAAGCTGAGGCATTGACAGTGACAAGTGGTGGTATGGACACAGTATGGGAAGGTGAGAAAGTACAAAGCTGAGGCATTGACAGTGACAAGTGGTGGTATGGACACAGTATGGGAAGGAGAGAAAGTACAAGGCTGAGGCATTGACATGGACAGTGACAAGTGATGGTATGGACACAGTATGGGAAGGTGAGAAAGTACAAGGCTGAGGCATTGACATGGACAGTGACAAGTGATGGTATGGACACAGTATGGGAAGGAGAGAAAGTACAAGGCTGAGGCATTGATGTGGACAGTGACAAGTGGTGGTATGGACACAGTATGGGAAGGAGAGAAAGTACAAAGCTGAGGCATTGACATGGACAGTGACAAGTGGTGGTATGGACACAGTATGGGAAGGTGAGAAAGACCAAGGGGAGGTTGCTTCCCAATTAAAAAGAAACTGAACTTCATGCAGAGCCCATTGTAAAAAAAACCCACCAACAATAACAAAAAACTCAATTCAGGCAATAGACGATTTTCTGAAAAAAATAGGGGAGAGTTTTTTGTGAAAATTAGAGTTGCTTACCTCCATTACTCAGTCAAACACCATAGCAACAATTAGTGCGTGGTGAAAATGCCATCAGAGGGGGTCTCAGAGTGGGGGCAAGCTACGGGCGTGCAGTTTTGGGCGATTTGAAGTCTATACAGAAGCAACTTCCGACTGGCCGGAATAAATGCAAGGTTAAGAGTATGTTGTTTATAATTAATCTTACCATAGTTTTTTCCATTGACCAAGTTCTCTACCAGCGAAGGCAGACCCAGCTGTTTCAGTCGCCGCATGTTGTTGATGACCTCAGGCGACACATTGCACATGGTGTTGCTACGCACACCAGAACTCTTTGGGGTCTGTGCAAAGTCACTGAAACAATATTTATACACATTATACACAAAAAATAAGACCATGGGTGCAACTACACAAAATGAAAAAACCTGATAGGCCGGGGTCCAGGGGTAATGTCCCCCTGCAGCTGAAGCAAAAATTGATTGAGGAAGGTATTTTCGTTTGCTTTTTCTACAATTTATACAAATGCTTATTTTAAAGTGTTGAAAAACACACTAGACACACAAAGATCTTGTTTGACAAATTTGAAAAAAAGGAACTTCCTTTTCTGGTAAAATTCAGGAACAGGAAATCCTTGTATACTAGGAAAAGTTGCATCCATGTAAGACATATCCAGTGAAAGTCTAGTCCTCATATCAATATCGTCATGATCACTTGGTCTTGCCTAGATACCCTTACACATGACAGAGATGTACCGAGGATCAAAAAATGATAGGACAAACTGTCCTGAGACAAGAGAAATCAATAGGACAATGTCCTGGCTCTTGCAGAAATCAATAGGACAATGTCCTGGCTCTTGCAGAAATCAATAGGACAATGTCCTGGCTCTTGCAGAAATCAATAGGACAATGTCCTGGCTCTTGCAGAAATCAATAGGACAATGTTCTGGCTCTTGCAGAAATCAACGGGACAAAGTCCTGGCTCTTGCAGAAATCAACAGGACAATGTCCTGGCTCTTGCAGAAATCAACAGGACAATGTCCTGGCTCTTGCTAAATAGGGCAATGTCCTGGCTCTTGCAGAAATCAACAGGACAATGTCCTGGCTCTTGCAGAAATCAACAGGACAATGTCCTGGCTCTTGCAGAAATCAGTGTCCTGGCTCTTGCAGAAATCAACGGGACAATGTCCTGGCTCTTGCAGAAATCAGTGTCCTGGCTCTGGCAGAAATCAACGGGACAATGTCCTGGCTCTTGCAGAAATCAATAGGACAATGTCCTGGCTCTTGCAGAAATCAACAGGACAATGTCCTGGCTCTTGCAGAAATCAATGGGACAATGTCCTGGCTCTTGCAGAAATCAACAGGACAATGTCCTGGCTCTTGCAGAAATCAGTGTCCTGGCTCTTGCAGAAATCAACGGGACAATGTCCTGGCTCTTGCAGAAATCAACGGGACAATGTCCTGGCTCTTACAGAAATCAATGGGACAATGTCCTGGCTCTTACAGAAATCAATGGGACAATGTCCTGGCTCTTGCAGAAATCAATGGGACAATGTCCTGGCTCTTACAGAAATCAACGGGACAATGTCCTGGCTCTTACAGAAATCAATGGGACAATGTCCTGGCTCTGGCAGAAATCAACAGGACAATGTCCTGGCTCTGGCAGAAATCAATGGGACAATGTCCTGGCTTTGCAGAGATCAATAAAACAAAGCGTGCTAGCGCTAAAAATGTAATCAGACATTTGTCCTGACAGGGGAGAACACCATAGGACATTTTCAGTTTTAATAGGTCAATGTTCAATAACCGGGGCCTCGGGACTCACTGGCAAAGTGGTTTGGATGTTGCTGTAGCAATATTTGTCCGCTTTTAATTCAACATACATAATGTACTTTGGACCTATGTCATATCATTGGTCATTGTCATTCCGCAGCAAATTAAGTTATTAACAAACATAATAAAATATTATTCATATGTGATAAATAAAGAGACAAAATATATAGAAAAAAGTCCATCCAACTCATTATACTACCACATGAAACCACTTTATTCCCATCCAACTGTTTATTTCCGTAGAGTATGATGTCCCTTTTTTCGGTTTTGTACCCTCAGTTCTCCCAATGACAAAAAAATAAATATCTCTGAAATATATAAGGAAAAAAGAAAAAAATTCCTTGAAATTCGCGGAGGGTTCTGGTACCCCTTATCAATCTGTTTTCATTTTTTGCTTTTATAATTATTTATATGCTGATTTTAGATGTCGGACCAAGATAATACCAGGGCTCCAAATCTTCCCAAGAAACAAGGGGTCCAAGGGACTCCTTCACTTACAGCATAGAGGGTCCTAGAGGCGGGATAGAGGGTCCCAGTGGCATTGCGAATGCTAAAAAGAATTTTTCTAGTGCATCCCTGGGACCCCCTGCACATTCTTTGAGAGGGTCTTTTAGAATGTTAGTACTTCATAGACCCCCAAATGGGGTCCCTGGGAGCCCTGTAATACTTACACTTGACCAGTTTAGAGTTGAAACAACAAACTTCAGTTCACCCAAGATCTCATCGTTCAACTACTAATGTTCTAGATATTTCTTTCTTCCCTTTCATACCTGAAAATAACAATTCCCTTGAACTTCTTTTTTTCAGCTTTTTTGCTATGAAATTGCAAAATATTGGGAGTTCTGGTTCTATATGAAAAAGAGGAACTTGCAATGGGAACAAGGGCCTAAGCCTTTCTCCATCCGATTAGGTATTATTATTATTATTAGGTACTTTATAGTCACAGAGGCGTCTCTGTGAAATTCGGGTTGCTCCCACATGGAGAGCGCGCCGCAGCCAGAGGCGCGCCACCCATTTTTTTTTTGCATGCGATTTTTGTCACTGATGAGGGAGGGGGGGGGGGGGGGGGGTAATTTTGACCAAATGACAACCTTTTCGTTGCCACCTGGGTTTAACGTATGCTAAGTGCATGGACACACGGGACCTCGGTTTATCGTCTCATCCGAAAGACTCCACGTTCAGACCGTTAAGGCCTAGTGCAGAATGAGGAAAAAATCCCCTGTACCCAGGTTCGAACTCGGGTTTACTTGACACGAAGCGAACACGATACCACTGTGCCACTCTAGACCACTGATGCGTGTGTAAATCTGAACTGATTGGGAGTTCTGGTTCTATATGAAAAAGAGTAACTTGCATTTGCAATGGGAACAAGGGCCTAAGCCTTTCTCCACCTGATGCGTGTGTAAATCTGAACCCTACACTAAAGAACAAAAGTACAGTAGAACCTCCCTTAAGTATAAGACCTCCCATTATAAGACTCCCTCCCACATAAGACCTATTTCTCTAAAACATTGTCCTTCTTTGTAAGTACGCAAAATAGGATTTTACGCCCTCTGTGCTCTTCCGACCATGTGGGGCATTTTTAAATACAAAGATGGTGGGAACAACACTGAAGGCAATGCCCGGAGGCAGTGCAACACCAGTAAAGTCCCGATTTTTTAACAATACAGATATGTGTAGCAGTAACCATGCCTCGGCTAAACCTCATCGGCTATGGTACCGCCACAAGTTATGAGTAAGTATGAGTTGTATATAACTCTTTGTAAGTATTAAAATTACCTCCCTTATATAAGACCCCTCCCTTATAAGACCTCATTTTGGATGACTTTTGAAGGTCTTATAATGGAGGTTCCACTGTAAAGCTAAGAGTTATTCTCACCCATGAGAGGTCTGGAAGCGAGGGGAGTTGTTGTCCAGTGTCCTCAGTGGCTGTCGCGGGGGTGTGGGGGTTCGCAGAGCGTCAGCGTAAGATTTGCTCTCCACTGAGACCAAGCACATCATCATTTCTAAATCTCAGATACCAGGGCTCCCCAATCGTCCCGCAAAACAAGGGGTCCCAGGGACTCCTTCACTTACAGAATAGAGGGTCCCAGTGGCACAGCGAATGCTAAAAAGAATTTCTCTAGTGCATCCCTGGGACCCCCTGCACATTCTTTTAGAGTGTCCTGTAGAATTTTAGTGCTTCATAGACCCCCCAAATGGGGGTCCCTGGGAGCCCTGGATACAAAATTTGTCATTGTCAACAACTTAGATATATACGATAATAGTGCTTTTATGTAAAACTAAAAGTCATGCTAACATGTAAATTACAAAGTACGTAGCAGACGAGTTTCAGAAGAAAAAAAAACACCACCGATTTTCATGTTTGCAGACCTGTCAATGTTTAAAAAAAAAATCAGAAGAATATTTTATTATTTCCCGGCATCTGAAAGGACTTTCAGATAAAAACAAACGTTTTTTGTATAACAAGTCTAAAACAAGGGGCAAAGCCCGCAATGACTCGCTCAGTGTGTGTGTGTGTGTGTGTGTTTGTGCGTGTGTGTGTGTCCCACACGGAAATAGTCAATAAGTAAAAAAAAAGGATGTGTATGTATTTCCCCTAAACAGTATATTTGTTATGGTATTGTGCGTCATTTCTTTTTCTACGTCACAAAGATGACATCTTTTCTTTTTGACGTCATAACCATCACTAGCTGTAGGCTTAATATATCATCTTCTGTACTCAGGAATTGTGTGTCAGCAAAAACCCCATACAAAACCCCAAAATTGTGTGTGTGCGTGCGCGCGCATGTATGCGTGAAATGAAACTATTGTTAACAGGTACAAAAAAAAAGAAGAAAAAAAGTGCCCTTGACGAGAATCGAATTCGGAACTATTGAGGCCTTCATTGTTGATGACTTTCTTAACTCATGTTGCTGATTAAAATTTTAAAAATTGATTTACATCCAATTTATACAAGTGACTTTTAAATAAAAGCAGTCACTGCAGACATAATGTGATTTTAAATCATTGTGCAAAATTTGGTTTCTGAGAAAATTGCCAAGTTAAAGTTTTTAATGAGGTTTGACCACACACCCACACTTATCAAATCATGAGCACATAGACAAGACTTCGCTGGTCATATATCATTAGTAACAACAATGGATCAAATCAAAATTAAGGACTTTTAAAAGCAAAGTTTTCTTCTCCACTCTCCTGCTCCTGTTAAAGGCACGGCCGGACTATAAAAGAGGGGAGGCGCTGAGCGCGCACCCATTTGAATCACAGCTGGCGAGAGAGACGGTTCGTCCTTCTTTGTTCCCAGTTGTGCGAGCCACCGCGAGGCAGAGCTTTTCTGGCAGGAAAGACCCAATCCCTGGGATCGGTTGTTTTCCCTTTAAATGATATGCAAATCCAAATTTGTGCAGACCAGATTCTAAGTTCAAATGATATGAATAAAGCCACTTCTCTCACCTCTCATTGGCGTAGACTCTGTGTTGGCACCGTCAAAGTTGATGGCTCGCCGCGCATTAGAGTGACCGTTAGAACACGGCCCTTCGTTCTCCCTGTTCTGATTGGACGCAGAACGTTCGCAGCCCTCTGCCCTCTTTGACCCTGGCTTGTCCGCTATCACAACAGCGGATGTAGTTCCGTTGCTCTGAGCACTCACCGCAGGCTGGGTAGAACCCCCCTGCACATTTTGGATCTGTTCCCTCCTGCAGTTTGGTTCAACAAACCCTTTGTCGGTGTTGGGTTTTTCAGCAAGAGGGACGCTTTTCCCCGCACAATGCAAGGGCTGAGTGCCCACCGCAGGCAAACACAGGTTAGACGATCTTTCCACAAGCACGGTCGAGTTACCAAGATGATTCCTCTCCAATCCACTGTCCTGTAAGCTGAATGTGCTGTTCAAAGGAGCAGGAGACAGACAGGAGGTGGATTTCAAGTTTTTGTCGCCGTCCATTTCATTAAAAGCACCATTGGCGATTTGTCCTCTCTGCCCACACAGTGTCTGTTGTGACGGCAGCGTTTTGGGGTTAGGGGTGTGACCAGCGTGGATTGTGGAGGATGACGACAAGTCTGCAGGATGTTGGCTGGAAACGTCAGTCTTTGTCGTAGAGGGTTGGTTCCACACAGGGGCTCCCCTTGCGTCAGCCACACCCGGGTAGGGAGGGAAAGCTAGGGAGGAGGTGGGTGGGAGTGAGTGGAGGGGGCGAGGGGAGTAGGTAGAGGGAGGAGGGAGAAGAGGAGGTTGGGTGGATGCTGCTGTCCCGTGAGTATTTGTCCCGAGTCCAGGACAGGTGGTGGTGAAGACGGTGCTTCCCCCAGGCAGCCCTGTAACAGGGTCAGACACTGTCCTAGATCAGTCAATTATAGGTCAGTAAAATGAACAGTTCCTTATTACAATATTAGTGCATTGGGGAAAAGTCCAGATTCCTCTATCATAATCGCAGCCAATGTTTACAAAGTCTTTGTGTGCGTACCATTTAAAAGCATCTGCCTTGGCATTAGGCTGTGTCAGATCAATTGACATTTATAAGCTAGAACACCAAGGCTACATCAAAATGTTGTTATGTTCTACATAGCTATGCAGGGGTTGTCCTTAGCCATGGCAAGCTCCTAGCATAACATCATCAGTCCACAATCCTCCGAAGTCAGAGTGTGGCTGCCCACATGGCGGGGTAATCAAAAACGGTCACACACGTAATGTTCTCATCCCTAGTTGGTGCATTTGTACCATAGTGTTCAATTGCTTCGGCTGTTGTGATGATCCCTGGAGTCTTTAAGCCAGGGAATGACAACAACATTTAAAATCACCGGTTCCCTTTCACTGCTAGCATAGACAGCAAAACCACGGAGCCTTCAGTATGCTCTTCTCTAGTATAGCCTACTATGGCTCCAACCCACCTGCGTGCGCATCTCGACCATTCCAACGGAAGTGTCGCCATCTTAGTCCTTATTTGTGTGTAAACAAAGTGAAAATGTTATCTAAATGTG
>CM065697.1:41466947-41514447 GCA_017654935.2 Phymorhynchus buccinoides
CACACACCGAGTCATACCCACACAGTCATACACACACGCACGCACACGCGCACAACGCGCGCACGCACACGCACACGCAGCGCGCACGCACACGCACACGCACACACAACACCACACACACACACACAACGCACACGCCCGCACGGCCAAAAACATACGCGCGTATGCAAACGCGCACCTTTTTTTGTTGTTTGTTTGTGTTTTTCTTCGCGCACACACATTCACACAATCGTTTTCTTTTTTTCGCCAGTTACTCTCAAAATATTAAAACATTAGTTCCCTTTTGGGGGTTGGAGGATGGGAGAAAAAGAGAGGGGCACAAGGGGGAATATGTTTTGTTTTGTTTTAGCATCATTTAGCACAAGGAAAGGAGAAATGAGCAAAGGTGGGGGGGGGGAGAAGGGAGGTATATGATGATGAGAAAAATAAGGTAGTATGGCGGTGAATGGAGGGGGTGAACACTGAACAGCAGTCGTGGGGATAATGGAACTAACACAACAAAATTAATGTTCGAACAAACGTAATGTGATCTGACCTTGTTTGTTCAAAGCATGCCTGTTGTTCGTAATGTGCAATTTGAAGTCTCTGTTCGACTACCCGTCTCCCTCTGCAAGCATACAGTCACGAGCGTAACACACACACACTCGCGCGCGCACGTTTACTCACTCACAATGACAAGTGCACCTAGTTGCAGAAAAGGGGTGATAGCCTTCCTCTCCCACTAACCCCCTACCAAACGATCTCACTGCTGCCAAATTTGATTTGATTTGCCAAACGTGCGGCTCTCAAAACAAGAGGGGTCGTGCGTTGCTGGATCACATTTACTGTCCCACAGTCATTATGTGACGCTCTACAGGGACTCTGAAGCCTAAAATGTTATTGAAACTAAGTGGGTGGCTGGGGATGAATGTTTTTTTAAATGGGAAGACAAGAGAAAACATGCAGAGGGAGAGGGGGAGAGAAAGAGAGAACACTGAACATTTCATTGTCATTTAAAAAAAAAAGGTCTGATAAGTGGGGTAATAGCAATTGTAGTTTTTCTCCTTACATGTATTAACAAAAAATGTGAATGAGCACATGCGTACTCACCGTTTCCATTCAAGGAAAACTATCTATATATATATATATATATATATATATATATATATATATATATATATATATATGATATCCTGCTGGCGTAGGCCTGCTCTTGTGTTGGTAGGGTAGGTGGGGCCAGTGCGTCTCTGGGTCTCATCAGCACCTTCTGGTATTTCTTTTTAATATTGCTCTTTCTCTCGATTCTCCAATTTACATTCGTCATGTCCTTCTGGACTGCTGTGGGGGCGGGGATTTATACGACATTAGAAGGAAACACTACACTGCCGAGTCAATGAACATTTTGTTCCGTGACGTTCCGCCTGACACGATCTTTAATTACTTGAAAGACATTAATATTTTTCACTGTCATGTTTTTAATTCTAGACGTGTCATGTTTTTACTTGCTAAGTTTGTGATTGATTAATGAATTTTTTTAACAAAAAGTATTTTAACAAAAAAACTTTGATTGTATTTTTACCTGGTGTTTTTATCCCTTTTTAATATGTGGTGACAGCTCTGACATGGCCTTAGTTGTCGACGTGGGCTATAATTTTAATCTTAATCTTGATCTCTCGTCCACCTGTCTGTATCAGTGATTCTGTCTCTGTCCTCTTCAACTAAAATACAATAAAAGACGCGCTAGCAAAAGTATTGCACCAAACGCTCTTTTACACGGAAAACGAATACACCTCTCAAAGTAAGATGGCATCTAGTCAAATCCTCTGCCTTTTAAAATCTCCACTACCGTTATTGCTTCAGAGCATGTAATCGGATTTGCACTCTGCAGCAGGATTAAAACTCTTTTAGTGTCTATCTCCTTCTATATTCCTCGTTCGCTTCAGTTTGAAAAGAAAAGAAAATGGCCGCTGCGTAAACCGGAAGCTAGTGCAGTTTCTGCCAATTATTTCCCTTGAACTGATTTTTTTTTCTTGTCTCTTTCCTGCCAGTTCCGGTTGTTGATAAGCGTTGTCGAACTTTTAGTCAGCGACACCTGCAAAGTCGACGTCACAAACTACTCTACCAAGGGAAGGAACTGAGGGGGAAGCAAAGTGGATTATGATCACAGGCGGCGGGAATAGAGGGCGCTTCTCCTGTCATGGCTTCCGGTTCTTTCGTGTCAGATCAAAGGACCCATGGCTTGGTGCTGCTGAAATTTTAATGTTTAGTTATTATTTAATCTTCTTTTTATTTTATTTTACCTGGCATTTTGTTTTGGAGACGTTGCGATTTAGAAGTCTTAATTTTTAACGTTATTGTTCTCCATCTCTGAATTATTAATTCTAGACGCTGCCACTTAAAACTATTTCCCTCCATCTCTAAGCTTTCAGACGCTGACACTTTTTCGTGTCCCCTCTATATCTAAACTACGACTCCATTTATTAGAAATGTAGTTAAATTACTTGGTTTATTCTTTTAAATTGTCATGTCTTCCCAGGGTAGTTGCCATCTGTCTTTTAACCCTTTCACCGCCAAAGTCGCATTTTAGCACCACAGTGATTTAACGCCTATGTCACTAAAAGGCATAAAATTGGGGTCTATTATCCAAAGATCCTATTGTCTTAGTCTTGGGAAGTAAGGGTAGACCTTATTTTATATATGTCACAGAAGAATCCCCAAAACTGCAGATGGATTTTTAGCTCTCTACCCAGGTAAAATTAATGGAAATGTTTGGCTGAAATATGGCTGGCGGTGAAAGGGTTAATGTTGTAATGTTTACTATATTCGCGATGTCAGTACTGTCACGTCGGAACGTGCCAAGACTGCTGGAATCGTGGAAATGTGTAAATTCAGTGTCTGGTACCATCTATATTTTGGAAATGTCTCCCGTGTGCCTGTGCCAGGTTGGAAGACGTTTAATTAACTAAATAATGTTATTTTCTCTGTATGTACATTCGACCTAAATTCGTATGGAAAAATAGGGCATATTATGGAAGAGGTAAAATAATATGATTCACACCATTTATGTTCTTTCTCATTGTTATCTCTATTTTGTGTCATGTTTTATACCATTTATTTTGTGTGCCATCATCATCCTTATTTTGTCATGGTTTTCAGATACACTGAGGACCTCTTTTGTCATTGCTTATGAGAGATAAAAACCCGGCAAAAGCAAACAGTGTTGCGCACTTGTTTATGACAAAACGTGTCCTTAATATACCTTGATCAAACTAAGGGCGATTGTCACAGTGCGAAGGTGGGAACTTGCCTCTTGTTCAATTCTATGCACGACAGGATTGCCATTCGCACTTCAACGCAGTCAGGTCCTTCAGGCAAGCCTGCACTTAGCTCACCAAGGTGTCTCACAAATGTGCTTCAGAGCGTAGATCTCTTCTTGTTTTTACCTTGTGTTATTTATCCCTTTTTGGCTCACGTCGTTTTTTTTAAAACAAAGTGAGTCTATAGTATCGTACATGTTCGGTTGTGTGTCTGTGTGTATGTATGTGTGTGTGTGTGTGTGTGTTGCGTCCGTGGCCCCGACCTTTAACCTTAACTCAAACCTTAACGTTGTAATTTTCTCTAAACATATAAGGCGTTAGAGGGTTAAAGTTAGCAGGATACTTGATTTTGACGTGAGCCTTCAAGTCACGACGATCAAAGCAGTCAGATACATTGATAAAGAACAAAATAAAGATAATAATTTGTTGCAGAGATTACTGTTGTGCAACCTTTAACCTTGACTCAGTCACACTCTTCAAACTAAAGAAGACTCTCACTCTCCACTGAAACTTTAACGTTGTCATTTTCTCAAAAAAACATAAGATGTTAGAGGGTTAAAGTTAGCAGGATACTTGATTTTGACGTGAGCCTTCAAGTCATGGCGATCAAAGCAGTCAGATACATCGGTAAGGAACAAAAGAAAGAAAATCATTTGTTGCAGAGATTACTGTAACTGTTGTGTTGTACCGAGTAGGAGATACATACTGGAAAGAAGACTCTCCATTAGATATACAAAAACGCTCTTTAAAAAGAAACACAAGACTTCAGGTGTGTACAAATAGGTACATTTTAACGTCGTCAACTTATATTTTCTGTAACAAATGGATGTACCGAGTGTGTGCGTTGACGGCCCGGTTGTTTAGCTTTATTTGCGCCTTTGAGTAACGGTTGTTCGTGTTCATTTGCACATCATCTCTGCGCATAACTTCCGGCAACAAGGCCTCGGCCTAGAGTCCATGCCTTACCTCATAATCAAGACGACGTACTTAACATTTAGCCCACATTCATTTCAGTCTTGAAAAAAAAACCCGGAAAATCCAGGGTTCGTCGATTTCACTGCCTTCGACATACGAATCCTTTGTTAGGCCTAGACGATTGATCACCATGAGCAAAGACTGTACAGGGGAAGATAAACATGGATGAGCTTGCTGGCTGTGACCTTGACCTTTGCTTTGTGGCAGAGAGGGGGGGGGGGGATTAACGAAACGAAAATAAAATATTAGGACTAATATAAAATATCTTACAGAAATGTAGATGATGTGGAACAAGTTTTCATCGCATGAACAATCAGTTTAAAACAGTAACAGATCACGCAACTTCAATTATTAATTTTCTAAGAGTAAGAGGCTTAGACCCACAGGCAAAGACTAGGCCTACTACAGGTGTCCGTAGACCCCCCCTTACCCCGGTGGGGGGGTGGGGGGGGGGGGGGGGGATTGGTCACTAAGTTTTTTTCTGAAAGCTTGGTCAATATGCTTTTCAATTTTACTTGTTTGCCAAAAATAAAAATAGGGCTCCACTATGTTACATGCGCATACATATAATTAAATTTTAAAGAAAGGGGTAGGGGTGCATAGAAATAATTTTAATTTACACAGTAAAATAAAAATTAATTCTGTTTTCAGATGCACAAGTGTCTACATAACAGTATTCTCTCTATACAGGCATGGGAATTGTCATGGGAATTCCCATGCCTGCTATAGTAGTAACAATCAGACGTGAGCCTTGCAGGCTTTGCCTCTTGTTAATATGTGGTAAGATGTAACGAGGTGACAGCCCTGGCATGGCCTTTGTTGTTGACGGGGCTATAATGTTAATCTTAATAAACTGGCCAGACCTCCCATTAGTGGCGCTGCCCCAACCCCACCAACCTCCGGGACCCAACGATACCCCACCAGTGGCTCTGTCCCAAGAGCCTCCGCGTCCTCATGCCACACAACGTCCCTGGTCTCAAGGAGCACTCCAGCCCACAGACAGCTGATCCACCCTCCAACGCCCAACCTCTCCGCCACTCCACTGGGCTGACCAAGACGGCCACAACGGTGTTTCGTTTTGAATTTGGGTGCATGGGAGTCAAACCTGGTCAAAACAAAATGCCTAAGAGAGAGACCAGCAGACATAGACACCTTCGCGCACTTGGCCAAGAATAGTAAATAGTGTGACTTAGACTATTTTTGACTCGGCTCCTCGATCACACCTTTCTACACAGGGACATGTCAGTCGGCATCATACATGTGAGATACTATATTGTGCACCCCAATGCAGCATGCGCGCACGCACGCACGCGCGCGCGCGCGCGCACGCACACGCACACACATACGCACAGAGACACACACACGCACAGAGACACACACACACTAGCAAAACTTGCAGTCGAAGTTCAATCACCTTACTACCTTAGCTTGTCAGCTTCCATCAAGCGCACTAATTCTCACCAACCAACAAACTAAGCTAGTCAGCTTTGTTGTGTGTGTTGTGTGTGTGGTGTGTGTGTGTGTGTGAGAGAGAGAGAGAGAGAGAGAGAGAGAGCGAGAGAGAGAGAGGAGAGAGAGAGAGAGAAGAGAAAGAAAGGGAGGGGGGAAGTAAAGACATTGTGTGTGTGTGTGTGTGTGTGTGCGTGCGTGCGTGCGTGTGTGTGTAGAAAAGTATTTGTGAAAAGAGATGGTGGAGATGTAGAAAGAAACTGACTTTTAACACACAACGAAAAAGATAGAGAATTCGGGTATTTAATTCTGTTAGACAATAGCCCTCAGAATGGAAAAGTACAAAATGATATACATTACTAGAGACGGGGGGGGAGGGAGAGAGGGGGGAGAGAGAGAGACACACACACACGCATACACTCTGAATAACACACAGTCCACGCGCCATCACTATGGGTCAGGAGAAAGAAAACACACACAGTAAAGAAACTAAGAAAAAGAGGTGTTGAGGAACAAATCGGATACTTCTTCCTTATTTTCTCCGTGGGCGGATACAGGGGGCGAAGGCAAACCATGCAGAAAATGGCGGCTATGATGATGAAATGAGAGCAGACGCTATCAATTTGAGAAGTGACAAAGAAGGGGGAGAGAGAGAGAGAGGGGGGGGGGGGGTCGTGTTGATGAGGGGGTTAAGGTAGGGTTTCTGGTAGATAGACCCAGTCAGGCTTCTGGCACTGTAGTCATGAGTCCCGTCTTAGACGGTCAAGACGGGTAGTAGTAGGAAAAATTAGGCTAGACAGCCAATCGTTTTGGGAGTTTAGTCTAATCTGTATTTTGTTTTTAACCTTGTGCTTTTATCCTTTCTTAATAGGTGGTAAGATTTAACGAGGTGACAGCCCTGACATGGCATTAATAGTTGTCGACGGAGCTGTAATGT
Organism: Phymorhynchus buccinoides; assembly: GCA_017654935.2. NCBI lineage: Eukaryota > Metazoa > Mollusca > Gastropoda > Neogastropoda > Raphitomidae > Phymorhynchus > Phymorhynchus buccinoides. The sequence goes on from CM065697.1 coordinate 41,473,605, forward strand.
TAATCTTAATCTTAATTCTGCTACCTGTGTTGACATTCTAAGACGCACTCATGAGTACAGGGCATGGTGACGACGGTATTAAGGTATCTATCTACTCTCCCTGTGTCCTCTTCTACTAACACCACAGTCGGGGGAAGGTCCTCAAATTGAAGGGTCCTCATTACTGGAGAGAACGTAGACCTTACCGTCGCCGCTTGGTTGCTTATCGCGTTACTCTCAGCCCTTCCTACGGTGGGAGCGAGCGCCCTGTCTTTTTTCACCCTTCGACGCCCCTGTTCGTAACAATTTGGATTAGTTTCATGGCTTTTTCCCCCCCACCTACCACCCTCTCATACCCTCCCCAGTCTCTCTATCTCTGTCCCTGCTTCTCTGTGTGTGTTCTCTCTCTCTCTCTCTCTCTCTCTCTCTCTCTCTCTCTCTCTCTCTCTCTCTCTCTCTCTCTCTCTCTCTCTCTCTCTCTCTCTCTGTTTGTCTCTCTGTCTCGCTGTCTCTCTTCCTTCCCCCACCACCCCCTCCCTGCTGTGACTTTCCTAGATCCCATCCCTTACTGTCTGCTGTCTTGTGTTCTCCTTTCTCTGTCTCGCGCACACTTTCTCTGTCTCGCGCCCTTCATCTCTCTGGCGCCCTTCATCTCAGTCACATGCGCCCTTCATCTCTCTGGCGCCCTTCATCTCTCTGGCGCCCTTCATCTCTCTGGCGCCCTTCATCTCTCTGGCGCCTTTCATCTCAGTCTCTGGCTCCATTCATCTCTCTGGTGCCCTTCATCTCTCTGACGCCCTTCATCTCTCTGGCTCCCTTCATCTCTCTGTCGCCCTTCATCTCTCTGGCTCCATTCATCTCTCTGTCGCCCTTCATCTCTCTGGCTCCATTCATCTCTCTGGCTCCATTCATCTCTCTGGCTCCCTTCATCTCTCTGGCTCCCTTCATCTCTCTGGCGCCCTTCATCTCTCTGACCCCCTTCATCTCTCTGGCGCCCTTCATCTCTCTGGCGCCCTTCATCTCTGGCGCCCTTCATCTCTCTGGCGCCCTTCATCTCTATGGCGCCCTTCATCTCTCTGGCGCCCTTCATCTCTCTGGCGCCCTTCATCTCTATGGCGCCCTTCATCTCTCTGGCTCCATTCATCTCTCTGACCCCCTTCATCTCTCTGGCGCCCTTCATCTCTCTGGCGCCCTTCATCTCTGGCGCCCTTCATCTCTCTGGCGCCCTTCATCTCTGGCGCCCTTCATCTCTCTGACCCCCTTCATCTCTCTGGCGCCCTTCATCTCTGGCGCCCTTCATCTCTCTGGCGCCCTTCATCTCTGGCGCCCTTCATCTCTCTGACCCCCTTCATCTCTCTGGCGCCCTTCATCTCTCTGGCGCCCTTCATCTCTCTGGCGCCCTTCATCTCTCTGGCGCCCTTCATCTCTCTGGCGCCCTTCATCTCTGGCGCCCTTCATCTCTCTGGCGCCCTTCATCTCTATGGCGCCCTTCATCTCTCTGGCTCCATTCATCTCTCTGACCCCCTTCATCTCTCTGGCGCCCTTCATCTCTCTGGCGCCCTTCATCTCTCTGGCGCCCTTCATCTCAGTCTCTGGCTCCATTCATCTCTCTGGTGCCCTTCATCTCTCTGACGCCCTTCATCTCTCTGACGCCATTCATCTCTCTGACGCCCTTCATCTCTGGTGCCCTTCATCTCTCTGACGCCATTCATCTCTCTGACGCCATTCATCTCTCTGACGCCCTTCATCTCTCTGGTGACGCCATTCATCTCTCTGACGCCATTCATCTCTCTGACGCCATTCATCTCTCTGACGCCCTTCATCTCTGGTGCCCTTCATCTCTCTGACGCCATTCATCTCTCTGACGCCATTCATCTCTCTGACGCCCTTCATCTCTCTGGTGCCCTTCATCTCTCTGACGCCATTCATCTCTCTGACGCCATTCATCTCTCTGACGCCATTCATCTCTCTGACGCCCTTCATCTCTCTGGTGCCCTTCATCTCTCTGACGCCCTTCATCTCTCTGGTGCCCTTCATCTCTCTGGTGCCCTTCATCTCAGTCTCTGGCGCCCTTCATCTCTCTGGCGCCCTTCATTAGATATATGGCTCATTAACATACTGATTATGAATTTATGATGGCGATGATCATAGTTTATCTTCACATTTTCTATGAAATATATTATGGATGTGACGAGGGATATCCCTTTGTAACTAGTGAAAGACTCTGAATATCACAAACGTTACATCTGCTGAAGAATAGTGCTCACTTTGGTTTTGGCCCCAGCTACAGGCTAATGTCAACCAATGATAAAGTCCGTTTGAGTAAAGGACAAACGCTAATTATTATCTTCTTCACAACACCAACACCAATACCAAAGAAAAGAAACGATCTGTGTGTCGCTTCATTCACAACTTGAAATTTAACCCTTTCACCGCCAGCGTTGCATTTTTGCACCACAATGATTACCCATGTCACTAAAAGGCATCAAATCAGGGTCTGTTATCCAAAGACCATGTTCTCTTAATGTTGGGAGGTGGCGATAGGCCTTACTTTAAATAGTCACAGAGGAATCCCCAATATTACAGATATAATTTTGTATCTACCCAGGTAAGCTTAATGGAAATGTTTTGCTGAAAAATGGCTGGCGGTGAAAGGGTTAACGGCTGCATTTCTAGGGTAGCACCAGGAATTAACAAGGTATGTTTCCTGAGTCAGTTCTCTTAATGTTTCTAATAACTATTAGGATAAAAATCGAAAAAATAAAACAAGTGTCGTTTATTTTCGTCATACGGCTTTCATCGTGCTGTAATTAGTTAGCCAGAGAGAGAGGCGGGGGGGGGGGGGGGGGAGAGAGAGGTGAGAGAGAGAGAGAGAGAGAGAGAGAGAGAGAGAGAGAGAGAGAGAGAGAGAGAGAGAGAGAGAGGAGAGAGAAAGAGAGAAGAGAGAGAGAGAGAACAGAACACCCTCTGTGCGTGCGTGTTGATGCATATGCGCGCATACGTGTGTATGCGTTCGTATTCACACTCGTATGTGTACGTGTATGTGTATGTGAGCGCAGGCGCGCGTGCGCTGTTTTTCCACATCACTACTCAAAGCTGTCATTGAAATTGACCAGCTGACTTCCGTAATTGACAGCATCGGAGGCAAAAGGCGAAGGGGTGTAGGGGTGGTGGGCTGAAGAAGGGGGTGTAAGGGGGCTGTGTGTGGGAGGGGGGAAAAGAAAGGGGGGATGGGGGGAATGTATAGTTGGATGGATCATAGGTAAGATGACAGTACATACTGACACATACACGTGTGTCATTAAAACGTTACATAGTTGGATGGATCATATTTAAGATGACAATACACACCGACACATACACGTGTGTCTTGAAACGTTACATAGTTGGATGGATCATAGGTAAGATGACAGTGCACACTGACACATACACGTGTCATTGAAACGTTACATAGTTGGATGGATCATAGGTAAGATGACAATACACACCGACTGACACATACACGTGTTACATAGTTGGATGGATCATGGATAAGATGACAGTACATACTGACACATACACGTGTGTCATTAAAACGTTACATAGTTGGATGGATCATATTTAAGATGACAATACACACCGACACATACACGTGTGTCTTGAAACGTTACATAGTTGGATGGATCATAGGTAAGATGACAGTGCACACTGACACATACACGTGTCATTGAAACGTTACATAGTTGGATGGATCATAGGTAAGATGGCAGTACATACTGACACATAAACGTGTGTCATTGAAACGTTACATAATTGGATGGATCATAGGTAAGATGACAGTACATAATGACACATAAACGTGTGTCATTGAAACGTTACATAGTTGGATGGATCATAGGTAAGATGACAGTACATACTGACACATACGCGTGTGTCATTGAAACGTTACATAATTGGATGGATCATAGGTCAGATGACAGTACATAATGACACATAAACGTGTGTCATTGAAACGTTACATAGTTGGATGGATCATAGGTAAGATGACAGTACATACTGACACATACGCGTGTGTCATTGAAACGTTACATAGTTGGATGGATCATAGGTAAGATGACAGTACACACTGACACATACACGTGTCATTGAAACGTTACATAGTTGGATGGATCATAGGTAAGATGACAGTACACACTGACACATACACGTGTCATTGAAACGTCAATAGTTGGATGGATCATAGGTAAGTTGACAGTACACACTGACACATACACGTGTCATTGAAACGTCAATAGTTGGATGGATCATAGGTAAGATGACAGTACATAATTACACATAAACGTGTGTCATTGAAACGTTACATAGTTGGATGGATCATAGGTAAGATGACAGTACATACTGACACATACACGTGTGTCATTGAAACGTTACATAATTGGATGGATCATAGGTAAGATGACAGTACATAATGACACATAAACGTGTGTCATTGAAACGTTACATAGTTGGATGGATCATAGGTAAGATGACAGTACATACTGACACATACGCGTGTGTCATTGAAACGTTACATAGTTGGATGGATCATAGGTAAGATGGCAGTACACACTGACACATACACGTGTCATTGAAACGTCAATAGTTGGATGGATCATAGGTAAGATGACAGTACACACTGACACATACACGTGTCATTGAAACGTCAATAGTTGGATGGATCATAGGTAAGTTGACAGTACACACTGACACATACATGTGTGTCATTGAAGCGTCACATTGCCATTGAAACGTTGCATCCAGCTTTGCACAGGTATGAAATAAATTGTGTCACAAAATGTTTTCACACAGACACACGCGCGCACACACACACAACACACACACACACGCGCGCGCGCACACGCACACGCACACGCACACACACAAGCACACACACACACACCTGCGCACATGCGCAGTATCTTGTAAATAAGTTAGCACGAACTTAGGTGATTAAACTCACTTGTAAAATGTATTGCTGTGCCTTCAGAATAAAATTGCAAAGGACTCGTTGAGGTCTTTCAAACGAAAGGCTTTTACAAGTATACGTATTTCAATCCCTAAGGTGAAAATGAAGGAAATGTATATACATTATCACCAAGTTTAGCTCAGGCAAATGTAATGTCATCACAATCATGCCAAACACGACCAAAGGGGTCCGTGAAACAACAGGTACTAAACAGCCCCCTGCATGGTGAAGTTCTTCATTGATGTATTCACCCTGCCACCCCCCCCCCCCCCCCCCCCCCTCCCCCCCCCCCCCCCCCCCCCCCCCCCCCCCCCCCCCCCCCCCCCCCCCCCCCCCAACCTGCATCTGTTTGTATTTCCGCCTCCGTTTTCTTTTCAGTTTTCTCTCGCTTAGAAGCCGAATTGCAATGTGACTGTTTTTTTATTCTTCGAACAGGTGGTGTATGAGTAAGAGCAGTGAAAGGTTTGGCGTAAATGATTTTCAGTTTTAGGAAATCATGGTACAGTTTAGTCTGACTCGCAAACTAAGGGGGCATTTGCACTGACTCTAGTACTACAGCCAAAGGAACTTACCCACATGTCAGCAAATCCCTTTGGCCGAGAGTGTGGGCAAGGTATCTCTAAACTTCCTTTAATCTGTCACTCTCTTTGACTGCCTTTTCTCTCTGTTTGCTGTCATCTACTATCTTTCTGCCTTTCCAGTCCGTTCTCCTGCCTTTTTTTCAAGAAACACTGTCAAAAAGATTTCTTCCAGTCGAAGTCGGACATGCTGGGCCTAATTATTTCTTACTTAGGCGCATAACGGCAGCATGACGCATCTACGCTCATAATTGACAGGAAACTGTCTGAGCGATCGAAGAAGAAGAAGTATCTCTAAACATATTTGAGTCCAGCAGGAATAGTAGCTGCCCTCTCTGCTATATGGCGGTCATTGTCGGAAAGGACAGACAGGCGTAGGATACAACTTACCGATGCTGATCATGTGGCCCACATGGCGTACAAAGGTGCAGTTGAGTACTGACACACATAGTATAGGTCTGTCATGCCATTCATTGGTGCATTAACTGACTGAACAGACGTCTAAGAAAAATATGGATATTAGTCATGCTTCGAAAAAAACCTACCTCACCTCTCTCTCTCTCTCTCTCTCTCTCTCTCTCTCTCTCTCTCTCTCTCTCTCTCTCTCTCTCTCTCTCTCTCTCTCTCTCCCCCCCCCCGTCTCCCTTCTCTCTTTAACTTGTCTACCTGCAGAGTAATGACACGGTTTGAGACAGTCCCCCGGGGTACTCCGCTGTGAGGGGAACAAAAGCCAGAGACTTAACCCCCTACACTGGGAGAAGGGAGGGGCACTTCAAGATGAGAGCTATCACACACAGGGAGAGAGGTGGGAGAGGCTCGTAATGAGAGGCCTGACCCGCCCCCTCCACACCCCTCCCTATTCAACCTTTTGACAAACTGCTCTTTGATCTCTTACTTTTACCTTTTTTGAAGTTCGCGGGGAAGCAAAGGTTTAGCATTCTGTTCCCTCCTTGTTCTGCACGAGAGGTAGGAGGTTAATTGTCCTGTACTCTGTTATTTCAGAGTTGTATTTTTAAACTCCGGGGAGTATTTTAAACCTGGGGTGGGCCTTGTCGTGTGTCGAAGCAGCTTCACCGGCAATTAATCATGTGCTTCCCCACGTGCGTACACGCGCGTAAAGAATATACAGAGATTCGTGGATTTAATCCGAAAACCTGACTTTCATTTTTCTCGTTCTTGTCTCGTTACGCTCCTATTCAGATACAAGAGTATGAAGACGTTTGGTATTTCTGGCTTATTTTGTCCTGTGTTGTTAAAACCCTTTCACCGCCAATGTCGCATTTTGCACCACAATGGTTTAACCCCCATGTCACTAAAAGGTATGAAATCAGGTCCTGTTATCCGAAGACCATATTCTCTTAATTTTGGGAGGTGAGCAATGAGCAATAGGCCTAATGTTATGCATGCCACAGAGGAAATCACAATTTTACAGATAATTTTTTTTCTCTTCCCAGTTAAGTTTAATGGTATTTTTTTTTGCTGAAAATGGCTGGCGGCGAAAGGGATTTATTTTAAGCAGGGCGTGGATTGCGGGGTGTGGAGTGGATGACTTGGGGATGGAACAGTGAGATCAACGATGGTGCTTGATTTAAACATCTTTATTCAACAATTCAGGTGAAATAAACAATAACGAGACTAGGAGGTAGCCACAAGCAGTGCTTGAGCGGTGTTCTTGTTGATGTAGTAAGACAAAATGACTTGGGATGCAATCTTGTGGTCTGTGTGGAACAATCATCATTGACCACATGATGGTCGGCGCTGACACCTAACACCCAACCTCCCTTCCCGTCAGAAGCCTGGTCAATGTATCGCTCAACAAGCTACGCATGTTTCTTGGTGGGCAGTAGGTCTGAATTGCTTGATTTAAATGTTTTATTCAGATCAACAAGGCACATATACATCAATACATTGTCAACATAAATGAGCAGCAACAAGCTTGAAGCTTATAGTGTGCTCGCTATCTACATGTATATTACATATGACGACTGTTGAAAACAACCATAAATAAACACTGGCATAAGCAATCAAAATAAGTTAACAAAGAACAAGTAGGAAAATAATGTTCATGAGCAATTGGAATCTTGAATAATAAAGTTGAATTGCTTGACCGATCACAGTACTGACTGCTTTGATGGCGGGTCCCTTGATGGCCATCATCCCCAAGTAACCCCCGTCCGGAATAATAATGAATAATGCTTATATAGGGCATAATCTTGCTAAGCAACTCAATGCGCTTTCGCTCATCATTCATACTACCAGCAAGAAGATACACATTATGCAAACCTTTCAAAACGACTAGCTCACGTACCATCACCATACGTTTCCATGAAATTAATAAATAAAATGAATGACCCTGTCATATCAGTCATGGTAAGATTTAACGTGGTGACAGCCCTGACATGACCTTAGTTGTCGACGGGGCTTATAAGTTTAATCTTAATCTTAATCCTGTCGATCAGTGATTTGTAATCATGCACAACCCGAATGTCATTGCAAACATCAACGTACCCAGGGTGACCCTCGTCATAGTGATGCTGGTGTTGAATTACTTCCACTGCAGTTTTCGTGGTGAGATGCAACGTGGTGACAACAAAAAATAATAATAAAATAATAATAATTTAACCTATGTATATCGCATGTGCTTTTTCAATAACTGCTTTGATTTTTCTGTGCCATTCCCCCAGCGTTGACGAAGAAAGTGGAAGAGCATAGGTTCAGTCCAGTGCTTTAAACTACAAGGTCTATATTCAATTTGTAGTCTCAAGATGCGAGCTATTTCAGCATTATATTATTTATTCCTTTATGTTATTGCCGGTTTTGTGTTTTTTTGTTTCGTGACGTTCCCCCTGACACGATCTTTAATTACTTGAAAGAGATTAATATATTTCACTTGATGTAAGCTACTGTGATGTTTCTAACCCTAGACGTGTCAGGTCTCTACTTGATAAGTTTGTGATTGATTAATGTTTTTTAAAAAAAAGTATTTTAACCAAAAACTTTGATCTTGTTTTACCTTGTGTTTTTATCCCTTTTTAATACGTGGTGAGATGTAACGTGGTGAGATGTAACGTGGTGAGATGCAACGTGGTGAGATGTAACGTGGTGAGATGCAACGTGGTGAGATGTAACGTGGTGAGATGCAACGTGGTGAGATGTAACGTGGTGAGATGTAACGTGGTGAGATGTAACGTGGTGACAGCCCTGACATGGCCTTTGTTGTCGACGGGGCTATAATTTTAATCTTAATCTTAATCTTAATTTGGGTGTCATCTCCTTGTTACGACGCTTATTTGTCCGACATGGTGTTGGTCCTATGCTTAAAACTTCGACGAGTCAAGGATCCAGCATGGCAATGTCTGATAGGGCAATAGACTGACATATCAATCTGACACACTTTCTTTCTTGTCCGACGTGGCATTGGTCAGACATAATGTGCTTATGAATGAAGGCTATTAATTATCTCCTTCCCTCCCTCTCTCTCTTGTGTTATTACTTGTCAAATAAAGTTTTCCAGTAGTTCCACTCTCTCTCTCTCTCTCTCTCTCTCTCTCTCTCTCTCTCTCTCTCTCTCTCTCTCTCTCTCTCTCTCTCTCTCTCTCTCTCTTATGAAACGCGAAACATCTGCCATCATCCAAGAGTAAGGAACAAAAGATTGGTCAAATCTGAGGACAAGAAAGGACAAGAGAAAGAAAGAGGGGACCAACAAAAGAGAGAGAGAAGAGAGAAATGTGGAAGACGAACGACTCTTAAACAGTGGAACTGGAGCGAGAGGGGTGGTAGAGTAAAATGGAAGTGGTGGAAGGACGAAAGGAGGAGAAAGGGGAGGGGTGCAAGCGAGAAAAAGAAACCTCATTGATTGGCTGTCTGAAAGTACAATAAACTTCGCCCATCCAGAGGAAATACCCCGCAGAAAGAAGAGATGAGGAGAGGGGAGGAGGAGGAGAAAGATATGGATGAGGAAGGGGCGGGGAGAAAAAGGGAGAAGAAAAAAACGAACCCAATGGTCACCATCAGCCAACGTTTCTTCTCGGCAAATCGCGCAGAAAAATCACGTGACGAGACCCAAGGCGGGCCTCGGATCCCGGCCGACGCTTGTGTGTGTGGTTGTGAGATTGGGGCGGGAGTAAGAGAGAGAGGGGGCGGGGGTGGGAGGGGAGGGAGGTGATCACTATGCACATCACAGCACGCCTGGCCGCACGCCAATGGCCCAGTTCCTCAAGGGGCTGTGCCCTCACCATGGCAACATGGCGGCCAGTTACTTGGCAACGGGAGTTGCTTTTCTTTCTTTTTTTCACCAGTTTTTATCTCCCTTTAGCTTCTCTCCGTGCTGCTGCTGCTGCTGGCAGAAATGGAGAGTTGATGGCAGAAGAGCAGAGAGTATGGCGCGCCGAATGACCAAAACTCTATTTAACTCGAACTGTTAGATACAGTTTCTAAACTATAGCTAGCAGTTAGATAGAGTTTCAAAACTCTGTCGAGCAGCTAGATAGTTTCTCGTCGTAAAACTCTATCGAACGCGCCATTTTGATACTTGTTTTAAGCGAAGCATTTCATTGGTAGATAGGACTAGTATCTTTGACTGTGACCTACACCTAGCCTAATAGGTGGCATTCTACGAACTCGTTTAGCGGCTTCAATTACAGATGAAACGCCGGGAAGATTCGCTCGTTGAAATCGTTCAGCTGCCATGTTTGTTTGACTACATGTAGGGGCCTAGGCCTATCGTCTTATTCAAATTCACGGGTCACTGCCCTGCCAAGGCCACAAACTTGTCGCTGAAGCCATGTACCAATCAGAAATCGCGATAGAAAAACTATATCTCGATAGGGTTATTTTGTGGAAACCCTATCTAGCTGTTCGACAGAGTTTTAAAAACTATCGAACAGCTAGATAGGGTTTTCAAACTCTATCGAACTGATAGATACAGTTTCGAAACTCTATCGAACAGCTAGATAGAGTTTTGTATCTTTGGCGCGCCGTAAGAGAGGTGTCGCTGTCCTATTCCAGTGTATGGTAGACGAAAGGGGTGGGGATGAGAGGTAGACGAAAGGGTGGGGATGGGAGGTGGGGTGATCTTTGGAAGAAGGAAAAAAAAAAGGGTGTAGTATACAAATGGAAAGGACGCATCACCAAATATATCTTGAAGAAAAAAGGTACAGATGAGCCCCCCCCCCCCCCTCCCTCTCTCCTCCATTTCTCGGTTCTTTCCATTTTTTTCAGTCTTGCCTTTCTTACTGTAGATTGAGTACTTCATCCTCTATCGTTTGCTATATTTAACACTAATTTTCATCCATTTACATAATTAAACAGCCCTGACATGATCTTGGTTGTCGACAGGGACATAATTTTAATATTACATAATTAAACACATCCATTCAATAATAATAGAAGATTAAGGCAAGACGGGAAAAAATGCAATCAACCAGGACTGTGACAAATGCTCCGCGGCTGTTGTGTGTACTGCGCTACATAGGGGGGTGGGGGGTGGGCCTTTATCATGACTGCGATTAATTATTCAGCACAGATACTTAGCTCAAAACGTTGATAAGATACAGCTTAATGCTTGGTAAAAAAGGCAGGTGTGAAAATGTGGGGAGAGCTGAGAAATATAAGAGGGGGGGGGGGCACATCTTTACCTTTACCGCAACACTATCGTTAAGACGAGGTAATTTTCGACTTCTTAAAAAACCCAAAACATTTTGTCTAACTAAAATGTCGGCCAAGTGACCAAAACATTCAAGCATTAAAAACATCCCATGTTATCAAAATGGGATGTGAAGCGCGAGAGTTTGTGAGTCAGTCTCAACCATCAAACGATCTTTGCCCGGGGTACGCCAGATCCGGTTTGAAAGGATACACGAAAACAAAAGGCCAGGATTGGAAGATCGACGGGTGGGGGTCTATATGAGGTCGAGCTTACTCATGTCTCCACCTCCGATGTTCAGAGTTTGGTTCTTCCGCAGCTTGCAACACAACTTGCCCTGAAAAGTCCAGGCACTGAGAACTCCCGGGTGTTTCTTTATCGGCTTAAGTCTCCGAGTATGACTTCGTTAATGTCTCGGTCACTGTTTACTTGGATATTTCATAGATCTCCGCCCTGAGAGAGAAAGTATTAGATTAAATGATACGAATAGATTCGGAGACCACCCTGTTGTCGCTAAAAATAACATAGGCCAAAGGTCAAGCCGGAACTTCGGTACGCAAACGATCAGCCTGACATGCGCAGTGGAACTCAAACTCGCACTGAGCGAAGTCACACATCCTCCCGTCTCTCCATATCTATGGATATTTCAACCACATCACATGGTTGTCATTAGCAACCTGAGGCTTGGCTGCTGTTGGTAGTCAGATTTCATTGAATCTACTGTTGATGGCCCCTTTTACTTTCCTTGTGAGAGGGTGGAGTTCTGTGTCAAAGATTCCAGTATTGGCGAGGTCCAGAGAATGGCCACATTCAGTGATGTGGGGATGGAAAGCAGAATCCTTTCTGGTTTCATACTTCTTGAACCTTTTGATGAGTATGAAGTTTTAAAAATACAAAAGGAACGCAGTGCCCATAATGTGACAAATAGCATATTTCAATTTTGTTTTCGTCTATCCATTGATGACACAAAACTGCATTTTGAGTAATACGTTTTGTGGGATTTTCGTTGATCGAAACGTTGAGATTGATTTTTTTTTAAACTTCCTTTTCTGACTGGATACTTCTGATTTGATTTTTCTGTTCACTAGTTTCATTATCACAGGTCTATTTTGACCCTGTACGTGTTTGTCCGCTCTGTGCGCACTGCTAACATGAGAAGGATGAAGACCAGGAACATCTAGTGTTCTCACCCGCGGGCTTCCATCTTGTGTTTGTCCGCTCTGTGCGCACTGCTAACATGAGAAGGATGAAGACCAGGAACATCTAGTGTTCTCACCCGCGGGCTTCCATCTTGTGTTTGTCCGCTCTGTGCGCACTGCTAACATGAGAAGGATGAAGACCAGGAACATCTAGTGTTCTCACCCGCGGGCTTCCATCTTGTCGTGTTGGTCCGCTCTGTGCGCACTGCTAACATGAGAAGGATGAAGACCAGGAACATCTAGTGTTCTCACCCGCGGGCTTCCATCTTGTGTTTGTCCGCTCTGTGCGCACTGCTAACATGAGAAGGATGAAGACCAGGAACATCTAGTGTTCTCACCCGCGGGCTTCCATCTTGTCGTGTTTGTCCGCTCTGTGCGCACTGCTAACATGAGAAGGATGAAGACCAGGAACATCTAGTGTTCTCACCCGCGGGCTTCCATCTTGTCGTGTTTGTCCGCTCTGTGCGCACTGCTAACATGAGAAGGATGAAGACCAGGAACATCTAGTGTTCTCACCCGCGGGCTTCCATCTTGTGTTGGTCCGCTCTGTGCGCACTGCTAACATGAGAAGGATGAAGACCAGGAACATCTAGTGTTCTCGCCCGCGGGCTTCCATCTTGTCGTGGTTGGGGAGTTACGAAACGTGCCCCCCCCCCCCCCCCACCTCCCCGTTTTTCTTTATCCCCATTCACCAAATTTTTCACAGATGCAGAATGCGCTTGTGGTCACCCACTGTCCATTCATCATATTCTCTTTGAATGTCCAGTTTTAGCTTCCCTATACAAACTTTTTAAGATTAATAATTATGTCATGGTGCATGGGGAAATCAGACATGTCAGCAACCCCCAAAACACCAATTTTGTATTTGGGGCATGTATATGTGTCGTTGCATGTATTCCACCAGTATTCACAACATGAAAGACAATTTTGAATCATTTCTTTATTTGGTTGTTATTAAACCAAATTAATAAAAACCACGCGGAAAAATTGTCTTCTATGTCCAATTTCTGGAAATAATTTAACTTGAATAACTTCAAATGGCTATAAACTTAAAACTAAACAAGATAACTCAATTCTGTTTTCTGTGTATTGACTATGAATCTTTTCGCCATGTTGTAAAAACAAAATCTTAATTTTTACCCAAATCCCATTATGTCTGATTATGTTATTGTTCTCGATAAACACATAACACACACACACACACACACACACACACACACACACACACACACACACACACACACACAAAGACGCGCACACACAAAGACGCGCGCACACACGCACGCACGCACGCACGCACGCACACACACACACGCACACGCACACACACACACGCACGCACGCACACACACACACACACACACACGCACGCACACACACACACACACCGCCCGTCATTTTAATTCATTGATTTGTTTGTTGTTGTTGTTGTTTTGTTTTGTTTGTTAGTCTAATGCCACCATTGTGAACAGACTAAATTAAATCAATCAAAAAATCAAATCAAATCTCACACTCATTGATTCATTGTTTAGAAAATAAAAAAATACAGAAGCAAAACAACACGCACGCATGCACGCACGTATGCACGCATGCACACACGCACACGCACACACACACGCACACGCACACGCACACACGCACACACACACACACACACACACGCACACGCACACGCACACATCATTATCATCATCAATGACAAACACTGGGGGTCTTTTTCTGAGGGACTACCCACTGCTGTGATGTCCTTGTGGCCAATAGCCTCCGGCTTTTTATGTTTGGGGGAACTGCTGAAATAAATCCTAAACGGGTTGTACACGTTCACATTGGTGACATACATGTCCACATGGGTGGTAGTGATGGGCACCTTGCACTGGGGCTTCAGAGTCCCCTCTGTGTTGGAGATTATGTATTTTTCAGGAGCCGTTGCCTTAACCACATACTTGACAGGATTATGGTTGACGTTGAAAATATCACACGTTTGGTTGGGCTCACTGCTATTGAAGGTGAGGTGGGTGGGTGGGAAAGTTCATGACGATGCTGGCCACCGTCCTGCCAGTTCCCTCCCCTGGTAGATTCTGCACCTGGTACATATTTGCTTATCTAATTGATTTTTAACAGGATGGCTTTACAATTCGCTTCGTATGATTCGCCATCTTTCTGCCTTTCTGGTATATTCTTCTACTTTTTTGTAGCAAACCCATAGCATTTTGTTTCCTTTTTACAATGTATGAGACCTTACGCACTTGAGTAGGCACCCGCGGTCCATTTGCATTGCATATTTGCCTGTATCAGTATATGGCATACCTTATGTATTTTTGGTTATGCATTGTGCATGTGTATGTACAAATATGTAACTTACTTTATACGTTGATCTCCCGTTGATGCTGCATCTTCATACCAGCCTGGAGGGCGTCAATCTCCTGTTGATGCTGCATCTTCATACCAGCCTGCAGGGCGTCAATCTCTGTTGATGCTGCATCTTCATACCAGCCTGGAGGGCGTCAATCTCCTGTTGATGCTGCATCTTCATATCAGCCTGCAGGGCGTCAATCTCCCGTTGATGCTGCATCTTCATACCAGCCTGCAGGGCGTCAATCTCTGTTGATGCTGCATCTTCATACCAGCCTGGAGGGCGTCAATCTCCTGTTGATGCTGCATCTTCATATCAGCCTGCAGGGCGTCAATCTCCTGTTGATGCTGCATCTTCATACCAGCCTGCAGGGCGTCAATCTCCTGTTGATGCTGCATCTTCATACCAGCCTGGAGGGCGTCAATCTCCTGTTGATGCTGCATCTTCATATCAGCCTGCAGGGCGTCAATCTCCCGTTGATGCTGCATCTTCATACCAGCCTGGAGGGCGTCAATCTCCTGTTGATGCTGCATCTTCATATCAGCCTGCAGGGCGTCAATCTCCCGTTGATGCTGCATCTTCATACCAGCCTGCAGGGCGTCGATCTCCTGTTGATGCTGCATCTTCATACCAGCCTGCAGGGCGTCAATCTCCTGTTGATGCTGCATCTTCATACCAGCCTGCAGGGCGTCAATCTCCTGTTGATGCTGCATCTTCATACCAGCCTGCAGGGCGTCAATCTCCTGTTGATGCTGCATGTTTATTTCTGCCAGCTTCCCAAGCAGGGCGGCCACATCATCTTCTGTGGTCACCGCTTGGTCCAGAGTCACCTCTCCTCCCTCCTTGGCCGCCATGGATGTCGTGTCACGATGGTGTTACTAGAGCCCTCTTACTTAAGTCCTATCTCAACAAGTGGACCTTGCCTTAGCAGTACAATAGGAGCCAATGCAAAAAGACCTACCCTGGTTCACCACCCTCAGGCAACTGTCCACTACAGCTCCACTCTAAGCTTAGCAAGGGGTCAAGAAGAAGACAAGTGGCCAAGAACCCGTGGTTAATTCTACTATTCAGTTAAACCCTTCAAACCCAATAAACTCAATCAAATTATCTAGGTAACAAATCTACCTAGATCATCTAGCAATACAGCTCTCTAACCTAACAAAACAGCAAAAGTATATAAATCGTCAAACAAACATAATCATGTCAACTAATAAGGCTACACAACCGTGAAAAGTTAAATCATTCAAAAACAGAAAAGAATATTAGCCTTCACTAAAACACATTATGAGAGAGAGAGAGAGAGAGAGAGAGAGAGAGAGAGAGAGAGAGAGAGAGAGAGAGAGAGAGAGAGAGAGAGAGAGAGAGAGAGAGAGAGAGATATGACGTCTATGGAAACATGTGTGGATCAAAATTAGAAATCCGATTTCAATTCAATTTGATTTCTTTCCAATAAAAACACTTTCGTGTTGCACACACACGCACGCACGCACGCGCGCGCACGCACACGCACGCACACGCACACACACACACGCACACACACACACAAAACCGCATAAGCATAATTAGTACACTTTTTGATGGCCTTCCTGAACATTTTGCCAGCAAATGTTCTGTCAATGTCACAGCAATAGCATTCGACGAACTGTTCAAAGAAGATTTTGAGGTTTCTGTCTGATCTTTCTTTGAAGAATTCCCCCATGGAGAACTCCAGTGTGTATCGTCCGATCCATCATTTCTCCTTCAAGCCAAGTTTCCCACATATACCAAAAACAGGTCACCATCCACACCACCATGGACCAGCCATAGTTAGGCAAATTCCAGTTCTTTCTTCATCACACCATATTTGCATAGGTCAAGGGTCAATTTGTATTTTTTACAATAAATTGTGTGTGTCGAAACAAAAATGACCACTTTGACTTAGATGTTTTCAAACTCTTGTACAGTTCTCCCACAAAACAATGGTAGGCAAGATCTAAGTGGGCCAGCTTATTCAAGACTGACCTGAACTTTTTCTTTTTGAAATCAAACTGGGAAGATTGAAGTAGACGAAAGCAAAGAATAACGTGAGAAATACGATCAGTAAGGAAGGTCATGTGGAGACGTGAACAAACTATACATAGGTTTTGCCTGCCTTGTGCCTCCTGGGGCTGAGGCCACCAACAAGGCCCCTCCAGCTGTCTCTGTCCTCGGCAAGTCTCTCCAGCTGTCCCCAGGATAATAAAATTCTTGGACTTGATTACGCTTCTGAAATCCAAAGGTTATGACGTCATCTTGGCACGGGTCCCTGGTCATGTCGGTATTCGAGGGAATGAGGAGGCGGACCGTCTGGCCAGGGAAGCCGTAAGAGATATTCCTGTACGAGCGTACGTTCTGTCCTCTGACATAAGATGTGAAGCTTCTAACTATATTAAAAAATCTTGGGCAGGATGATTACGTGGTAATATGTAACGTGGTGACAGCCCTGACACGGCCTTTGCTGTCGACGGGGCTATAATTTTAATCTTAATCTTAATCGGGCAGGAGGATTAGAACCTTCAACTAGATAATAAACTGTACAAAATTCGTCCAGACCTTAAAGAATATCTTCCTTCGGCTGCTGGCGGCCGGAAAGAAGAAACTGTTTTATGTAGACTACACACTGGACACACATACAACATGCATTCCTTTTTACTGAAAGGAGAAGACCCGCCTTACTGTGTAGCATGCGAATCTCCCATTTCCATTCGCCATGTCCTTTTGGACTGCTGGGATTTATACGACATTAGAAGGAAACGCTACACTGCGGAGTCAATGAAGGTTTTGTTCCGTGACGTTCCGCCTGACACGATCTTTAATTACTTGAAAGAGATTAATATATTTCACTCGATGTAAGCTACTGTGATGTTTCTAACCCTAGACGTGTCAGGTTTTTACTTGCTAAGTTTGTGATTCACTAATGGTTTTTAGCAAAAGTATTTTAACCAAAAACTTTGATCTTATTCTACCTTGTGTTTTTATTCCATTTTAATACGTGGTGAGATGCAACGTGGTGAGATGTAAGGTGGTGACAGCCCTAACATGGCCTTTGTTGTCGACAGGGCTATAATTTTAATCTTAATCTTAATCTTAACCTTAACCCCACGCGCCTCATTTTAATTCATTGATTTGTTTGTTCTTTTTTTGTTTTGATTTTTAGTTTAATATCACCATTGTTGTGAACAGACTTTAAATTAAATCAATCGAAATCAAATCAAATATCATACTCATTGATTCCTTGTTTAGCAAAATACAGAAGCACTACAACGCAACAACAATTACACACACACACACACACACACACACACACACACACACACACACACACACACACACACACACACACACATCATTATCATCATCAATGACAAACACTGGGGGTCTTTCTCTGAGGGACTACCCACTGCTGTGATGTCCTTGTGGCCAATAGCCTCCGGATTTTTATGTTTGGGAGAACTACTGAAGTAGATCCTAAAAGGGTCGTACACGCTTTCATTGGTGACACACATGTCCACATTGGTGGTAGTGATGGACACCTTGCACTGGGGCTTCAGAGTCCCCTCTGTGTTAGAGATGATGTATTTCTCAGGAGCCGTTGCCTTAACCACATACTTGACAGGATTATGGTTGACGTTGAAAATCTCAAACGTTTGGTTGGGCTCACTGCTGTTGAAGTTGAGGTGGATGGGTGGGGGAGTTGATGACGATGCTATCCACCATCCTGCCAGTTTCCTCCCCTGGTGAATTCTGCACCTGGTACATCATTGCTTGTCTAATTGATTTTTAACAGGATGGCTTTACAATTCGCCTCGTATGATTCGTCATCTTTCTGCCTTACTGGTATAGTCTTCTACTCTTTTTTTAATTTTTATAGCAAACCCTTATAATTTGTTTTCGTTTTTACAATTTATGAGACCTTACGCACTTGAGTAGGCACCCGCGGTCCATTTGCATGGCATATTTGCCTATATTGCCTACGGATTTTAGGTTATTTGTTGTGCATATGTATATGTATAAAATATGTAACTATTTATATTATGTTCGTTATTCTTGTTTACTTTGTTATTATCTGGATTCGACAAATAATATAAAGCGGATGGACTTGTGTTTCCAGCATTGCCTAGATTTATGGGCTATAGTTTACAATAATGGGGTTATGTTTTGAATTGTTTGTTTTTTTGTCATGTTTTGAAATTGTTCAACGTAGTTATATTAATGTTGGTAGTATACATTGATGTGTGTTTTGTAATAGGCTATTGATCTATACGTGTTGACAGTCCTGAGATGACCATAGCTGTTGAAAGGGCTATAAACGACTTACAACACTTATCTAGTGTTGTTGTTTTTGGGTGGGTTTTTTCTGTTGGCGTCTCCAGCAAGGTTTAATGATATTGACATTGTCCTTCCATGTATACTGTTCCAGAATGTGTCACAAGTTCTCTCTCTCTCCGTTCTGAGTTGTTCTCTCATATGATCGGAACATTTAGTCCCAAGCATACTTTTTCTTCTTGTGAGGTAGAATGTAAGTATTTCTGATAAAATTTACTGCAGTTGTATGTTAACATTGTCCGTCGCTGTCATGTTATTGAGTTTTCCTTTTGGACACCCTCGGCCTTTCTGTCTTTGCTTCAGTTTTCTTATTTTGTTTTCTTTTTTTGCTTGCAAAGTCTTGTTATTGTCAAGTCAAGTCAAAATTGTATTTCCAGATGGAACATTGAATAAGCAAATTATATACTTTTTTTGATCAAGCCATCCATAAAAAAACACACACAAAAACCCACCTAAGGAACTAAAAATTCCAGAGTGGTAAACAATAAAGAAAGGGGAAAAGAGGGGGAAATAAACAAAGAAACAAACAAGTTACAAAAACAGGGAAGAGGGTGGGGAGTGGGAGAGTAACATATTATGTACAATAATGACAAATCACCTACCTATCTTCATTCTGCTAATGGTACGCTTTCGTGTTTAGATCTGTCAGTGAGAGATCCCTCGCTGGTCCTGGACTATGAGTGAAGAGTGCACGATGATCTACATGGAAGTGACCATTTTCCAATCATCGTGAAACCTACTACTGCAGAACCTATTTCTCTTCCAGAATACTTTTGTTTTACCAAAGCCAATTGGGACCTTTCTTGCTCAACCGTTGCAAGCCGACTGGATGATACTGAAATTCTTCAGTCTGAGGATCCAGCGGAAACGTTCACTTCGATTTTATTAAACTGTGCTAAAGAAATAATTCCTGTCATAAAACCTGGTATGCAACTTCCCAGTACTCCATGGTATAATCAAGAGTGTAAACACGCTTGTAAAGCTCGTACAAGAGCCGAGTGTCTGGTGTTTCGTAGACCTATGGCTCCGAATGTTCAATCCAACCAACGCCTGAAAGCTAAATAAAAAAAATATACATCTGCAAACAAAGTAAACGTCAATCCTGGAGAGTTTTTTGTGTCCGCCTCACCTCTAAGACTTCTAAAAAGAAAGTCTGGCAAGTAATTAAAAAAAATCAAAGGCAAGAACACCTGCCCATCTATGCCTCACCTTAAACTGTCTGATACTCTTATTACTGACAAACACGCGGTAGCAAATCTATTGGCCAAAACCATCGAACAAAATTCTTTGTCCGCTCAAAAATCAGCTTCATTTTTACAACTTAAAAACCTGAAAGAGAAAAAGAAGTGTGGTTTTACCATCACCACTGAAGAATATTACAACCTTCCCTTCAATATTTCCGAGCTCAAAACTGCGTTACATACGTGTCATGATTCTTCCCCTGGATTGGACCAGGTTCATTACTAACTTTTAAAACATCTACCAGAAATTGGTCTTGAAGTTCTGTGAAAGTCTACAACCATAATATGGTTGTAGACTTTCAACAGAATGTCAAGACAATTATGGTTGTAGACTTTCAACAGAATTTCAAGACCAATATATTATAATTATGGTCATCAGAAGTCTTTCCGCCTTCATGGAGAAAGGCTTTGGTTGTCCCTATTCCCAAACCCGGTAAAGATTTATCTAACCCTTCTAACTACCGCCCAATAGCTTTGACCAGCTGCATCTACAAAGTCATGGAGAAAATGATAAACGCCAGACTGATGTGGAAATTAGAAACTGACGGTCTTCTAGCAAAAGAGCAATGTATCATTCCACTGTTGATCATCTAGCTCGTTTGGAGTCGACCATCCGTAACGCTTTTTTAAATAAACAGCATGTCGTCGCCATCTATTTCTCTCACAGCTGTGTTGGGGAAAGTGAAGAGAGAAAGAGCGACGGGGGTGGTGGTAGTACCACAGTGGCCTACACAAGCTTGGTGGCCTCTACTGACACACCTGCTTCAACGGGACCCAGTACTTCTACCAATGAGACGCAGCATACTTTCCAAGCAGGCAGCAACGCTGATAGTCAATTTGTGGCGACCACACACACACGCGCAGTCTACAACACTTATATCGCACAGTGGAAGCAGTATGCAGCAAAGAATGGAATCTCCCCTAATGTGTCAGACGGAGCACACGCAGCCAACTTCCTTGCTGACCTGTATAGTAATGGTCAGTACTGTTAATGTTGCACGCAGTGCTCTGTCTGCTTACTTACCGTTACTAAATGGGCACTCAGTAGGTAGTCATCCAATCATTTGTAAATTGGTTAAAGGGGTGTTTGAAAACAGACCATCTTTACCCAAATATACAGACACTTGGGATGTGAATACAGTACTTGATTATCTTGAATGCTTATTCCCGTTAGAAAGACTTACTTTGAAAGAACTGACTTTGAAGACATGCATGTTACTAGCCCTAGCTACAGGACAGAGAGGCCATGCACTGCATTCATTGAAAATAAGTGATGTGAAGATGTATGACTTAAATGTGTGTTACTTTTTTCGTCTTTGTTAAAAACAACCAAGCCAGGAGTACACAATGAACCAGCTGAGATAAAAGTATTCGCAAAGAATGAAAAATGTTGCCACTTGAAACTGCACATAGAGAAAACACAGACTCTTAGAGACAAAAGCAAACAGCAACTCTTTATTGGTCATACAAAGCCTCACGCGCCTGTGGGGAAACAGACATTTACGCATTGGGTGAAAGAGGTTCTTGCGCGCTCTGGCATAGACACTACACGATACACAGCACACTCAACCAGGGCCGCAAGCTGCAGCGCTGCGGCCAAAGCCGGAGCTTCATTGAAAACAATTATGAAAGCAGCGGGCTGGACTAATGAAAGAACATTCACAAAGTTTTATAAGAGAGAAAGGAGTACATGTTTCAGCCAGAAAGTGCTTGATGGCTACATGCATTGTAAATAAAAGGAACAATTATTATTCTCATGGTAATATGTAAATAACACTTGCATGCTTATAAATGTAACAACTGATATTATCTGGCTGGTCTGATGTGGTATTAATTGGCCACTATCCTTACTTTCTCTAAAGTCTCAACGTAGCTTTTCCTTCCGGAAGCAATAGGCGAGTGATAATTACAAAATTAAACTAGACCTACGTTAGGAGGTTGCAGTTTAATTGAAATTATTACGAATCTATTGTGGAGGAAGGAGAAGCTACGTCCCTCCCAATCAGTGCTTGTGATAATAATCAGTTATTCTGACCCTCGTGGCCATACAGCTCTAAAAATTGCCTGCAATGCTCTGCGCGCCAATACTCAATGTAACTTCTCCTTCCTCCACAATAGACTCGTAATAATTTCAATTAAACTGCAACCTCCTAACGTAGGTCTAGTTTAATTTTGTAATTAAAACAGACACTTTGAATCTTAACATCAAGTACTAGAAATACCATAGTTTGATTATTTGAAGATTGTAAAAAGCATAAGAAAAACGACAAATGTCTTGGGTATTTCAAACAAAATTATGAAACAAATTATATATCCAAGCATAATATGATCAATGATTTTCAGAAATTATGATAACTTCCTAATACCACATTTTTTCCAACTATAACATGGATTATGAAGGCAATGCTGCACATGGTTGTTACTCATAATGTTCAATCTGTGTCCTTAAGCCAAGGATCCCGATAAATAATTAGGCTAATCTATAAACTAATGTGCGATTTTGAGAATAAGACATATTTTCTTTCAGCAAGTTACTAAGAATTCAGAGATTAAAAAATAAATTTTATGTAGACAATTCAGTATTGTAAAATATGAACTAAATGAACCAAGTATGTAGGCTAGTTCTCTTAAGCATTTAGCTGTAATCATTTGATTTTTTTTTAAAGTGGTGGGTGTGGAAGTAAGAAAAGAGACAGTGGTCAGTAAATATGTTCTGTTTTCTTGTGATGAAGAACAATGCACCAGTTATGACTAAGCATGTCGTCAAGGAGAAAAGACTAATTTTCTGGTTACTTGTACTACAGGAAAACTGAAAACTGAACAGTAGTATATTTGTCAATCTGTTGGACTTTAAATTACCTCTGTATCTCTGTATCTTCCATGTAGCTTGTAGTGTGTTTCCCACACATTTCCCGCTCAATACATGTAAACAACATGTGTGCAAAGAGAAATTATTTAATCCCTTCAGATGAGATTGCTTGACTTAACCTGGCTGAAAAATCAGTCATAATGTTTAACTAGAGGGCTTATGTTTGCCTTTGAGAACAAACATGACAGGATTCTCCCCTCCACCAGCCTTTCTCTCCCCACTTCCGGCTCTGATTGATACCGGAAGTGTTGCATCATTAATCTTTTATAATCTCAGCCGTTTTCGAGTTAGTTAAGATAAAGATTTACAGACATTTCCAAACCACTTCCGGTTTGGGGTTTGAAACGCAAGTGTTGCACCGTAACTCCTGAGTAAATAATCAAAATATGATTGTATTTTGTGCAGCTGTTTCCGAGATATTCAAGATTAAAAATTGGCCAAATTTGGCAATTGTTTGCCACATTTTGGCCAATTGGTTTTATATTCACAATCTAGCATGAGTAAAGCATCCTTCAATTGTCCTGCAAATTTCAGCAATATTCATAAATGGAAATAAGTGAAAGTGACGCAACCCAATCATATAGTAATTTAGCAAGTGTCCGTGTGTGTGTGTGAGTGTGTGTCATCGGGGCGATGGCAACGGCAACCGAGGCGGCCGTGTCATTTGCGCGGTTCGGCAAATGTGCAAAACGCGTATCTGCCGGAATCTCGGCGCCCGTATCTCCGGTGTTTCTGGACTGATTGCCTTCGCATTTGGCAGGAAGATGACCGGGGACGGTGACTATCGATGTACCAACCAGAAGCGAATCAATTCATAAACGCGCGCGATATCTGCCGCTTCAGTCCGATTCACGTTTTCACAAACCGCGGCGTAACCATACCAGATATTGACTCGCAATTTGGAACGGGCATGACCGGTGATAGTGACTATCTTGGTGCAAAATTTCAACAGCATCTGTTCATAAACGCGCGCTCTAACCCGATTTACATTTTGCAGGCAACCAAATCGCAAACTAATTTCATTCACCACTTTAGGCACCAATGTGTCGACAACGGGTTAGTCTGGAAACGAGACGGTTAAAGAGCCGAGTTTACGGAGTTATCAACAGCTCGCTATTGTTTTTCTCTCTCTCTCTCTCTCTCTCTCTCTCTCTCTCTCTCTCTCTCTCTCTCTCTCTCTGCGTTTGTCTGTCTGTCTCTCTCTCTCTGTGTCTCATGTCTCTGTATCACTATGTGTCTGTCTGTCTGTCTGTCTCTCTCTCTCTGTGTCTCATGTCTCTGTATCACTATGTGTCTCTCTGTCTGTCTGTCTGTCTGTCTGTCTCTCTCTCTCTGTCTGTCTGTCTCTCTCTCTCTAATAACATAATATTTTACGGACCCGGCGAAACCGGTACTCATCATTACCGGTTCTTAGCAGTACCGGTACTAGGCGTTACCGGTTCTGGGATTTGCCAGTACTAGGCGTTGCGCTAGTTTACATAAATTAGAATAACTTCCAAACTATTTAACATATCGTCAACAAACTCCTTTCAGACCTGGGCCAGAGTAAGGGCTACAAAATCCAATAGCTAGTTTTGTGACGTCACTTCTGGTTTTGGCTATTCTATCAGCCAAATAAAAGCTGCCT
Organism: Phymorhynchus buccinoides; assembly: GCA_017654935.2. NCBI lineage: Eukaryota > Metazoa > Mollusca > Gastropoda > Neogastropoda > Raphitomidae > Phymorhynchus > Phymorhynchus buccinoides. The sequence continues at coordinate 41,498,423 of CM065697.1, forward strand.
GAGCATAGCTGGGGCACTTCCGGCTCATACTTCCGGTTCAATAATCTACCGTAGATATTGCAAATCTACTTTAGAGCAAATTCAGAAAATATGAACGAAATCTGTTCAGCCGTTTTTGAGTTAATAAAGATTGAAATATTGCCAATTGTGCGGTTTTTCGGCCGTATTTCGCCGAATTTTAAGACAAAATAATTTAATATTACTAATTTAACAATCGCTTAGTGCCCCGCAACTTTCCTGAAAATCTCAGCTAAATCTGACTAAAAAGGAGCAGAAAAAGAAGGGGGGAAAATCTTACAAATGCAATAGTGTAGAAGGGTAGAATCCTAATAAAACAACTGAATAAATTCAGTAAACTTTGTAACAAAACAAATTCCGACACCTACAGTTTTGACATTAGCCAGCGCCATACATTTTTATAAGGCACAAAATGCAATGCTTGTGCGTCATTATATGCCTGTGCAATGACGTTGCAGGGGAGGAGTTAAGCAGCTATGGTAGGAAAGCATAAAAGTAATGAGATTTGAAATCTTTAAATGACCACTGCATCTACCCTCCATCGTGTAAGTGGTGTTTCCCACGCTGTCCTTGCTCAGGACAATGTAAACAACATGATTGTGTGTAAAGGGAAATCGCCTAACCCCTTGTGACAATTTACAGAGACTTCGACTCAATCACTATTTAGCCTTAGTACTGAGTTTTGCCCTGCTTCACTCATTTCAGAAGCGATCTTCTGTTCAGATCTAAACAGTGCCAGACGATCAATTTCATGCATCGTGACGTCGCATGAGAATCTCGGTGTTGCTACGGAGGCAAATTTGACTGCTGTTCTAACATTTGTTATTTTATTTTAGGTTTTATCGGAAAACAACCAAACCAGATTTTGCTCACTTGGCTGCCATTTGTGCGAAACCATTTAGCATGGGACTGTACTTCAACAAAACATATTTTGAATCCTCAATCGATCCTTATGCATTTGTGTTATTTCATAACATCGTTTATCGTTTTGACAATTTAATATTGACCACTGGTTACGTAGTTTACAGTGAGAGCAATACGTAGCAAACCACTTCCTTAAACATATCTTATTTCCGTGCAAGATTTGCGGATCGTGCAGTAATAAAGTGTACAGCTCTAATGACTTCAAAAATGTGTAATTGCTGATGGAATATTATATTAAAACTTATCAAATGTTCCCCGATACCTACTAAGATGCAACAACGCCACTCACACTGTCACAGTCAGAAACAAAAAGACAACTGCAAATGGGGGGTAAGACTTTACTGACATGTTTCATTATTAAAGTTCTTGTCAGTCCAGCAACTTCCCCATGCAGTAAATGTCTTAGCCCTTGGCTATTGTGGTGGAGTAAGACTTAATCTGCAACACACTGATGAAAATAGATTTTTTTGACTGAAACTCCTTCCAGTGACCTCACGCAGGTCTTCTATAAATATCTTGTGTCTGCGACCAATGAAAATGCTCAAATTTGTCACATGATACCACGGAAATAATCGTGTATGTGGCGGGTTGTTGCTGGTTTTGACCAGTTACACGCTTATCGTGTAACTGCAGCTGTTGTATCTCCCATTGTGAGAACAATGCACTAACTTTGTGACTAACCGTGTAACTGAATTATCACGAACATTTTGGGTGTTAATGCAACTTTTATTGTGTCACATGTTTACTCATCGGTAAAGAAGAAGGGTCAAGCGTATATCAAATGGGGATTGACTTTGTAGCAGGCGACAATATGTTTTTTGATGCTCCTGTAAAATCACTGATTGTGTAAATACACGGTTAGCGTTGGACAGCGAGGCTATGGGACATTAGTAGATATAAAGATGGTGGGAATGACCCTGGATGCAATGCCCGGAGGCAGTGCAACCTCAGGAAAGTCACGAATGTTTAGCAATAAGTATCTGTAATATTGACGTGTAATTAGAAAGGCAACACACTGACATGTTTCATAGTTATAGAGTGAGCACAGGGCTTGTCAGTCCAGTAACGTTCCCTTGAAAGGGAAAGTGTCTCTGCCCTTTCAGTGGATAGTTGCTATTGTGATGACTTTAGTAAGACTGCAACACTGACATGTTTCAGAGTTATAGAGTGAGCACAGGGCTTGTCAGTCCAGTAACGTTCCCTTGAAAGGGAAAGTGTCTCGGCCCAACGTTCCCTTGAAAGGGAAAGTGTCTCGGCCCTTTCAGTGGATAGTGGCTATTGTGATGACTTTAGTAAGACTTCAACACTGACATGTTTCAGAGTTATAGAGTGAGCACAGGGCCTGTCAGTCCAGTAACGTTCCCTTGAAAGGGAAAGTGTCTCTGCACTTTCAGTGGATAGTGGCTATTGTGATGACTTTAGTAAGACTGCAACACTGACATGTTTCAGAGTTATAGTGAATTAGCACAGGGCTTGTCAGTCCAGTAACGTTCCCTTTAAAGGGAAAGTGTCTCGGCACTTTCAGTGGATAGTGGCTATTGTGATGACTTTAGTAAGACTGCAACACTGACATGTTTCATAGTTATAGAGTGAGCACAGGGCTTGTCAGTCCAGTAACGTTCCCTTTAAAGGGAAAGTGTCTCGGCACTTTCAGTGGATAGTGGCTATTGTGATGACTTTAGTAAGACTGCAGCACTAACATGTTTCATTTGTTATTTCGTGTCAGTCCACTGGGCCTGCATGCTTTAGGGTGCGTATAATTATGTGAACGTGCTTGTGCGCGTGCTGGTTTTTTGTGTGTGTAAGTGTAATGAGTGTGTATGCGTGTTTGTGTGAGTGCGCGTGAGGGTGTGCGTATGGGATGGTGTTATGGAGTGTGTGTGTGTGTGTGTGTGTGCGTGTGCGTGTGCGTGTGTGTGTGTGTGGATGTTGATATTGAAAACTATGTGCTGCTGTTGTGTATGTTCTGTGTTAGTATTTTCTTGTCATGATAGGGGCTGTTGGCCTAAGTCATTCAAATGTTTCTGAGTTCCGAGTCCAGTGGGGTGAGTGTCTTGGCCCTATCAGTGAATGGTGGCTATTGTGGTGAGAGCTCATTCAAAAGCTATATGTGTGTGCACCAGTCAGTTGTGTCCGACTATGACTTCCACATAGCAGAGAAGGCGACTGCTAGTCTGGAGGACTGGGTAGAGCTTTGTTTATAGTGGTGGTAGGGAGGAAAGCCTCTTTTGCGGGAGTAGCTGCTAGTCCTTAATACGGGAAAGACCCCCACCCCCCCCCCCCCCCCCCCCTCACTCAACATTGTTTTCTCCTACAAAATAAACCAAACAACTGGACTGCTATTTTCTTGCACGCTGCTCTGAATTTGGAACCCGTTAGACAATATAGGTAGAAGTTGATCATGCTGTTCAGGTAAAACAGGGTCTGTCCCGCAGCGTAGAGGATTTCAAACTGGTCATCGTCCATATTATCTTTAAAGTTATTTAACGCTGGGATGGCAAATATTGAAGTCGGCATTGTCAGGAGGAAGAACAAAGCACTGGCTGCAATCAAGGTGACCGTCAGTGAAGACACTTTCCCCTGTCTGGAGTCCCGGGCGTCTCGCTGAGCTGAAAGGCGTTTGCCTGCCCTCACAGACCTGTCCAGCGTCTTCAGAAGAACGCTGTTGCTGACTGCCAACACAGCGAAAGGCACCAGGACGTTTAAAACCATGTCCATCCAGGTCCAAACGATTTTGTAGAACCAGTAATACGTTTCTGATACAGCATCGTTACAGCATATATCATAACAGGATGCGATGTCATACCCATACAGATGGTGGGTGTTGAGAAGAAGGAAGACGCCTGTCATTGTTCCAGCGGTAACACGTGACTTTCTGATGGTCCACATAGTGTTCACACGAAACGGCCACAACACAGAGGCTGCTCTGAGCATGGTGAGGGACACCAGCATCTACGGCGATAAGGACGTGACTGTGAGTGCAACTAATCTGTACCATTTACATTGCCACGTTCCAGCTGTTTGAAGATTGGGAACTTTAAAATAAGTGGTCAAGAAAGAGTTTACGGGTCGTAATATTAACAGTATCTGATCCGATACAGCCAGCACTTGGAAAAACACACTAGATGTGGATGGAGGAAGGCGATGCATGATCAGGATTATCATACAGTTCCCAAAAAGCCCGAATACAAACGTGATCATTTCGCCAGTTACCCAGATAACCTTGGCTCCAATGGGTAGGTCTGTGTACTGTGGCATTGGCTCGGTGGTCTCCATAATATTGCTTGCAAAGAAGATTGAAACTTGGAATCAGTTATGTGAAATTCAGATGTGTATTTGTTTGTTGCGGAGACAAAAAAATAGTCCAAATAGAAACGTGATGATTTCACCAGCTACCCAAATAACCACGGCTTCAATACGCATGTACTGTGGCATTGGCTCTGTTGCCTTTATATTGATACTGCTTGCAAAGATACTTGAAATTTGAAAGCAGTTTGGTGGAATTCAGACATCTAGACTAGATTACACTACGCAATCAGCCTACAAACATCCCTTTTGTTGCAATTTGTAGAAAATAAGCCAATGGTTTTGTACTTTAGACCCCTCACCCCATCAATTTTTTGCATTCAAACTTTTCACTGAGAAGCAACAGTCTGTCATTCTCGGGACAGGCATAGGATCAGCCTAGTATAGTTATTATCGTGAAACTGAAAGACTCAGACTTTGAGATCGAGAGTCGTAAACATGAGGGGTTAAACGATGACTGCCTTACTCACCTCGCTCCCACTCCTTCAGGCTGAGTCGAGTCAAGACGTGAAAGGGGTGAGAGCAAAGACACTGAAAAGAAAAGACTAACATCCGGTCACTTTTCCCTATATGAGTAGTGAGGACAGAAACACTGGTTATGTGCCTTAAAAACAGTACACATTTACACGTCGATAGGCCAGTTGAATTCTCCGTTCAAATTCCAGTCTGAGTTTTTAGATAGCCTCCACTGTGTGTGGTGTATTGTTACCACTAACGATAACTATGCGCCCGGTTCACCGTAACTCTATGGTTGTCCATCTTACCCTTTTAGAATCTTTGGTGAGAGTCCCTGTAAAATGTTACCCATGCTAATGAAAAAAGTCTTCACCAAAGCTCTTGAAACGGTAAATTGTAGCAACATTTTTCACAAGAACCTGGACGCCGCGCTTAAGAACATTTAAGCAGAAAGGGATTGTAATTGATAAAATTAGTGGAGAAAGAGTTGACTATTTATTGCTAGCCTTTGGCCTATGATATGTGTAACACTAGCGTTCTGCTAGCGCGCTTCGTATCACACACGCACATACACAAACACTGGCACACACACTCTGTTTCCTTCCTTCTTCTCCTTTGATCACACCCCTAAGTGTGTACATTTACTTCTGTAAATAAAAATTGGTCGCCAACACAGAAGAAGACTTGTCCAGTAAATAGATCTAGGCTTGATTCGATGCGCACGCACTTCCGTGTGTGTGTGTGTGTGTGTGTGTAGTGTGTGTGTGTGTGTGTGGTTGTAAAGCCCTAAAACTGGGTGGTTGGGTCTGCCCACATCCGCAAAAATGGGTGTGTGTAAAAAACTGGGTGGCTATTTTGGCCACCCATTTTTTGCAGTTGTAGTGCACGCGCACTAGAATTTCACTTGCACAAGTGCAGTTGTAGTGCACTAAAACTGCACTTGCACTCCAAGTATCAAGGATTTTGTGACGGAAAAAGTGATATTTATCATTCTTCAAAACCCCTATACAGACAGCACTTTTTCCGTAAAAGATGGTTTTTATAGTGTTTGGGAACCCACTTTATGTGTTATGCCCCCATGTGTGTGTGTGTGTTTGCGCGCGCGCGAGGGTGGGTACATGTGTGTGTGCGTTGTATGTGTGGGGGAGGGGGGGTGTATGTTTGAAATCTAAATATATACTGACCACCACAAACCTACGATATTATTTGACTAACGCAAAATGAGAAATTAAGAATATAATTCAAGTAATGCAACATAAACGGGGGGGGGGGGGGGGGGGGGGGGGGGGGGGGGGGGAGAGAGAGAGAGAGAGAGAGAGAGAGAGAGAGAGAGAGAGAGAGAGAGAGAGAGAGAGAGAGAGATGAGAGAGAGAGAGAGAGAGAGCTCGTGTTAGTGTTTGTGTTGATAAAACCAGTAAATAATACTAGATCCCTCCGCAAATGACAAACAAACTTTGCCAAATTAAGTAATACAACATAAACGTGTGTGTGTGTGTGTGTTTTCGTTCTTTAATTTAACGTCTATCCACTTTACAGTGATCTTAGACAACAATAACAACAAAACAACAAAATAAGAAATAAATAAATAAATGTTTATGTGTTAGTGTAATGGGTATTTTGAATGTGCATCAAGGGAAGGGATAGGTACAGGTGTATGAGGGTATGCTAGTCTATGTACACATAAATCGCTTAATTAAATGGGTGGTGGGGCGAGTTGAGGGGTGTATTGGTCTTTGTACATACATATCTAATGTCAGCTAAATGTTAGTGAAGCGCTTAAGCTTACTTAGGATAATTATTGAATCCAACATTAAAAGAAAACAATCAATAAAATTAATGAATAACATGACAGTAAAATAATAACATCAAAACACATCGTAATGAATGTCCAATAGGGCTCTCAAGATGTCCCCGGGTGACCTCCAACATTTTTGATTCACTTGAAATGATGTTCTCATACGTCGACATTGATGGTTCAGTGTCCCGTAACTAAGCAGGTAAATAGTTTTTCATATTTTCACACAGAAACAGCACGTGGAATGGTGTAATATGGTGTCCACAAATGCAAGTCACATGTTTACAAAATTTGGTTTTCAAAGCATCAAGCCCAAATCTAAAAATTACACTTTTTAAAATCCACCCTTGATGAAGACACTTAATTCCTGTTTTGTAATCTATTAATTTTTTTAAGAAATGTCCCTTTTAAATGAAGATGACGTTTCCTTTTGTCTTCTTAAAACGGAATCCCATTATGCTTTTTTCTAAAAGACTATAATTCTCAATTAAGGAATAATATTATATATCTTTGTTAAACTGTTTTCAGTGGTTGCACCATGTTTGGCTAACCGGTCAACCCTTTCATTTCCAGATAATCCGCAGTGTGGTGGAACCCAACATAAATCAATAGAAGAACCTATTGATTTATGTTGGGGAGGGAGTACAAGGATTTTATTCCTGGCTCTGAGGGTGATCCTGCTGGTGAGCTACTTGGTTGCATTGGCAGGCTAGTGAAATTGTGATTGGAGGTGTGTGTGTGTGTGTGTGTGGGGGGGGGGGGTAATCGCTTAGAGCAGAGTCTGGACACTACAATAGTACTGAAGTACAAAAGCTCCTTGAGAAGCTGCTGAGGCTGCTATTATTATCACGTTAATACATCCACATAACAAAACTCCATACCAGCTAAGCACTGATATCAAGCCTACGTATACAATATCTCATTGCCTCATCATAGAAGTGTTCACGATGGCCAGAACTTGGATAAGACACTTGTTAGAGTGGTCTTCCACCAAGTATGACTAACTTCGAAGCACAATGCTTCTAAGCTCATTGGTAATGAGACGTTTTTGTGGAAGCAGACTCACTTTGAACAACATGTCATTCCTTTCAACCATAGATGGAAATGCGTGGGTCAGTACTTATTACGCATTGACTACTGGGATAATTGTTAGCACCAGTCGAGGCCCTGACAATCAGAAATCTGTAATGCAGCAATGGGCGCATAGCAGGGCAGCACCCATCTGCCCATAATTCTGCAAATGAAATGAGGCTTTGTGTGCAAATATCTCATGACAGTTGCCATCAGAGATTCTGAAAATGATCAAATGATGAAGAGAGCATTGTGGACATTTAGCCCGTTGGGGACACAAACAACATGTTTGTACTGTATGATAATATGTATGTGATCAGTTTCTAAGAACTTGGCCATTGTATTTTGTGCTACAATCCCCGACAGGAAGAAGAGCCGCTGAATCACTAATAATTGTCTTATTGAAGTTGCATGCTGTTTGCCATTAATCTGCAATCCCAATGAGTCCACTAAAAGTACACCTTTCTCTAACAAAGATGGAAAAGCAAGACGCGCGCACCAACAAATCCTCTGATGCTTTCCCCACTCTTTCCCTTCTTCACTCACCCCTGGCCCTCCATGCAATGGCACGTCGGCCATTTTACCCACCTATAAATCAACATTGATCACTGTATTGTACTGCTTGGTGCCTAACGAAAAAGGCCAAGCGTTAAGATGAAGGTTAGAGATGTCATCGGTACTTAGGTTAGCATCTATATAACCATAGGTTAATGTTCCAATTATGAGACTGTTACTGCAGAGATTTAAAATATATTAAAACAAAAAGTTGAAATATTCAATACAAATTCAAAGTCAAGGATTTAAGATGAAAGGCTTAGGCATAAAATAGGCATCATATCAGTAATTCAATATCCTCTATACACCTTAGCTTACAAAAAAACACCACATTGCTTATTTTATGACAGCAGTGCAAAAGTTGAAAAAGTATAGCTGGTACAATAAAACCACATACTCAAGGTCAAAGGTCAAGGTCAACGAGGCATACTGAGGGGCACATCAGTTTTATTAAAATAGTAGCACACAAATTCGAAATAATTCTGTGACATGGTTCTTAAGATAATTGCCAGGCAAATAAAAGGACACAGAATATCGTGATAGCCCTCTCTGCAGAGTGGCTGGGGGCTAATAAGTACTAAAATAGGATATAGTTCACAGAGTTTGAATCATTTCAGCAAATTATACTATTTTTCTTACCAAAAAAAAGCATTAGATACAAAATAATTACGGTAAGTGCATGTTTTTACAGTTCTCCAGAGTCCCATGACGGCCATTTTGAATATGAGGTCATAACTCAAAATGCCCAACATTTACAACTTGGCCTCCAACGGATTTGGATTGAGCACCCTCAAATCATGTTAGATCGACATAAAAACTTAATATATATCACAAAGCAAGGTCAAGCTTAATCTCGCCTGGACTACTGGGCAACTTTAAGGAGCACAGTATAAGAACCCTAGGCTGATCCTAAGACTTTGTGCGCATTACACGCGGAAACCTCGTGCGCTCATCAGCAAATAAATAAATGAAAGTAAGAAATAAGCGGATGGAAAAAGTGATTGCGGAAACATGCACTAATTTTTATTACTTTCTTTTACTTATTTGCGGATAAGTGCATGAGGCTTCCGCGTGTAATGCGCACAAAGCTTGTACATCAGGTTAAAGATCGTGAGCAAAACCAAATCTCGCAAGCTCGTTCAACGTTTCAATATAGACCTACAATGCAAACGCAATGCTGTCTCAACAAAGCAATTAAAAAACAACTTTATTCTACTAAAAAGGCTGTTAGATAACGTTTCATTTAAGGTCAGGTCAGGTCAGAGAATGAGGACAACTAGGCCTCGCGGCCTCTTAATGTGTCCTTTCTGATTATTTCTATTCTGTTTCATGATTGGCATGGCTAGGACGTTTTTAGATGTGTTAATCATACGTATTTCAATTGTTGAAGCTTGGTCTTTATCGAGGAGTTTTTTGAACTGATTAAGGTTAGGTGCCAACTTGATATGTGCTGGAAGAGAATTCCAGTATTTAGTGACTCTGTTACTAAAGAAATTCTTTCTAATGTTAGTTCTGCTGTATTGGGTTAGTAGTTTCAAATCATTATTCCTAGTTTTTGAGTAGTTAGAAAGAAAGTTGTAACAAATGTTTGTTAGTAACATCAGAACTGGGAAAAAATGTATTAACATTATTAAATCACCACGTAATCGTCGATATTTTAGGGATGGTAAACTCATTTTATGAAACCTGTCACCATAAACTACTTTTCGTAATGCTTTTACTAGTTTGGTTGCTCTCATTTGAACACGTGCGATAGCCTGAGACTGTCTTTTTAGGAAAGAATTCCAAATTAAGTTGCCATATTCTAAATGGGGTCTCACCAAACTTTTATACAGTTTTACAAACACACCTCCATTCAGTCCTATAAAACTCCTTATTAATCATAACACTTTGTTTGCTTTATTAATTGTGGATGTTATATGCTTATCAAATTTCAGTTTTGAATCAAAAATCACTCCAAGATCCTTTTCTTCTATACAAGATTCCAAAACGTGTCTGTCGTTACCATGTGTTATTTTGTACTCTGTTTGAGGATTGTTTGGGCCCAAATGCATGACTTTACGCTTGTTTGCGTTGAAGTAAAGATTCCACTTTGCTGACCAGTCAATAAGTTTATTAATGTCATTTTGTAATTTATTAGAATTTTTAGATGAGTTGCATATTTTCGTGTCGTCTGCAAAGATTTTACAGACACTTTGTACTTCGTCAGGTAGGTCGTTAATAAAAACTGTAACAAGAATCGGGCCAAAAAGTGGTGCATTATCAGATATCGACTAAACATTAACTCTCTCTCTCTCTCTCTCTCTCTCTCTCTCTCCCTCGCTCCCCCCCTCTCTCTCTCTCTCTCTCTCTCTCTCTCTCTCTCTCTCCCCCCTCTCCTCTCTCTCCTCCCCTCTCTCTCTCTCTCTCTCTCTCTCTCTCTCTCTCTCTCTCTCTCTCTCTCTCTCTCTCCCCACCTCTCCTCTCCCCCCTCTTCTCTCTCCCTCTCCTCTCTCTCTCTCTCTCATCTCTCTCTCTCTCTCTCTCTCTTCTTTCTCTCTCAAGAACACACAAACACATAGCCAGCCGTAAAGTATGCTTTAAAAGGCACCGCCTACACCCTTGCATACAGACTGTAAAAGACGTGTTTTCCAATCGATTGCTAGGTGCCTTGTCTATACATACACGGCTCCAAAAGGTATTAATGACACAAAGTTACGCTGTAGATACCAAATCAATGTGAACATACGTGTGCGTGCTCACACACACGCCATGCACGCACATTCACACGCACACAGACACACACATACGTGCATGAACGCGCACGCACGCGCACACACACACATACGCACGCACGCACGCACGCACGCACACACACACACACAACACACAACACACACACACACACACACACACACACACACAGAGCTAAACAATACATCAAACCAGCATGGATCTTCGTTCCCACACACACAAGCATACATATAATGCATGCACACACAAGCTCGCACATACACAGATGTATGCACACATATATACAAAAGCATACACATATGGATACACACACTCTCGGACATTCACACACATGCAGAGAGAGAGAGAGAGAGAGAGAGAGAGAGAGAGAGAGAGAGAAGAGAGAGAGAGAATACGAATACGAATGTTTTTATTGAGGGTAAAACAGATAAGCTGGGTAGCTTTTTTACACCATTGCCCTCAAGCAAATAAACAATAAATGAAAAATGAGAGAGTTAGAGAGAGACAGAGACAGAGAGAGCTAACAGACTATTCAATAGTCATACAGGTAGTTTCAAAACCATAGGTTGCTTTATAATTATGTTCTTTATCGGGGTTGCTTGAGGAATGCAGTAAATCACATTTTGACTGCTATTTTGGAAACCTGTGCTAGATATTCGGTGTGTGGGACGCCAGAAGAAAGTTTGATCTTGTTTTATCTTTTCTTTTTATTCCTTTTTATATGATATGTGGTAAGGTGTAACATGATGAGATGTAATGTGGTGACAGCCCTGACATGGCCTTTGCTGTCGACGGGGCTATCATTTTAATCTTAATCTTTATCTTTTAACAAAAGTATTTTAACCAAAAAACTTTGATCTTGTTTTACGTTGTTTTTATCCCTTTTTAATACGTGGTGAGATGTAACGTGGTGAGATGTAACGTGGTGACAGCCCTGACATGACCTTTGTTGTCGATGGGGCTATTATTTTAATCTTAATCTGAATCTCTTTGAATGTCAAGTTCAACAAAACAACAAAAGTATATAAATCGTCAAACAAGCATAATCATGTCAACTAATAAGGCTACGCAACCGTGAAAAGTTAAATCATTCAAAAACAGAAAAGAATATTAACCTTCACTAAAACACATTATGAGATATTTGACTCTCTCAACCAGAATCGAGAGAGAGAGAGAGAGAGAGAGAGAGAGAGAGAGAGAGAGAGAGAGAGAGAGAGAGAGAGAGAGAGAGAGAGAGAGAGAGAAACCATGCCGTCTATGGAAACATGTGTGGATCAAAATTGGAAATCCGATTTCAATTCAATTTGATTTCATTTAGTGTTGCATACACACACGCACACGCGCATACACACGCACGCACGCACGCACACGCACACGCACACGCACACCCGCCCGCATAAGCATAAATAGTACACTTTTTGATGGCCTTCCTGAACATTTTGCCAGCAAATGTTCTGTCAGTGTCACAGCATTCGACGAACTGTTCAAAGAAGATTTTGAGGTTTCTGTATGATCTTTCTTTGAAGAATTCCCCCATGGAGAACTCCAGTGTGTATCGTCCGATCACATCATTTCTCCTTCAAGCCAGGTTTCCCACATATACCAAAAACAGGTCACCATCCACACCACCATGGACCAGTCATAGTTAGGCAAATTCCAGGTCTTTCTTCATCACACCATATTTGCATAGGTCAAGGGTCAATTTGTATTTTTTACAATAAATTGTGTGTTGAAACAAAAATGACCACTTTGACTTAGATGTTTTCAAACTCTTGTACAGTTCTCCCACAAAACAATGGTAGGCAAGATCTAAGTGGGCCAGCTTATTCAAGACTGACCTGAACTTTTTCTTTTTGAAATCAAACTGGGAAGATTGAAGTAGACGAAAGCAAAGAATAACGTGAGAAATACGATCAGTAAGGAAGGCCATGTGGAGACGTGAACAAACTATACATAGGTTTTGCCTGCCTTGTGCCTCCCGGGGCTGAGGCCGCCAACAAGGCCCCTCCGGCTGTCTCTGTCCTCGGCAAGTCTCTCCAGCTGTCCCCAGGAGAATAAAATTATTTGAATTGTTTACGCTTCTGAAATCCAAAGGTTATGACGTCATCTTGGCACGGGTCCCTGGTCATGTCGGTATTCGATGGAATGAGGAGGCGGACCGTCTGGCCAGGGAAGCCGTAAGAGATATTCCTGTACGAGCGTACGTTCCGTCCTCTGACATAAGATGTGAAGCTTCTAACTATATTAAAAAATCTTGGGCAGGATGATGTACGTGGTAATATGTAAACGTGGTGACAGCCCTGACATGGCCTTTTGTTGTCGACGGGGCTATAATTTTATTCTTAATCTTAATCGGGCAGGAGGATTGGAACCTTCAACTAGATAATAAACTGTACAAAATTCGTCCAGACCTTAAAGAATATCTTCCTTCGGCTGCTGGCGGCCGGAAGAAGAAACTGTTTTATGTAGACTACACACTGGACACACATACAACATGCATTCCTTTTTACTGAAAGGAGAAGACCCGCCTTACTGTGTAGCATGCGATTCTCCCATTTCCATTCGCCATGTCCTTTTGGACTGCTGGGATTCTTTACACACAACCTATTTCTAACATTGCTACTCACCATGGCATCTCCCACCACTGCTTTTCTGATGACAATCAGGTTTACAGGTCTGACGATATCTCTCAGCTTCCTTCTATCATTGAACGAACTCAGTCATGCATTTCTGACATCACGGCTTGGATGACTGACAACAAACTCCAACTTAACAACGACAAGACTGAAATTATTAGTCCGTCACCAAGACGGACTATTGCGATGGGCTGGTTTGTCTGTTTGTTTGTTTGTTTGTTTTTTGGGTTTTTTTGGGGTTTTGGGGGTTTTTTTTCTGTCTGTCCCAAGGATATCTCCCGAACCGCTTGACCGAATCGCGTCAAATTTTGTGTGAAGGTGTGCCTCCTTAATAGGAAGAGATCGGCGCAAACCATTTTGCCGTCGTGACCTTGACCTTGACGTACGACCTTGAAAACCGAAAATCTATTTTTAGCCATATCTCGGCACCGATCAACATAGGATGTTGAAACTTGGTATGAAGGTGGTTTGGCTTATGCCCGTTCTGATGATGGCATACCGATCAAGGGTCAAGGTCAAAAAGATCGCTGCGGCCTGAAAATCGGAGGGTCATTTTTTTCTCCTTCTGTCTGTCCCAAGGATATCTTTCGAACGGGTTGACAGAATCACGTCAAATTTTGTGTGCTGGTGTGTCACCATGAGAGGAAGGCATCCGCGCAAACCATTTTGCCGTCGTGACCTTGACCTTGACCTTGGCGTACGACCTTGAAAACCGAAAATCTTTCAGGGGCCATAACTCCCACACCTTTAGTGTTAGAGTCTTCAAATTTGGCATGAAGGTACTTTGGCTTATGCCCGTTCTGATGGTGGCATACCGATCAAGGTCAAGGTCAAGGTCGGGAGATCGGTAGGCCTTGAAAGTGGTAGGGGGTCTACACATTGGGTTTTAAGCCATATTTTCCACATTTGTACTTGACAGAAGCGCTTCAGATTGAGCATAAATTATCACCATGCTGACCTTGACCTTGAAGTGTGACCTTGAAAACCGAAATTTCCTTCTTTGCGCTATATGTTTCTTCTTCAAGCTGTATCTCGTGAACTAGAAGACAGAATCCCTTCCAATTTTGTGTCAGGATGTGACACTCTACGGGGTGTCGCAAGTGCGTGGCATTGCTGGTGACGGACATGTCTGCCGCTCGGCGACGCCCTTGTTTTCATTGTCCCCAAGAGACTGTTGTCTACAAACTCGCTCCCTGCTTCTATCCAACTAGAGAACTCTCTCATTCAGACTTCTACAAGCGTTCGCAATCTTGGCTTCGCATTGCTTCTGTTCGTCATCTTCTCTCTGAAGACGCCACCAAAACTCTTATCTCTGCCTTTGTTCTCCCTTGCTTAGACTACTGCAATTCCCTTCTTGCTGGTTGCCCACAAAATCTTATCGCTAAATTGCAGAAAATTCAGAACAATGCTGCCCGCCTTGTACTGAGGTGTTCCAAATTTTCTCACTCTACTCCAATGCTTGAATCTCTTCACTGGCTTCCTGTCGGAAGGCGTATCGAATACAAGCTCTCTCTGCTCTGTTACAAATCCCTGAATGGTCTGGCTCCTTCTTATCTCGCTGATCTTCTGAGCCTTTACACACCTCTTAGACAGTTACGCTCCTCTTCTGACACTTCTCTCCTCCAGATCCCTCGTTACCGCACCAAGACTCTTGGCGAACGCTCCTTCTCTTTCCAGGCCCCCTCCTCTTGGAATAGACTCCCTTTACCTCTCTGTTCTGCCAACTCCCTTTCTTCATTTATGTCTTCTCTCAAAACTACTCTTTTCAAATCATGGCATGCTATATTTCTTTTCAAAGTACTGTGCCCCTTCCATCCGCGTGTGTTTGTGTGCATGCGTGTAGTATGTGCGTGTGCGTGTGTGCGCGCGTGTGGTGCGTTCGTGTATGTGTTTGTGTGAGTGTGTGTGTGTCTGTTTAGTGCATGCGTGTGTCTGTGTTTAGTGCGTGCGTGTGCGCGCGCGTGTGTGTGTATAATATATTTTTGTCATTTCGTTTATTTATATTGCTTGCTGGTTTATTCATTTATTATTGTAAGCGCTTAGGGCTTTTTTAAGATTAGGCGCTATAAATGCTTATTATTATTATTATTATTATTATTTATACGACATTAGAAGGAAACACTACGCTGCGGGGTCAATGGTTTTGTTCTGTGACGTTCCCCCTGACACGATCTTTAATTACTTGAAAGAGATTAATATATTTCACTTGATGTAAGCTACTGTGATGTTTTTAACCCTAGACGTGTCAGGTCTCTACTTGATAAGTTTGTCATTCACTAATGGTTTTTAACAAAAGAATTTTAACCAAAACACTTTGATCTTGTTTTACCTGGTGTTTTTATCCCTTTTTAATACGTGGTGAGATGCAACGTGGTGAGATGTAACGTGGTGAGATGTAACGTGGTGAGATGCAACGTGGTGAGATGCAACGTGGTGAGATGTAACGTGGTGAGATGCAACGTGGTGAGATGCAACGTGGTGAGATGTAACGTGGTGAGATGGAACGTGGTGAGATGCAACGTGGTGAGATG
>CM065697.1:41516947-41534371 GCA_017654935.2 Phymorhynchus buccinoides
GCGTCCTAAGTTGACCATTGTGAGTGGTTGTCTCTGTGGGAAGAACGAAGACATACTTGTTTCCGGTACCGGAGAAAACGGCCACTGACGAAAACGGCCCTGGTAGTTACGAAAATGGCCCCTGCACTCAATACCGAAACGCCCCTTCTCTTTCCAAAACGGCCCCTGGGTTTGCATTATTCAGTGACATGAGCCAGTATTTGGCTTACTCTCTTGATGAATTTGGAAGTCGAAATTTTCTTCTCCTCGTATTCATCCCACAGTCTGTGGATGAGGATAGCGTCCTCCGGTCTGAAACAGACACATATGGGACATTAGTAGATATAAAGATGGTGGGAACGATCCTGGAGGCAATGCCCAGAGGCAGTGCAACACCAGGAAAGCCCCGAATGTTTTTTTAAGAATACAGATATTATTGTAAGATGCTGCCATGTGCTGTTTTATATGAAGCCGGGGCGACTTCACTTTGTATTAACCCTTTTGCCGCCAACCATTTTTCAGCCAAAAAATACCATTAAACTTAGCTGGGTAGAGAATGTTTTTTATCAATGATATTGGGAATTCCTCTGTGACATGTATACCATTAGGCATATCCTTAACTCCCCAAAATTAAGAAAATAGGGTCTTGAGATAACCGTCCCTGGGAAGACGCCTATCGTTGATCCAGCGGTAACACGTGACTTTCTGATGGTCCACACAGCGTTGACACGAAGCGGCCACAACACAGAGGCTGCTCTGAGCATGGTGAGGGACACCAGCATCCATGGCGATAAGGACGTGACTGTGAGCAAAGCGAATCTGGTCCCTTTACATTGCCACGTTCCAGCTCTTTGAAGAGAGGGAACTTTAAAATAAGCGGTCAAGAAAGAGTTTAACTGTTAACAGCTCATGCCACGCATACATATCAAAAGGGCCCCGACTTCTTTCTAAGCCATCTAATGAAGTAGTGAGGATAAAGATCAATCTCTCTCTCTCTCTCTCTCTCTCTCTCTCTCTCTCTCTCTCTCTCTCTCTCTCTCTCTCTCTCTCTCTCTCTTTTGTTAATCATAGTATTCGTGAAATGCAGTCTTATCTGAACTTTGATCTTGATATACATTTAAAAAGAGTGTTAGCTAACTTTAGACCTGTAGTTTCTGAAATTAAAACTCACCATGTACGGTATAGAGAACACAGAGATGTTGATTTAGTCTGCCCCATGTGTTTACAAAATGAAGAAAATGAAGTACACTTTGTTTTTTGGTGTCCCATGTTGAAGAATATCCGCAAAAGTCTTATTCCACGGAAATGTTATCGTCAACCCTGTAGGTTCAGGCTATGTGTACTGAGTTCTAACAAATACGGAGATATTAAAACATTCTGTGTTTTTGCGCAAAGCGTTTAAGTTAAGAGAAATGCTGACTTCATAAGTTTATTAACTTTCTGTGTGTTTGATATTGTTAATTTCATAATATAGTTTTCATGTTAATTCATATTCAAATAGGCCGATGGCCTTTCTGAATAAATAGATTTCAGGCTTCAGACCTCCCCCCCCCTCTCTCTCTCTCTCTCTCTCTCTCTCTCTCTTTATTCAAAGGATAACATCATTGACCAAGTAAAAGAGCACCGAGCCCTGGGTGTGATCATAGACTAAGAACTGGCAGACCCATGTTGAGAAAGTAGCACACAAGCTTGCGCGAAACCTAAGGCCCCGTTTCGCGTTGGCGCTGCTCTGAGAGTGATGCGCTCTCCCTAGTAACGGTAACGCCTAGTAAGGGTAACGCCAGGTACTGGTAACGCTGAGTACAGCAAATTTGAAGCGATTTCGTTAAGAAACGGCAGAGTTATAAGGCCCCGTTTCCTGTTGGCGCTGCTGTGAGAGTGACGCGCTCTCCCGATTTTCTTCCAATTTGCTGCCAGGCTTTGCCCCGGTAAGAGCAAGCCTGACAGCACATTTGACGCGATTCGGTTGAAAACCGGCGGAGTTATAAGGCCCGTTTTACATCATGCTGCTGTTATGCGCCTAAGTAATGAATTCGCTTCCGGTTTGGCACATTGATAGTGACCGTCCCCGGTCATATATCTGCCAAATTTGAAGGCAATCGGTCCAGAATTACCAGAGATACAGGCGCCGAAAGGCCGTCGGATGCGCGTTTCGCGCATTTGCAAAACCGCGCAAATGACACGGCCGCCTCGGTTGCCGTTGCCATCGCCCCGTTAGGGCTCACAGCAAATTTGAAGCGAATCGGTCGAAAAATGGCGGAGTTATAAGGCCCGTTTTGTGTTTCAGGGACGGACAGTTGGCTTTTTACTATATGAATGATTGCAGCCGTTCCGTTTATTCATTGCTCTGGACCTGACGGACAGGATGGCATAGTAGTCAACACCAGCTGTGCTCTGGATGGGCAAGGGGCCTGCTGGGCAAGCCACTCTTCTCCTTCCTTCGTTGACTGTATGGGTCACGTAATACCCGGTGATGTAGGAGTAAGGACAGTCCTTCATAAAACACCAAGGGGGAGAAAGCGACCCACAACGTACAAATATTTGCTTACCATTTGTGTCACACAAAACCTGGTTTTCTTACGAAAATAAAATGTTTGTTCTTGTTCTTGTTGTACACGCCGCAAAGGAAAAGGCGACGTATTGGGAAGGCTTTATGCAGACCTGCCTACACAGTGGTTTGGCCATAGAAAACTACACTTTTGTTAAAATTACTAAATTACTCAAAAACCCCTTGCTGAATCTGCCTATTCATTTTGGAGTCTGCCGACTATTCATTGTTGAAACTAAAAACAATTGACCGAGTAAATGTAGTCATACCAACCACTAATTGAACCATGATGTGTGTCGGCTTTTTTTGTTCTCAGGATGAGGGAAAATAATCACCAATGTTGCCAATGTAGTCATGCATTGTACGGGTGCTATGTCTTGACAGGTGTGATGCGCATACTAATCAGTATCCTGGAACAACAACCATGTATCTCGATATATATATTATACAGTGGATATACACGGTTGTTTTACTTATGTTACGTGTTACTTAAAAAACCCACCATCGGGCCTTTCCTGGTATTGATCGTCCCACCATCTTTATATCTATTATATCCACCATCTTTATATCTATTAATGTCCCACATGTGCCTGTTTCGGGCCGCAGAACGTTAAACGGACTTGTCTTTTGTTTATACACGGTTGTTGCTCTAATTAAAGAGTAGGAAACATGAGAAAACATGTAAAATATATTTGCCTCAAAAGTACACATTTTGCTGTAAAACTACTCATTTTACAGTTGAAACTACTCGTGTAGAATTTAGGAGGTAAGCAGAACTGGTCATGCGCAGCAGGGGCGGATCAGTAAGTCATAGAGGAGGGGTTCCAAGGGGTCGGTTGGGGTCGGTTGGACACACAATAAATTGATTGAAAAAGATGGACAGTGGTCGCCCGGTCTGGTTAAGTTAATTTAAGGCAGTGATGCATCAGATGTGGTTTAACCCTTTCGCCGCCAGCCATTTTTTCAGCAAAGAAATACCATTAAGCTTACCTGGATAGATAAAAAAAATCTGCAATATTGCGAATTCCTTTGTGACATGTATAACATGTATAACATTAGGCCTATCCTTACCTCCCAAAATTAAGAAAATAGGGTCTTCAGATAACAGGCCCTGATTTGATGCCTTTTAGGGACATGGGTGTTAAACCATTGTGGTGCTAAAATGCGACATTGGCGGTGAAAGGGTTAAATATCTTCTTTTTTTTTCGTCGTTGTTTCTAAGAGTATATTTGACCTAAATCCTAAATAAGCTGTACGTTGTGTCCTTGGGAAAGACACTTTAGTTCTATGTTTCTCACACCATCAGGTGTGAGTGGTACACGACTTTGGTATTAATTACACAAAGTTAGCTGTAGATACCAAATCAATGTGAACATACGTGCGCGTGTTCACACACACACACACACGCACGCACGCACACACACACGCACGCGCGCCATGCACGCACATACACATGCACACGCACGCACACACATGCACACGCGCGCACACACAAACAGACATCAATCCATCAAACCAGCATGGATCTACGTTCCCCTTGCACACAAAAGCCATAAATCACCTTCCAACATTATCATAGCAGCAGACGTTTTTCTGTGGCACCGCACACATGTGCACGCGCGCGCGCACATACACACTCACGCGCACATATTGTCTGAAGTTGATGGGTTCCTAAGATTAGTAATAACTGCAGCTGTGGGATTCTTCTTGTACTTGGCCACACCTTGTTTGTTTTTTGTTGCTTGATCTATAAGACCTTTGTTCTACCCCCGCGGTGATAGCAGGGGATTTTTCAGTGCAAATAGTTTCCCCACCTCCTGGAAGTTCAGTGCTTGCAATTCTAATTTAGCACTGTCTTTGACTCTGCCTTTTCGTCTTCATACTATCATCTACTATTTTTTTTCTACGTAATTGGCCCATTATCCTGCATTTTACCTATTAAAATAAATCTGACCAATTTTCTCCTTTGAGCTCCTCCGAAATCGGAATGTGTAGGCTCAATGCAGCGGGGAGACCAGTGGAAGCTGAAAACGGGACACATGCATGTAGTTAACCCATCATGGTTAAATATGGCCTGGGAACGCAAAAGAACACTTTTATTCCATCCTACCTCGCTCACTCACACATGTACAAATTCGATCTTTGAAGCACACGTACAGACGCAGGGGGTGCAACCAGCAAAAGAAAACTTTATTGAAAACTTTTTGACAAATGAACTTTCTATACATGACGTAGCGTGCCGAAATCGGCGCCCACATTTCATCACAATAATGCTAACAAAACCAAACCCCAATCTAACAAACTAAACCAAACCGAACAGAACAAAATCACATCCACAAGCGCACTAATGAAAGACTTGTTAAGTAGGATTTACTGGCAAATAATACGGTCCAAGATTATTTTTTGGGAAAAATACAAAATCATAGAACAATGGTTTTGAAAGTAAATTAGAAAATAATAATTTTGTAAGCTAGAACTAGGGGTCGGCAAAACAAATCAGGGACACGACTCAGTCGGACTGTCTATGACCTTGTATTTTACTGATGCATAAGTTTTGATGTGTGTGTGTGTGGGTGTCTGTGTGGGTGTACATGCGTGTGGGTGTGGGTGTGTGTGCGCATGCTTGTGAATATGGATAGATAGTAAACTCTGTGTGTGCACGCGCGCACGCCATGTGTGTGTGCGCGCGCGTGTGTGAAATTGCTAATGCCGCAATACTTTCATTTGACCAAGATCAACCGAATGTAAGTTAGCAATCACTACTGAAAACAAAACGCATCCACAAACCAAAAACCACACGTAAAACAAATTGTCACAAACGACGATTCAGCAGCAAAAAATGGACATACAAAGTTGCGTTAATCACTAACCGGTGATTTTCTGTGCGACACGCGACTCTCTCTTCCTTAATCAGTCTTTGGTTCACTGTGACATAACGGCTTCCATCACACCAGTAATTCGACAACCCATAAACACCACAGCTTATTGTAACGAGGGTAAAAACCAGAAGGAACGTATTGCTTGTTTACTTCTGCTGTGATACTACCTGCTGAATTTTACTCCTTGGTTTTGTTTCTCCAATATGTAACGGTCTCACAATTAAAACAATTATTAAAAAAAACAAAAAAACAAGCTTTCGGTTATACTTTGGACATTTTCGGCTTTTAATAGTAGAAGCCTTCGTGAACCATTGACCAAAAGAGGAGACATAGAATGCAGTGTAGAGACGCAATCGATGACGTTGATACAGTAACATAGCGTCTCTACATTCCTTCATGATGTCTTGGCTGGCACGTTCATAAGTCTTGTCGACGATCATGTGTAGATAATCTACTTTGGGAAGTGCCGCTTTCCCAAATTTAATTCGCATACTTTAGGGGCTACCCCATGTGGCAAGCGGTTGAAGAGGAAAGCAGCGTGCGAGCGATACCTGGGGGCCGTTTCACAAGGGCTAACGTTACGTTGCGCTCGCTCAAATCGGTAAAAACGGTCTAAGAAAAACCCTTCGTTTGCCGAGAGAGAAAATGGAGTTTTACGTCCTCTTGGTCTGAATCGGACACATGTAGGACATTTGTAAATACAAATATGGTTGGAACAATACTGGAGGCAATGCCCGGAGGCTGTACGAAACCAGTAAAATCCCGATTTTTTTAATACAGATAGCTGTAGCGGTGACCACGCCTCGGTTAAACCTCACCGGCACCGCCACAAGTAGTGAAAGATACTGTAAAAACTGTAAAAAAAACTTCGTTTGCCGATAGCTCGCGCAGCGTTTTGTTCTTGCCAAACACCGAGCAAGCGGCGACCTATCCGGAACTAGTAGGGGGTGAATACGTTTCTTGTTGTTGATTGGTCCATTAAAGTTTGGTTAAAATAATATTTTTTGGACCAATCAGACAAGAGCTTGTAATATTCTTCCGCAAACGTTTTCTAAAGTGTTTCTTAGACCCCGTTTCGCGTAAGCGTTATTCGCGCGGCGGCCGTTATCTAGAGAAACTCAACTCTGGTCAGTTTATTTCGCATCCTTGATAGTGTTTTAATGGTCTCGATATAAGTTAACATTTTCACTCTTCCGCCATGGGAACACAGTGAAATGCAAGCAATCTTATGAGTGCTATCACTGTGTTGTCTTTGGGAAAGAGTGAAAAATGTTCATGTGTATTGAGACCATAAGTAATCACACCCTTAGTTCAGCCACACGATAGCAGTTCAGACTGGATCCCAGTTTCATTTCCTCCACACTAACATTAGCCACAATCTGTATTGGCTACAATCCCAATGTCATGTGATGTCTGTCATACATTATCATTTGACAGTCTATATATAAACATATTATAAATCACATTCTCCTTATTCTGGCAATTTTTAAAAAGTTATCTAGCTATCAACTAACGTACACATAACACAAGATGGACTTTCAGAATGGTCTGTACATGAACTTAATACTTATAAAACGTGTAAAAAGGGCTATCAAAATGATCTGTTCGCGAACTATCACACTAACGAATCATGACTGTCGATTGAACAATCTTACCTGGAACTAACATTACAGTAACAAATAAAACATCTATGACAAACGTTCTGTTTGATTAGCCTTCATTTGCTTCAGCATGACACGCGTTTTGATGATTTCCAAAAAAATTATGATTTAAAAAACACACACACAAGAATGCTATGGCACAAGAATGTAGCTTTTGGGATCAGGCGTAACAGTACCCCAAACCTGAATAGGTTCAGATCTTGAACGAAAGTAAGAAGAAGCCACACACAAGTTCAGCAGCTTGTACAAAGTACTGGCGTCACTGTAATTAACATGGGTGCAACTCCCCCAAATAAAAATAAATATGAAAGGCAGGGGTCCAGGGACCCATGGCCCCGGCAGGGTACAGGGGCAGAGCCCCGTCGGAGGATTCAGGGGGCAAGTTAAGAGAGAGAGATACTGACAGTTAAAATGATAGACAGAGACAGTTTGAGTCTGATAAGCCTTGTAAAATTATTACTTTGCCTTAGTAAACTTCCAAGATAGAACCACCAAGTTCCAAACGCCCAGAATCGCTTGTGGTCAATTTTTGGTTTTTTTGTTGATGAATCGGATTTTTTTTTTCTGGTAACATTAAAAATACTGAAATCAGTGTACAAATGAAAGAGTAGCACCCATGAATTAATCAATCGGCGATCACAAGAACTGTCTCAGAATTGTCACTCCTCTACAGAGCATTATTATCACACACACACTCAGACCGACGATATTTCTCTGCGTTGGTTGCTATTGCCATAATCTGCTGCAAACAGAGATGGATTCTCCATGTGTTCCCATTAGGAGTCCAAATTTATTGTGTGTAGTGCAGTTCATAACTTGGTCAGCCCTACACGGATAGTCATAGTAGCAAGTTTACATTTGTACCCCACCCCCACCCACCCCACTCCCACCCAAAAAAGTCCACCAACCACCTTCATCCATAGGCTACCGGAGGAAAACACGTCTTTTGTTATTGCTAGAGAATGGCGACTTTGGTATTGTACATGACACGATTTCGTGGTCCACCTGATGCGAGTTTATATTAAAATTTGATCCTTTAGATGCCAGTTTGTATTATTTGATTACTTTCTTTTTGATCCACTTGATTCCAGTTTGTATTATACCGGTATAATATTGTATTGTACCCGACAAATACGCACACATTACATATGAGTGTCACTTGCTGCAGGCTGGGTCCCATGTCCAAGAGATTCCATTCTTCTTGGGTTCCTACCCAGTATCCTCAGATGCTTCTGTACATTCCTTCACCCACACAGCCCTAAAAATTATGTTGCAATTAACAACATCCCACCCTACCCACTCCATCTTCCTTGTTTTCCAAGCGCAACGACCCCAACCAGTCTCCATGATAATGAGTGGATTCTATTTGATGAAGAAGGGATAAAGAGAGAATCGGCTGATTATTTATACATTAGACGAGTCCGGTCCAGTTTAATGGATTGTAGCGTAGAAAGTCCATCATGGTCCTCTCCAATTCAGTTCCTCCAGTACTTGATGCCTTGGTCGCTAACGAACAGAACTAAACTGTCTGGAGAATATGTCCCTTCTCTGACGATCACAGATAATTATCCTGCAGTCGCTGGGCAGAACATGAACCACTGTACTGGGTGGGGGCATCTGAAACGAGCGAATGGAATTGGGTTTATTCTTTAAGCATAAAACAAATGTGACGACAGACAGAGATAGTACACACAAACGCATACACACGCTTGCACACGGACGCATGTAGTGATGCACGCACATACCCACTTGTGTTTTTAAGAGGGGTGGGCAAGCTACAGTGGATTTTCTCTCATGTTTTCTAATACAATAGTCAACATTAGGTAAGGGCCACATGCAATGTGGCACGTACCACAAAAACCACTGAAGGAAATTGGTTATTTTTGGGTGAACATTTAATTTGACAATTATTAATATGTAAATACGATTATTAGGGTCTTCGATGGATTACAAGAATGTACCCCGCTAAACTGAAAATCACCAAACGCAAAAGTCGCACTTGCATTCTAGCGTGTCGAACAATTATCATGAAAACAAAATAAGCACATAACATTTGATTACTCAGGGATTAAGCTGACACCCCAAGATTTGACGATGATGCCCTTTATATGAGTCCTATGTGAACAGCAAATACTGTTATTTGATACAAATAAAGGATACCCTCGCTTCCTCACACAATGTTGGGTTTGTCCTGATATCGCTACGCGATTTAGCTTGTGTCACAAGAATTGTTCCAAAACATAACATTTGATTACTCAGGGATTAAGATCGATGAAAAGAACAACCAATTTTGGTACGTTTGGGGTGGCCGCACTTTTTTTATTTTAAATCTTTAAGTTTGGGTTGGTTATTTGTTGAGCTAAAGCTTCAAAAGTAATGCTACGACTGCTATGAAATTTTAGATTCAGAAGTTAGAGTAAGGTATCTACATGTCAGATGTACATGTATTTATATGCAAGACAGAGAGAGAGAGAGAGAGAGAGAGAGAGAGAGAGAGAGAGAGATGCGCGTTTGTCGAGTCCTTGATATGTAAAATAATTAAAAGGCAGAGGGAAAATACGATCACTAGTTTCTTGATCAACAGACCCTATAGTAATAACATAAAAGTCTTTATTGCACTTTTTAGTTTTTGATGCTGTAATTAAAGAGAACATGATTCAGGGCTGGCGCTCACGATATTGTGAGGGTGGGTGGAGGAAAATGAGGCGATGGGGAAAAGGGGGGTTAAGGCAGTGGCAGAGAGGGGGAGGGGGCACGCGTGGGGGTAGGGTGGGTGAAACGTTGTAAAGGAGACGTGTCTTTATAACGGAGAGGTTGTAAGGGAGACCCTGTCTTTAATCACAGTGACGATCTAACGGGCAGACAATGAGTGAAAGCGACAGGAAAGGGTCAGGGAATCACGATCCCCGCCACCCCTCCAACTGCCGAACTCCAAAAGCAAAACACCCGTATCATACCCCCATCTCTATCCCACCACCACCACCCTACTAGCCGTTGTCCCCCGGGGCAACCGAAATCCCAACGATAGGTTCCGACACTAAACGACTCAATCAAGGCCCTCAGCGACACTCCTCCACTACCGGGGAAACTCGACAACAACCATCCAAAATCTTTTTTATGATTATTTTTTTTAATTCCTAGTTTTATAAAGCAGGAGTATTTTGCAACTGGAACAGAGAGTGCGCTTCTTCGCGCGCGCGCGCGCGTGTTTGTGTGTGTGAAATATCTTTGATGAGGTTTCAAATCATCTTTTTTTCACTGAGGGTACGAGAATGATCAATTAAATGATCGTGGGTCCCAAAGAGAAGAAGAAGAAGAGGAGAGCCAACTCTACTGTAATCATGCATATTTATATAATGACAATTGGCAAACTCAACAATTTGTTTGGTACCAATGGGGGCACGTTATAAAATGGAACGAGGGCCCGTGTGTTTTTCCGACCATGTGTGTGAGAGACAATATTTTTGTCAGAGCTTCCAGATCCAACATTACTGAACCGATCATGTATCATCATGAGAATTGGCAGAGCTGACACCCCAAGATTTGACGATGATGCCCTTTATACGAGTCCTATGTGAACAGCAAATACTGTTATTTGATACAAATAAAGGATACCCTCGCTTCCTCACACAATGTTGGGTTTGTCCTGATATCACTATGCGATTTAGCTTGTGTCACAAGAATTGTTCCAAAAACGTTGTGACATACTGGGTTCAACGTACTTGTGACTCCCTGTCCTCCCTCCCTCCTCTCTCTAAGTGTTCTGCTTAAGGAGTATAACTGTTTGAATATTTTATATCTTCGTTTAATTAGAATTCCAATGAGCAACTTAGGACGCGCATTTTACCGCCAGGGGGGCAGTCAAACCAGTAGGGGCTTAGCGCGCGATATTCTTAGTTGGGCGTAGTGAGAGAGAGAGCAACTTAGGACGCGCATTTTACCGCCAGTGGGGCAGTCAAACCAGTAGGGGCTTAGCACGCGATATTCTTAGTTGGGCGTAGTAGAGAGAGAGAGAGAGGGGGAGGGACTCATTTCCCTCTCTCTCTCTCTCACTACGCCCAACTAAGAATATCGCGTGCTAAGCCCTACTGGTTTGACTGCCCCCTGGCGGGTAAAATGCGCGTCTCCTAAGTTACTGGGAATACGTTTAATGGCTTGCCATTTCGTTTTTTTTCCGTTCCTTCTGTCTTTTGTTCTTTCTCGCCAATAACGTTAGTTGTCGCTTGTAGTAGTAGTAGTGATGCGGGGGTGCCTTTTACAATAGGAAAAAACTGCTGTCCTAACAAGGGTCAAGATGGCGGCCAATTGTTGGAAAAAGGGCGGGTAATAGGACTGACTAGTACTGACACGGAGCACGAGCAAGCGGGCAGGTCCTTGGGGGAGGGGGAACGCCACGACTGTCCGAATCACGACTCTCGGAATCTTTTATTTTTGGCGGCTCCGTATCAGTGACGTCATTATGGCCAAACTATCACATCTGTTAGAACGATAGCCTCACGGCTGTCAGAATGCGCTGAAGCGTTTGTAGTGTGTGTATGTTTTTGTATGCATGGGCCTGTATGTGTATGTGTACATTAAGTTGTGCATATTTGAGATAAAGAGTGTGCGTGTGTGTCAGTCTTCGTGTCTGCCTGTCTTTCTAAATTCTGTCAGTCGTTCATCTGAGAGCCGTGGTTCTGACAGTCGTGGGGAGGTGGTAGATGGAGGTGAGGGGAGCGGGAGGGTGAGAGGGGGTAGTAATCGAGGGCCTAACTAGGCAGTACAAGGGCAGACAAACGGGGTCCCGACACAAAAGCCGGCTCCTTCAAACAGCGGGGTCAGCCATCAGTCTGTCTTCATTTTTCAATCAGTTCCACCCGTAGCCCCGCCATACCATCCATACCAGCCCATCTCTCTGTCTGTTTGCCTGTTTAACTGTCAGTATGTGTGTGTGAGCGTTGCGTGCACGCACGACTTCCATCGTGTGTGTGCGTAAAAATACACTAATGCGATACAAGAGAGTGACTGTAGCTAATTTCTTTGCATAGTGTGTGCAAAAGCTTGGGGACTTTCCTAGTGTTGCACTGCCTCCTGGCATTGTCTCCAGGATCGTTCCCACCATCTTTATATCTACTAGTGTCACGTGTGTGTCTGTTCCGGACAGGAGAACGTTAAGCAGAATTTCGTGTTGTAGACAACCATTGATTAAGACTAACTTTAGAGTTCTAACTTCAGATTTAAAATCCACCAAAATGGATAACTTTTGTGACAAAACTATTATAAAGCATGGTAAGAGTGCTGTATTTTGTATTTTCTAAAAAGAAGCGAATGAGAGGTGTGTGTATTTGTGCCCTTCATTTATTAACGTCTACTTCGCGTGATATTTTAGACACAAAAAAAGAGTAGCCTACATTTTGAAAGTCTCTCCCGTTCGCTCGCTCTCTCTCTCTCTCTCTCTCTCATCACTGTCATAAGGGGCCATGGCCTTTCATGAATAAATCTTCCGAATCTCTCTTTCTCTCTCTCTCTCTCTCTCTCTCTCTCACGCACGCACGCACGCACGCACACACACACACACACACACACTCGGACGTGCGCCCGCCCGCCCGCGCACACTCGCTTTAATAAAAATCCAAGAAACGACAATTAGGCAGCGAATAATGCGATCAAATTGCTATCGTCAGAAGAAACCATTTTTCACGTGCGACCCTTCCAGACAGGACGACAGGGAAGAAAGGAAGGAAGGAGTAAAAAGATGTTTGTGTCTTTGGATCACTCTGTGTGTCTGTGTGTCTGTGTGTGCGCCCGCGAGCGTTCGTCCCTTTCTGTCGCATTTGTCAAGTCAAAATTTCATTTATAGATAGACATTGAATAAGCAAACATACATGCTTTTCTTCATCAAGACAAAATGCAAACACACACGCACAAACCATATCGCTTATTTACATGTGTGTGCGTGCGTGCGCGCGCGCGCACGCTCTGTCCTCCCGTTCATCCGTACCCCCCCCCCCCCCCCCTCCCTGTGTAGCACTAGTGCCGACGGCTGATGACTGTGGTAGCGGTGTCCACACAATGACCACAAGATTAACGACCTCAGGGAACAGGGACCTGACGAGGAAGGCCCCCTCCTCCACACACTCACTAACAGCCAGACCCCCGCCCCCCCCACACACACACACTCTCACTCTCTCGTGCGCGCACACGCACGCACACTCTCTCTCGTGCGCGCACACGCACGCACGCACGCACGCACGCACACTCTCTCTCTCTCTCTCTCTCTCTCTCTCTCTCTCGTGCGCGCGCACACACACGGGAGGAAAACCCCCACAAGAAAAAACACTTCAGATGTCTGGCTACCAATTGCGTTATCATGAAACGCGTCCCTAAAATACAAATTCGACTGGACCCTCTTCTGCTTCTTTTTCAGCTAGGGTAAACTTTAGACTGTTTTCTTAAAATGGCCAGCACTCACCCTACTAACTTTAAATGCTCATAACTGGAACGGAAAAAGATACAAGAATGGTTCTAGTATCATTAAAAAGAGAACTGTCTGAAGTTTTCTCAGAATGGTCAGTTTGACACTTAATGTCCCTTTCGTGGTGCTGGGTCACATTTGTTCTTGGAGACCACGTGGTCAAATCGTATCATACAGTCGTGCGAGGGATTAGCTGCCCTTTGGAGGACCATTCCACAGCGCCATCTACCGTAAAGTCCCTATGGCCACCATAGCGCAAGGCATGTCCACTGTTAACAAAATGCCCAGCATTCCAGAATAGCTCTCCCTGAAGACGGAGTGTAGCTGCTCATGTGGCGGGGTACTAAAAAAACCGGTCGCACACGTAATGTTCTCATCCCTAGACTAGGTGATGCACAGTGTTCAAGTGCTTGGGCAGTTGGGATGAACCCTGGAGTCTTTTAGCCAGGGTATGTCAACCAACATTCCAGAACAAGTTATATTAAACAATGCTTTTGAGCGTGTGTGTGTGGATTCTGGTACAAGGCATAACCCTAGTTGCACTAAAATCGTTGGTGTGATGCTGGCATTAGATCCCAATTTTATTTTTAAATTATCTGCTCATTTCTATCATACGTTTCATAGAAAGTAAAATAATTTTAATTTAAAAAAATGTACGAACGGGTTCTGCATATTGTATCCTTGATGTTTGCATCCAGCTTAGTGGTGGTTTTTTTAATTATCTGCTCATTTCAATCATACTTTTTCATAGAAGGTACAAGAACTTTAATACCAAAAATGTACGTATGCTTGATGATTTACATCCCCAGCTTGCTAATTATTAAAAAATATAATATTCTATTACTTTTAGCGACAGATATTCCTAATAAAAACACGACAGTACCAGACACCCCCTCAGACAAGGGCCAGAGGAAACCATCTGGTCGCTCACCGCTGGCTGTGCTTTGGCTGGAGACTACAATGTAATGTATGACCCCTAGCCCTTTATGCTCCCCTTCAAATTACACCGTGTTGGCTAAGACAGATGAGTTTCCACTACTTGTTTCGCTCCTGATCAACGACTTTTTCGTTGTCTCCGTCACTGTCATTAAGATGCGTCGCGTGTGTGTTGGGGGTGGTGGGGTGAGGGTAAAATGGGGATTGAGGGGGACGGGGGGGGGGGGGGGGGGGGGAGATAGAGAGAGAGAAATGGTGTCCTTTTTGATTCCTTTGCTGACGGTTAAAAGTGGAGATAAGTCGTTTTCACAGTGTTAAAGATACACAGACGCGCCACGATTAAGTCCCTTGTTTTTTTTTTCTGGGTAGCTGTGACCCACATACAAATGTCCCCAACTTCAAAAATTGAGGCTGCTCTTTAAAATGATGTATCGCTTTGAATTTGGGGGCATTTGTGCCATTGAGGTGAGACCTGGTCAAAACAAGATTTAATTCCAGCTATAAGAGGGGGGAAACGTGACACCCGTGATTTTGACACGTGATCTGGTGGGTCTTTAAGGTGTATTCATCTTTACTGATCGTGTACTCTACAGCGACTTTTGTCACGCAATAAAGAACAACTGTATTTGGAATAAAGGCCCCTTAATATTGGAATGTTGGGTGAAGTCGGATTAATTTAAGGTAGTCTTTACAATCGGTGTTATTTGTTCAGTAGTTTAGCCAGTCCCAGTCAAGATGAACTTGGTGTTTTGTACTCGCATAACACGATAAGCCTAACTCTCCATTTACATCTTAAAGACCCAATGACCCACCACGATTAAGTCCATTGGTTTTTGCTGGGTAAATGTGACCCACATACAAATGCCCCCAACGAAACGGACACGAATTAGTTAAGTAAAAAGTCCACAAGACATCTCTGTGATGCCTTCTCATCTCTCAGTGATGCCTTCTCATGACCTGGCTACCTTCTAGGAGGCATGTTGCACTGGTCCCTGGTGCTGCAGCTTTGGGGTTGGTTGACCTAACAGAAAAGCAGCTGCCTACTCGTATCTGGAAATCGTAGTCAGAAATGATAGTTTGGCAGACACACACACGCACACGCTCGCACGCTCGCACGCACGCACGCACACCAACCGCTCTGGCCCACTTTTTTTTTTAGAATAAAAAAGGTCGATAATGGTTTCTATTTGACAACCCGAGAATAATGATGGTACCTTCTTAATGTAGGACTGGAAGGTTCAGTTATCCTGGTCGCAGATCTATGGGAATAAAGAGGGCTGCTTGTGCCTTCTGGCATATAAACCTATACGATGCTGACAGACTGACATCTGAGCATCAACATGTTTGTTCCCAATAAAGATGATGGTACTTTCTGGCATGTATCCACCTGAGGCTTTACGGTGATGATGGAGGCTCTAGAACGTGGTGTCGTCCTGGTCGCTGTGGCTGGTCAGCAGAACAATTGGGAATAACATTCCGCTGCACAAGGCTGCTAGTACCTTCTCGCTTCACTAAACCTCGATATATTTGTTCCTTTTGTCAACTTTAGCAAGAAACCTTCACTACCACCTGTTGCTATATGGCCACTGCAAAGAACACCTTTTGCAAGAGTGAATGCCCTTGGTGGGTGGTGGGGAAGATGCTTGAGTACTGACCAAACAAGGGAATAACTCACCTGGCTTAATGGCTGCCTCTTGCAAGAGTGAATGCCCTTTTGGATACTGATCAACACAAGGGGACTCTTGCTGTCTCTAGTTGCAGTGGCCAATAAACGATAAAAAAAAGTACCTTCTGATATACCTGAGGCTATACTGTGCTGACGGAGGCTCTGGAGGACTGGGACGTGGTGTCGTCCTGGTCGCTGTGGCTGGCGATCAGCTGCACTGTTTCCTCCTCACCCCGCTCCTTCAGCGCCATCTGGTAGGCGATCTCGAAGGCCTCGCCCAGGGTCAGGATGATCTCCCCTGCCTGCTCCTGAAAACGAAAACGGGGTTAAATTAGAAAGGTATTGTCAGGATGGCGAGTCAGGAGGTAAAGGTAAGTGAGGAGGCAAAGGTCAATGAGGTAGTGAGTCAGGAGAGGAGGCAAAGATCAATGAGGAGGTAGTGAGTCAGGGTCAATGAGGAGGTAACGGGTCATGAATCAGGAGGCAAGGTCAATGAGGAGGTAACTGGTCATGAGGTGAGGAGGCAACGTCAATGATGAGGTAACGGGTAGCGAGTCAGGAGGTGAGGAGGTAACGTCAATGAGGTAGAGGAAGCCAGAGTAATGGGTAGTGTCAGTGAGGAGGTAACTGGTAGTGAGCGATGAGGCAAAGTCAACGAGGAGGTAATGGGTAGTGAGTCAAGAGGTGAGGAGGTAGTGAGGTGAGGAGGTAACGGGTCATGAGGTGAGGTAATGAGTGGTGAGTCAGGAGGAGGTGAGGGGTCATGAGGTGAGGTAATAGGTAGTGAATTGGGAGGTGAGGAGGCAAGGTCAATGAGGAGGTAATGGGTGGTGAGTCAGGTGAGGAGGCAAGGTCAGTGAGGAAGTAGTGAGGAGGTAGGTAAGGTCAATGAGGAGGTAGGTAACGGGTCACGAGGCAAAGTTGGTGAGGAAGCAAAGTCAACGAGGAGGTAATGGGTGATGAGGCAAGGGCAATGAGGAGGTAGTGAGGTGGCAAGGTCAAATGAGGAGGTAAAAGTAGTGAGCGAGAAGCCATAAAGGCAATGAGGTAACAGGTAGCGAGTCAGGGGTGAGGATGCAAGGTCGATGAGGAGTTAGTCAGGTGGACTGAGTCAAGAGGCAAAGTCAGGGAAGTGAGGACGGATACGCAAAGTCTGAATTTAATTAGGCGGACCAGAGGATAGCCCTATATAAGAAAGCAGTATGAGCGTGAGTGAGTGAGGAGGCAAGAAAGGAGTGGGTAGAGAAAGGAGAGAAACCTCAATTGCTTCAATCCGAAAAAAATGTATCGTTACAGCCGCC
>CM065697.1:41534871-41539871 GCA_017654935.2 Phymorhynchus buccinoides
CTACTCTACCAAGGGAAGGAACTGAGGGGGAAGCAAAGTGGATTATGATCACAGGCGGCGGGAATAGAGGGCGCTTCTCCTGTCATGGCTTCCGGTTCTTTCGTGTCAGATCAAAGGACCCATGGCTTGGTGCTGCTGAAATTTTAATGTTTAGTTATTATTTAATCTTCTTTTTATTTTATTTTACCTGGCATTTTGTTTTGGAGACGTTGCGATTTAGAAGTCTTAATTTTTAACGTTATTGTTCTCCATCTCTGAATTATTAATTCTAGACGCTGCCACTTAAAACTATTTCCCTCCATCTCTAAGCTTTCAGACGCTGACACTTTTTCGTGTCCCCTCTATATCTAAACTACGACTCCATTTATTAGAAATGTAGTTAAATTACTTGGTTTATTCTTTTAAATTGTCATGTCTTCCCAGGGTAGTTGCCATCTGTCTTTTAACCCTTTCACCGCCAAAGTCGCATTTTAGCACCACAGTGATTTAACGCCTATGTCACTAAAAGGCATAAAATTGGGGTCTATTATCCAAACACCCTATTGTCTTAGTTTTGGGAAGTAAGGGTAGACCTTATTTTAAATATGTCACAGAAGAATCCCCAATACTGCAGATGGATTTTTAGTCTCTACCCAGGTAAAATTAATGGAAATGTTTGGCTGAAATATGGCTGGCGGTGAAAGGGTTAATGTTGTAATGTTTACTATATTCGCGATGTCAGTACTGTCACGTCGGAACGTGCCAAGACTGCTGGAATCGTGGAAATGTGTAAATTCAGTGTCTGGTACCATCTATATTTTGGAAATGTCTCCCGTGTGCCTGTGCCAGGTTGGAAGACGTTTAATTAACTAAATAATGTTATTTTCTCTGTATGTACATTCGACCTAAATTCGTATGGAAAAATAGGGCATATTATGGAAGAGGTAAAATAATATGATTCACACCATTTATGTTCTTTCTCATTGTTATCTCTATTTTGTGTCATGTTTTATACCATTTATTTTGTGTGCCATCATCATCCTTATTTTGTCATGGTTTTCAGATACACTGAGGACCTCTTTTGTCATTGCTTATGAGAGATAAAAACCCGGCAAAAGCAAACAGTGTTGCGCACTTGTTTATGACAAAACGTGTCCTTAATATACCTTGATCAAACTAAGGGCGATTGTCACAGTGCGAAGGTGGGAACTTGCCTCTTGTTCAATTCTATGCACGACAGGATTGCCATTCGCACTTCAACGCAGTCAGGTCCTTCAGGCAAGCCTGCACTTAGCTCACCAAGGTGTCTCACAAATGTGCTTCAGAGCGTAGATCTCTTCTTGTTTTTACCTTGTGTTATTTATCCCTTTTTGGCTCACGTCGTTTTTTAAAACAAAGTGAGTCTATAGTATCGTACATGTTCGGTTGTGTGTCTGTGTGTATGTATGTGTGTGTGTGTGTGTGTGTGCGTCCGTGGCCCCGACCTTTAACCTTAACTCAAACCTTAACGTTGTAATTTTCTCTAAACATATAAGGCGTTAGAGGGTTAAAGTTAGCAGGATACTTGATTTTGACGTGAGCCTTCAAGTCACGACGATCAAAGCAGTCAGATACATTGATAAAGAACAAAATAAAGATAATCATTTGTTGCAGAGATTACTGTTGTGCAACCTTTACCTTGACTCAGTCACACTCTTCAAACTAAAGAAGACTCTCACTCTCCACTGAAACTTTAACGTTGTCATTTTCTCAAAAAAACATAAGATGTTAGAGGGTTAAAGTTAGCAGGATACTTGATTTTGATGTGAGCCTTCAAGTCATGGCGATCAAAGCAGTCAGATACATCGGTAAGGAACAAAAGAAAGAAAATCATTTGTTGCAGAGATTACTGTAACTGTTGTGTTGTACCGAGTAGGAGATACATACTGGAAAGAAGACTCTCCATTAGATATACAAAAACGCTCTTTAAAAAGAAACACAAGACTTCAGGTGTGTACAAATAGGTACATTTTAACGTCGTCAACTTATATTTTCTGTAACAAATGGATGTACCGAGTGTGTGCGTTGACGGCCCGGTTGTTTAGCTTTATTTGCGCCTTTGAGTAACGGTTGTTCGTGTTCAGCTGCACATCATCTCTGCGCATAACTTCCGGCAACAAGGCCTCGGCCTAGAGTCCATGCCTTACCTCATAATCAAGACGACGTACTTAACATTTAGCCCACATTCATTTCAGTCTTGAAAAAAAAACCCGGAAAATCCATGGTTCGTCGATTTCACTGCCTTCGACATACGAATCCTTTGTTAGGCCTAGACGATTGATCACCATGAGCAAAGACTGTACAGGGGAAGATAAACATGGATGAGCTTGCTGGCTGTGACCTTGACCTTTGCTTTGTGGCAGAGAGGGGGGGGGGGGATTAACGAAACGAAAATAAAATATTAGGACTAATATAAAATATCTTACAGAAATGTAGATGATGTGGAACAAGTTTTCATGAACAATCAGTTTAAAACAGTAACAGATCACGCAACTTCAATTATTAATTTTCTAAGAGTAAGAGGCTTAGACCCACAGGCAAAGACTAGGCCTACTACAGGTGTCCGTAGACCCCCCCTTACCCCGGTGGGGGTGGGGGGGGGGGGGGGGGGGATTGGTCACTAAGTTTTTTTCTGAAAGCTTGGTCAATATGCTTTTCAATTTTACTTGTTTGCCAAAAATAAAAATAGGGCTCCACTATGTTACATGCGCATACATATAATTAAATTTTAAAGAAAGGGGTAGGGGTGCATAGAAATAATTTTAATTTACACAGTAAAATAAAAATTAATTCTGTTTTCAGATGCACAAGTGTCTACATAACAGTATTCTCTCTATACAGGCATGGGAATTGTCATGGGAATTCCCATGCCTGCTATAGTAGTAACAATCAGACGTGAGCCTTGCAGGCTTTGCCTCTTGTTAATATGTGGTAAGATGTAACGAGGTGACAGCCCTGGCATGGCCTTTGTTGTTGACGGGGCTATAATGTTAATCTTAATAAACTGGCCAGACCTCCCATTAGTGGCGCTGCCCCAACCCCACCAACCTCCGGGACCCAACGATACCCCACCAGTGGCTCTGTCCCAAGAGCCTCCGCGTCCTCATGCCACACAACGTCCCTGGTCTCAAGGAGCACTCCAGCCCACAGACAGCTGATCCACCCTCCAACGCCCAACCTCTCCGCCACTCCACTGGGCTGACCAAGACGGCCACAACGGTGTTTCGTTTTGAATTTGGGTGCATGGGAGTCAAACCTGGTCAAAACAAAATGCCTAAAGAGAACCAGCAGACATAGACACCTTCGCGCACTTGGCCAAGAATAGTAAATAGTGTGACTTAGACTATTTTTGACTCGGCTCCTCGATCACACCTTTCTACACAGGGACATGTCAGTCGGCATCATACATGTGAGATACTATATTGTGCACCCCAATGCAGCATGCGCGCACGCACGCACGCACGCGCGCGCGCGCGCGCACGCACACGCACACACATACGCACAGAGACACACACACGCACAGAGACACACACACACTAGCAAAACTTGCAGTCGAAGTTCAATCACCTTACTACCTTAGCTTGTCAGCTTCCATCAAGCGCACTAATTCTCACCAACCAACAAACTAAGCTAGTCAGCTTTGTGGTGTGTGTGTGTGTGTGTGTGTGTGTGTGAGTGAGAGAGAGAGAGAGAGAGAGAGAGAGAGAGAGAGAGAGAGAGAGAGAGAGAGAGAGAGAGAGAGAGCGAGCAAAGGAGCAAGAGAGGGAGGGGGGGAAAAGACATTGTGTGTGTGTGTGTGTGTGTGTGCGTGCGTGCGTGCGTGTGTGTGTAGAAAAGTATTTGTGAAAAGAGATGGTGGAGATGTAGAAAGAAACTGACTTTTAACACACAACGAAAAAGATAGAGAATTCGGGTATTTAATTCTGTTAGACAATAGCCCTCAGAATGGAAAAGTACAAAATGATATACATTACTAGAGACGGGGGGGGAGGGAGAGAGGGGGGAGAGAGAGAGAGACACACACACACACGCATACACTCTGAATAACACACAGTCCACGCGCCATCACTATGGGTCAGGAGAAAGAAAACACACACAGTAAAGAAACTAAGAAAAAGAGGTGTTGAGGAACAAATCGGATACTTCTTCCTTATTTTCTCCGTGGGCGGATACAGGGGGCGAAGGCAAACCATGCAGAAAATGGCGGCTATGATGATGAAATGAGAGCAGACGCTATCAATTTGAGAAGTGACAAAGAAGGGGGAGAGAGAGAGAGAGAGGGGGGGGGGGGGGGGGGTGTTTGATGAGGGGGTTAAGGTAGGGTTTCTGGTAGATAGACCCAGTCAGGCTTCTGGCACTGTAGTCATGAGTCCCGTCTTAGACGGTCAAGACGGGTAGTAGTAGGAAAAATTAGGCTAGACAGCCAATCGTTTTGGGAGTTTAGTCTAATCTGTATTTTGTTTTTAACCTTGTGCTTTTATCCTTTCTTAATAGGTGGTAAGATT
The DNA here is from genome assembly GCA_017654935.2 of Phymorhynchus buccinoides. Lineage (NCBI taxonomy): Eukaryota > Metazoa > Mollusca > Gastropoda > Neogastropoda > Raphitomidae > Phymorhynchus > Phymorhynchus buccinoides. Next base: position 41,539,395 of record CM065697.1, read on the forward strand.
TAACGAGGTGACAGCCCTGACATGGCATTAATAGTTGTCGACGGAGCTGTAATCTTAATCTTAATCTTAATTCTGCTACCTGTGTTGACATTCTAAGACGCACTCATGAGTACAGGGCATGGTGACGACGGTATTAAGGTATCTATCTACTCTCCCTGTGTCCTCTTCTACTAACACCACAGTCGGGGGAAGGTCCTCAAATTGAAGGGTCCTCATTACTGGAGAGAACGTAGACCTTACCGTCGCCGCTTGGTTGCTTATCGCGTTACTCTCAGCCCTTCCTACGGTGGGAGCGAGCGCCCTGTCTTTTTTCACCCTTCGACGCCCCTGTTCGTAACAATTTGGATTAGTTTCATGGCTTTTTCCCCCCCACCTACCACCCTCTCATACCCTCCCCAGTCTCTCTATCTCTGTCCCTGCTTCTCTGTGTGTGTTCTCTCTCTCTCTCTCTCTCTCTCTCTCTCTCTCTCTCTCTCT
>CM065697.1:41542371-41554871 GCA_017654935.2 Phymorhynchus buccinoides
AGAGAGAGAAAGAGAGAGAGGGAGAACACGTCTCTGTGCGTGCGTGTTGATGCATATGCGCGCATACGTGTGTATGCGTTCGTATTCACACTCGTATGTGTACGTGTATGTGTATGTGAGCGCAGGCGCGCGTGCGCTGTTTTTCCACATCACTACTCAAAGCTGTCATTGAAATTGACCAGCTGACTTCCGTAATTGACAGCATCGGAGGCAAAAGGCGAAGGGGTGTAGGGGTGGTGGGGCTGAAGAAGGGGGTGTAAGGGGGCTGTGTGTGGGAGGGGGGAAAAGAAAGGGGGGATGGGGGGAATGTATAGTTGGATGGATCATAGGTAAGATGACAGTACATACTGACACATACACGTGTGTCATTAAAACGTTACATAGTTGGATGGATCATATTTAAGATGACAATACACACCGACACATACACGTGTGTCTTGAAACGTTACATAGTTGGATGGATCATAGGTAAGATGACAGTGCACACTGACACATACACGTGTCATTGAAACGTTACATAGTTGGATGGATCATAGGTAAGATGACAATACACACCGACTGACACATACACGTGTTACATAGTTGGATGGATCATGGATAAGATGACAGTACATACTGACACATACACGTGTGTCATTAAAACGTTACATAGTTGGATGGATCATATTTAAGATGACAATACACACCGACACATACACGTGTGTCTTGAAACGTTACATAGTTGGATGGATCATAGGTAAGATGACAGTGCACACTGACACATACACGTGTCATTGAAACGTTACATAGTTGGATGGATCATAGGTAAGATGGCAGTACATACTGACACATAAACGTGTGTCATTGAAACGTTACATAATTGGATGGATCATAGGTAAGATGACAGTACATAATGACACATAAACGTGTGTCATTGAAACGTTACATAGTTGGATGGATCATAGGTAAGATGACAGTACATACTGACACATACGCGTGTGTCATTGAAACGTTACATAATTGGATGGATCATAGGTAAGATGACAGTACATAATGACACATAAACGTGTGTCATTGAAACGTTACATAGTTGGATGGATCATAGGTAAGATGACAGTACATACTGACACATACGCGTGTGTCATTGAAACGTTACATAGTTGGATGGATCATAGGTAAGATGGCAGTACACACTGACACATACACGTGTCATTGAAACGTTACATAGTTGGATGGATCATAGGTAAGATGACAGTACACACTGACACATACACGTGTCATTGAAACGTCAATAGTTGGATGGATCATAGGTAAGTTGACAGTACACACTGACACATACACGTGTCATTGAAACGTCAATAGTTGGATGGATCATAGGTAAGATGACAGTACATAATTACACATAAACGTGTGTCATTGAAACGTTACATAGTTGGATGGATCATAGGTAAGATGACAGTACATACTGACACATACACGTGTGTCATTGAAACGTTACATAATTGGATGGATCATAGGTAAGATGACAGTACATAATGACACATAAACGTGTGTCATTGAAACGTTACATAGTTGGATGGATCATAGGTAAGATGACAGTACATACTGACACATACGCGTGTGTCATTGAAACGTTACATAGTTGGATGGATCATAGGTAAGATGGCAGTACACACTGACACATACACGTGTCATTGAAACGTCAATAGTTGGATGGATCATAGGTAAGATGACAGTACACACTGACACATACACGTGTCATTGAAACGTCAATAGTTGGATGGATCATAGGTAAGTTGACAGTACACACTGACACATACATGTGTGTCATTGAAGCGTCACATTGCCATTGAAACGTTGCATCCAGCTTTGCACAGGTATGAAATAAATTGTGTCACAAAATGTTTTCACACAGACACACGCGCGCACACACACACACACACACACACACACACACACGCGCGCGCGCACACACACACACGCACACACACACACACAAGCACACACACACACACCTGCGCACATGCGCAGTATCTTGTAAATAAGTTAGCACGAACTTAGGTGATTAAACTCACTTGTAAAATGTATTGCTGTGCCTTCAGAATAAAATTGCAAAGGACTCGTTGAGGTCTTTCAAACGAAAGGCTTTTACAAGTATACGTATTTCAATCCCTAAGGTGAAAATGAAGGAAATGTATATACATTATCACCAAGTTTAGCTCAGGCAAATGTAATGTCATCACAATCATGCCAAACACGACCAAAGGGGTCCGTGAAACAACAGGTACTAAACAGCCCCCTGCATGGTGAAGTTCTTCATTGATGTATTCACCCTGTGCCCCCCCCCCCCCCCCCCCCCCCCAACCTGCATCTGTTTGTATTTCCGCCTCCGTTTTCTTTTCAGTTTTCTCTCGCTTAGAAGCCGAATTGCAATGTGACTGTTTTTTTATTCTTCGAACAGGTGGTGTATGAGTAAGAGCAGTGAAAGGTTTGGCGTAAATGATTTTCAGTTTTAGGAAATCATGGTACAGTTTAGTCTGACTCGCAAACTAAGGGGGCATTTGCACTGACTCTAGTACTACAGCCAAAGGAACTTACCCACATGTCAGCAAATCCCTTTGGCCGAGAGTGTGGGCAAGGTATCTCTAAACTTCCTTTAATCTGTCACTCTCTTTGACTCTGCCTTTTCCCTTTGTTTGCTGTCATCTACTATCTTTCTGCCTTTCCAGTCCGTTCTCCTGCCTTTTTTTCAAGAAACACTGTCAAAAAGATTTCTTCCAGTCGAAGTCGGACATGCTGGGCCTAATTATTTCTTACTTAGGCGCATAAGGCAGCATGACGCATCTACGCTCATAATTGACAGGAAACTGTCTGAGCGATCGAAGAAGATGAAGTATCTCTAAACATATTTGAGTCCAGCAGGAATAGTAGCTGCCCTCTCTGCTATATGGCGGTCATTGTCGGAAAGGACAGACAGGCGTAGGATACAACTTACCGATGCTGATCATGTGGCCCACATGGCGTACAAAGGTGCAGTTGAGTACTGACACACATAGTATAGGTCTGTCATGCCATTCATTGGTGCATTAACTGACTGAACAGACGTCTAAGAAAAATATGGATATTAGTCATGCTTCGAAAAACCTACCTCACCTCTCTCTCTCTCTCTCTCTCTCTCTCTCTCTCTCTCTCTCTCTCTCTCTCTCTCTCTCTCTCTCTCTCTCTCTCTCTCTCTCTCTCTCTCTCTCTCTCTCTCTCCCCCCCCCGTCTCCCTTCTCTCTTTAACTTGTCTACCTGCAGAGTAATGACACGGTTTGAGACAGTCCCCCGGGGTACTCCGCTGTGAGGGGAACAAAAGCCAGAGACTTAACCCCCTACACTGGGAGAAGGGAGGGGCACTTCAAGATGAGAGCTATCACACACAGGGAGAGAGGTGGGAGAGGCTCGTAATGAGAGGCCTGACCCGCCCCCTCCACACCCCTCCCTATTCAACCTTTTGACAAACTGCTCTTTGATCTCTTACTTTTACCTTTTTTGAAGTTCGCGGGGAAGCAAAGGTTTAGCATTCTGTTCCCTCCTTGTTCTGCACGAGAGGTAGGAGGTTAATTGTCCTGTACTCTGTTATTTCAGAGTTGTATTTTTAAACTCCGGGGAGTATTTTAAACCTGGGGTGGGCCTTGTCGTGTGTCGAAGCAGCTTCACCGGCAATTAATCATGTGCTTCCCCACGTGCGTACACGCGCGTAAAGAATATACAGAGATTCGTGGATTTAATCCGAAAACCTGACTTTCATTTTTCTCGTTCTTGTCTCGTTACGCTCCTATTCAGATACAAGAGTATGAAGACGTTTGGTATTTCTGGCTTATTTTGTCCTGTGTTGTTAAAACCCTTTCACCGCCAATGTCGCATTTTTGCACCACAATGGTTTAACACCCCATGTCACTAAAAGGTATGAAATCAGGTCCTGTTATCCGAAGACCATATTCTCTTAATTTTGGGAGGTGAGCAATGAGCAATAGGCCTAATGTTATGCATGCCACAGAGGAAATCACAATTTTACAGATAATTATTTTTCTCTACCCAGATAAGCTTAATGGTATACTTTGGCTGAAAATGGCTGGCGGCGAAAGGGATTTATTTTAAGCAGGGCGTGGATTGCGGGGTGTGGAGTGGATGACTTGGGGATGGAACAGTGAGATCAACGATGGTGCTTGATTTAAACATCTTTATTCAACAATTCAGGTGAAATAAACAATAACGAGACTAGGAGGTAGCCACAAGCAGTGCTTGAGCGGTGTTCTTGTTGATGTAGTAAGACAAAATGACTTGGGATGCAATCTTGTGGTCTGTGTGGAACAATCATCATTGACCACATGATGGTCGGCGCTGACACCTAACACCCAACCTCCCTTCCCGTCAGAAGCCTGGTCAATGTATCGCTCAACAAGCTACGCATGTTTCTTGGTGGGCAGTAGGTCTGAATTGCTTGATTTAAATGTTTTATTCAGATCAACAAGGCATCAATACATTGTCAACATAAATTAGCAGCAACAAGCTTGAAGCTTATAGTATGCTCCCTATTTACATGTATATTACATATGACGACTGTTGAAAACAACCATAAATAAACACTGGCATAAGCAATCAAAATAAGTTAACAAAGAACAAGTAGGAAAATAATGTTCATGAGCAATTGGAATCTTGAATAATAAAGTTGAATTGCTTGACCGATCACAGTACTGACTGCTTTGATGGCGGGTCCCTTGATGGCCATCATCCCCAAGTAACCCCCGTCCGGAATAATAATGAATAATGCTTATATAGGGCATAATCTTGCTAAGCAACTCAATGCGCTTTCGCTCATCATTCATACTACCAGCAAGAAGATACACATTATGCAAACCTTTCAAAACGACTAGCTCACGTACCATCACCATACGTTTCCATGAAATTAATAAATAAAATGAATGACCCTGTCATATCAGTCATGGTAAGATTTAACGTGGTGACAGCCCTGACATGACCTTAGTTGTCGACGGGGCTTATAAGTTTAATCTTAATCTTAATCCTGTCGATCAGTGATTTGTAATCATGCACAACCCGAATGTCATTGCAAACATCAACGTACCCAGGGTGACCCTCGTCATAGTGATGCTGGTGTTGAATTACTTCCACTGCAGTTTTCGTGGTGAGATGCAACGTGGTGACAACAAAAAATAATAATAAAATAATAATAATTTAACCTATGTATATCGCATGTGCTTTTTCAATAACTGCTTTGATTTTTCTGTGCCATTCCCCCAGCGTTGACGAAGAAAGTGGAAGAGCATAGGTTCAGTCCAGTGCTTTAAACTACAAGGTCTATATTCAATTTGTAGTCTCAAGATGCGAGCTATTTCAGCATTATATTATTTATTCCTTTATGTTATTGCCGGTTTTGTGTTTTTTTGTTTCGTGACGTTCCCCCTGACACGATCTTTAATTACTTGAAAGAGATTAATATATTTCACTTGATGTAAGCTACTGTGATGTTTCTAACCCTAGACGTGTCAGGTCTCTACTTGATAAGTTTGTGATTGATTAATGTTTTCTAAAAAAAAGTATTTTAACCAAAAACTTTGATCTTGTTTTACCTGGTGTTTTTATCCCTTTTTAATACGTGGTGAGATGTAACGTGGTGAGATGTAACGTGGTGAGATGCAACGTGGTGAGATGTAACGTGGTGAGATGCAACGTGGTGAGATGTAACGTGGTGAGATGCAACGTGGTGAGATGCAACGTGGTGAGATGTAACGTGGTGACAGCCCTGACATGGCCTTTGTTGTCGACGGGGCTATAATTTTAATCTTAATCTTAATCTTAATTTGGGTGTCATCTCCTTGTTACGACGCTTATTTGTCCGACATGGTGTTGGTCCTATGCTTAAAACTTCGACGAGTCAAGGATCCAGCATGGCAATGTCTGATAGGGCAATAGACTGACATGTCATCAATCTGACACACTTTCTTTCTTGTCCGACGTGGCATTGGTCAGACATAATGTGCTTATGAATGAAGGCTATTAATTATCTCCTTCCCTCTCCTTGTCAAATAAAGTTTTCCTCTCTCTCTCTCTCTCTCTCTCTCTCTCTCTCTCTCTCTCTCTCTCTCTCTCTCTCTCTCTCTCTCTCTCTCTCTCTCTTGTGTTATTACTTTCTTGTACAAACAAAAGTATTGTAAGAAAAGTGGCTGTTTTTATCTTTAAAGCTTTGAAAGTTAGCCAAGATTTACGTAGTGTTTTGTAATGTCAAGTTAATGTAATGTCAATTTGTTGTTGTTGTCACACTCACTCCATTGTATTGGCATGGCCTAACAATTAAAAATGTCCTGACTCCTCTCTCTCTCTCTCTCTCTCTCTCTCTCTCTCTCTCTCTCTCTCTCTCTCTCTCTCTCTCTCTCTCTCTTATGAAACGCGAAACATCTGCCATCATCCAAGAGTAAGGAACAAAAGATTGGTCAAATCTGAGGACAAGAAAGGACAAGAGAAAGAAAGAGGGGACCAACAAAAGAGAGAGAGAAGAGAGAAATGTGGAAGACGAACGACTCTTAAACAGTGGAACTGGAGCGAGAGGGGTGGTAGAGTAAAATGGAAGTGGTGGAAGGACGAAAGGAGGAGAAAGGGGAGGGGTGCAAGCGAGAAAAAGAAACCTCATTGATTGGCTGTCTGAAAGTACAATAAACTTCGCCCATCCAGAGGAAATGCCCCGCAGAAAGAAGAGATGAGGAGAGGGGAGGAGGAGGAGAAAGATATGGATGAGGAAGGGGCGGGGAGAAAAAGGGAGAAGAAAAAACCGAACCCAATGGTCACCATCAGCCAACGTTTCTTCTCGGCAAATCGCGCAGAAAAATCACGTGACGAGACCCAAGGCGGGCCTCGGATCCCGGCCGACGCTTGTGTGTGTGGTTGTGAGATTGGGGCGGGAGTAAGAGAGAGAGGGCGGGGGTGGGAGGGGAGGGAGGTGATCACTATGCACATCACAGCACGCCTGGCCGCACGCCAATGGCCCAGTTCCTCAAGGGGCTGTGCCCTCACCATGGCAACATGGCGGCCAGTTACTTGGCAACGGGAGTTGCTTTTCTTTCTTTTTTTCACCAGTTTTTATCTCCCTTTAGCTTCTCTCCGTGCTGCTGCTGCTGCTGGCAGAAATGGAGAGTTGATGGCAGAAGAGCAGAGAGTATGGCGCGCCGAATGACCAAAACTCTATTTAACTCGAACTGTTAGATACAGTTTCTAAACTATAGCTAGCAGTTAGATAGAGTTTCAAAACTCTGTCGAGCAGCTAGATAGTTTCTCGTCGTAAAACTCTATCGAACGCGCCATTTTGATACTTGTTTTAAGCGAAGCATTTCATTGGTAGATAGGACTAGTATCTTTGACTGTGACCTACACCTAGCCTAATAGGTGGCATTCTACGAACTCGTTTAGCGGCTTCAATTACAGATGAAACGCCGGGAAGATTCGCTCGTTGAAATCGTTCAGCTGCCATGTTTGTTTGACTGCATGTAGGGGCCTAGGCCTATCGTCTTATTCAAATTCACGGGTCACTGCCCTGCCAAGGCCACAAAGTTGTTGCTGAAGCCATGTACCAATCAGAAATCGCGATAGAAAAACTATATCTCGATAGGGTTATTTTGTGGAAACTGTATCTATCAGTTCGACAGAGTTTTAAAACTATCGAACAGCTAGATAGGGTTTTCAAACTCTATCGAACTGATAGATACAGTTTCGAAACTCTATCGAACAGCTAGATAGAGTTTTGTATCTTTGGCGCGCCGTAAGAGAGGTGTCGCTGTCCTATTCCAGTGTATGGTAGACGAAAGGGGTGGGGATGAGAGGTAGACGAAAGGGTGGGGATGGGAGGTGGGGTGATCTTTGGAAGAAGGAAAAAAAAAAGGGTGTAGTATACAAATGGAAAGGACGCATCACCAAATATATCTTGAAGAAAAAAGGTAAAGATGAGCCCCCCCCCCCTCCCTCTCTCCTCCATTTCTCGGTTCTTTCCATCTTTTTCAGTCTTGCCTTTCTTACTGTAGATTGAGTACTTCATCCTCTATCGTTTGCTATATTTAACACTAATTTTCATCCATTTACATAATTAAACAGCCCTGACATGATCTTGGTTGTCGACAGGGACATAATTTTAATATTACATAATTAAACACATCCATTCAATAATAATAGAAGATTAAGGCAAGACGGGAAAAAATGCAATCAACCAGGACTGTGACAAATGCTCCGCGGCTGTTGTGTGTACTGCGCTACATAGGGGGGTGGGGTGGGCCTTTATCATGACTGCGATTAATTATTCAGCACAGATACTTAGCTCAAAACGTTGATAAGATACAGCTTAATGCTTGGTAAGAAAGGCAGGTGTGAAAATGTGGGGAGAGCTGAGAAATATAAGTGGGGGCACATCTTTACCTTTACCGCAACACTATCGTTAAGACGAGGTAATTTTCGACTTCTTAAAAAACCCAAAACATTTTGTCTAACTAAAATGTCGGCCAAGTGACCAAAACATTCAAGCATTAAAAACATCCCATGTTATCAAAATGGGATGTGAAGCGCGAGAGTTTGTGAGTCAGTCTCAACCATCAAACGATCTTTGCCCGGGGTACGCCAGATCCGGTTTGAAAGGATACACGAAAACAAAAGGCCAGGATTGGAAGATCGACGGGTGGGGGTCTATATGAGGTCGAGCTTACTCATGTCTCCACCTCCGATGTTCAGAGTTTGGTTCTTCCGCAGCTTGCAACACAACTTGCCCTGAAAAGTCCAGGCACTGAGAACTCCCGGGTGTTTCTTTATCGGCTTAAGTCTCCGAGTATGACTTCGTTAATGTCTCGGTCACTGTTTACTTGGATATTTCATAGATCTCCGCCCTGAGAGAGAAAGTATTAGATTAAATGATACGAATAGATTCGGAGACCACCCTGTTGTCGCTAAAAATAACATAGGCCAAAGGTCAAGCCGGAACTTCGGTACGCAAACGATCAGCCTGACATGCGCAGTGGAACTCAAACTCGCACTGAGCGAAGTCACACATCCTCCCGTCTCTCCATATCTATGGATATTTCAACCACATCACATGGTTGTCATTAGCAACCTGAGGCTTGGCTGCTGTTGGTAGTCAGATTTCATTGAATCTACTGTTGATGGCCCCTTTTACTTTCCTTGTGAGAGGGTGGAGTTCTGTGTCAAAGATTCCAGTATTGGCGAGGTCCAGAGAATGGCCACATTCAGTGATGTGGGGATGGAAAGCAGAATCCTTTCTGGTTTCATACTTCTTGAACCTTTTGATGAGTATGAAGTTTTAAAAATACAAAAGGAACGCAGTGCCCATAATGTGACAAATAGCATATTTCAATTTTGTTTTCGTCTATCCATTGATGACACAAAACTGCATTTTGAGTAATACGTTTTGTGGGATTTTCGTTGATCGAAACGTTGAGATTGATTTTTTTTTAAACTTCCTTTTCTGACTGGATACTTCTGATTTGATTTTTCTGTTCACTAGTTTCATTATCACAGGTCTATTTTGACCCTGTACGTGTTTGTCCGCTCTGTGCGCACTGCTAACATGAGAAGGATGAAGACCAGGAACATCTAGTGTTCTCACCCGCGGGCTTCCATCTTGTGTTTGTCCGCTCTGTGCGCACTGCTAACATGAGAAGGATGAAGACCAGGAACATCTAGTGTTCTCACCCGCGGGCTTCCATCTTGTGTTTGTCCGCTCTGTGCGCACTGCTAACATGAGAAGGATGAAGACCAGGAACATCTAGTGTTCTCACCCGCGGGCTTCCATCTTGTCGTGTTGGTCCGCTCTGTGCGCACTGCTAACATGAGAAGGATGAAGACCAGGAACATCTAGTGTTCTCACCCGCGGGCTTCCATCTTGTCGTGTTTGTCCGCTCTGTGCGCACTGCTAACATGAGAAGGATGAAGACCAGGAACATCTAGTGTTCTCACCCGCGGGCTTCCATCTTGTCGTGTTTGTCCGCTCTGTGCGCACTGCTAACATGAGAAGGATGAAGACCAGGAACATCTAGTGTTCTCACCCGCGGGCTTCCATCTTGTGTTGGTCCGCTCTGTGCGCACTGCTAACATGAGAAGGATGAAGACCAGGAACATCTAGTGTTCTCGCCCGCGGGCTTCCATCTTGTCGTGGTTGGGGAGTTACGAAACGTGCCCCCCCCCCCCCACCTCCCCGTTTTTCTTTATCCCCATTCACCAAATTTTTCACAGATGCAGAATGCGCTTGTGGTCACCCACTGTCCACTCATCATATTCTCTTTGAATGTCCAGTTTTAGCTTCCCTATACAAACTTTTTAAGATTAATAATTATGTCATGGTGCATGGGGAAATCAGACATGTCAGCAACCCCCAAAACACCAATTTTGTATTTGGGGCATGTATATGTGTCGTTGCATGTATTCCACCAGTATTCACAACATGAAAGACAATTTTGAATCATTTCTTTATTTGGTTGTTATTAAACCAAATTAATAAAAACCACGCGGAAAAATTGTCTTCTATGTCCAATTTCTGGAAATAATTTAACTTGAATAACTTCAAATGGCTATAAACTTAAAACTAAACAAGATAACTCAATTCTGTTTTCTGTGTATTGACTATGAATCTTTTCGCCATGTTGTAAAAACAAAATCTTAATTTTTACCCAAATCCCATTATGTCTGATTATGTTATTGTTCTCGATAAACACATAACACACACACACACACACACACACACACACACACACACACACACACACACACACAAAGACGCGCACACACACAAAGACACGCACGCACGCACGCACGCACACGCACACGCACACACGCACACACACACACACACACACACGCACGCACGCACGCACACGCACGCACGCACACACACACGCACACACACACGCACACACACACACACACGCACACACACGCACGCGCACGCACGCACACACACACACACCGCCCGTCATTTTAATTCATTGATTTGTTTGTTGTTGTTGTTGTTGTTGTTTGTTTTTTTTGTTAGTCTAATGCCACCATTGTGAACAGACTTTAAATTAAATCAATCAAAAAATCAAATCAAATCTCACACTCATTGATTCATTGTTTAGAAAATTAAAAATTATCATCATCAATGACAAACACTGGGGGTCTCTTTCTGAAGGACTACCCACTGCTGTGATGTCCTTGTGGCCAATAGCCTCCGGCTTTTTATGTTTGGGGGAACTGCTGAAATAAATCCTAAACGGGTTGTACACGTTCACATTGGTGACATACATGTCCACATGGGTGGTAGTGATGGGCACCTTGCACTGGGGCTTCAGAGTCCCCTCTGTGTTGGAGATTATGTATTTTTCAGGAGCCGTTGCCTTAACCACATACTTGACAGGATTATGGTTGACGTTGAAAATATCACACGTTTGGTTGGGCTCACTGCTATTGAAGGTGAGGTGGATAAAACTAAAAAACGAAAATAACAATGCACAAGTGGGTGGGAAAGTTCATGACGATGCTGGCCACCGTCCTGCCAGTTCCCTCCCCTGGTAGATTCTGCACCTGGTACATATTTGCTTGTCTAATTGATTTTTAACAGGATGGCTTTACAATTCGCTTCGTATGATTCGCCATCTTTCTGCCTTTCTGGTATATTCTTCTACTTTTTTGTAGCAAACCCATAGCATTTTGTTTCCTTTTTACAATGTATGAGACCTTACGCACTTGAGTAGGCACCCGCGGTCCATTTGCATTGCATATTTGCCTGTATCAGTATATGGCATACCTTATGCATTTTTGGTTGTGCATGTGTATGTACAAATATGTAACTTACTTTATACGTTGATCTCCCGTTGATGCTGCATCTTCATACCAGCCTGGAGGGCGTCAATCTCCTGTTGATGCTGCATCTTCATACCAGCCTGCAGGGCGTCAATCTCTGTTGATGCTGCATCTTCATACCAGCCTGGAGGGCGTCAGTCTCCTGTTGATGCTGCATCTTCATATCAGCCTGCAGGGCGTCAATCTCCCGATGATGCTGCATCTTCATACCAGCCTGCAGGGCGTCAATCTCCTGTTGATGCTGCATCTTCATACAAGCCTGCAGGGCGTCAATCTCCTGTTCATGCTGTATCTTCATACCAGCCTGCAGGGCGTCAATCTCCTGTTGATGCTGCATGTTTATTTCTGCCAGCTTCCCAAGCAGGGCGGCCACATCATCTTCTGTGGTCACCGCTTGGTCCAGAGTCACCTCTCCTCCCTCCTTGGCCGCCATGGATGTCGTGTCACGATGGTGTTACTAGAGCCCTCTTACTTAAGTCCTATCTCAACAAGTGGATCTTGCCTTAGCAGTACAATAGGAGCCAATGCAAAAAGACCTACCCTGGTTCACCACCCTCAGGCAACTGTCCACTACAGCTCCACTCTAAGCTTAGCAAGGGGTCAAGAAGAAGACAAGTGGCCAAGAACCCGTG
>CM065697.1:41557371-41644871 GCA_017654935.2 Phymorhynchus buccinoides
CGCCTCATTTTAATTCATTGATTTGTTTGTTTGTTTTTGTTTTGATTTTTAGTCTAATACCACCATTGTTGTGAACAGACTTTAAATTAAATCAATCGAAATCAAATCAAATATCATACTCATTGATTCCTTGTTTAACAAAATACAGAAGCACTACAACGCAACAACAAATACACACACACACACACACACACACACACACACACACACACACACACACACACACACACACACACACACATCATTATCATCATCAATGACAAACACTGGGGGTCTTTCTCTGAGGGACTACCCACTGCTGTGATGTCCTTGTGGCCAATAGCCTCCGGCGTTTTATGTTGGGGGAAACTGCTGAAGTAGATCCTAAAAGGGTCGTACACGTTCTCATTGGTGACAAACATGTCCACATGGGTGGTAGTGATGGACACCTTGCACTGAGGCTTCAGAGTCCTCTCTGTGTTAGAGATGATGTATTTCTCAGGTGCCATTGCCTTAACCACATACTTGACAGGATTATGGTTGACGTTGAAAATCTCAAACGTTTGGTCGGGCTCACTGAGTACCCCTCCCCCCTCCTTATTTTCTTTATCTGGTCAGTGTGTAACTGGTCAGTGTGTAACTGGTCAGTGTGTAACTGGCCAGTGTGTTGGCTGTTGAGTGAAGTGAAGAAATTCTACTTAACGTCCTCCGGTCTGGAACAGACACATATGTGACATTAGTAGATATAAAAAGGTGGTGGGAACGATCCTGGAGGCAATGCTCGGAGACAGTGCAACACCAGGAAAGTCCCGATTTTTTTTAATAGAGCCTTTGGTCCTGTTTTCATCCTCGTAGACTGAGCTTCACATGACTAGTCTCTGTACAGGTGACCGTGACGTCACCACGTGGCGCAACATGGTGTTCTCCCCAAACCTTCGATTTGGCACTGTTCAACATAGCGCTTTTACGCTGCTCTTTATATAAACTCGAATTTATATTTGCGGATACATCTCTATTTATTCTTGCAACACGTATCAAGTTGCATTTTAACTTGACGACCCTCTAACTTTTTGGACATTATCTCATGCATTATGTATCTCACACACCATCTCTCTCTCTCTCTCTCTCTCTCTCTCTCTCTCTCTCTCTCTCTCTCTCTCTCTCTCTCTCTCTCTCCCTCTCTCTCTCTCTCTCTCTCTCTCTCTCTCTCTCTCTCTCTCTCTCTCTCTCTCTCTCTCTCGTCTCTTCTTTTTTTCTGTCACACTAAAAGTCAACTGTGTCGCAGAAGAAGAATGGCAACATCGTTCAACAGTTCGCCTTCCCCTTCTTTAGATAGAACGAAGAGTTATTGTATGTGACGATGGAACAGCAATGTAAATGTACAAAGTGGTGAGAAGCGGGGACCTTCACTGTTTATCACCCCCTTCGTCCATTCTCCTCTCCCGCCTCCCCAAGCGCGCGCCTATTCATTCAGGATCACCTTTGACCTGACACTAGCCGCAACATCAACCAATCAAACGCAACACAAGGCCGGCCCGCGCGCGCGTCACGTGACCACGTGACTTGCGGTTTGGGGAAAGGGTCAAGTTAGAGTGCACGTGCGTGAGGTCAGGACTGTGTTGTGCTGGGATTTGATTGGATTTCCCTGGGCGCGTGCCCCGTCGGTGGTCTATTGTGATGATGCGACGAGAAGATAGGGATTCGTCCGTCGTTCAATGAGCGACTTAGGACGCGCATTTTACCACAAGGGGGCAATCAAACCAGTAGGGGCTTAGCGAGTGAGAGAAAGAGGGTCTCTCACTACGCCCAACTAAGAATATCACGCGCTAAGCCCCTACTGGTTTGATTGCCCCCTGGCGGTCAAATCAGCGTCCTAAGTTGACCATTGTGAGTGGTTGTCTCTGTGGGAAGAACGAAGACATACTTCTTTCCGGTACCGGAGAAAACGGCCACTGACGAAAACGGCCCTGGTAGTTACGAAAATGGCCCCTGCACTCAATACCGAAACGCCCCTTCTCTTACCAAAACGGCCCCTGGGTTTGCATTATTCAGTGACATGAGCCAGTATTTGGCTTACTCTCTTGATGAATTTGGAAGTCGAAATTTTCTTCTCCTCGTATTCATCCCACGGTCTGTGGATGAGGAAACATCTGTTTAGCGTCCTCCGGTCTGAAACAGACACATATGGGACATTAGTAGATATAAAGATGGTGGGAACGATCCTGGAGGCAATGCCCAGAGGCAGTGCAACACCAGGAAAGCCCCGAATGTTTTTTAAGAATACAGATATTATTGTAAGATGCTGCCATGTGCTGTTTTATATGAAGCCGGGGCGACTTCACTTTGTATTAACCCTTTTGCCGCCAACCATTTTTCAGCCAAAAAATACCATTAAACTTAGCTGGGTAGAGAATGTTTTTTATCAATGATATTGGGAATTCCTCTGTGACATGTATACCATTAGGCCTATCCTTACCTCCCCAAAATTAAGAAAATAGGGTCTTGAGATAACCGTCCCTGGGTTGATTACTTTTAGTAACATAGGTGTTGAACCATTGTGGTGCATAAATGTGACATTGGCGGCGAAAGGGTTAATTTAACGGGTGTGTTGTTCGCTTACCCTGGCTATCAAAAGCAACTGAATTGTGCGCTGAAACCTACAAGCAAACTAGTATCTTCACAGAGGAGTAGGGGTCAATATATTGACTTTCTGACGTAGATACATTTGATTTTATTGTTTGTTAAAAAGATATTGATAACAACATTATTACAACGGATGGTCTTTGCTGTCGACGGGGCTATAATTTTAATCTTAATCTTGATTGTAAGGTTGAACGTGGTGACAGCCCTGACATGGCCTTTGCTGTCGACGGGGTAATTTTAATCTGAATCTTAACCTTAAAAACGGAGAGCAGACGAAAATTAATGGGCTTCTTGTCTACTGCGCATGGAAATGGGTAAATGTGAACAACAATAAAATAAAAAGAAGTAATCCTTCAAGATACAGAGCCGTGCCAAATCATTTCGCATTTTTTTGGACATGGCGGAATCACCACGGTATTCTTCAAAACTTGCCAGTTAGCACATGCTTATGCAAAACTGCCTTGTAGTAGTAAACACATGAACTCGCAGCAGAAACTCTTACAATAATGGAAAGCCCAGAAATAAGCTGAAAATTGACGTCTATTCGTTTTTACAAGTTTGCGCAAAGTTACTTGCTTCGACACGCACTGGTAGTTTTAACTCACCTATATCGCGACGATGATTTTCCACCGAATCTAGGGCTCAAAACTTCTATTCTTGAAAACAACATAATAGTCTGGGATGTTATGTCGTCTGGCTCAATATGTTTGCTAAAATGGATTTTTTGGTTTTGATGTGTTAGTTAGGGTACCCCAAACCTAAAAATCATAGGGTTCAATTTTCCCAGCCCTCTAAGCCCTTTGGGGTATGTGAGTGAATCTGGCCTATAAAACCCCTATATCGGGCAGAGATTCAGTTCTATTATTTTTGTAATTTCACATACTGCTTGTCACAGGTAGAACAAATTTAGGTTTTGAATGATTCTGGGTGACTTTTTAATGTTTTCGTACTGTTCAGTAGTTAATAATACAAACTCTATGGAGAGCTGAACAAGAGCGGGTCGTCAGAGAAAAGGTCACCCTCAATCCATTGTTTGTACCCTGAACACCTTCCACTTTGTGGCTGCCCATGCCCAGGTCATGATCCTTCTTGCTGTTCAATAATTGATAAGATATAATTTTGGTGACACTGTTTTACTTTAAAGACCTATTAAATGGGATTATGTCGGAGTTTAAATTATATCTGTGAAAACGGCAAGTGGTACAATGGTATCATTGTTAGCTTTGGTTTGTTTGTTTTAACAGACTCATAGCCCTACAGTCTAGGATTAACTCTGGTGAGTTGGGGAGAATGATGAGGGGAAGGGGAGAGGAGGGGGGTCGGCAGTTCTTGTGACGCTGTCCACGCAAATCAATATATATCCACATTTCTGTAAATTGTGTTTTCTGAATAATTCCAACCCTTTTGAAGAGATTTTTTTCAAAGCATATCATTGTTTGTAAACATTTCTACGTGAATTCAAAGCATCATTCAGTAGGAAATCTTAACATTAATTTCTTTTTTTTTAAAAACCAAATGCATTGAAAAATACAACGTGTCCATTTGAAGGATTCATAAGGAACCGACATTAATTATTTTATGACCTTAAATACGGCTCGTGCATCAATTATACTAAAAGAACTATTCATCAAACAGTTAAAATCAAAAGAAAAATCCAAAACAAAAGCGCTAACTCTTTGTCAATGTTACAACCTCACATTTTCATGATTGAATACACATGTGGATATTTGAGTGTTCGTTTTTCAGAACTTTTCTCATATTCATTTTATGTTTATTCACCAAAAATGACAAAGGAGAATCTCCAAACAAAAGAGCTATTTCACAAATGTTGCATTAAAACTTCTCACAAATTGTGAAAGAACTCATATTGTTATGGAAGACACCAAGCCCCAATTTGATTGCACAGGGGCTCATAGCATGACCACAACAAAATCAATCTCAGACCTGCAGCAGGTTATCATTTTAAAAACAAAAGGCCTAGTGTCTATAATGCTTGGCTTTTAGTAATGTTCATCTGGGATAATCGACCAATAACACAACTGGAGAGAAGAGAGCAAGAACTCATTCATTCAGCATCCATGAACAAAAAGGGTCTTATCAACATCATGCTTGCACAGGGTTTACTGAAGCCCCCAAAGAGGGCAGGGGGCTCAGAAAATTTGAACCCTATGAAATTAGGTTTGGGGTACCATAACCAATACAACAAAACAAACAAAATCAATTTAGCAAACATATTGGGCCAACCTCTATTTTCACTACATAGCAACCTGCACTATTACGTAGATACGGCTTTCTTCTTTATTTTAGATAGTTCTTCTTTGTTCTTCTGCGTTCCTGGGCCATAAGGCCACAATGGGTACGTATGTGTCCGTTTTCCAGTTTTCACTGATGTCCTCGCTGCATTCAGCCGACACATTCCGATTTCGGAGGAGCTCAAAGGGGAAAACTGTATGGAAGAATTTGTTGGGGAAAAAGGCAGGAGAATGGGCCACAAAGTCAGAAATATAGTAGATGATGCAAAGGGAAAAGGCAGAGTCGAAGAGCGTGGCAGATTATAGGAAGATACAAGCACAGAACTTCCAGAAGGTGGGGGAACTATTTGTACGGAAGACCCCCCGGTATCCCCACGGTGGAGGATAGTTCACTTCACCCGCGGCATTCTTATTTCTCTTAGTCTTACAATGAGCTTGTTTAGCCTTAGTCCTGAGTTTTGCCCTGCTTCGCTCATTTCAGAAGCGATCTTCTGTTCAGATCTAAACAGTGCCAGACGATCAATTTCATGCATCGTAGTTGTCGCACGAGAATCTCGGTGTTGCTACGGAGGCAAATTTGACTGTTGTTCTAACATTTGTTCTTGTATTTTAGGTTTTATTGGAAAACAGCCAAACCAGATTTTGCTCACTTGGCTGCCATTTATGCAAAACCATTTAGCATGGGACTGTAGTTCAACAAAGCATGTTTTGAATCCTCAATCGATCCTTACGCATTTGTGTTATTTCATAACATCGTTTGTCGTTTTGACAATTTAATATTGACCACTGGTTACGTAGTTTACAATGAGAGCAATACCGCAGCAAGCCACTTCCTTAACATAATTATCTTGCTTCCGTGCAAGATTTGCGGATCGTGCAGTAATAAAATGTACAGCTCAAATGCATTTAAAAATTGTGTAATTGCTGATGGAATATTATATTAAAACTTAACAAATGTTCCCCGATACCTGCTAATATGCAACAACGCCACTCAAATGGGGGGTAAGACTTATGTACTGACATGTTTCATTATTAAAGTTCTTGTCAGTCCACCAACTTTGCAGTAAATGTCTGAGCCTTTTCAGTGGATTGTGGCTATTGTGGTGGAGTAAGACTTAATCTGCAACACACTGAAGAAAATCCGTTTAACGTCCTCCGGTCTGAAACAGATACATATGGGACATTAGTAGATATAAAGATGGTGGGAACGATCCTGGAGGCAATGCCCGGAGGCAGTGCAACCTCAGGAAAGACCCGAATTTTTAACGATAAGTATGAGTAATATTGACGTGTAATTAGAAAGGCAACACACTGACATGTTTCATAGTTATAGAGTGAGCACAGGGCTTGTCAGTCCAGTAACGTTCCCTGGAAAGGGAAAGTGTCTCGGCCCTTTCAGTGGATAGTGGCTATTGTGATGATTTTAGTAAGACTGCAGCACTAACATGTTTCATTTGTTATTGCGTGTCAGTCCACTGGGCCTGTGTGCTTTAGGGTGCGTATAATTATGTGAACGTGCTTGTGCGCGTGCTGGTTTTTTCTGTGTGTAATGAGTGTGTATGCGTGTGTGTGTGTGTGAGTGCGCGTGATGGTGTGCGTATGGGATGGTGTTATGGAGTGTGTGTGTGCGTGCGCGCGTGCGCGCAGTCGAGTGGGGTGAGTGTCTTGGCCCTATCAGTGAATGGTGGCTATTGTGGTGAGAGCTCATTCAAAAGCTGTATGTGTGTGCACCAGTCAGTTGTATCCTACCATGACTTCCACATAGAGAAGGCGACTGCTAGTCTGGAGGACTGGGCTGAACTTTGTTTATAGTCAGTGGTGGTAGGGAGGAAAGCCTCATTTGCGGGAGTAGCTGCTAGTCCTTAATAAGGGACAGAAAAAACCCCATCTTCACTCAACATTGTTTTCTCCTACAAAATAAACCCAACAACTGTACTGCTATCTTCTTGCACTCTGCTCTGAATTTGGAACCCGTTAGACAATATAGGTAGAAGTTGATCACGCTGTTAAGGTACAACAGGGTCTGTCCCGCAGCGAAGAGGATTTCAAACTGGTCATCGTCTATATTATCTTTAAAGTTATTTAACGCAGGGAGGGCAAATGTTGCAGTCGGTGTTGTCAGGAGGAAGAACGAAGCACTGGCTGCAATCAAGGTGACCGTCAGTGAAGACACTTTCTCCTGTCTGGAGTCCCGGGTGTCTCGCTGAGCTGAAAGGCGTTTGCCTGCCCTCACAGACCTGCCCAGCGTCTTCAGAAGAACGCTGTTGCTGACTGCCAACACAGCGAAAGGCACCAGGACGTTTAATACTATGTCCATCCAGGACCAAACGAATTCGTAGAACCAATAATACGTTTCTGATACAGCATAGTTACGGCATCTAGCATCACAGGATGCGATGTCAAACCCGTACAGATGGTGGGAGTTGATAAGAAGGAAGACGCCTATCATTGTTCCAGCGGTAACACGTGACTTTCTGATGGTCCACACAGCGTTGACACGAAGCGGCCACAACACAGAGGCTGCTCTGAGCATGGTGAGGGACACCAGCATCCATGGAGATAAGAACGTGACTGTGAGCAAAGCGAATTTGGTCCCTTTACATTGCCACGTTCCAGCTCTTTGAAGAGAGGGAACTTTAAAATAAGCGTTCAAGAAAGAGTTTACAGGTTGTAATATTAACAGTATCTGATCCGATACAGCCAGCACTTGGAAAAACACACTGGATGTGGATGGAGGAAGGCGATGCATGATTAGGATTATCATACAGTTCCCAAAAAGTCCGAATACAAACGTGATCATTTCGCCAGTTACCCAAATAACCTCGGTTCCAATGGGTAGGCCTATGTACTGTGGCATTGGCTCGGTGGTCTCCATAATATTGCTTGCAAAGAAGATCGAAACTTAAAGGGGCACCCTGACGGATGCGTTTTTGCAAGAAACACGTCGAGATCACCAGAAAGACAGCCTTTTCAAGGATCGGAACACTCACTTTGCTCTGGTTTCCTAGAAATGAAAAGAAACATCATCAAAAGGACGATTCCTTCTTGACCACCATTAAAAGCAGTTAGGTGAAATTCATATTTGTTTTTGTTACGTCCAAATATAAACGTGATAGTTTCGCCAGTTACCAAATAACCGTGGCTTCAATAGGCGTGTAATGTGGCATTAGCTCTGTTGCACACCTCCCATGTGGCGAAATTCAGGGCTCCCAGGTACAACTCTTGTACCGCCCATGGCGCCAGCCTGTGTTTCTGAAACACATTGTGGGGCCCTAATTACACATAACTATATCACAATTAATCAATAATGTATTGTATTGATTACACAAGCAATCCATTTATTTTACCCACCCCTTTATAATTAACAGATTGCCACATCCTAATCACCACACCACAAACATCATTGCTTACTGTGATACATTACTTCCGTTGTACAAAGCTTTCTTTTATCTTTTTATATTTAACATTTTTATTGATTCACAAAATTATCCAGAGAATCATTTATTATTCTTGTCTCTTTTTTTTCCCACACTATTTTCACACAGCGTTTTTACCCATGCATGTGTGACCAGTTTTGACTATCCCCGCCACATGAGCAGCCACACTCCATCTTCGGGGGATTGTTTTTTCCTTTCTCTTTTACCATTCTATAGCCCATAAGTTACATTCCCTTTCCACTTACAATATGTTTAACTTTTTTAAAATCGAAATTTAGCACACGGCCCAGTGGCAACGAAAAAGTTTCATTTGGTCAAAATGTAACCCCCATCCCTCCTTTCCTTCCTCATCAGTCACACAAAACAAATCGCATGCAAAACAAAAAACCAAAAAATGGGTGGCGCGCCTCTGGCTGCGACGCGCTCTCCAGGTGGGAGCAGCCCGAATTTCATAGAGATGCCTCTGTGACTATAAAGTACCTGATACCTGATACCTATGTTTAACCTTTTTTTTTTTAATCGAAATTTACACTTGATTTGATGACAGGATGTTTTAAGGCTTAACCGGTTTTTGGTTTTTTAATTTGTTTTGCTTTTCTTTTGCTTGTTTGTTTTGTAGATTGTTGTGTTCGCTAGTTGGCCATCTTTTAAGCTCATTACAGGTGAAAGCCCTGACATGACCTTAGCTGTTGACGGGGCTATAATTTTAATCTTAATCCTGCAGGTTTTTGCAATAATTTGAATTGAAAATTCGCCTGTTCAAGTCTTATCTTTGTTTCTCTCTCTCTGTTTCTCCCATTCCTCTCCAGTCAATGTCTGTGTTTCTGACGTTGTAGGGAGGAAAGCTTTCTGGGGTTGCTTACCAGAGTGCAGGTGCAGACCACCTGCGGTAATTGTTTAATCATTGCTGACGGACAGGATGGTCAACACCAGCTATGCTCTGGATGGGCAAGGGGCCTGCTGGGCAAGCCACTTTCTCCTTCCTTCGTGGTCTGTATGGGTCACGTAATACCCGGCGATGTAGGAGTAAGGATAGTCCTTCATAAAACACCAAGGGGAGAAAGCGACCCACAACGTACAATACAAAGGAAAAGGCGACGTACTGGGAAGGTTAAAGCTTTATGCAGACCTGCCTACACAGTGGTTTGGCCATAGAAAACTACACTTTTTAGTCCCCGAGCCGAAGGTTCGGGAACTATTGTTTCTGTCTGGTCCGTCCGGCGTGCCTCCGTCCGACCGGGTATTCGTCTGTTTTTCTCAAAAACTATTCAGTCTATCATCATCAAATTTGGTATACTAGTTTGCCAAGATGCAAGCTATCCACTGATGTATTTAGTTTTACATTAAGGTCAAGGTCGCGCCAGTTACGGGGTTCAACCCCCAAAACACATAATCGCTAATATCTCGCGAAGTTTTGCATGTATTTCAATGCAGTTTTTTTTTCACATTTCTTGATGAATGGTCTATAACACAGTTGTCATGAATTTTTCTGTGCGCTCGTGTGCGCATGATCGCGCGCGCTCAAATCACGGGTCCGAACCCCAAGGCTATAATTTTAAAAAACTATTCAGTTACGTGCTGTTTTGATGCGTTTTGATGTACTTACGTGCTGTTTTGATGCGTTTTTATGTATGTGTACAGCCGACACATTCCGATTTCGGAGTAGCTCGGCGATGCTGCGAGGGGACTTTGCAGCCGCTCGGCGTTGCACTTGTTCTTGTTCTTGTTGAACACGCCGCAAAGGAAAAGGCGACGTATTGGGAAGGTTAAAGCTTTATGCAGACCTGCCTACACAGTAGTTTGGCCATAGAAAACTACACTTTAAAATGTTTTTATTATCAAACTACTCAAAAACTCCTTGTTGAATTTGCCTATTCATTTTGGAGTCTGCGGACTACTCATTGTTGAAACTCAAAAATTGACTGAGTAAAAGCAAAGCCCCAAAGTAAATGTACAGTCATACCAACCACTAATTAAACCATGATGTGTGTCGTCTTTTTTGGTTCTCAGGCTGAGGGAAAATAATCACCAATGTTGCCAATGTAGTCATGCATTGTACGGGGTACTATGTCTTGACAGGTGTGATGCGCATAATAATCAGTATCCTGGAGCAACAACCATGTATCTCGATACATATATTATACAGTGGATATACACGGTTGTTACCCGGCCAGAGGCCGAGGTATTGCGATCGGTTTGTGTGTCTGTCTGTGTATCGATTATCTTAAAAACTACTGTTTGGATTTTGATTAAAATTGGCAGAGGGGTAGACAGCTTGAAAAGGAAGCTTCCTTTCGTTAATCAACACCGTGCTGCCTTTGACCTTGAAGTTTGACCGTGAAAACCCAAATTTCCTTCTTTGGGCTATGTAATTTCCCTCCAGCTTTATTTCGTGAACTAGTGAACAGAATCGCTTCAAATTTTGTGTGGTGGTGTACCATGGTGCAAGGAAGTTTGTATAAAAGTTCAGCTGTATCTCGTGAACTACTGAACAGAATCGCTTCAAATTTTGGGCTATGTATTTTATGCGTTCTGTAAGGGTGGAAAGTGGTGTGTTTATTGGGGGGTGGGGGAGGGGGGAGAGGACATCACTCGGTGCAAGGAAGTTTGTATAAAAGTTCAGTTGTATCTCGTGAACTACTGAACAGAATCGCTTCAAATTTTGGGCTATGTATTTTATGCGTTCTGTAAGGGTGGAAAGTGGTGTGTTTATTGGGGGGTGTGGGGGGGGGGGGGGGGGGGGGGGGGGGGACAGGACATAACTCTGGCCGGGTTTGCATTGTCACAATGCGTTACTGCCGCTCGGCGATGCCCTTGTTTTACTTATGTTACGTGTTACTTAAAACCCCCACCATCGGGCCTTTCCTGGTATTGCAGTACCTCCATGATCGTCCCACCATCTTTATATCTATTAATGTCCCACATGTGCCTGTTTCAGGCCGCAGAACGTTAAACGGACTTGTCTTTTGTTTATACACGGTTGTTGCTCTAAGTAAAGAGTAGGAAACATGAGAAAACATGTAAAATATATTTGCCTCAAAAGTACACATTTTGCTGTAAAACTACTCATTTTACAGTTGAAACTACTCGTGTAGAATTTAGGAGGTAAGCAGAACTGGTCATGCGCAGCAGGGGCGGATCAGTAAGTCATAGAGGAGGGGTTCCAAGGGGTCGGTTGGGGTCGGTTGGACACACAATAAATTGATTGAAAAAGATGGACAGTGGTCGCCCGGTCTGGTTAAGTTAAGTTAAGGTAGTGACGCATCAGATGTGGTTTAAATATCTTTCTTTTTTTTCGTCGTTGTTTCTAAGAGTATATTTGACCTAAATCCTAAGTAAGCTGTATGTTGCGTCCTTGGGAAAGACACTTTAGTTCTATGTTCAGGCATGAAAGAGTTCCGCTTTTCGCGGAAAATCCACGTAAATTAGTGAAAACTTCCGTGGAAAAAAAAAAAAATCCGCGTAAATGAATGACCGATCTTGCCTTATTCGTATATGTACAAGTCTGTATTTGGCGATTCTCAAACTGGTTAACCGGAAGTCGCTTTAGTTCACTCGCTTCAAAGTTGCGCGAAGGAAGGCGAGATGAGTATCTCTCGCTCACGAAAAGCATCGATGTTAGTTGGAAATGTGTGTGGAAGGCTATTTTAGCCGACGAAATGTTCGGAAATTGTTTTGGGAATGTTGCATAGCCCCCCCCGTCAACAAAACGTCGGATGATATGTGAAAATCCGGATGGAAGGATTTGTGCTCGGCTGAAAAGAATTTCATTGTTTGAAGCTTGTAACTGTAAGCTGTTTGCGTTTTAAAAAAAATTTGGAGGAACGTTTGCCCCCCCCCCCCCCCCACCCCCCCACCCCCCCCCCCCCGCCGCTTAACAAAACTACCGACGTGAGGTGAAAATCCGGGTGGAAGGGCTTTTCGGACGACTCTTGAAATTTTTTCCTCTTTTTTGATCTCCATCCACTTTCATGCCTGATGTTTCTCACACCATCAGGTGCGAGTGGTACATGACTTTGGTTGGGGGAGGTAAATATGGTGGAAAGGGGTGGGTGGGGTGGTTGACGCACACATACACGCGGAAGTAATACGCAGAAACCCCGTGAATGAGTAAAACAAAGAAATACAAAATTAAGCGCACGACTTTCCGCACGGAAACCCGCGCGAGTATTTTTTTTTTTCCCTTTTTTCTTTTATTTATTAACGGGGTTTCCGTGTACGCAAATAAATAAAAGAAAGTAAGAAATAAGCGGATGGGAAAAGCGATTGCGGAAACGCATGCGCTTATTTTTTATTACTTTATTTTACTTATTTGCGGATAAGTGCATGAGGTTTCTGCGTGTAATGCGCACAACGCTTGTACATCAGGTTAAAAGATCGTGAGCCAAGCCAAATCTCGCAAACTCGTTCAACGTTTCAATATAGACCTGTTGTCCACGATTTTTTGTCCCAGACCGACAGAGTCCAGTAATAATTAAACTTTACCCCCATTTCATGTCACCTCATATACTGATACATGATGAACAAATGTTTTTTTGTTTTTTTATTAGTGTGCAAATGTGCCAAATTAATGTATTATCTTTAGTTATCTGCAATATGTGCTCTCGTCCAGTATGTCACTCGCCGGTCACTGCACAGTGGCACCGACACCTCTCTCTCTCTCTCCCCCCCCCCCCCCTCGAGTATTTCCTTCATTATTTGTATAATGTGATGCTTCATTGCACTGGCACTCTTTGGCCTCTCTTTGCAGGTGACACTTTAATTAAGCGTTGCTTTTGTGTTTCCTGTGCTGTGTTGTATGTTCTTGTCAGTGCATGTCAATGATCAATACAAATTTGTTTAAACCAATATAGACCCACAACACAAATGCAAGCGCACCGCTTACAATCTTACATACAAACTGTAAAAGACGTGTTTCCAATCGATTGCTAGGTGCCTTCAAAGACACTATAGTCTATGGTGCCTTGTCTGCGTATACACGACTCCAAAAGGTATTAATTACACAAAGTTAGCTGTAGATACCAAATCAATGTGAACATACGTGCGCGTGTTCACACACACACACGCGCACGCACACACACACGCACGCGCGCCATGCACGCACATACACATGCACGCACACACATGCACACGCGCGCACACACACACAAACAGACATCAATCCATCAAACCAGCATGGATCTACGTTCCCCTTGCACACAAAAGCCATAAATCACTTTCCAACATTATCATAGCAGCAGACGTTTTTCTGTGGCACCGCACACATGTGCACGCGCGCGCGCACATACACACACATAAGTAAGCATACATATAATGCATGCACACACAAGCTCGCACATACATGGATTATGCACACATATATACAAAAGCATACGAATATGGATACAGACTCTCTCGGACATTCACACACAGCTTTTTTACACCATTGCCCTCAAGCAAATAAACAACTAATGAAGAAAATGAGAGAGAGAGAGAGAGAGAGAGAGAGAGAGAGAGAGAGAGAGGGGGGGGGGGAGAGAGAGAGCGCAGACTATTCAATAGTCGTACAGGTAGTTTCAAAACCTTAGGTTTTAAAATAAAACTTTATTAAAAATAATTGACTTCCATGTTTGGAGATGATGGGTTCCTAGATAATAACTGCAGCTGTGGGATTCTTCTTGTACTTGGCCACACCTTGTTTGTTTTTTGTTGTTTGATCTATAAGACCTTTGTTCTACCCCCGCGGTGATAGCAGGGGATTTTTCAGTGCAAATAGTTTTCCCACCTCCTGGAAGTTCAGTGCTTGCAATTCTAATTTAGCACTCTCTTTGACTCTGCCTTTTCGTCTTCATACTATCATCTACTATTTTTTTTCTACGTAATTGGCCCATTATCCTGCATTTTACCTATTAAAATAAATCTGACCAATTTTCTCCTTTGAGCTCCTCCGAAATCGGAATGTGTAACGCTGAATGAGCGGGGAGACCAGTGGAAGCTGAAAACGGGACACATGCAATGTAGGTTAAATATGGCCTGGGAACGCAAAAGAACACTTTTATTCCATCCTACCTCGCTCACTCACACATGTACAAATTCGACCTTTGAAGCACACGTACAGACGCAGGGGGTGCAACCAGCAAAAGAAAACTTTATTGAAAACTTTTTGACAAATGAACTTTCTATACATGACGTAGCGTGCCGAAATCGGCGGCCACATTTCATCACAATAATGCTAACAGAACAAAACCCCAATCTAACAAACTAAACCAAACCGAACAGAACAAAATCACATCCACAAGGCACTAATGAAAGACTTGTTAAGTAGGATTTACTGGCAAATAATACGGTCCAAGATTATTAAAAATAATTGACTTCCATGTTTGGAGATGACCAAGTGCGGTCTTGAACGCCTAGTCATATTGTCTGAAGTTGATGGGTTCCTAGAATTAGTAATAACTGCAGCTGTGGGATTCTTCTTGTACTTGGCCACACCTTGTTTGTTTTTTGTTGTTTGATCTATAAGACCTTTGTTCTACCCCCGCGGTGATAGCAGGGGATTTTTCAGTGCAAATAGTTTTCCCACCTCCTGGAAGTTCAGTGCTTGCAATTCTAATTTAGCACTCTCTTTGACTCTGCCTTTTTCGTCTTCATACTATCATCTACTATTTTTTTTCTACGTAATTGGCCCATTATCCTGCATTTTACCTATTAAAATAAATCTGACCAATTTTCTCCTTTGAGCTCCTCCGAAATCGGAATGTGTAGACTGAATGCAGCGGGGAGACCAGTGGAAGCTGAAAACGGGACACATGCATGTAGTTAACCCATCATGGTTAAATATGGCCTGGGAACGCAAAAGAACACTTTTATTCCATCCTACCTCGCTCACTCACACATGTACAAATTCGACCTTTGAAGCACACGTACAGACGCAGGGGGTGCAACCAGCAAAAGAAAACTTTATTGAAAACTTTTTGACAAATGAACTTTCTATACATGACGTAGCGTGCCGAAATCGGCGGCCACATTTCATCACAATAATGCTAACAGAACAAAACCCCAATCTAACAAACTAAACCAAACCGAACAGAACAAAATCACATCCACAAGCGCACTAATGAAAGACTTGTTAAGTAGGATTTACTGGCAAATAATACGGTCCAAGATTATTTTTTTGGAAAAATACAAAATCATAGAAAAATGGTTTTCAAAGTAAATTAGAAAATAATAATTTTGTAAGCTAGAACTAGGGGTCGGCATAACGAATCAGGGACACGACTGTCTATGACCTTGCATTTTACTGATGCATAAGTTTTGATGTGTGTGTGGGTGTCTCTGTGTGTGTGCATGCGTGTGTGTGTGTGTGTGTGCGCACATGCTTGTGAATATGGATAGATAGTAAACTGTGTGTGTGCACGCGCGCACGCCATGTGTGTGTGCGCGCGCGTGTGTGATATTGCTAATGCCGCAATACTTTCATTTGACCAAGATCAACCGAATGTAAGTTAGCAATCACTACTGAAAACAAAACGCATCCACAAACCAAAAACCTCACGTAAAACAAATTGTCACAAACGACGATTCAGCAGCAAAAAATGGACATACAAAGTTGCGTTAATCACTAACCTGTGATTTTCTGTGCGACACGCGACTCTCTCTTCCTTAATCAGTCTTTGGTTCACTGTGACCTAACGGCTTCCATCACACCAGTAATTCGACAACCCATAAACAGCACAGCTTATTGTAACGAGGGTAAAAACCAGAAGGAACGTATTGCTTGTTTATTTCTGCTGTGATACTACCTGCTGAATTTTACTCCTTGGTTTTGTTTCTCCAATATGTAACGGTCTCACAATTAAAACAATTATTAAAAATTAAAAAAAGACAACAAGCTTTCGGTTAAACTTTGGAAATGTTCGGCTTTTAATAGTAGAAGCCTTCGTGAACCATTGACCAAAAGAGGAGACGTAGAATGCAGTGTAGAGACGCAATCGATGACGTTGATACATAGCGTCTCTACATTCCTTCATGATCTCTTGGCTGGCACGTTCATAAGTCTTGTCGACGATCATGTGTAGATAATCTACTTTGGGAAGTGCCGCTTTCCCAAATTTAATTCGCATACTTTAGGGGCTACCCCATGTGGCAATCGGTTGAAGAGGAAAGCAGCGAGCGAGCGATACCTGGGTCCGTTTCACAAGGGCTAACGTTACGTTGCGCTCGCTCAAATCGGTAAAAACGGTCTAAGAAAAACCCTTCGTTTGCCGAGAGAGAAAATGGAGTTTTACGTCCTCTTGGTCTGAATCAGACACATGTGGGACATTTGTAAATACAAATATGGTTGGAACAATACTGGAGGCAATGCCCGGAGGCAGTACGAAACCAGTAAAGTCCCGATTTTAAAAAAAATTAATACCGATAGCTGTAGCGGTGACCACGCCTCGGTTAAACCTCATCGGCTATGGCACCGCCACAAGTAGTGAAAGATACTGTTAAAAACTGTAAAAAAAAACTTTGTTTGCCGATAGTTCGCGCAGCGTTTTGTTCTTGCCAAACACCGAGCAAGCGGCGACCTATCCGGAACTAGTAGGGGGTGAATACGTTTCTTGTTGTTGATTGGTCCATTAAAGTTTGTTTAAAATAATATTTTTGGGACCAATCGGACAAGATCTTGTACTATCCTTCCGCAAACGTTTTCTAAAAGTGTTTCTTAGACCACGTTTCGCGTAAGCGTTATTCGCGCGGCGGCCGTTATCTAGAGAAACTCAACTCTGGTCAGTTTATTTCGCATCCTTGATAGTGTTTTAATGGTCTCGATATAAGTTAACATTTTCACTCTTCCGCCATGGGAACACAGTGAAATGCAAGCAATCTTATGAGTGCTATCACTGTGTTGTCTTTGGGAAAGAGTGAAAAATGTTCATGTGTATTGAGACCATAAGTAATCACACCCTTAGTTCAGCCACACGATAGCAGTTCAGACTGGATCCCAGTTTCATTTCCTTCACACTAACATTAGCCACAATCTTTATTGGCTACAATCCCAATGTCATGTGATGTCTGTCATACATTATCATTTGACAGTCTATATATAAACATATTATAAATCACATTCTCCTTATTCTGGCAATTTTTAAAAAGTTATCTAGCTATCAACTAACGTACACATAACACAAGATGGACTTTCAGAATGGTCTGTACATGAACTTAATACTTATAAAACGTGTAAAAAGGGCTATCAAAATGATCTGTTCACGAACTATCACACTAACGAATCATGACTGTCGATTGAACAATCTTACCTGGAACTAACATTACAGTAACAAATAAAACATCTATAACAAACGTTCTGTTTACACCCACCCAATAATTGTGTAGATTAGCCTTCATTTGCTTCAGCATGACACGCCTTTCGCGTTTTGATGATTTCAAAAAAAATTATGATTTAAAAAAACACACACACAAGAATGCTATGGCACAAGAATGTAGCTTTTGGGATCAGGCGTAACAGTACCCCAAACCTGAATAGGTTCAGATCTTGAACGAAAGAAAGAAGAAGCCACACACAAGTTCAGCAGCTTGTACAAAGTACTGGCGTCACTGTAATTAACATGGGTGCAACTCCCCCAAATAAAAATAAATATGAAAGGCAGGGGTCCAGGGACCCATGGCCCCGGCAGGGTACAGGGGCAGAGCCCCGTCGGAGGATTCAGGGGGCAAGTTAAGAGAGAGAGATAACGACAGTTAAAATGATAGACAGAGACAGTTTGAGTCTGATAAGCCTTGTAAAATTATTACGTTGGCTTAGTAAACTTCCAAGATAGAACCACCAAGTTCCAAACGCCCAGAATCGCTTGTGGTCAATTTTTGTTGTTTTTTTGTTGATGAATCGGAAATTTTTTTTTCTGGTAACATTAAAAATACTGAAATCAGTGTACAAATGAAAGAGTAGCACCCATGAATTAATCAATCGGCGATCACAAGAACTGTCTCAGAATTGTCACTCCTCTACAGAGCATTATTATCACACACACACTCAGACCGACGATATTTCTCTGCGTTGGTTGCTATTGCCATAATCTGCTGCAAACAGAGATGGATTCTCCATGTGTTCCCATTAGGAGTCCAAGGATTCCAAATTTATTGTGTGTAGTGCAGTTCATAACTTGGTCAGCCCTACACGGATAGTCATAGTCGCAAGTTTACATTTGTACCCCACCCCCACCCACCCCACTCCCACCCAAAAAAGTCCACCAACCACCTTCATCCATAGGCTACCGGAGGAAAACACGTCTTTTGTTATTGCTAGAGAATGGCGACTTTGGTATTGTACATGACACGATTTCGTGGTCCACCTGATGCGAGTTTATATTAAAATTTGATCCTTTAGATGCCAGTTTGTATTATTTGATTACTTTCTTTTTGATTCACTTGATACCAGTTTGTATTATACCGGTATATTATTGTATTGTACCCGACAAATACGCACACATTACATATGAGTGTCACTTGCTGCAGGTTGGGTCCCGTATCCAAGTTTCCAGATGCTTCTGTACATTCCTTCACCCACACAGCCCTAAAAATTATGTTGCACTTAACAACACCCAACCCCACCCACCCCATCTTCCTTGTTTTCCAAGCGCAACGACCCCAACCAGTCTCCGTGATAATGAGTGGATTCTATTTGATGAAGAAGGGATAAAGAGAGAATCGGCTGATTATTTATACATTAGACGAGTCAGGTCCAGTTTAATGGATTGTAGCGTAGAAAGTCCATCATGGTCCTCTCCAATTCAGTTCCTCCAGTACTTGATGCCTTGGTCGCTAACGAACAGAACTAAACTGTCTGGAGAATATGTCCCTTCTCTGACGATCACAGATAATTATCCTGCAGTCGCTGGGCAGAACAGGAACCACTGTACTGGGTGGGGGCATCTGAAACGAGCGAATGGAATCGGGTTTATTCTTTAAGCATAAAACAAATGTGACGACAGACAGAGATAGTACACACAAACGCATACACACGCTTGCACACGGACGCATGTAGTGATGCACGCACATACCGACTTGTGTTTTTAAGAGGGGTGGGCAAGCTACAGTGGATTTTCTCTCATGTTTTCTAATACAATCATCAACATTAGGTAAGGGCCACTTGCAATGTGGCACGTACCACAAAAACCACTGAAGGAAATTGGTTATTTTTTGGTGAACATTTAATTTGACAATTATTAATATGTAAATACGATTATTAGGGTCTTCGATGGATTACAAGAATGTACCCCGCTAAACTGAAAATCACCAAACGCAAAAGTCGCACTTGCATTCTAGCGTGTCGAACAATTATCATGAAAACAAAATAAGCACATAACATTTGATTACTCAGGGATTAAGATCGATGAAAAGAACAACCAATTTTGGTACGTTTGGGGTGGCCGCACTTTTTTAAATTTTAAATCTTTAAGTTTGGGTTGGGTATTTGTTGAGCTAAAGCTTCAAAAGTAATGCTACGACTGCTATGAAATTTTAGATTCAGATGTTAGAGTAAGGTATCTACATGTCAGATGTACATGTATTTATATGAGAGAGAGAGAGAGAGAGAGAGAGAGAGAGAGAGAGAGAGAGAGATATGCGCGTTTGTCGAGTCCTTGATATGTAAAATAATTAAAAGGCAGAGGGAAAATACGATCACTAGTTTCTTGATCAACAGACCCTATAGTAATAACATAAAAGTCTTTATTGCACTTTTTAGTTTGTTATGCTTTAATTAAAGAGAACATGATGATTCAGGGCTGGCGTTCACGATATTGTGAGGGTGGGTGGAGGAAAATGAGGCGATGGGGAAAAGGGGGGTTAAGGCAGTGGCAGAGAGGGGGAGGGGGCACGCGTGGGGGTAGGGTGGGTGAAACGTTGTAAAGGAGACGTGTCTTTATAACGGAGAGGTTGTAAGGGAGACCCTGTCTTTAATCACAGTGACGATCTAACGGGCAGACAATGAGTGAAAGCGACAGGAAAGGGTCAGGGAATCACGATCCCCGCCACCCCTCCAACTGCCGAACTCCAAAAGCAAAACACCCGTATCATACCCCCATCTCTATCCCACCACCACCACCCTACTAGCCGTTGGCCCCCGGGGCAACCGAAATCCCAACGATAGGTTCCGACACTAAACGACTCAATCAAGGCCCTCAGCGACACTCCTCCACTACCGGGGAAACTCGACAACAACCATCCAAAATCCTTTTTATTATTATTTTTTTTAATTCCTAGTTTTATAAAGCAGGAGTATTTTGCAACTGGAACAGAGAGTGCGTTTCTTCGCGCGCGCGCGTGTTTGTGTGTGTGTGTAAAATATGTTTGATGAGGTTTCAAATCATCTTTTTTTCACTGAGGGTACGAGAATGATCAATTAAATGATCGTGGGCCCCAAAGAGAAGAAGAAGAAGAGGAGAGCCAACTCTACTGTACTCATGCATATTTATATAATGACAATTGGCAAACTCAACAATTTGTTTGGTACCAATGGGGGCACGTTATAAATGGAACGAGGGCCCGTGTGTTTTTCCGACCATGTGTGTGAGAGACAATATTTTTGTCGGAGCTTCCAGATCCAACATTACTGAACCAATCGTGTATCATCATGAGAATTGGAAGAGCTGACACCCCAAGATTTGACGATGATGCCCTTTATATGAGTCCTATGTGAACAGCAAATACTGTTATTTGATACAAATAAAGGATACCCTCGCTTCCTCACACAGTGTTGGGTTTGTCCTGATATCGCTACGCGATTTAGCTTGTGTCACAAGAATTGTTCCAAAAACGTTGTGACATACTGGGTTCAACGTACTTGTGACTCCCTGTCCTCCCTCCCTCCTCTCTCTAAGTGTTTTGCTTAAGGAGTATAACTGTTTGAATATTTTATATCTTCTTCGTTTAATTAGAATTCCAATGAGCAACTTAGGACGCGCATTTTACCGCCAGGGGGGCAGTCAAACAAGTAGGGCTTAGCGCGCGATATTCTTAGTTGGGCGTAGTGATAGAGAGAGCAACTTAGGACGCGCATTTTACCGCCAGGGGGCAGTCAAACCAGTAGGGCTTAGCACGCAATATTCTTAGTTGGGCGTAGTCACAGAGAGAGAGGGGGAGGGACTCATTTCCCTCTCTCTCTCTCACTACGCCCAACTAAGAATATCGCGCGCTAAGCCCTACTGGTTTAACTGCCCCCTGGCGGTCAAATCATCGTCCTAAGTTGACCATTGCCATGGACCAGGAGCCTAACAATTAAACCTTTATTTTCCTTTGACCTCTCTGGGAGTACGTTTAATGGCTTGCCATTTCGTTTTTTTTCCGTTCCTTCTGTCTTTTGTTCTTTCTCGCCAATAACGTTAGTTGTCGCTTGTAGTAGTAGTAGTAGTAGTAGTAGTAGTAGTAGTAGTAGTAGTAGTAGTAGTAGTAGTAGTAGTGATGCGGGGTGCCTTTTACAATAGGAAAAAACTGCTGTCCTAACAAGGGTCAAGATGGCGGCCAATTGTTGGAAAAAGGGCGGGTAATAGGACTGACTAGTACTGACACGGAGCACGAGCAAGCGGGCAGGTCCTTGGGGGAGGGGGAACGCCACGACTGTCCGAATCACGACTCTCGGAATCTTTTATTTTTGGCGGCTCCGTATCAGTGACGTCATTATGGCCAAACTATCACGTATGTTAGAACGATAGCCTCACGGCTGTCAGAATGCGCTGAAGCGTTTGTAGTGTGTGTATGTTTTTGTATGCATGGGCATTGGGCATGGGCATATTTGAGATAAAGAGTGTGTGTGTGTGTCTGTCTGTCTTCGTGTCTGCCTGTCTTTCTAAATTCTGTCAGTCGTTCATCTGAGAGCCGTGGTTCTGACAGTCGTGGGGAGGTGGTAGATGGAGGTGAGGGGAGCGGGAGGGTGAGAGGGGGTAGTAATCGAGGGCCTAACTAGGCAGTACAAGGGCAGACAAACGGGGTCCCGACACGAAAGCCGGCTCCTTCAAACAGCGGGGTCAGCCATCAGTCTGTCTTCATTTTTCAATCAGTTCCACCCGTAGCCCCGCCATACCATCCATACCAGCCCATCTCTGTCTGTTTGCCTTGTTTAACCCTTTCGCCGCCATCCCATTTTTCAGCCAAAAAATACCATTAAACTTACCTGGGTATAGAAAAAAAAAGATATCTGCAATACTGCGAATTCCTCTGTGACATGTATAACATTAGGTCTATCTTAACCTCCCAAAATTACGAAAATAGGGTCTTCACTTAACAGGCCCTGATTGGATGGCTTTTAGCGACATGAGTGTTTAATCATTGAGGTGCAAAAATGCGACATTGGCGGTGAAAGGGTTAACTGTCAGTCAGTATGTGTGTGTGTGCGTTGCGCGCACGCACGACTTCCATCGTGTGTGTGCGTAAAAATACACTAATGCGATACAAGAGAGTGACTGTAGCTAATGTCTTTGCATAGTGTGTGCAAAAGCTTGGGGATATAAAGGGGTTAGGTTAGGTTGCTCTCGTAGACAGCCAAAAAACATCTGTATTGTTAGAATTCGGGACTTTCCTAGTGTTGCACTGCCTCCTGGCATTGTCTCCAGGATCGTTCCCACCATCTTTATATCTACTAGTGTCCCGTGTGTGTCTGTTCCGGACAGAAGGACGTTAAGCAGACTAACTTTAGAGTTCTAACTTCAGATTTAAAATCCACCAAAATGGATAACTTTTGTGACAAAACTATTATAAAGCATGGTAAGAGTGCTGTATTTTGTATTTTTTAAAAAGAAGCGAATGAGAGGTGTGTGTATTTGTGCCCTTCATTTATTAACGTCTACTTCGCGTGATATTTTAGACACACAAAAAGAGTAGCCTACCTCTCTCTCTCTCATCACTGTCATAAGGGGCCATGGCCTTTCATGAATAAATCTTCCGAATCTCTCTTTCTCTCTCTCTCTCTCTCACGCACGCACGCGCGCACGCACGCACACACACGCACACACACACACACACACACACACTCGGACGTGCGCCCGCCCGCCCGCGCACACTCGCTTTAATAAAAATCCAAGAAACGACAATTAGGCAGCGAATAATGCGATCAAATTGCTATCGTCAGAAGAAACCATTTTTCACGTGCGACCCTTCCAGACAGGACGACAGGGAAGAAAGGAAGGAAGGAGTAAAAAGATGTTTGTGTCTTTGGATCACTGTGTGTGTGTGCCTGTCTGTGTGTGCGCGCGCGCCCGCGAGCGTTCGTCCCTTTCTTTCGCATTTGTCAAGTCAAAATTTCATTTATACATAGACATTGAATAAGCAAACATACATGCTTTTCTTCATCAAGACAAAATGCAAACACACACGCACAACACACAAACCATATCGCTTATTTACATGTGTGTGCGTGCGTGCGCGCGCGCGCGCGCGCTCTGCCCTGCCCTCCCGTCCATCCGTACACCCCCCCCCCCCCCCTCTCTGTGTAGCACTAGGTGCCGACGGCTGATGACTGTGGTAGCGGTGTCCACACAATGACCACAAGATTAACGACCTCAGGGAACAGGGACCTGACGAGGAAGGCCCCCTCCTCCACACTCACTAACAGCCAGACCCCTCACACACACACTCTCTCTCACTCTCGTGCACGCACACGCACGCACGCACACACACACACGGGGGGGGGGGGGGGGGGGGGGGGGGGGGGGACACACAAGAAAAAAACACTTCAGATGTCTGGCTACCAATTGCGTTATCAAGAAACGCGTCCCTAAAATACAAATTCGACTGGACCCTCTTAGCGGAGCAGCCTTAAGGGTCAGCCACACGTGAGCTAAAATTGCACAACAGTACGACAGGGAAAGTCAAACATCTCTTTTCTGGGGGGGGGTCAATTTTGAGTTATGGGTATTTTTGTGTTCTCTAACATCTTAGCTTTCCTATTTATAAAGGACAATAAATAGGTCTCTAAATGGTCTTATAAGTGCTTTAAAAAGAGTAGGTCAATGCTTCTTTTTCAGCTTCACTCGTGGCGGTGCCATAGCCGATGAGGTTTAACCGAGGTGTGGTCACCGCTACAGCTATCTCTATTAATTTAAAAAATCGGGACTTTACTGGTTTCGTACTGCCTCCGGGCATTGCCTCCAGTAGTTCCCACCATATTTACAAATGTCCCATATGTGTCTGATTCAGACCAAGAGGACGTAAAACTCCATTTTCATTCATTCTTTTTCAGCTAGGGTAAACTTTAGACTGTTTTCTTAAAATGGCCAACGCTCACCCTACTAACTTTAAATGCTCATAACTCTGGAACGGAAAAAAGATACAAGAATGGTTCTTAGAAAGAGAATTGTCTGAAGTTTTCTCAGAATGGTCAGTTTGACACTTAATGTCCCTTTCGTGGTGCTGGGTCACATTTGTTCTTGGAGACCACGTGGTCAAATCGTATCGTACAGTCGTGCGATTTTAGTCGACGTGTGGCTGGCCCTTAAGGGATTAGCTGCCCTTTGGAGGACCATTCCACAGCGCCATCTACCGTAAAGTCCCTATGGCCACCATAGCGCAAGGCATGTCCACTGTTAACAAAATATAGCCCAGCATTCCAGAACAGCTCTCCCTGAAGACGGAGTGTGGCTGTTCATGTGGCGGGGTAATAAAAAAACCGGTCGCACACGTAATGTTCTCATCCCTAGACTAGGTGATGCACAGTGTTCAAGTGCTTGGGCAGTTGGGATGATCCCTGGAGTCTTTTAGCCAGGGTATGTCAACAACATTCCAGAACAACTTATATTAAACAATGCTTTTGAGCGTGTGTGTGTGGATTCTGGTACAAGGCATAACCCTAGTTGCACTAAAATCGTTGGTGTGATGCTGGCATTAGATCCCAATTTTATTTTTAAATTATCTGCTCATTTCTATCGTACGTTTCATAGAAAGTAAAATAATTTTAATTAAAAAAAATGTACGAACGGGTTCTGCGTATTGTATCCTTGATAGAAGGTACAAGAACTTTAATACCAAAAATGTATGTATGCTTGATGATTTGCATCTCTAGCTTGCTTAGTGGTGTTTTTTTAAATTATCTGCTCATTTGAATCCTACTTTTTCATAGAAGGTACAAGAACTTTAATACCAAAAATGTAAGTATGCTTGATGATTTACATCCCCAGCTTGCTAATTTTTTAAAAATATAATATTCTATTACTTTTAGCGACAGATATTCCTAATAAAAACACGACAGTACCAGACACCCCCTCAGACAAGGGCCAGAGGAAACCATCTGGTCGCTCACCGCTGGCTGTGCTTTGGCTGGAGACTACAATGTAATGTATGACCCCTAGCCCTTTATGCTCCCCTTCAAATTACACCGTGTTGGCTAAGACAGATGAGTTTCCACTACTTGTTTCGCTCCTGATCAACGACTTTTTCGTTGTCTCCGTCACTGTCATTAAGATGCGTCGCGTGTGTGTTGGGGGTGGTGGGGTGAGGGTAAAATGGGGATTGAGGGGGAGGGGGGAGATAGAGAGAGAGAAATGGTGTCCTTTTGATTCCTTTGCTGACGGTTAAAAGTCGTTTTCACAGTGTTAAAGATACACAGACGAGCCACGATTAAGTCCCTTGGTTTTTTTCTGGGTAGCTGTGACCCATATGTAAATGTCCCCATGTTCAAATTGAGGCAGCTCTTTAAAATGATGTATCGCTTTGAATTTGGGGGCATTTGTGCCATGGGAGTGAGACCTGGTCAAAACAAGATTTCTTTCCAGCTATAAGAGGGGAAACGTGACACGTGATTTTGACACGTGATCTGGTGGGTCTTTAAGGTGTATTCATCTTTACTGATCGTGTACTCTACAGCGACTTTTGTCACGCAATAAAGAACAACTGTATTTGGAATAAAGGCCCCTTAATATTGGAATGTTGGGTGAAGTCGGATTAATTTAAGGTAGTCTTTACAATCGGTGTTATTTGTTCAGTAGTTTAGCCTTCTCATGACCTGGCTACCTTCTAGGAGGCATGTTGCACTGGTCCCTAGTGCTGCAGCTTTGGGGTTGGTTGACCTAACAGAAAAGCAGCTGCCTACTCGTATCTGGAAATCGTAGTCAGAAATGATAGTTTGGCAGACACACACACGCACACGCTCGCACGCACGCACGCACGCACACCAACCGCTCTGGCCCACTTTTTTTTTTAGAATAAAAAAGGTCGATAATGGTTTCTATTTGACAACCCGAGAATAATGATGGTACCTTCTTAATGTAGGACTGGAAGGTTCAGTTATCCTGGTCGCAGATCTATGGGAATAAAGAGGGCTGCTTGTGCCTTCTGGCATATAAACCTATACGATGCTGACAGACTGACATCTGAGCATCAACATGTTTGTTCCCAATAAAGATGATGGTACTTTCTGGCATGTAACCACCTGAGGCTTTACGGTGATGATGGAGGCTCTAGAACGTGGTGTCGTCCTGGTCGCTGTGGCTGGTCAGCAGAACAATTGGGAATAACATTCCGCTGCACAAGGCTGCTAGTACCTTCTCGCTTCACCCTATATACCCTGACGGAGGCTCTGGAACACTGGGGAGGTGTACTAAACCTCGATATATTTGTTCCTTTTGTCAACTTTAACCCTGACAGTAGTACTTTCTAGCAAGAAACCTTCACTACCACCTGTTGCTATATGGCCACTGCAAAGAACACCTTTTGCAAGAGTGAATGCCCTTGGTGGGTGGGGGAAGATGGTTGAGTACTGACCAAACAAGGGATTAACTCACCTGGCTTAATGGCTGCCTCTTGCAAGAATGAATGCCCTTTTGGATACTGATCAACACAAGGGGACTCTTGCCGTCTCTAGTTGCAGTGGCCAATAAACGATAAAAAAAAAGTACGTTCTGATATACCTGAGGCTATACTGTGCTGACGGAGGCTCTGGAGGACTGGGACGTGGTGTCGTCCTGGTCGCTGTGGCTGGCGATCAGCTGCACTGTTTCCTCCTCACCCCGCTCCTTCAGCGCCATCTGGTAGGCGATCTCGAAGGCCTCGCCCAGGGTCAGGATGATCTCCCCTGCCTGCTCCTGAAAACGAAAACGGGGTTAAATTAGAAAGGTATTGTCAGGATGGCGAGTCAGGAGGTAAAGGTAAATGAGGAGGCAAAGGTCAATGAGGTAGTGAGTCAGGAGAGGAGGCAAAGATCAATGAGGAGGTAGTGAGTCGGGGTCAATGAGGAGGTAACGGGTCATGAATCAGGAGGCAAGGTCAATGAGGAGGTAACTGGTCATGAGGTGAGGAGGCAACGTCAATGATGAGGTAACGGGTAGCGAGTCAGGAGGTGAGGAGGTAACGGGTCATGAGGAGGCAAAGTCAATGAGGTAGTGAGGAGGCCAGAGTAATGGGTAGTGTCAGTGAGGAGGTAACTGGTAGTGAGCGATGAGGCAAAGTCAACGAGGAGGTAATGGGTAGTGAGTCAAGAGATGAGGGAAGGCAAGGGCGGGGAGGTAGTGAGGTGAGGAGGTAACGGGTCATGAGGTGAGTCAGGAGGAGGTGAGGGGTCATGAGGTGAGGTAATAGGTAGTGAATCGGGAGGTGAGGAGGCAAGGTCAATGAGGAGGTAGTGGGTCATCAGGTGAAGAGGCAAATTCGGTGAGGAGGTGGTAGTGAGTGAGGAGGCAAAGTCAATGAGGAGGTAATGGGTGGTGAGTCAGGAGGTGAGGAGGCAAGGTCAGTGAGGAAGTAGTGAGGAGGTAGGTAAGGTCAATGAGGAGGTAGGTAAC
The DNA here is from genome assembly GCA_017654935.2 of Phymorhynchus buccinoides. Taxonomy (NCBI): domain Eukaryota; kingdom Metazoa; phylum Mollusca; class Gastropoda; order Neogastropoda; family Raphitomidae; genus Phymorhynchus; species Phymorhynchus buccinoides. The sequence goes on from CM065697.1 coordinate 41,585,431, forward strand.
GGGTCACGAGGCAAAGTTGGTGAGGAAGCAAAGTCAACGAGGAGGTAATGGGTGATGAGGCAAGGTCAATGAGGAGGTAGTGAGGTGGCAAGGTCAATGAGGAGGTAACGGGTAGTGAGCGAGAAGGCAAAGTCAATGAGGAGGTAACAGGTAGCGAGTCAGGAGGTGAGGATGCAAGGTCGATGAGGAGTTAGTCAGGTGACTGAGTCAAGAGGCAAAGTCAGGGAAGTGAGACACGAGGTAGGGTGAGGAGGCAAGAAGGGTGATGCAGTTGACGATTTTTGTTTGAAAATACTAATCAAATTCCGAGTCTTCTCTATACTTAAAAACACAACTGGGGTATTTGCGTTTGAAAAGGGATGCTTTCGCTGCGAGTGCCAAGCAGAGTCACCTAGATCTCCTAGGTCGCCTAATTAAATTCAGAACATTTGCGTATCCGTGTTTTGAAATCCGTATCCAAAGTCTTTTTTTTTGGTATTGGGGAAAATATCGCCCAAAGCAGGACTCGAACCCGTACTTTCAGTTGCAGCTTTTTCAGTTGCAGCTCAGGCGAGTGCACTAACCACTACACTAGTGGGGCCCCAATCACCAAGAGCTTTATCTAACCTATATCATTTAAATTTAGAACATGAAGAGAAAAAAAAAGAAGCCGACTTTCTCCTGGTGTCAGATTAAAGCGACCAATTTCGTTCTGCAAGGATGGTGACCGATTTTCACTCTTTCGAAAGCAGTTTGCTTAAGTCAAACAAATCTCTTCAGTTTTACATGCAGCAATGTGGTTTATCTCGCAAATGTACAAGGATGAATAAACATTGCTTCTCTACATGTCTCAGCCACCTACGTTTTTGAATGCCAGCTCTATACTTGCAAGTGTAATGGACTACTGAGCACTTGGAAGAACCTGTTAAACACAGTATCATTGACTGACTGTATCGCTTCAAAACGAGTAGTGAGTAACTGCCTTGCTTGCTGAACACAACCCACTCTCTGCTGTATCTGATGTGATGAGGGTACCCTAACATTCAGGTCGGTAATTAGATAGGCTAAATTTGCATTGATTTACAAAATCTGTGCCAAATCACTCGGATAAATATTTGTCCCCAAAATACGCGTTCTATACAGTTAGACGAGTCGTGCACGACCACTTATTTCTTACCACACCATTGCCCTTACTTTTTAAATGCTCCTACTCAGATGTTCCGGATGGCTATATCCACATTTACGCCAGTAAGGGAGATCATTTGATGACAAGAAAGAGCGAAAAGGCCTGCTCATTCCGTCAACAAATTATCTTCTCTTACGGGCGAAAATTCTAAGTTTGCCCCTATGTCTGTGTACACGTTAACAATATTCACAAAATATCTATTTTCCCCATGGAAACACAGTGTTAGGCCACTCAATATGACTTACAACTCACTGTGTTGCCATGGGGAAATAGTGGTATTTTGTGAATATTTTAACGTGTACACAGACCATGCGGATGCGCGGATAAAACCGATTCCCCTTCTGTCACTTTTTCTAGCCCGTAAACTACCACTGAATGGTGGTTGGCAGTCTCTATTGTTGTGTGGGGGTACGGGACGGGTGGGGGGAAAGCAGAAATTAATCAGCGATTGGCCCTCAGCTGGGGTTTTTCTCTCTCTCCCTGCTCTGGCCAGCAGTGTGCACAAAAGACTGCAGCCAAGTGCAGGCAGACCTCACCCCCACTATATCAGTTATAGGGTACAACGCCTCCACTGGGGTGGAACAATTATTTTGGTGCTACCCTCGAGCCCTGGTCACTCTGGCGGAAAATTCTCTCCACCCCCACCCCCTCTCTGTGTCTGTCTCTCGGTCTGTCTCTCTCTCTCTCTCTCTCTCTCTCTCTCTCTCTCTCTCTCTCTCTCTCTCCCTCTCTCTCTTCTCTCTCTCTCCTCGACGTCCCCATCCCATCCCACCCATCCCCATCCCCCTATCGAGTTTTCAGTCAGCATGAGAATACTACAGGGAATGATAGAGTTGATCAGCCACGTTTTCAAGTTGGATGCTCTCAATTGACCAAGCAATTGGCCAGACGTGCGCACGTGCATGTGTGCATGCATGCATAACACAATCGTTGTCCAATCACATACTGTCACAGTGACATTCCTAAATGTTTAAGTTCTCCATGCACTCCTGCGATATGAGTTTACGAATGTATCCGATAAAAAGCAACATACATGCGTTGTAAAAGAAACAAGGTCAAGGTGACGACGGCAAAATGGTTTGCGCGGATGCCTTCCCCTCATAGTGACACACCAGCACACACAATTTGAAGCGATTCGGTCAAGCGGTTCGGGAGATATCCTAGGGACAGACAGAAGGAGAAAAAATGACCCTCCGATTTTCAGGCTCCAGTGATCTTTTTTACCTTGACCTTGATCGGTATGCCATAATCAGAAAGGGCATAAGCCAAACCACCTTCATACCAAGTTTCCACATCCTATGTTGATCGGTGCCCGAGATATGGCTAAAAATAGATTTTCGGTTTTCAAGGTCATACGTCAAGGTCAAGGTCACCACGGCAAAATGGTTTGCGCGGATCTCTTCCTATTAAGGTGGCACACCTCCACACAAAATGTGAAACGATTCTGCCAACCTATTCGAAAGATATCCTTGGGACAGACAGAAGGAGAAAAAATGACCCTCCGATTTTCAGGCCGCAGAGATCTTTTTTACCTTGACCTTCACCTTGATCGGTATGACATCATCAGAACAGGCATAAGCCAAACCACCTTCATGCCAAGTTTCAACATCCTATGTCGATCAGTGCCCGAGATATGGCTAAAAATAGATTTTTGGTTTTCAAGGTCGTACGTCAAGGTCAAGGTCACGACGGCAAAATGGTTTGCGCGGATCTCTTCCTATTAAGGTGGCACACCTCCACAGAGAATTTGACGTGATTCGGTCAAGCGGTCCGGGAGATATCCTTGGGACAGACAGACAAAAAAAACAAAAAAACAAGGCTTACCTATCTCCCGGACCGTGACCTTGACCTTGATCGGTATGCCACTATCAGAACGGGCATAAGCCAAAGTACCTACATGCTAACGGTGTGGGAGTTATGGCCCCTGAAAGATTTTCGGTTTTCAAGGTCGTACGTCAAGGTCACGACGGCAAAATGGTTTGTGCGGATGCCTTCCTCTCATAGTGACACACCAGCACACAAAAATTGACGCGATTCGATCAACCCGTTCGAAAGATATCCTTGGGACAGACAGAAGGAGAAAAAAATGACCCTCCGATTTTCAGGCTCCAGCGATCTTTTTGACCTTGACCTTGATCTGTATGCCATCATCAGAACGGGCATAAGCCAAACCACCTTCATACCAAGTTTCAACATCCTATGTCGATCGGTGCCCGAGATATGGCTAAAAATAGATTTTCGGTTTTCAAGGTCGTACGTCAAGGTCATGGTCACGACGGCAAAATGGTTTGCTCCTATCTCTTCCTATTAAGGAGGCACACCTTCACACAAAATTTGACGCGATTCGGTCAAGCGGTTCGGGAGATATCCTTGGGACAGACAGAAAAAGAAGAAAAAAAAATATATACAAACCAGCCCATCGCAAAGTCCGTTACCTTCGGTGACGGACAATAAGGATTTGTACAAGATGAGCCAGAATTGTTTTTTCTGCGTTCATATTCACGATGAGTTTGCAGCTTTTAACTTGGATGATAACGACAAGCTTTTCCACACGAAAATCGTCCAAGAGAAAAAGGTGACCATCTCTCAGAAGGACCTTCTCCTCTTCCTCCTTTGAGGCGGGCACTTGAACCCAGAGAGGCGGAGGACCAAAGGTCCACTTGACTGACCAGTGTTGTGACCACCTCTGACCAATAAACACTTGACAGAGTGCAGAGACAGGGGTGTGGACGGGGCAAGGGCTACAAGTTCAATCTCTCCGGCCTTGCAAAACCTGCCTACTCTCTACTCTTTTGACCAATGAGGACACACTTCTCCACTCTTAATATGACCCCCCCCCCCCCTCTCTCTCTCTCTCTCTCTCTTTTCAAAAGCAGATTGTCGCCCTTTGATTGTGTTTCCACAACTCCCAACAGCTGTGACCTTCGACCTTTCCATCCCATCATTTCTATTTCTGCCGGTGGCAATGTCGGCGAAAGAACCAGAGAAGGAATTATTAAACGAAAACAGGCTGTTTCAAGGAAATCGTAGACACGGTTTGAAGTGCACTATTTTCCCTCATCTTGCCGTGTTCAGTCTAGGGAAGGAAGGAGAATAGAATTGCACATAATGCAGAGGTCAGAACGGGGAGTAGGAAGACAGAAACTTTTGTAGTTGTTGACTGGCATGTTCGAGAACTAACTCTCTCTCTCTCTCTCTCTCTCTCTCTCTGAGTTTTAATGCTAATAAAAGGTGGTTCCATCCTGAGGCGTCCACAGAATCACAATGCCCTATGTGTGAAGCAAGTACTGAGAACGAATCACATTTTTTTTATTTCAATGTAAAGCATATGAGACAGTTCGTAAGAAATGTATATTCTTTCAATTGCATATTGCTGGGAGTAATGACATTGTTTCTGCTCTTACATCAGAGGATGACTGTTATCAAATCTGTTGCAAAGTTTATTGCAGAAGCCTTGAAGATAAGGCAAAGGCATGCCAGCAATGATGATTGATTTATGTTGGCAACTCAGGATTATTTTGATGTATGGTTATAAGAAAGAGAGAGAGAGTGGGATAGAGGAAAGAAAGGGAGATACATACTTGGTATAAAATTGTAGTTGGATGGTCGAGTTATTTTTCTTGATGCATGAATTCCTATATGGATTTCTTAAACCTATTTTTGTGAACAAAAGTGAGTGAGTGAGTGCGTATCTGTGTGTGTGTGTGTGTGTCACGAGTTTGTGACATTGTTCTTCTGAACAGACAGAGAAAGGCACAGTCTACCACTCGATCACAAAGGACCCCGAGATCTTTCTCCTTCTTTGAACCTAATCGAGACAACCTACTTGTGAAATCCGTGCAACCCGTGTTAGCTCTGACCTCTCGCGAGACTCCACATTCAACTGGCGACTTCATGAGTTTTAGACCGGTCAAACGTCACTCCATATTTTTCCTTCAGTTAAGCAACATCGCTTCATCCTTTCTCCTTTTCATCGTTCTGTCCACCTACGGCCGCCCAGTGCTGAGGTGTGGTGAGGGCCACGTCCCTGAAGGATCCTGTTATCAATTGTTTATCCTGCACGAGTCCTAGACGTGGGGATAGCGAAGCTGTAGAGCTTCGGCTGACATCGTTTCTCCTCTTCATCCTCATCGCCATCTTCACCCCTTTTTATTTGGTTCCTCATTGTCCTCCCTTCCCCGTCATCGTCCCTGGCGTTCACTGGAGTCCTGGAAGAAAGCTGTGGCCGGTCCGGAACCCCTTCCACCTGCTCGCGCTTACCCCGAGCCCTTGGCGAGACCAGAGCTGCGACTGTCTTGTGGGGAGGATTCTTCTTCTTCATTCCGCCACTTGGAAGTTTGGTCAGTAGCTGCATAAAATTAGTATTAATCCCGTTAAAACTCGTACAACAACGCGCGCGTAACAATGTAGAATAGCTAGTTATAGGTTTGCTAACATGTATATTTGTGTGCGTTTTCTTTGGTTCATTTTTCTTATTATTTTCTTGATTTTTGCATAAGGGGCTAAGGAACTGACTGGCTGGGTCATGACTTGTCAGTTGGATAGGCTTTTGCCGGTCGTAGAATTTGGTACTTGAACTCGGCACATATTTTTGAATCAATGCTTTGGCTCGCCATTGTGTGTTTAGGCCGTGCAAATCGTTTTTCGGTTCAAAGCGTATTTGAGTTCACAGAGATTCAGAATCCTAAATGCGTGCACGCGCGCGCATTATTCCTTGTTGCGGTATATGTTTAGCCTCGCGGCCTATGTTTAGCCTCGCGGCCTATGTTTAGCCTTGTGGTATATGTTTAGCCTCGCGACCTATGTTTAGCCTCGCGGTCATCGTCCTAGCTTAATTAGGTATTAAGAGACTCTGCGGAGAGCTGGATAACAGAGGGTTATTCGCTGATAGGGGCTTTGTAAAGCGTTCATCCCCGTTTCTGTTTTTATTTTTGAGAGAAAGTGTAATTAATGTTTTCAAGGTTTTTTGACCTTTTGAAGTACATTGTGAATGCCATTTTGGGGAAATACATTTTTTGCCTGTAGTTCGTCCGCCTTCTGGAAGAAATGAGAATGGAAAGGACATATTTTTGGTGGTGAAATTTTATGTGATATTTTCAGAAGAATTTAAGTGTCCATTCTTGTACCTGAAAAGCTGTGAAATTTTCAGAAGAATGTAATTGTTAATTTTTGTATTTGAAAGGCTAGAATTTTCTAAATGTATGAAAGCCTTGTTGTTCCAGAAAAAGTGAAACCTTTTAGTTAATCCTTTTTGATGAAATATTACCCCTAGACTGAGTCGTGTGAAAAGGATTGTAAAGAAAGTGTTGTTCAGCGTTTTGGGGTTCTTGGAGAGAACCAAGTTTAAAGAGGGTGGGTTTTTACATCCCTGAAGAGGACTGTTGGGGAATTAGTTTTTGGGTAAACACAAAACTGTTGTTACTCTGGGTGTTCAAAACTAGGTTTTTGTTTTGGTTTTTCATACAGTCCTGATCCTGAGCCTGATCCTGAGCCTGAACCTGACCTGACCTGTTGCTGCCTGGTTGACCGCCCGGTCAACCGCTCTTTTCTCCGTTTCCGGCTGTGGGAGGCCGCCCGCCTTTCCGTCTGGCCCCGTGTTAGGCCCGATCTGTGGGCCTGTCTGTGCGTTCGGGCCAGGCTTCGACGTTCCTGTTGAGGAGTCTGGGGGCGACCTCTGCCGTCTCTCATCTTTTGTTTCTGCTGCTGTAGCCTGCCCCAGGAGGGGGAGCAGTTTTTCTACTGACTTTTGTTTTCCCCTTTGTCTTCTTCTTCGGACGCTCTGCTGTTTTTGTTGGACTTCTTTTCTTCGTCTGCCCTTTCGTCGTTTTTCCCTTCAATTTTGTGTTTCTGCATACAAACTCTCTTTTAGTTATTCGGTTAAGTTGCCGGCTTTAGTTTATTCTTTGGACAAACTTTTGAATGCCATGTATATTGTGTAGATAATTTGTTAAACATTGAGTGTATTGAATTGTGTAAGTGTGTGTGTGTGCTTGCTTATAATAAATAGTCTTGTTTTGTTTTGTACTTCTGGTGTGCGCGTGTGCCTTCTCCTGTGAGTTTGTCTGTCTGGGCGTGCGAGACTCTCCTCGGGGTTCGCGATTTCCCTCTCCCGATCTCTGATCAGGATCGAGCGGGGGATTTCGTGACAGTGTGTGTGTGTATGCATGTGTGTGTGGGAAGGGGGGAGGGAGAGAGAGGGAGAGAGGTAATGGAAGATAAGAAAGGGATGTTGTTTACATGCTTATATAGACGAAGGATCTATGACATTTCATTTTTTCACTTTTTCATTTCTACAATTCATGTTTCATTGTTGAAGTAATGATTGTTTTCTATGCTTGATTTGTTATTAAGTTGACATATTTTGTTTACCCCCTTGTCATGAGACCTTTTATGGTGATGACAATAAAACTGTCAAATTGTCAAAATTGTCTCTCTCTCTCTCTGTAAAAACCTGTCAACACTGTCCCATTCAAACAACACAATCATAACCGTAGCAGAACTACACAAACATTTTCATAAACGGCATTTCTACAGTGACTAACCACATTTGAACAGATTATCATTATGTTCTGAAAAACCAATGAAAAGAGAAAGAGCAAACACTCGGGAAATTAACTGGAGCCAAAAAGTTAAGCAACCCATAATATTGGTGTGGGCGTTTCCTATAACGTATTTTCAATGTAAACAAAAAGAAATTAGTAAAGCAGGTCGGTAAATAGATAGGCTAAATTTGCATTGATTTACAAAAGAAAACCAATCTGCCAATCACTCGGAGAAATAGTTTGCATTCTTTTGCAAAAGGTTGCTTTGCGTTTTTGGATCCAGTTTAGTCAGAAAACATGTCACCTTCCATTGGTCAGTTAAAAGAAAAAGGAAGATAGCTCATAGTTAAGTATTAAAACAAGCGCGAATTCGCAATCGTTTGTGGCGTGAGACAATTGAAAACGAAACATCATTTTAAAGAGCAGCCTCAATTTGAAGTGCATCCTCGATTTGAAATGCGACAATTTTGTAGCCTCGATTTGAAGTGCAACAATTTTGGACCGACAGACAGACACAGACCGACAGACAGACAGACCGACAAAGTGAGTTATAGGCTTGTGCCACAAACAAAAACCCTCTATGAGTATGACTAAGGATAAGAAAGAAAGACCCAAGATTATCAGGTCGTGAACTGTAAGCTGATGACATAACCCACAACGGACCTTTGTTGATGCCATATAGCATGTCACCGATCATAAAGGGCAGTAAGAAGACAAAAGCCCTTCACAAAAGACAATTGAAATCATATCGCATTCTCCTCCGAAGTCGGAGTGTGGCTGCCCACGTGGCGGGGCAATCAAAAACGGTCGCACACGAGATGTTCTCATCCCAAGCTGGTGCATTTGTCCCTTAGTGTTCAAGTGCTTTGGCTGTTGGGATGATCCCTGGAGTCTTTTAGCCAGGGTACAACAACAACAACATATCGCCTTCAAATAATGGTAAAAGTTGCATTACTTCGTTACTGAAAACGCCCAGTGATATCGCCTTCAACTAATGGTAAAAGTTGCATTACTTCGTTACTGAAAACGCCCAGTGATATCGCCTTCAAATAATGGTAAAAGTTGCATTACTTCGTTACTGAAAACGCCCAGTGATATCGCCTTCAACTAATAGTAAAAGTTGCATTACTTCGTTACTGAAAACGCCCAGTGATATCGCCTTCAAATAATGGTAAAAGTTGCATTACTTCGTTACTGAAAACGCCCAGTGATATCGCCTTCAAATAATGGTAAAAGTTGCATTACTTCGTTACTGAAAACGCCCAGTGATATCGCCTTCAAATAATGGTAAAAGTTGCATTACTTCGTTACTGAAAACGCCCAGTGATATCGCCTTCAAATAATGGTAAAAGTTGCATTACTTCGTTACTGAAAACGCCCAGTGATATCGCCTTCAAATAATGGTAAAAGTTGCTACTTCGTTACCGAAAACGCCCAGTGATATCGCCTTCAAATAATGGTAAAAGTTGCTACTTCGTTACCGAAAACGCCCAGTGATATCGCCTTCAAATAATGGTAAAAGTTGCATTACTTCGTTACTGAAAACGCCCAGTGATATCGCCTTCAAATAATGGTAAAAGTTGCTACTTCGTTACCGAAAACGCCCAGTGATATCGCCTTCAAATAATGGTAAAAGTTGCTACTTCGTTACCGAAAACGCCCAGTGATATCGCCTTCAAATAATGGTAAAAGTTGCATTACTTCGTTACTGAAAACGCCCAGTGATATCGCCTTCAACTAATGGTAAAAGTTGCTACTTCGTTACTGAAAACGCCCAGTGATATCGCCTTCAAATAATGGTAAAAGTTGCTACTTCGTTACCGAAAACGCCCAGTGATATCGCCTTCAAATAATGGTAAAAGTTGCTACTTCGTTACCGAAAACTCCAATGATGCACCGAGGATCGAAAAGAGACAGGACAAACTGTCCTGAAACAAGAGAAATCAATCGAACAAAATGTCCTGGCTCTTTCAGAAATCAATAGGACAAAGCATGCCAGTGTTACAAATGTAATCAGATATTTGTCCTGAAAGGGGAGAACACAATAGGACATTTTCAATGTCGGGACATCACTGAACGCCTGCCTGTGATTTCGACATGGCAAACCCATGTACCCACATGCGCACGCACAGACACACGAGAAAACAAAAGATAATGGGTATATGGGTGGGGATAGGGTAGTTAAAATGCAAGACATTAAAAAAAAAATTAAAAGCTGACACTTACAAATTTCTCATGCACTTATCATATGTCAAGAGACATCATCATAACTTCGCAACTTGTCTGAAAGCTACATTCCCGGAGACAAAATTCCATCAGTCTACCTGCAACCCGACACCACTTGTCTGTCAGCCCAGGTGTCACTCTGCTGCATTCCCAGTGCACTTCGCTGACCTTCAGACATTTCTCACTGTCAGTCTGACCTTGCCTCTAACAGGGTTAGAGGCCAACAAACGAGACCCTTACTGTCCAGATAACTGCACCCCCACCTCCTCCTTCTTCAGTTCAAGGCGACAATCTGGGGTTCGCCGTTATTTGGGGCAATTCATTCATTCTTTCTTTCTTCTTGTCCTGTCAGACTTTCTTTTTTCTCTCTCTTCTATTTGTTGCGCACGTGAACGTTGTTAATCCCATCATAATTAGTCGCAGCCCACATTCCTAATTTATAAATGAAAAAAGCTATTTTTGTTTCATATGCCTTTTACAAAAGTCTTACATCACCCAAAAAACAAAAAAACATTTTTGTCTTCATGAGAGACAGACCCTCAACAAAGACAGACATACGGACACACACACCCTCACCTTGTACCCCCCCCCCCCCCCCCCCCCCCCAAGCAACAGGGGAGATAATAAAGAAATAACAGTGGGTGTGTAGGACTAAGGCCTCTAGGTATCCATGTCGGGGGGATTCGTGGGGCGTGTGGATGAGGTCCAGGGGTTACGTAGCAATGCGTCCCCGTCTCAATGTTTCACCAACTTCGTCTCACCGTATTGTGTGTGTGTGTGCGTGTGCGTGCGTGATTCATAAAATTTTAAAAAGTCGATGGCTTGGAGTCAAAACGAACTATCTTTAGATAGTCCATTGACATATTATTGAACTTATTACGAAAACTAAACTTGTATAACAAAAAGACTGGAGACTGTTAAAAAGCAAAACACCATTTTTATATGTGCTGTCATTGTTTGATACAAGTTATTAGTTTTTGTAATAGTCCATTGACGTTCTATCTAAAGATAGTCCGTTTTGACTCCAAGCCATCGAATTTTAATGAGAGTGTGTGTGTGTGTGTGTGTGTGTGTGTGTGTGTGTATGCATGTGAATTAACTCGCATTTTGAATGTACGTGTCAGTGTATGCCCGTGTGTATGTGTCCCCAATTTCGTCTCTGTGTGCCTGTCTTACCGACTTATATCTCTCTGATTTTCCTAAGCCTAACCTTATTTCTAATCAAATCGCTAAACTTACCCTAACATTAACCTAAACCCTATCCGTAATCCGAGGAGACGCATAAATAAGGAGGCACAGGCATATATATAAGGGTGACTCGGGGACACAATCAGGATGACACAAAGACTCGGGGACACAATCAGGGTGACACATACTCGGGGACACAATCAGGGTGACACATAGACTCGGGGACACAATCAGGGTGTGACACATAGACTCGGGGACACAATCAGGTGACATACTCGGGGACACATAGGGACGGGGACAAAATCAGGATGACACATAGGGAACACATAGAGAAGGGGACATATACAGATGAGGGCACAATGAGGGTGACACAATCATACAGACTGGGGCATATCGATTAAAAAATTTTTTATTGATCCCAGTCATGGGGGGGGGGATGGGGGAAATAATAAATAACTCGGACGAAAGACAGACGTTTTGTCCACGAGCCCTTCAAAACAGCTCTTGTCATCGCAGACACAACCAATATCAAGAACTACGACCATTACTATTGCTATACCTGTCATTCGCCCTTAACGCCCCTCCAAGCTGTTTTTCCCCGTTAACGAAGTCCTCCCTCCTGTCCACAACCCCCACCCCACCCATAAAAGAACATGCCATATCAACATACTTCTTGAACAATATGCGGAGTTTAGACACATCCCTCATGCTTAAGGCTCTCTCTCTCTCTCTCTCTCTCTCTCTCTCTCTCTCTCTCTCTCTCTCTCTCTCTCTCTCTCTCTCTCTCACACACACACACACACACACACGCACACGCACACAAACACACACATTTCAGTTGCAATACACTTCCTTTACAAAACTGGGAGCACGCAAACCAACGGAACACACACACACAGCAAGGTCGAGATTGGAAGCAGGAGCGAGGTCTTCCTGGCTGAGCCTGGCTCACGTTACACGTCCCCCCTGGCACCAGACCTCACTAAGGACCCTGCAACGGACCCCTACCAGTACCAGCACCCCCTGTCGGTTGGAAAACAGTTGTGAACAATGTCACCACCATCAGCCTGTCACCTCCACTGCAGTTGTCGCCCTTTCCATTTTTGCCTTGCAGACAAGTTGTCTCCCCTTTTCCCCCTCATTTTGCAAGACAGCAGTTCTGTCCCTTTAATAATAATAATAATAATAATGACACGGGTCATGACAACCTCCCTTTCCTGTTCTCTAGCTGCTTGAGGCCGCTCCTCCTTTCGTCAGGTTAAAGCCAGAATGTATTACAGTGGAACCTCCCTTATAAGACCTCCCATTATAAGACTCCCATATAAGACCTACTTCTGTGAGACATTGCCCTTCTTTGTAAGTATTAAAATTACCTCACTTATAAGACCCCTCCCTTATAAGACCTCATTTTGGATGATATTTGAAGGTCTTATAAGGGAGGGGTCTTAAAGGGAGGTAATTTCAAAAATCATCCAAAATGAGGTCTTACAAGGGAGGGGTCTTATAAGGGAGGTAATTTTAATACTTACAAAGAAGGACCTTAAAAAATCATCCAAAATGAGGTCTTATAAGGGAGGTTCCACTGTATAAGAAAAGGAATAAAGGAAGCTGATAGAACTGTCTGGCTTTTGCCCTCCAGTCATCCTCTGTTGAGGACCGTGGAGCGGGACGGACAGTAAGTGAACCACAAGAAAGGCGTCAGGTTACGAGCTGTTAGATCGCCCTTCCCCTGGCCTTTCTTTTGATCAGACACTCGCACGGACTTCGCATCGCATCATATCATATCGTATCATTATGAGCACGTGGAGGCAAAAGATTTGCCCAGGGCTTAGGCCAAGGTCGATCATCTCCATGAAAGGCAACTCTTGTCCCGCACAAGGTGTGTTCTGTCAAGGTTTTCCCCCCTTTTTTTAAGGAACGATTCAAGCGTGTAAAGAGTTGTCGTTTCTGATTAGCTCTTATTACGTGCGCTTTCGCTATTTTGTGTTTATTCTGGGTCGTGCCCTAATTATGGTTTAGAAACGTTGATGCTTGAACACACGTAGTTTAAATACAACCGTTTGTTGTGTACAGCCCGCAAGAAAAGCTGATATGATGTTCAGTGGGAAGGTGTCGAACAAAAAACGTTTCATTATAAACCTGATTCGTTGCAGCTTTATCCAATCTTACATTGCGTTTTCCAAAAAACATCATTCTCTTCTTTCCTTGTTTCAAACCAAAAAGAAAGGAAATACACCTGAACGGATATAAAAGCAATCTGATCGATACTGGAGGCTGGCAAGTAATTCAAAAAATCGTTCAACAATGTCTTCACATAGAGATATAAAATGTCGTGTCCAAAGCTACTATTTTGAGAATTGCTACCAGGTACCTCTGTAAACGCGCTCTCTCTCTCTCTCTCTCTCTCTCTCTCTCTCTCTCTCTCTCTCTCTCTCACTCACTCACTCACTCACTCACTCACTCACTCACTCACTCACTCACTCACTCTCTCTCTCTCTCTCTCTCTCTCTCACTCACTCACTCACTCACTCACTCACTCACTCACTCACTCACTCACTCACTCACTCACTCACTCACTCACTCACGCACGCACGCACGCGCGCATATGCGCACCACAGATTGAATACACAGTGACAAAAGTGTTAGCCTGTCCGTACGTGCGCCCGCGCACACACACACACACACACACACACACACACATACAAACACAGACACAAAAAAAGTCAGTATCTATCAGACAGCCAACCACATAATGTTATTTCAATCTGTTCCTAAAGACCCACCACGTCACGTGTATTTCCCCTCTTATGCTTGGAAGATTTCTTACCAGCAATAAGAGGGAAAGCACGTGAAAACGCTGATTTTCACACATGGGCGTGGTGGGTCTTGTTGACACGCGCGCACGCTGTCGCGCACTAGAGAGAGAGAGAGAAACTCTGAATTATAAATTACTACTGTGAGGCCAACGGCTTGCATGCCAACACAAGAGAAAGGGGGAAAGCAGTGACTGATAGACAAAACAACAGAGATGTTCCTTTACCCAGCTCCCCACGCTGAAGACGTGGCAGTAACGTCTGCTGGTTTCTGGTCACTACAAAGACACATGGACAGACAGACAGCGAACGAGTGGGGAGATGGAGGGACAGAGACGAACATGCAAAAATAAACAATAGACAGACACATATCATGGGTGCATGCAGTGACCAAAACCTTTGCCTGAACTTTCTTGCAAAAACCCAATGTACAAAAGACTGATACAATGTTAAAGAGCCCTTTCTTCAGGCATTCAGTTGCCTGAACCAGCACCAAATTGCCTGAATTCAGGCTTCAGGCATGCCCACATGCACCCCTGACATATTGACACGTTTAGTCGCGCGCACAGAGAGAGAGAGAGAGAGAAAGGGGGGGGGGGAGAGACCCTGCTCGTTTTGTTTGTTTGTTGTTGACTAACAGACTCCAGGGATGATCCCAACAACCGAAGCACCTGAGCACTATGGTACAAATGCATCAGCTAGAGATGAGAACACTACGTGTGTGGCGTTTTGACACTGAAGACGTGGCAGCAGTGTCTGCTGGTCTCTTTGTCCTTGGTCACAATACAGACAGACAGACAGACAGATGGACACAGATGGACAGACAGACAGATTCCCTCACCCTGCTCCTGACACTGAAAACGTGGCAGTAGTGTCTGCTGGTCTCTTTGTCCTTGCTCACAACACAGAGACAGATGGACAGACAGACAGATTGACGGACAGACAGACTGATGGACAGACAGACAGATGGACGGACAGACAGACAGATGGACGGACGGACAGACAGACAGACACGTTCCCTCACCCTGCTCCTGACACTGAAGACGTGGCAGTAGTGTCTGCTGGTCTCTTTGTCCTTGGTGACGTACGCGAAGAAGTTCATGTGGTCCCCGTCCTGACAGGCACAGAAGATGTTGGCGATCTCGTGGTCGCAGACGACCCGCTGAAACCAGATTTAGCTCGTAATTATCACCATCATCATAGTCGGTGAAAACGGCAGCAATAGCATCGTCATCATTCTTATCAAAATCAAACATTCGTCCTGACAGGCACAGAAAATGTTGTCGATTTTGTGATAAAGAGATCAACCGCAGAAACATTACTATCATCATCACTAACACTACCATCGTCGTCGTCGTCATTAATAGCAGCATCGCTGTCATCGTTATTATTATTATAAAAATTAAACATTCATCCTGACAGGCACAGAAATTGTGGGCGATTTTGTGGTCGCAGACCACTCGCTGAAACAAATGTAAACTAGTCATCACCATAATTGTCCAGCAGCAACAGCGTAGTCGTCATAATCATCATCACAAAAATCAAAATTTAAACCCAAGATAACCTGGACAGGCAAAGAAGATGTTTGGTGATTTCATGGTAACCGATCACCTGCTGAAATTTGTTTTAACTGGTACTATACTAATAATCACCACTGTCATCGTCTTCAAGGACACATCATCATTAGAAGCAGCAATAGTAACATCGTTATCAACACTATCGGCATCTGGAAATTCATGACCATGCACAGTAACTGTTGACAGTGTCATAACAGACATCGTCGGTGTCATCCTCATGTTCGTCCTTTTTGTCGAATCCTCATCAATAAAAGCATACGCAGCAGCTACATAAAGTGTAAAGAAGTAAACTCACACGCATACGTTGCAATTATCCACACACACACGCGCACGCACACGCACACGCACACACACCGACACAGCACATATGCGCATGCGCAAACAAAGAGAAAGAGGGAGAGAGACAGATAGGTACAAAAAGGACATAGAATCTATATCCCAATTAACGTGGGGTGGGTTTTTTCCAAAAGAGCTCTACACTTACTTTGGATTTAGCATCGATGAACTTGACCCCTTTGTATGATATGGAAAGCATGATGGTGGGAATTTTACCGATGACATCGGTGGATTTCTGAAAGCAAACACACAAAGCAAAAATTAATACTCTAGCAAAAGCAAACCCTAACAGTCTTGTTCAGCACTGTCCTCTTCTTTAGAAAAGCGCAAGTGCATGCCTGCCTGTCGTTTCCGACTATGACTGCCAGATAGCAGAGAAGGCAGCTGCTATTCCGGCGGACTGGGCTAAAAATGTGTTTATAGAAACCTTGCCCAGGGTACATTCCCACTCTCTGGGCCAAAAGGATTTGAGGATAGACAGCATCGGGGAAGGTCATTCCATCTCCTTGTTTACAGCGCAACACGCACACCATAACAATGATTTTGGAGGAGGAAAACACTAGTACTGACATTGATGATCATGTCAACAACATCATATAGATATATTTTCAAAAATATAGAGAGAAGAAAGACGGTAGTAGCTCAGAGGGGAAAAAAAGATAGATAGACAGAGGGCGAGACAGAGACTGACTGTAAATGATTTATTGCGTTTGTACTTTAAAGGGGTACCCTGACGGATGGGTTTTTGCAAGAAACACGTCGAGATCACCAGGAAAACACCCTTTACAGAGATCGCAACACTCACTTTGCTCTGGTTTCCTAGAAATCAAACCGTCAAGTCGGCGATTCCTCCTTGGTGGAGGTGCTGGAAGTCAGATTATTTCAGTGAAAGAGAAGTCGCTTAGACCAAATCACGACATTTCCACAATACAAGCCTTTTTATTTACAGTTTACCAAAAGAAGATTCGCTCACAACAAAGGAAATAGCTCCCAATATTTTTTTTACTGCACTACAAAGAAAAAAAAGCTTCAACAACTCGAGTGGCCTCCACCCACCCCGTCCAAAATGGCTTCTCTCTCCGGCAACTCCGCCAAGGAGGAATCGCCGTTTTGACTATTTGATTTCTAGGAAACCAGAGCAAAGTGAGTGTTCTGATCCTTCAAAATAAAAGGCTGTCTTTCTGGTGATCTCGACGTGTTTCTTGTAAAACCTCATCTGTCAGGGTGCCCCTTTACGCAATATGAATGGGTGTACCAAATGAGAGAGAGAATGAATGAATGAATGAATGAGAGAGTGAATGAATGCATGAGAGAGAGAGAGAGAGAGAGAGAGAGAGAGAGAGAGAGAGAGAGAGAGAGAGAGAGAGAGAGAGAGAGAGAGAGAGAGAGAGAGAGAGAGAGAGAGAGAGAGAGTGAAATAGAATGAGAGAGAGAATGAAATAGAATGAGAAAGAGAGAGCGAGAGAGAAACTTTACAACAAATAAGACTGAAAAAAAATCTTTAACATAAACTACAGTGCAGAATAACAATTATTTCGCTAAAAAGATTTGAAAACATGAAATGAGAAGCTTTAGAAGATACACCCACACAATCAGAGCATTATTACGAAGAAAAAAAGATTATGAAAAATCGCAAATATTCAAGTTGCTGGGTAAAGAACAATGTGTATGAAGCCAGCACAGAAATAGTTGAAAGGAATAAATTCAAGAACATAAAAGTCTGGACAAAGTTGTTGCTCTGTGTGTGTGTGTGTGTGTGTGCGTGCGTGCGTGTGTGAGAGAGTGAGAGAGAGTGTGTGTGTGTGTGTGTGTGTGTGTGTGTGTGTGTGTGTGTGTGTGTGTGTGTGTGTGTGTTTGGTAGTTTGTTTGGGTTTTTTAGGGGGGGGGGGGGGGGGGGGGGGGGTAAAAATGCACACAGTAATGCAATACACAAAACACAACATAAGAAATCTGACGTCATCACGCACCATATAGTAACGGTCACAGACCCTGGAACTTTAGAACAAAACCGCAATATCAGGCCAAGCTGGTCAATAGCAATAGCAACAACAAATAAAGGAAACTAGAATACTTGCGTAAACTGACCCAGTCGCGACACACGCTTGCACCCCTAACCCTAACCCTAATCTTAACCCAAACCCTTAACCGCTAACCCGATTTTGCCCAAATTAGAACTTATCCGAGCTTTTGACCCCTAGTATCCACCTGTAAATTTTCATGTTGATATATCCAAGCGCTCTCGAGTTATCGCTGTCACAGACAGACAAACAAACAGACAAATTTGAACACGGACGGACGGACGGACCAAGTGAAAACAATACCAGTCTCGCTTCGCGACTGGTAAAAAATAGGTTGGGAACAAAATCTGTGTTATTTTACAACGAACCAGAAATATTGCCACGATGATTACATTCCATACAGCATAACACACAGATGTATGAAATTTTGCTTGCATTTTTTCTCTCTATAAACGTTGGACACAACCAAACCCAGACAAACGCTGGAACCAAAAAACAACAAACGTGTCTGGAACTGAAACAAAATGAACGAGAAAGAAAGAAACAAACAAAGAAATCACCAATCGATCAAAAGTTCCGACCAAGAGCTTAATCTCCAAAGGCTAAAACGAAGTGCCGCCGGTTTAACCTACCACCGGCTAAGTCCGGAGGTTCTTTATGGGATTTGGGTCTCCTCCACCCCGTCCCCCTGCCTCATACCGTTCTCTTCTGGTACCCTCCTTCCCTGTATCCTCTTGTCTCTGTCAACCCACCCACCCCCCGAAGTATTTACGTGAGGAGTTTCACACTCCCTTTCATTTCCGATCCGGAAGCCTCCTAAACACGATTACCTTGGCCGTTGGCCCTTCTGGCGGCCTGATAAACGAGCGGGAGAAAATGGCTAAATCGATTAAAACAGAAATCTAAATGCCGAGACTGTCACCCCGGGAAAATTGCATCATATGCCTGCCTGCCCGATCGCCTCTTCCCTTCATATTGGTTATCGGCCGGAGAAATGCAGAACGGGGGAAATCGGGCGTGAGGCCCCCCCCTCCTCCTCCTTCTTCTCACTTCTCGTTTTTAGGGTTCGAACCCCGCGGATGAGCCAGAGGCCCCGGCAATTTATTTACTAAGGTAGTATTGGGGGAAAAGAGAGAACGAGGCTGCCCGTGGCCCGGGTTTGATATTAGCCACGATTACTTCCCCTCGGTTACCATTACTTCCCCTCGGCCTGGCGTGGACAAAGCGGTGGGCAAACAGAGAGGCAAGGGCAAGGAGGAAGGCCCAGCTGCCCGGAGCAACTCCCGCCCGTTACCCCGCATTGCTTTTCGCGCTTGACCGGACTTCCTCCGGGGGGATACCTCTAGCTCTGCCTGCCTGGGGCTTCTACTTCTTCTTCTTCTACTTCGGTCCACAGTCAATCTGATTTTTTTTCTTCATCACCTTCAGGGGGGGGGGGGGGGGGGGGAGAAAACTGCTGCTCATTTGCATCACTAACACTTTCTTTTTATAAGGTTCCAGCAACCCGTCCAGGCTCCTTACGGTTAATGAGGGCAGAGTGAAAAGTGGGGGCTGCTCCGTCTGTTCAACGTCTCTGCTTCTTCTTCTTCTTCTTCCTCTCCTCCACACTTCTGCTAGTCATCAACCGTTTGGGATTTATGGCCTAGCCGACCTCCGAGGCCGACTGAGTGTTTGGAAAGCCAGGCCTGATTTCGGTACAATGAGGTCACCCACCACCAGTCCTCATCTTCTTCTTTGATGAACTCGCCATAACTGATTCTGTTTTACTCTAGGCCATTTTTTGTTTAATCAAGTTACGATTCATTGTTCGATTTATTGTAAATGAAACAAACACAGTACGTTTTAAACGAGATTGTTGCTTGTTTGTTTTTGTACCCTGGCTAAAACAAATTAAAAAATAAATTTTAAAAAACCTCCAGGAATCATCCCAACAGCCAAAGCACTTGCACACTACGGTACAAATGCACCAGCTAGCGATGAGAACATTACGTGTGTGACCGTTTTTTGATAACCCCGCTACATGGGCAGCCACGCTCCGACTTCGGAGGATTAAACGAGATTGAAACTTTTTTCTTCTTCTGTGCTGAGCTTGAATGTTGTTTCCTAGCCAGTGAGTGGTGAACATATTTTAACGATGATTTTCATAGTCTACAACAATGTTGGGTAATGTACTGCATTGCATTGACGGGTTTCCACCTTGCATGATATCTTACAGAAAAAAACACTACATACGTAGTTCTGTTTTCTTCTCCTAGTTCTCCTTTACAACTCCTTTCTTCTCTAAATATATTCTGCTGATTATTTATTCCAGAAACAATATTTGACTAAACTCCTCTCCTTTGCAGGTTGTTTTTTTCCTTCTCTTGCGACCTGCTGCAGGCAGACCTGTTTACCCCCTACACAAGTCTTCAGTAGTCTGGATAGCTGAAATGAGTAGTTTTGGTGCAAAATGTGTAGTTTTATTCATTAAACCATCAAACAATGTTCACTGAAAATGAGAAGCAATCAAGGATTAAAGAGCATTATTTTCAATTTTGAAGAGTAGTAGAGATCTAAATTGAGTAGAATACTACCCGAAAAGAGTAGAGTAAACAGGTCTGTGCAGGGTTCAGCCAAGAAATTATCTTCTTAAGCGTTTATTTCGGATAGGGACTTACAGCAACTCTGACCCGTGCGTTTTACGCACGTAAAATACCCACGGCAGTTAAAAAAGTCGATAAGAGCAGGGAGAAATCCTGATGCTTGGTATGAACCAAATTCATAGCTACGTTTCCCAACTCTGCCATCCCTCCCTCCTCACTCACCGCCACCAACACCCACACACACACACAAAAGGGGCGGCGCTGCACTGGCGGTGACACGTTCTTCGGGTGGGAGCAGGCCGAGTTTCACAGTCTATCACTAGAAAATACCAACATTTTAATACTAAAAATTAAAAGATTCATTCTTTCATAGGCTGTTCCCAAAATGTCTGTTTTCGTTAGATTAATAAGGGAGTTTCTTTCACTAACCATTTGAAAATGCTACTTTGATCTATCAATGGTCGACTTATGGCGATTTTTTTCACGCCAGAGGGCAGTCAATGCACTAGGGGCTTATCACGCGATTTTTTTAGATGGGCGTAGTGAGAGAGAGAGATATATGGTGGGACACTTCCCTCTCTCTCTCTCTTTCTTTATCCCCAACTAAGAATATAGAGAGGATTAGCCCCACACGAGCGTCATGCCCTCTGGCGTGAAAAAAATCCCACTAAGTCTCTCATTGGTTATTATGATTCATGTGTTCCTACATTACATTGACATATTGATGTCCACATATATAAGAGGTCCTTTACACAGTCTTTTAACAGTCTTCTGCATTTAATATCAAATTATTTCAAGATTTCTGTCTTCAATTACTCGCAGTGGTTTTGCCGACACTAATCTGAGCATACCTGGGACTATAAACAGATGAGTTGTGTACAAGAGACGAACATATGCATGTTTCATAACTGTCGCCGAGAGACAGAAATCTATACATCTAAACGACATCAAAAAGCTTAAATGTTACAAAGAGCGATTTCTTCGCAGCCTACGAAACGTGCAAAGGATGAAGCCAACTTTCTTACTTCCCACCTGGAAGGTGAAAAGGTGGAAGGTGGGAAGTGTTAAGTATGGTAACAGAGGCAGTGAGTTAGTTCACAATGATCCCCACCTGTAGTGTAGCTGAAAGGATGGGAGTACAAAAAACGGCTTCAGTCAGCTGCGGACTGCGAACTCTGCATATTCAGGCTTGTTGACGACATACCTAAGAGATAAAGATGCTCACATCCAAGTTGTACCCAATGTACAGATGTATATCAAGCAAATATATATCCCAAGTATTACACTGCACCCAAGAGTTTACAATTTATCCAAGAAACAGATGTGTATCCAGGAATGTCTAAACACGCACGTGTGTGTGTGTGTGCGTGTGTGTGTGCGCGTGCGTGTGTGTGCGTGCGTGCGTGCGTATGTGTGTGTGTGTGTGTGAATATGTTTGCGTATGCGCATGTGTTTCTTACACGGAAGATTTTGTTGACATGCTTGCTTGCGCGTGCACAACTGCGCTACGCGTGCTTATGCGCTGCAAGTGTGTTTGTGTGGGCTGTCGCCATGACTCTAGATTTCTCAATTTGATTTTAAGTCCGCGCGCGCTCAGGTTTTCATTTTGAACCGTTTTTCTCTCTTCGTTTTACGGAGAAATAGAATGACAAATGAAGAAGAAGAAAAAAAGATAGCGGAGATGGGGGCTGGTGGGGGTGCAGAAAGGGGTGGAGGGGGGGGGGGGGCAGAAAGATTTGTGTGTGTGGGGGGGGGGGGATGTGTACATCCATGCGGAAAGTGCGGATAGGATAGAGGTGAGTGATGAAGGAGGAAGGGGGCAAGGGAGGAAATCTCCGCTACGGACCATCCTCTTCATCTCTCTCATCTTCTTCCTCCCTCCGGAACACCCTTCTCCCCACCACCACCCCCAACGTCAACCACCCTTCGCCTTCAAAATTGAAAATAGAAAACCCTCCGCTTCTCAGTCTTCAACGGGGGCTCAGACATCTTGATTGATTTTTGGAGGCCTCTTTTTCCATCAGAAGCTCCCCCCACCCCATCCCCACCCCTTCACCAAAAAATCGGTTCTGGTTCTCATTCTCACCCTTACCACCCCCACCTCCCACTACCCCTCCCTTTCCGATTCGTTCTTCCCTCCCCCCCCTCCCCCCTCGTGTTTACAGTCCAGTGGGCCCCTAATCCTGGGGATAATTAAAGTCTCCGCGGCCTTTTCAGCACCGTGTGGCGTCAGGCGTGAACACCATTATCAAACGTCAGAAAATCATCCTACACACTCGCACTCAATCCTCCTCCCCCTTCTCCATCTCCTCCTCAGAGTCTTCTTCTTCTTCCTTTAACCTCAGGCTTAGCCCATCTTCACTTCACTCCGTAACCCATCTTCTGTCACTTTCTACCCTCCTTCTTTCTTCAAGTACTTCTTCCAGCCCCAACCACAACCGCCACCCTTCTGACACGTCCCCTGTCTAAGGTGGAAAGATCTACATTAGTAGCGTTTCTATCTACGGCACATCACTGATCAGTATGTATTGTCTAAGGCAGTAAAGCCTCTACGTTTGTTGAAATGAGTTTTGTCTCTATCTTTGGCGACAACACTAATCTATCAGTGATATTATGTACAGCAGTAACGCCTCTACGTTTCTTGAAATGAGTTTTGTCTCTATCTTTGGCGACAACACTAATCTATCAGTGATATTATGTACAGCAGTAACGCCTCTACGTTTCTTGAAATGAGTTTTGTCTCTATCTTTGGCGACAACACTAATCTATCAGTGATATTATGTACAGCAGTAACGCCTCTACGTTTCTTGAAATGAGTTTTGTCTCTATCTTTGGTGACAACACTTGTCTATCAGTGATATTATGTACAGCAGTAACGCCTCTACGTTTCTTGAAATGAGTTTTGTCTCTATCTTTGGTGACAACACTAATCTATCAGTGATATTATCCACAGCAGTAAAGCCTCTACGTTTCTTGAAATGAGTTTTGTCTCTATCTTTGGTGACAACACTTGTCTATCAGTGATATTATCTACAGCAGTAAAGCCTCTATGTTTGTTCTCTATCTTTGGTGACAACACTAATCAGTGATATTATCCACAGCAGTAAAGCCTCTACGTTTGTTGAAATGAGTTTTGTCTCTATCTCTGGTGACAACACTAGTCTATCAGTGATATTATCCACAGCAGTAAAGCCTCTACGTTTGTTCTCTATCTTTGGTGACAACACTAATCTATCAGTGGTATTATATACAGCAGCAAAGCCTCTATGTTTGTTCTCTATCTTTGGTGACAACACTAATCTATCATTGATATTACCTACAGCAGTAAAGCCTCTATGTTTGTTGAAATGAACTGTTCTCTATCTTTGGTGACAACACTAATCTATCAGTGATATCATCCACAGCAGCAAAGCCTGTATGTTTGTTCTCTATCTTTGGTGACAACACTAGTCGTGTGTGTGTGTTGTGTGCATAAGCTTGCATGATTGTGTGTGTTTGTGTATGCACTTGCATTTGCTTGTGCACGATAGTGTGTGTGCGTGTGTGTGTGTTGTGTGCATAAGCTTGCATGAGCTTGTGCATGATTGTGTGTGTGCTTGTGTATGCACTTGCATTTGCTTGTGCACGATAGTGTGTGTGTGTGTGTGCGTGTGCGCGCGCGCGCGTGTGTGTGTGTGTGTGTGTGTGCGCGCGTGTGCGTGCGTGTGGGTGCGTGTGTGCGCGCGCGCGCGCGTGTGTGCATACGTCCGTGTGTGCGCACGCGCGTATGTGTTTTCTTTCACTCGAATAAACACGTTAACATACTATTTTTTTGTTTTCTTTTAGTTCTTTATCGACCCAAATGATGGGCAGAAGTTTAAACCGGAAAATATGTGTATAGTTGATTGAAAAGGCACAACTATGTTCTCAGACGAATGGAGAATTAAATCTCTCTGTCATTCAATACCATGGAAATTGTGGAGAACTAAACTTCACTTAAGCTTAGACGCTCCAGGAAACGAGCAGGTGGACGTCCTTGCAAAAGAGGGATCCAGGAGAGAAAATCATCGACCATGTCAAACGAAAAGAAGACGATAATTAAGTCTTTAAAGACACATTGACGCACCACGATTACGTCCCTTGGTTTTTTTCTGGGTAACTGTCACTGTGACACACATTGAGGCTGCTCTTTAAAATGATGTTTCGGTTTGAATTGGGGGGCATTTATGTGTCAGACCTGGTCAAAACAAAATTTATTTCCAGCTATAAGAGGGAAAACACGTGAAACCCGTGATTTTGACACGTGATCTGGTGGGTCTTTAACAAGGCCACCGGCGTAGAAGGATGATAACCATCTGTTGCCCCAAGGAGCAGAAAGTAGTTCTGGTGCGACAACGCACCGACCACAACAGGCTCAACAACCACATGCATCGGAAGACGAAGCTGGCATAATCACCAAGTCTGCCCCTGCGGTCTGGAAGACCAGACAACAGAACACGTCCTGCAGAGATGTCCCCTTCACAAGGAGGCAGCAGTTTAACAACTGGAGGCGCAAGAAGAAATGTGGACCATCAGCACACCGCCGTCAACCAAGCTCTATGGGTTCAAGGAATAGCTGGAGAAGACGGCACTGTTTATCAACAGAGCTGCTTTGGTTGTGTAGCGGACCAGGCCTCCCAGGGACCCCCATTTGAGGGTCTATGAAGTACTACAATTCTAAAGGACCCTCTAAAACAGGCATCAGAATAGTCTGAATTCCAATCCTCTGAAAACCGCGGTAAAAGGGCCATCAAGGCCCCAGACTATAGAGTGACAACACTGAAATGAGTTCTTAACACCACCAAAAAGGCTCAATATAGTGATAAATTGCTTTAAAATGCTACTTAGCACAAAGGATAACACTCAATAAAAAGGCAAAACCTCTGACAAGAGAAGCCAATCCTCTGTCAGAAACTCTAGGACCCTCTGTACTGTAAGTGAAGGAGTCCCTGGGACCCCTTGTTTTGCAGGACGATTGGAAGCCCTGCGGACGTACGCAAGAAGAAGATGCTTTTGGTGTCTCTACGGCAGATCACTCTTCTTCTGACTTCCTCTACCTTCCCTTGATCAAACAGGAGGCTTCTTCTTCTTCATCAATCACTCAGACAATCTCCTGTCATATGAGTGCAGATGCGTCATGCTGCTGTTAAGCACGTAACTAAGGAAGAGTTAGGCCCAGCATGTCCGTCTTCTTCGGCTGGAGAAAATCTTTGTGAGAGTTTCTAGTGAGAGTTTCTAGAAAGAAAAGGTAAATGGACCAGTAAGGCGGAAAGATAATAGATGACAGTAAGTAAAGGAAAAAGGCAGAGTCGAAGAGAGTGATAGATTAAAGGACACTACAAGCACAGAATTATCAGAAGTGGGGGAACTATTTGTACGACACCCCCACACACACACACCCCGTATTTGACTCTCCCCACAGGGTGAAATAGGAGCATATTTTACGAGAGAAAGACAGAGACAGAGAGGAAGGAGCTTTTCATCACTGACAGTAAGTATGTCTTTTATTGTGCCACCTATGCAAAAGGGGGATAAATCCACCAGAAGCGCTCCAGTGTTTGTTTCACCACCAAAGTTCCAAGAGTAAGAAAATCATGCCATGCATGAGGCTACGATGCCCATAGTTTACTTAAAACAAACACTAAACATGTATGCATGCACGCGTGTGCACATGCACAGGCATACACACACACACTCAAGAATGCGCAAAAATGCGCCCGCAGTCATGCATAAGCACATGCATGTTGTACACACACACACTATCATGCACACACACATTATCATGCACAAGCACATGCAAGTGCATACACACACACACACACAAAATCACACACAATCACATATGCAAGTGCATGCACACACACAGATACACACATACCACATGCATTTCAACAACATGCATTTGTACTATACCGAGAAAGACCAAACTAGCTTAACAACAACAAGGCATCAGCACACACAACACTTCTAGCAGTAAGTTGAAAAGAGAGACAGAGACAGAGATTGTCATCAACATCTACCGAACACAAATGTTACATAGGAATGTGTCCCCTGTCTCTATGTGTCCCCATTTCTATATATCCCCTTCTCTTTATGTGTCCCCATTTCTACATATCCCCATGTCCATATGTCCCCTTCTCTATGTGTCCCCATTTCTACATATCCCCATGTCCATATGTCCCCTTCTCTGTGTCCCCATTTCTACATATCCCCATGTCCATATGTCCCCTTCTCTTTATGTGTCCCCATTTCTACATATCCCCATGTCCATATGTCCCCTTCTCTATGTCCCCATTTCTACATATCCCCATGTCCATATGTCCCCTTCTCTGTGTCCCCATTTCTACATATCCCCATGTCCATATGTCCCCTTCTCTATGTGTCCCCATTTCTACATATCCCCATGTCCATATGTCCCCTTCTCTTTATGTGTCCCCATTTCTACATATCCCCATGTCCATATGTCCCCTTCTCTATGTCCCCATTTCTACATATCCCCATGTCCATATGTCCCCTTCTCTATGTGTCCCCATTTCTACATATCCCCATGTCCATATGTCCCCTTCTCTTTATGTGTCCCCATTTCTACATATCCCCATGTCCATATGTCCCCTTCTCTATGTCCCCATTTCTACATATCCCCATGTCCATATGTCCCCTTCTCTATGTCCCCATTTCTACATATCCCCATGTCCATATGTCCCCTTCTCTATGTCCCCATTTCTACATATCCCCATGTCCATATGTCCCCTTCTCTTTATGTGTCCCCATTTCTACATATCCCCATGTCCATATGTCCCCTTCTCTATGTGTCCCCATTTCTACATATCCCCATGTCCATATGTCCCCTTCTCTATGTGTCCCCATTTCTACATATCCCCATGTCCATATGTCCCCTTCTCTATGTCCCCATTTCTACATATCCCCATGTCCATATGTCCCCTTCTCTGTGTCCCCATTTCTACATATCCCCATGTCCATATGTCCCCTTCTCTGTGTCCCCATTTCTACATATCCCCATGTCCATATGTCCCCTTCTCTTTATGTGTCCCCATTTCTACATATCCCCATGTCCATATGTCCCCTTCTCTGTGTCCCCATTTCTACACATCCCCATGTTTATATTTCCCTCTCTGTATGTGTGTCCCCGTCTTTATATATCCCATGTCTATATGTCCCCGTCTCTATGTGTCCCCATCTCTACATATCGCCATGCCTATGTGTCCCCATCTCTACATACCCCCATGCCTATGTGTCCCCATCTCTACATATCCCCATGCCTATGTGTCCCCATCTCTACATATCCCCATGCCTATGTGTCCCCATCTCTACATATCCCCATGCCCATGTGTCCCCATCTCTACATATCCCCATGCCTATGTGTCCCCATCTCTACATATCGCCATGCCTATGTGTCCCCATCTCTACATATCCCC
Source organism: Phymorhynchus buccinoides (assembly GCA_017654935.2). Taxonomy (NCBI): domain Eukaryota; kingdom Metazoa; phylum Mollusca; class Gastropoda; order Neogastropoda; family Raphitomidae; genus Phymorhynchus; species Phymorhynchus buccinoides. The sequence goes on from CM065697.1 coordinate 41,613,332, forward strand.
ATGCCTATGTGTCCCCATCTCTACATATCCCCATGCCTATGTGTCCCCATCTCTACATATCCCCATGCCTATGTGTCCCCATCTCTACATATCCCCATGCCTATGTGTCCCCATCTCTACATATCCCCATGCCTATGTGTCCCCATCTCTACATATCCCCATGCCTATGTGTCCCCATCTCTACATATCCCCATGCCTATGTGTCCCCATCTCTACATATCCCCATGCCTATGTGTCCCCATCTCTACATATCCCCATGCCTATGTGTCCCCATCTCTACATATCCCCATGCCTATGTGTCCCCATCTCTACATATCCCCATGCCTATGTGTCCCCATCTCTACATATCCCCATGCCTATGTGTCCCCATCTCTACATATCCCCATGCCTATGTGTCCCCATCTCTACATATCCCCATGCCTATCTGTCCCCATCTCTACATATCCCCATGCCTATGTGTCCCCATCTCTACATATCCCCATGCCTATGTGTCCCCATCTCGATATGTCCCTGTCTCTATATATCCCCATGTCTATTTGTCCTCGTGTCTATGTGTCCCTGTTTCTATATATATATCCCCATGTATATATGTTCCTGTCTCTATATATCCCCATTTCTATATATCCCCATATCCATATGTCCCTGTCTTTATGTGTCCCCATTTCTATATATATATATCCCATGTCTGTATTTCCCCATCTCTATGTGTCCGGCCCATCTCCATATGTCCCCATTTCTATATATTACCACATGTCTATATTATGTCCCCGTCTCTATGTGTCCCCATTTCTATGTCCCCGTCTCTATGTGTCCTCTCTATATATCCCCATGTTATATGTCCCCGTCTCTATGTGTCCCCATCTCTATATATCCCCATGTCTATATAGTATATCTCTCAATTCTGTTGTATTGTAATGAATTTGTATTGTACCGCCCCTCATTCATATGGGGCTTTGGCCTTATTGGATTAAAACACCTGAAGCCCATGTCTATAATTATGACCCTGTCTGTATGTGTCCCCGTCTCTACATATCCCCATGTCTATAATTATGTCCCTGTCTGTATGTGTCCCTGTCTCTACATATCCCCATGTCTATAATTATGTCCCCGTCTGTATGTGTCCCCATCTCTACATATCCCCATGTCTATAATTATGTCCCTGTCTGCATGTGTCCCTGTCTCTATATATCCCCATAATACACGGGTGCAACTACACAAAATGAAAAACCCTGAAAGTCCAGGGGTATTGTCCCCCAGCAGCTGAAGCAAAAATTGATTTATTAAGGTATTTTAGTTTGCTTTTTCCACAAAGCTTATTATACAAATGCTTATTTTAAAGTGTTTGGTAAATACAGTAGACACAAAGATCTTGTTTGACAAAGTTAAAAAAACCCATTCCTTTTGTGGTAAAATTCAAAAACAGGAAATCCTTGTATACCAGGAAAAGTTGTACCTATGATAATATACCTGTCCCCTTTATATAACATAAAGACATAACCCTAATCCAACCCCTAAACCTAATCTCTAACTCTATCCTTAACGCTAACCACAAACCCAAATCCTATCTCTATCCCGAGTGGACACGCAGAGATGGGGACAAGGGCATAGAGATGGAGACACATAGAGATGGAGACACATAGATATGGGAACATCCATAGGCACATAGAGCACAATGAGGGGACATAGAGACACACAGAGACAGAGATGGGGACACATAGGGGCACAATGATGGGGACACAGAGATGGGGACACATAGAGACGGTGACACATAGAGATGGTGATGTGAGGGAGGGTGATGGTGGCATATATAGGAGCACAATGAGGGAGACACATATAGATGGTGGCATATATAGGGACACAATGAGGGAGACACATAGAGATGGTGACATATATAGGGACACAATGAGGGAAACACATAGAGATGGTGACATATATAGGGACACAATGAGGGAGACACATAGAGATGGTGACATATCAATGAGGGAGACACATAGAGGGTGACATATATAGGGACACAATGAGGGAGACACATAGAGATGGTGACATATATAGAGACATATATAGGGACACAATGAGGGAGACACATAGAGATGGGACGTATAGGGACACAATGAGGGAGACACAATGATGGGAGACATATATAGATGGACACATAGGGAACACAATGAGGGAGACGGGGACACATAGAGATGGAGGGGAGACACATAGAGATGGTGACATATATAGGGACACAGTGAGGGAGACACATAGAGATGGTGACATATATAGGGACACAATGAGGGAGACACATAGAGATGGTGACATATATAGGGACACAATGAGGGAGACACATAGAGATGGTGACATATATAGGGACACAATGAGGGAGACACATAGAGATGGTGACATATATAGGGACACAATGAGGGAGACACATAGAGATGGTGACATATATAGGGACACAATGAGGGAGACACATAGAGATGGTGACATATATAGGGACACAATGAGGGAGACACATAGAGATGGTGACATATATAGGGACACAATGAGGGAGACACATAGAGATGGTGACATATATAGGGACACATGAGGGAGACACATAGAGATGGTGACACATAGGGACACAATGGGGAGACACATAGAGATGGTGACATATATAGGGACACAATGAGGGAGACACATAGAGATGGTGACATATATAGGGACACAATGAGGTAGAAACACATAGTGATGGGGACATATACAGGAGGGACAATAGAGATGGTGACATATATAGGGACACATATAGAGATGGTGACATATATAGGGACACAATGAGGGAGACACATAGAGATGGTGACATATATAGGGACACAATGAGGGAGACACATAGAGATGGTGACATATATAGGGACACAATGAGGGAGACACATAGAGATGGTGACATATATAGGGACACAATGAGGGAGACACATAGAGATGGTGACATATATAGGGACACAATGAGGGAGACATACATAGGGACACAATGAGGGAGACACATAGAGATGGTGACATATATAGGGAGACACATAGAGATGAGGGACACAATGACAATGGTGACATATATAGGGACACAATGAGGGAGAGATGGTGACACACAATAGAGACACATGGATGACATATAGGGACACATATGAGGGAGACAAGAGATGACATATATAGGGACACAATGAGGGAGACACATATATATAGACACAATGAGGGAGACACATAGAGACATATATAGGGACACAATGAGGGAGACACATAGAGATGGTAACATAGGGATAGGGACACAATGAGGGAGACACATAGAGATGGTAACATATATAGGGACACAATGAGGGAGACACACAGAGATGGTAACATATATAGGGACACAATGAGGGAGACACATAGAGATGGTGACATATATAGGGACACAATGAGGGCAACATACAGTGACGGGGACACATAGAGATGGGGACACAATGATGATAACACATAGTGACGGAGACACACAGAGATGGGGACACATCAATATACCAAACACTAACGCACGAGATACAAAAGAAGATGCGAAGGAGAGAATGTTTGTGTGATCCAGTTAGAATGGTCGACTTACGGCAATTTCTTCACGCCAGAGGGCAGTCAATGCACTAGGGGCTTATCACGCGATTTTCTTAGTTGGGCGTAGTGAGAGAGAGAGAGAGATGGTGGGACACCTCCCTCTCTCTTTCTGTTTCTTTCTTTATCCCCAACTAAGAATATAGAGAGGATTAGCTCCACACGAGCGTCATGCCCTCTGGCGTGAAAAAAATCCCACTAAGTTTCTCATTTGGGGGGGGGGGGAGAGAAAATTACAAAATTGTGGAGAAGGGGGTGGGAGGTGGGAGTTGACATCTACTCCATCAACACAACATCTAATCACCTGAAGCTTTCTCCTTAGTCTTTGCTGTGTGATCAAAAATTACCAGGAAAAGAAAGAAGAACAAAAATCATTGAATAACAAGTTTTAGTCCATTTTCACAACAGCTTTAAAGGGGCACCCTGACGGATGAGTTTTTTGGCAAGAAACACGTCGAGATCACCAGAAAGACAGCCTTTGCAAGGATCGGAACACTCACTTTGCTCTGGTTTCCTAGAAATCAAACCGTCAAAACAGTTTTCTTGGCGGAGTTGCCAGAGAGAGAAGCCATTTTGGATGGGGTGGGAGGAGGACACTCAGAGTGGTTGAACCTTTTTCTTTTTAGAAGTGCAGTAAAAAAAAAAAAAAAAAAAAAAGGAGCTATTTCCTTTGTTGTGAGCGAAACTCCTTTTGGTAAACTGTAAATAAAAAGGCTTGTATTGTGGACATTTCGTGATTTGGTCTAAGCGACTCAGGCGGCCATTAAAAAAGAGAAGGCCCACGCCTTAAAAGAATCTGACTTCCAGCACCTTCGCCAAAGAGGAATCGCCGATTTGACGGTTTGATTTCTAGGAAATCAGAGCAAGGTGAGTGTGGCGATCTTTGTAAAGGGTGTTTTCCTGGTGATCTCGACGTGTTTCTTGCAAAAACTCATCCGTCAGGGTGCTCCTTTAAACATTATTATATTGCAGATTCGTTTCTATTGTCGTTAAAAATCGTCAGCCAAATGTAGAAGACACAAAATAAAGTGCAATAAAACCACGGTTCCTGGGGGAGAATTCTGTTGGTTATGTACCTGTACAATTTGTTTCGTTTAACCCTTTCACCGCCAATGTCGTATGTATGCACCACAAAGGTTTAACCCCCATGTCCCTAAAAGCCATCCAATCAGAGCCTGTTATTTGACAACCTTGTTTTCTTGATTTGGGGAGGTAAGGACAGGCCTAATCCTATACATGTCGTAGAGCAATTCCCAATATTGCAGATACAATTTTTTTTCTCTACCCAGTTAACCCTTTCACCGCCAATGTCGCATTTTTGCACAATAATTTAACACCCACGTTACTCTATAAAAAAAAAAAGCATCAAATCAGGGCCTGTTATCTGAAGACCCTATTTTCTTAATTTTGGGAGGTAAGGATAGGTCTAATGCTATACATGTCACAGAGGAATTTGCAATATTACAGATACAAACAAACCCCTATTTTACGACCCTCTGTTAAGCGACCACCTCTCATTTGAGACCGGATTTGTTGGCACGGATGCATTTTACTATGTAAACGACCTCTCTTAAACGACTTCCTCTAAAACGCGACTTACGACCGCCATTTTGTTGGTTTTTACAACCGTTGTTGTCGTCTGCATAGACTTCAAGCAAAGGGAAACAACCACGGTCAAGGGCCTGAAAGCGGAGTCGCTTCCCTTGTTGTAGAAAAGATGGCGGAAAGCGTAGGAAAACCACGAAAACCACTGACTTTGAAAAAGAAAACCACTGACTTTGGACGAGAGTGGAGGTGATTAACAGAAGTCGGCGAAGTGAAGCTGTAATACATCGATTGCACAATCCTATGGAGTTGGAAAGACCCAAATCCAGTTTTAATATGTCATTGTATGTGTGCATGAAGAAGAGAGTATGAACTGTGCTGAACTTTTTCTTTCTACGGCTGCCAGTGAAAACCTCCGTCATACGACCCCTCCAATTTACGACCGATTTTTCCGGACATTTTGGAAGTCTTAAAATAGAGGTTTGTCTGTATTTTGTTTTCTCAGCGCAGGTAAGTTTAATGGGTAGGTTTTTTTTTGCTGAAAAATGGCTGGCAGCGAAAGGGTTAAAAACATGGTTTCTGGGGGAGAATTGTGTTGTTTATGTAGCTGTACGGTTTGCTTCAGTTAAAAACATGGTTTCTGGGGGAGAATTGTGTTGTTTATGTAGCTGTACGGTTTGCTTCAGTTAAAAACATGGTTCCTGGGGGAGAATTGTGTTGTTTATGTAGCTGTACGGTTTGCTTCAGTTAAAAACATGGTTTCTGGGGGAGAGTTGTGTTGTTTATGTAGCTGTAAGGTTTGTTTCAGTTAAAAACATGGTTTCTGGGGGAGAGTTGTGTTGTTTATGTACCTGTAAAGTTTGTTTCAGTTAAAAGTGGGAGAGAAAAAAACCGGTAAGAAAATAAAACATACAAATGTGTTTGTTACATGATTCAGAAAGGTCATCCAGGGGTCAGGGAACAAAAGCTATCACAGACCTGTTTACCCCCTACACAAATCTTGAGTAGTCTGGACAGCTGAAATGAGTAGTTTTGGTGCGAAATGTGTAGTTTTATTCATTAAACCATCAAACAATGTTCACTAAAAATGAGTAGCAATCAAGAATTAAAGAGCATTATTTTCAATTTTGAAGAGTAGTAGAGATCCAAATTGAGTAGAAAACTTCTCGAAAAGAGTAGAGAGAACAGGTCTGCTATGATGATAAGAACATGACTTACCTTTAATTTCGCAATGCCCTCCTGTGTGGTGCTGGCCCCTTTCAACTCTTTCACGACGGTGGAGCCTAAATACTGCAACAACACCATCAAAAAGAAAACAACAAATATTAGTTACGATGATGACAATTCAGTTCATTGATTTTTCTGACAATAAATATCAGTAATAAATAAAGCTTATTTTGCACTGTTCGATTAACAACATTTTCACAGAGTGTTGCAATTTTCAACTTATCCCTTTCACCGCCAATGTCGCATTTTTGCACCACAATGATTTAACACCCATGTTATTAAAACCCTTGAAATCAGGGTCTGTTATTCAATGATATTGTGGTCCTAGATTTGGGCACTGAGGATTGACCCTATTCTATATATATGTTACAGAGAAATCCCACAATATTGCAGACAAGATCTTATTTGTATCCAAGTTTAATGGAAATTTTTGGCTCAAAGATGGCTGGCGGTGAAAGGGTTAAAGAATTTTTTTTAGTAAAGCACAAGAAAAAAAAAGAGAGATGCACACACTCACCACACATGCATGCACACACATACAAACGCACACACAAAATGAAACGTGGTGCAAGGGAGGCAACTATTTGAATAAGCATTCATGACAACTTGCAAAACGCATGGATTTTCTCCCTTCAGTAACACCAAATGTCGAGGAATTTATGCCTCAAGACACTTTCGTTAATGGTTAAAACCCAGAAAATACAAATCGGCCTTCTTTACTGCTGTTGCTCCCCCAAAAGTCGGAGAGTGGCTGCCCATGTGGCGGGGTAATAAAAAAACGGTCACACAGATAATGTTCTCATCCGTACCATAGTGTTCAAATGCTTCCGCTGTTGGGATGATCCCTGGAGTCTTATAGCCAGGGTAAGTCAACAAACAACATTTCTGTTGTCATAGCACCTTCCGGCTTTTACTCAAGAAGATTGACAGTACTTTCTGGCATTTATAACTCAATTTCTTTTTAAAATCATATCCCGATTTCAATTCTGACAATTTCAAAACGCCGAACTGACAATCCACCAAATTCAACTCAAAATTCTTCCGTAAATTTGTCTAGAGACAAACACAGGGTTTGTACAGATCTGTGAATAAAATTTCCAAGACTTTTCTAGGACTTTTCCAGGACCAGGTTACTAAATTTGGCATACTGGTTAATGTCGGTTGCATTCCCGCATTCTTGAGCTCCAACAGTTGCCTGTGCTTCTGGCCTTGACAATGGCTTTTGAAAGCACTCTCATCCATGCTGACAATGTCAGTTCTTTTTGCAGACTGCAACAAGCTTTCCATTTTGAACCATCTGTTGACGGAGCTAACCAGCTTTGATATTCTTTTCTTTGCAGCCAAACATTGTTGAATATGCAGTTGTCCTTTTCCCATTTTGCTGGAATACGGAAGTACGGTAAAGGGAAGTAACTTCAGTGGCAGACAACTTGCGCAAATGTCGTCTGCTGTGGTCTTTAAAGTTTTTTTGTGTTTTTTTTTTATTTGAATTTAGTTTTAACCTTCAATATTTTCTCTGGAGAACAGATTTTGACTTTGACGGAATGAGAACCTGGTCGGACGATTTTGAACATTCCAGGACTTATCCATAAGTTTTGGGGCCTTCGCTGTTTTTCAAGCACTTTTCAAGCCCTGGAAAAGGCCATGTCATTTTTCAAGGACTTTTCAAGGTTTCACGGACCCTGTACGAACCCTGCAAACCCCTCCCCCCTCCCACAAGCAGATATAAAACAAATATGTGATGCACATTTGAAGCTGGCATGTGCAGTAACAGTTTGTAAAGACACACTGAAATGAACTGAACTGAAGTTGCTTGCATCAGCTTTTCATATTAGTGGACAATGATGACGAAGATGATGATCAAGATGACGATGATGATATATAACTCACATGAGCAGTGTAACTGCAGCAGCCTTTAATGAGCACCTCTGGCCGATGCCTCCACTATGGACCCAGGTGGGTGATGATGATGATAAAGTGGAACCTCCCTTATAAGACCTCCCATAATAAGACTCCCTCCCATATAAGACCTACTTCTCTGAGACGCTGCCCTTCTTTGTAAGTATTAAAATTACCTCCCTTATAAGACCCCTCCCTTATAAGACCTCATTTTGGATGATTTTTGAAGGTCTTATAAAGGAGGTTCCACTGTAATAACGATGATGATGATGATAATATTAATGATGATAATGATGATTATTATGATGATGATGATGATATATGACTCACATGAGCAGTATAATTGCAGCAGCCTTTAATGAGCACCTCTGGCCGATGCCTCCATTGTTTTATGGACCCTGTCGTGTGCATCAGGTGGGGAGGACGTATGTGGATCTGAGACTCCCCTTTCACCTGAAAAACAAATGAATTAATTGTACACTGGTCTCAAATTACTACAAAAATCATCCCAATGTACACAGATTAATAATTTAAATGACCATGTACTCGAGTCAAGTCCAGAAAAGTGTATTATCTCAATGTTAATGCATAATGGTCCCCTCTACTTTACAACAGTCACCAAAATGATACCCTGGTCAGATTTTCCAATTTCACCATTTCTTCTCCATATTCAAAATTTGTATGACCATGTGTGTGATTCATCGAGTTGAGTGAAGAAAACATAATCATCTCCACACACAGAAATCAAACTCTGGTGCATAAGCTGCCATAGTTTTTCCAATCTTGTCACACTCAGTTAAATATAGCTATGGATTTCTTTATTTAGCACAGGCCAACTTGCGAACGGTGGTAGGCTCACCACACAATGCAAGAGAAACTAATCCAAAAATGCCACAATTATGGTTGGCAGTCAAGATTTACTTCCCTGGAGCTGGTAAAATACCACAAAACTTTCTAAGATGATTCCAGTTAAATAATGGTTGGGCGTTCCAAACCATGCCACATGAATATGGGGGAACTATTTTTACAAACGACACACATACGTAACTTACCCATTATGGCCATATGGCCTGGGAACGCAGAAGAAGAAGAACAACTACAGCAGTTAGGCCGAGTTCACATTAGACGCGTAAGTTCCGTACGGAAAACCCTAAATAAGTGGAAGAAAGAAGGATAAAAGTTTACGCATAATGGGGAAATTTGGACACGTGTGCAAATCTTTTCCCTTCTTTGTTTCACTTATTTTTATGGATTGCCGCACAGGTTTCCACATGGAATATCCGCTTATGTGTGTACACGGTCTTAAACAACAGCCTCACCTGCGGAGAATCAGGCCCGTTCTCCTCCCCCCTGTCAGAGAGAGAGGAACCGACAGGGGCCTGCACTCTGGCCGATGATGACGAGGAAGAAGTAGAATCCCCGTTATCTGAGCTCTGGGACTTCACTGTGGTGTAGTCCCTGTACAGGTCGATGTGATCGAACGGAGACTTGGGCTCATCGTCTGCGCTGCATTTCCGCACCCTGGCCTGAACATCAAGCAGAAAGATACCAGGCTATAACTATCCACAATTAGGACCGAAAGGGAGACAATTCAATGACAGAAAAGAGCAAGAAAGGTCGATGTGATCGAAGGGGGACTTGGGCTCATCGTCTGCGCTGCATTTCCGCACCCTGGCCTGAACATCAAGCAGAAAGATACCAGGCTATAACTATCCACAATTGGGACCGAAAGGGAGACAATTCAATGACAGAAAAGAGCAAGAAAGGTCGATGTGATCGAAGGGGGACTTGGGCTCATTGTCCACGCTGCATTTCCGCATTCTGGCCTGAACATCAAGCAGAAAGATACCAGGCTATAATTATCCACGATAGGAATTGTTCGGAAATAATTAAGGGGAGTAATTTCATGGTGTGTAGGAGTTATCTTGCCTAATTCAATCGGTCAAACAGGGGAAGTTACTCTGCCATCAGGTAAATCCCCAGCCCTCGCTTCTTGTGTTTGAGGAGACACACAGCATGTAGAACGCAGTGCGTCATTCTGAAATTGATGTCATTTATATTTTTACGTCACAGTTTGCAAGTTCTTTCACTTTGTGGATACTGGTCACCCCTTATGTTTCTACAGAATGTTTGCAAGTCGCTGACTCGCATCCTGCGGTTTCAAACTTTGACGCCATTGTTGCATTGTCGCTATAGTATTTGACCGAGTAATCGAGGTAAGCAACTCTAATTTTCATGAAGTGCTCTCCCCTATTCTTTTTCCAGAAAATCGTCTATTAGGACTGAAAGGGAGACAATTCAATGACAGAAAAGAGCAAAAAAGGTTGATGTGATCGAACAGGGACTTGGGCTCATCGTTCGCACCCAGGCCTGAACAATAAGGAGAAAGACACAAGGCTATACAGCGGAGTACACTTAACACGAAATTCAGGGGGCAAAGAGTTTTTAGTGCGTTAAACCAGTATTTTGTGTTGAGCATAAAGTAATAATAAAGAGGAGTTTCATCAGTTAAAATTCATTTTTGTGCGTTAACCAATATTTCATGTTATCCAGTTTTGTGTTCTTCTTCTTCTTCTTCTTTTTCTCTTCTTGCAGTAGACAACCGCCATCATCGTTTTGATGGTTCTGTTGTGTGTAAAAATCACAAGTCATGGATTGCTGCACGGGTTTCCGCATGGAATATCCGCTTATGTGTGTTAAGAGTACTAAGAGTTAAGAGTATTAAGAGTACTCCACTGTAATTACCCACAATTAGGACAGAAAGGGAGATAATTTAATGACAGAAAAGAGTAGGAAAGGTCAATGTGATCAAATGGAGACTTGGGCTCAACATCCACGCTGCATTTCCGCGCATAGAGCTTAAAGGTATGTGCTAAAGAAACCTTAATAAATAAAGAAAAGCAGAAAGGTACAAGTCAAGGTCATACATATCCACAATTAGGACAGAAAGGGAGATAATTCAATGACAGAAAAGAGCAAGAAAGGTCGCTGTGATCGAACGGGGACTTGGGCTCATCGTCCGCAATAGCAACAGAAATACACGTACACACACCGATACCCCAACACACACACACACACACACAGACCCGTCATAATACCCATCCTCTGGCCGGGTAACAAAAGAACAACAGTAACAACAGCAATAGCAACAGCAATACACGCACACACACCGATACCCCAAACACACAACACAACAGCAATAGCAACAGCAATACACGACCACGTCATAATACCCATCCTCTGGCCGGGTAACAAAAGAACAACAGTAACAACAGCAATAGCAACAGCAATACACGCACACACACCGATACCCCAACACACACACACACACACACACACACACAAAGACAGACACACACACACGTCCTCTGCCCAGGTAACAAAAGATCAACAGCAACAACAGTAATAGCAACAGAAATACATGCACGCACACCGATACCCCAACACACACACACCCACACACACAAACCTACAGGACTCATGGAGGTGTCTCTCTCCAGGTGCACTCTGTCTCCTAACGAAGCCAGAATTCTTTTCCTGTGACCCAATGAAGTAATATCCAACACCTGAAACACAAAGAAAACAATGTGGACCATCAAACAAAGCTTTTATTTTAACTACAATAGACAAAGTTAAAACACCTCTACATTTTACTTTAACCCTTTCACCGCCAATGTCACATTTTTGCACCACAATGGTTTTAACACCCATGTCACTAAAAGGCATCAAATCAGGGCCTGTTATCCAAAGACCACTATTTTCTTAATTTTGGGAGGTAAGGATAGGCCTAATGCTATGCACGTGACAGAGGAATTCCCAGTATTGCAGATACATGTTTTTCTCAACCCAGTTAACCCTTTCACCGCCAGCCATATTTCAGCCAAAAATCTCCATTAAATTTACCTGGGTAGAGAACAAAATCCATCTGCAGTATTGGGGATTGTTCTGTGACATACATAAAATAAGGTATATCCTTACTTCCCAAAACTAAGACAATAGGGTCTTTGGATAATAGACCCCAATTTGATGCCTTTTAGTGACATAGGTGTTAAATCACTGTGGTGCTAAAATGCGACGTTGGCGGTGAAAGGGTTAAGCTTAATTGTTTTGGGGCTGAAAAATTGCTGGCGGCGAAAGGGTTAAAAGGCACGCAGTTCTAATCAGAGCTGCTCAAGAAACCAATCCGTCAACCTGTGCGTAGGTGAAAGGCACAGAGCCAGAACAAAGCCAGAAACTTCCTCAACGAAAAGGTGGTCCCAGGTTTGTTCACATACCCCTCAATCAAAGGGAGAAAAGTGGCAGAGTGGTTAACCCTTTCGCTGCCAGCCATTTTTCAGCCAAAAAAGACCATACAACTTAAGTGGGTAGAGACAAAAAAAATTCTGCAATATTAGGAATTCCACTGTGACATGTGTAACATTAGGCCTATCCTTACCTCCCCAAATTAAGAAAATAGGGTCTTCCGATTACAATCCTTATTTGATGCCTTTTAGTGTCATGGACCGCCCCCGTGTTAAATCATTGTGGTGCATAAATGTAATGCGTGACTGAGGTAAAGCACTATATAAATGTACTATTATTATTATTATTATTATTATTATTAGATGGACTGATTTGTATGATCTGTTCATGTCCAAACCTTTTAATTTAATGTTTGAGGTAAAAATTCCTGGAGGCTGTAACAGCTTGTTGTTGTATATTGTATGTTAATGACATGGGTGCAACTCCTGAAAATGGAAAAAAATGAAAGGCAGGGGTCCAGGGGCTGCTGAGGCCCTGTCTGGGTACAGGGGCAGAGCCCCATCAGAATTTCTGTTTCTGGAAAATTTTAAAAAAAAATGAAATGTGTAAAATGTACATAGTTGCACCCATGTCAATAACATACAATATACAACAACAAGCTGTTACAGCCTCCAGGAATTTGTACCTCAAACATTACATGAAGAGGTTTGGACATGAACAGATCATACAAAGAAAGAAATATAAAACATTTTAACCCTTTCGCCGCCAGCCATTTTTCAGCCAACAAATACCATTAAGCTTAACGGGGGTAGAGAAAAAAATGTTTCTGCAATGTTGCGAATTCATCTGTGACATGCATAACATTAGGCCTATCCTTACCGCCCAAAATTAAGAAAATACGGTCTTTGGATAACAGGCCCTGATTTGATGCCTTTTAGTGACATGGGTGTTAAACCATTGTGGTGCAAAAATGCGACATTGGCAGTGAAAGGGTTAATTCAAATGATCAACACTATCAGTCCATCTTTAACCCAATACAACATTTAAAGCATTCTATCACTTTAGCTTTGCTTTGTTTTTGCTTGTTTGTTTTGTTGTTGTTTTTGTGTGTTTTGCTTTGGTAACTGTGCTGTTTAAAAAACAAGAAGTCAGTAAACACTTTTACAGTTAAGAAATTCTCCAGAAGAAAAAATTCAACTGTTGCTCTCAGTTTCATAATAATATAATAATAAACGGACACTTATATAGCGCTTTTTATTGAGCACAAAGCGCTCTACAATCAGCATTGAAACAGCGATCAGCTGATTCGTTGCCTGGTATTCCACAGTGGGCTACACTCTTGTTAAAATCCTTTTCTTTTTCTGAAAATTGGACTGGGCCATGTGTGATGAGTTTTTTTTATACATGTCCTATGTGTTGGGTATTTCATTATTATGTTCTTATTGTATATGTGTTTATGCCGTGCCACAAATCAATTTCTCACTTTTGAGATAATAAAGTAGTCTCGAGTCTTGAGTCTTTATAGGCTGAAAATCATGGTAATACTAACTGTGTTTAACTCCAGCTCCCAGAGTTTGATGGCTCTGACCATGCTGTTGTATTTGTGAGAGGTGAAGGTGTCCATGTATTGACCATACACGCAATAAAATCAAAACAAAGGTGGACAAAACAAACGATATACTGACCGTGTTAAGTTCCAGCTCCCAGAGTTTGATGACTCTGACCATGCTGTTGTACTTGTGAGAGATGAAGGCGTCCAGGTATTGACCGAGACGTAACGACTCCAACCACTTTTCTACCGATTCTGGTAACACCCTCTGGTCTGTAACATCAACATCAATCAATGAAGTCAATAATTAAATACCTCATCATTATCAGCAGCATAAAAAGAATAGCACTGTTTCACAAATCCAAATTCTCTGTGATTCTGTCTGCTTTCAAATCCAATCTCAAAACCTGTCTTATTATTTTCCATAATTGAATTTATAATCTGCATGACCCTCAAATCTAAGCACCTCTCCTTCTCTTTCTCTAGTCTCAATCTCACACAAATCATAATTCAGTGTCAGAGTCCTATCTTATTTGGCCTTTTGAATGTCACACGCATCCATGTGTGCACGCACACACATCCATGTGCACACACACACACACACACACATTTCCTTGTTTTTTAAATGGGGACAATAAATAATTGATTGATTCACACACACACACACACACACACTGTCCATCTAATTTCACCATATATCATACTCAATATCTGTCTAATATCATGAGCAGTGGATAGACGTTAAATGAAAGATACACACACGCACACGCACGCACGAACACACACACAAACACACACACACACACACACACACACACACACACACACACACACAAACACACACACACACACACACACACACACACACACACACACACACACACACACACACACATGCATGCACACACACACACACACACATGCACACACACACATACACACACACACACACACACACACACACAAACACACACACACAACACACAAACACACACACACACACACACACACACACACCTATAGGCTGTACAGGAGGTAAACGGTGAGCAGCGGTGACAATGGCTGAGCGGTGACCTTCGTTGGTGATTCCAATGGAGGCCAAGTCTGGGTCCTCGATGATCAAACCCCCCTGAAAAATCACA
Source organism: Phymorhynchus buccinoides (assembly GCA_017654935.2). NCBI lineage: Eukaryota > Metazoa > Mollusca > Gastropoda > Neogastropoda > Raphitomidae > Phymorhynchus > Phymorhynchus buccinoides. The sequence continues at coordinate 41,628,524 of CM065697.1, forward strand.
TACAATCTGATTTATAAGGGCTTAGCTAGTGGTGGGCTTCGTTGGTAGTACCAATGGATGCCAGGTCTTGATCCTTGATGATCGGAAATAACTATAAAACTGTGACTATCCTACCAACACACACACACAACAACATACAGTATTTATACGGCGCTGAATCTTCATAGAAATCAAATCAAAGCGCCAACACACAGTTCCCTTAGCATTCAAAGCACTACACACACATACATCTATTCACACTCACCACACACAACCTTCTGTCACACCCACACACACAATACACATACACACAACACATACATCATTCTATTTGACTCACCAAGAAGTGTTTCCAACCTTCTTAGCACACAATACACTATACATATTTTTCATACATCTATTCTATTTGACTCACCAAGAAGTGTTTCCAACCTTCTTAGCACACAATACACTATACTCATTTTTCATACATCTATTCTATTTGACTCACCACAAGTGTTTCCAACCTTCTTAGCACACAATACAGTATACACTTTTTCATACATCTATTCTATTTGACTCACCAAGAAGTGTTTCCAACCTTCTTAGCACACAATACAGTATACATATTTTTCATACATCTATTCTATTTGACTCACCAAGAAGTGTTTCCAACCTTCTTAGCACACAATACAGTATACATATTTTTCATACATCTATTCTATTTGACTCACCAAGAAGTCACTCCAACCTTCTTAGCACACAATACAGTCACACATCCTGCAAGTCTCTCTCTCTAACATAGGAAACTCCACAGTATTGTCAGTGCAAGCATTTCCAACCTTCTCTCACTCCCTTAGCACACATACAGTATACATATTTTTTAGACCTCTATTCTATTTGACTCACCAAGAAGTCTGTGTCATCAAAGCCATTAGCCACCAGTGTGTTTTCGTACTGGCCCAGTCCTATGGAGTCCAACCACTCCCCCACACCATGGAGAGTGTGTGTGGACTGGTCCCCTGTACACAGAACACACAAGCACACACACAAGTCAATTTAATAATAATCCTTTGACCCCTCTTGGGGGCATGGAGGATAAACAGAATATCAACAAGTGACAATAAGCACAAAATAAACACTCATCAAACAAACTAAGCAGACTGCAGTCTATTGTCAAACAACTTTTCCTGATCTTATAAATTTTGCAAATTTCAATTGGAATTTTGGCTTGGACATAAACTGACAAAAGTAAAAAAACTGATTTCTTATTTATTATATAACACCTCGGCAAAATATATCGATGTTCTTCAAAATATGGACATTCAATTACAAAATGATATTCATCACCAATAACACCCATATCACATTTGTCACACATACGGTCCTGTCGGTCAAGTCCAAATCGTCGTCCTGTTTCAATTGGTAATTTATGACAACTACATCTAAATTTCATTAAACTTATAATATATCACACACACACACACACACACACACACACACACACAGATGTTACAATTTTCCAAGCTTCAAGATTTATCGTATGAACAGATGTACATCAACCCAGAAAGCACAAAACGTCACTATCCAGACTTCTTCTCTTCTTCTGCGTTCCCAGGCCATATGGCCATAATGGGTAAAGTACATATGTGTCCGATTTTCAGTTTTCCACTGGTCTCCCCGCTGCGTACAGCCCGACACATTCCGATTTCGAAGGAGCTCAAATGAACAACAATTATTTGGAAGATTTTTTTTTTTTTTTAGAGGCAGGAGAATGGGCCAACAAGTCAGAAAGATAGTAGATGATAGAAAGCAAAGGGAAAAGGCAGAGTCAAAGAGAGTGGCAGATTAGAGGAAGTTACAAGCACAGAACTTCAAGAAGGTGGGGGAACTATGTTTACAAAAGACCCCCCCCCCCCCCCCCCCCCCCGGTATCCCCACAGGGGACGATCCAAACAAATGCACTAACTATGCTTACAAAAAAGGGAAGCAATGCTAATAAAGTGTCTGCAAGAAAGAGTTCCTTCCCTCCATATGGTTTTACATGAAAGGATGCTGAATTACAAAAGTTTGCTGCAGCAAGGAGACTCTTTGCTCTCTCCGTCATAATAAAACTATGGACACATTTTATGCAAAATAATACAACCTGCTAATGTAACACTTTCACAGCCAGCCTTTTATTTTTTAGCCAAAAAAAAACACCCATTAAACTTAACTGGGTATAGAAAATAAATCTGCAACATTGGGAATTTCTCTGTTGACATTCATGACTTTAGGTCTATCCTTACCTCCCAAAATTAAGAAAATGGTCTTTGGATAACAGGCCCTGATTTCATGCCATTTAGTGACATGGGTGTTCAACCATTGTGGTACTTAAACGCGACACTGGCGTTGAAAGGGTTAAAGTTCAAAAGTTGATTTCTATAAAGAAACGTGGATGACTGATGGGGTCAGTAAAATGGGTTGAGCCCGAAACGTTGTGACTTGTTTTGTTTCTGTGATTAAATCTTTTGTTTTGGGTTTCAATTTCGACTCTGTTTTAATTAACTTCTATGGTTTATACCCCAAAATATTTCATCACCATGAATCTGATTACTGACACTTAGCTGTCTCTCCGGACACTTATACAATGTTGTGTATAAGGCAGGAAGAAAATAAACAGTAAAAATATTTTTCAAAAACAACTAAGGAACAAAAAAACTGAAAACTCCCCAGCGTTTTTGGACTCCGGTCAGGCCAATCCGGCTACATCTACACTACTTCTTTTACCCCACTAACCATTGGGCTCAGCAGAAGTTTGTATTGCCATCACACACATGTACACACACCACACACCACACACACACACACACACACACACACACACACCACACACACACACACACACACACACACACACACACACACACACATCTTGAAAACTAACACACTGAGGTCAAAGCTGTATTACGGGAAGCTGACAAAGCTGTATGCATAAACTACATATAAATGAAATGGCGGATATAAATGCAAAAGCAGGTGCAAATAACCATATCCAATCAGAAAAGTTCAAAGTTAAATTATCATTAAAGGAAATGAGTCGTCGAATCGAATACGAAATTCATTCACGCCATAAAAATAAAATACAACCCTACCATTTTAAAACACACATCCCATCAGGTAACAGACTTGTAACTAGCTTAATACATAGGCTGAGAATTAATGCACACAAAACAAAATATTCCAAGGATGTTAGCTGTATTTGTCAAAACAGAATTTCTATTGAACATAATTATATTAAATTGCTATAAATTAAATATTCTACTTAGAGATTTCACAAATATTGAAATAAAAACCCTGCTATATGAACAAGATAATAATTCATTTTTGATCAATCTAGGACAAAACATTTTACATAGATCAGTAGGAATCTAGGATACTTGTTATAACAGGTTATCAATTGCATTGAGTTTCTTTCTTTTTTTCTTCCGTTTTTGTTGTTATTGTTGTTGATTTTAAGGCCTTGTCCACACATAAGCGGATATTCCATGCAGAAACCCGTGCGTAATCCATAAATAAGTGAAACAAAGAAGGGACAAGATTTGCACATGTGTCCGAATTTCCCCTTATATGCGCAAACTTGTATCCTTCTTTCTTCCACTTACTTAGGGTTTTCCGTACTGAACTTAATCGTCTAATGTGAACCCGGCCTTATTCTGTTCGTGCAATATCACTGTAAAAGTGAACGCACGTTAAATTCAAGATTCATTCTGTATTACGGGAAGCCATTTCCAGACCTGTTTACTCTACTCTTTTCCAGTAGTATTCTACTCAATTTGGACCTCTACTACTCTTCAAAATTGAAAATAATGCTCTAATTACTCATTTTCAGTGAACATTGTTTGATGGTTTAATGAATAAAACTACACAATCATTTTGCACCCAAACTACTCATTTCGGCTATCCAGACTACTCAAGACTTGTGTAGGGAGTAAACAGGTCTGCATTCCCTCTACATTCAACTGACACAGAGGTGAACAGACAAGCCGCATGCATCACTGTGGGTCTACCTGCTAAGGACTTGGCAAACTTGGCCTCATACTCTTTGACAAAGACGGACTCGCGCGCCATGCCCACGCCAATGGTCTCCAGCGTGGCCACTATCTACAGGGACAACCACAAAATGCACACATGGTTTGCAACATGCACCAGACTAATACGTATTAATGTCCATGCAGTCATTCTGCTATCAGTGCTAACCAGGCAGTCAATGTGCAACAGTAAAAGAGTGAATCGGTACTGGTTTATACAGTCGAACCCCAACTAACAAACACCCCAGACATCCCAGAGCTCCCAATCGTCCCGCAAAACGAGGGGTCCCAGGGACTCCTTCACTTACAGCATAGAGTCCTAGAGGCAGGATAGAGGGTCCCAGTGGCATTGCGAATGCTAAAAAGAATTTTTCTAGTGCATCCCTGGGACCCCCTGCACATTCTTTTAGAGGGTCCTCTAGAATTATAGTGCTTCATAGACCCCCAAATGGGGGTCCCTGGAAGCCCTGCATCCCGTAAATGAGGACATATTTTCACAATCCCTTCTTTCCTTGTCAATGACTCATGCTTTTAGGCACCTTGTAAAATGAAGGACAATTTCAGCCAGTCTATTTGGTGTTATGATGCTGAGGTTCGACTGTATATACTCACTATTGTACTCTACAAAGCCCAGCATTCTGCTTTTACTGTTTCCAGAGGCTCTCTAGGGAAGACATTTTAGACGTCATTTGCATACTGATATACACATTTGCAAATGCACATGCATACATTATGCGTAAAATATAAACTGAACATTCCTTTAATACTTTCTTTCACTGCTCTCAGATGCTCTTGGAAGAAAATGGATATGTTATTGTCACAAAAACATATGCACACATACATGCATACATTGTGCTTAAATTGAAATGAAAACAAACAAGAAATATCTTCATTGCTTTTTTCCAAAGATACAATTTTTAAACTAGCACTGGGCAGGCAAACTGAAAGTCTGCAAGAGTGATGACAAAAGATTCATCTGGCAAGCAATCTAAAAAATCAAGGAATCAACAAAGAATCACAAGATCAACAAATAAACTAGAAGTCTAGAGCACTGTAAATAAACACAGACAATCACAAGCATCGAAAAGGTCTACCAACTGCAAACCAGAGCTGTAAATGAAAAGACATAATAAGAAAAACCAAGATGCCTTGATTTTCACCAGTCACGTGTAGCAATCTACAGCTAACAGCGTAACGCAAGCACTGTTGTTACATCACTCTTGTGGACCGGCAATCCTCCAACACAAACTTTGACGAGCAGAGAGAGCAAGCCATCGTACATTCTGCCAGTTAGAAACAGGACAAAAGCAGCAGGTATATCAGCACGGTTTCCTCTGCCAGCCAGCAGATATTTCTAAACAAATCGGGGCTCCCACTAAGAAAGAACATTATATCGAGGGTATGTGCCAGAAGGCACTATCATGAACAGACTATACAAGGCTGGTAGTACCTTCTGGCTTTTACCTGAGAATGAAACTACCTCCTGGTATATAACTCTTGACAGAGTAGGTAACCTAGGGGTGAGTTTGGGGCTGATCGATTTTGATGTTAACAAAAGTACAATGTCATAGAAAGATATTATTACTAGTTGTAAAAGATCAATGCAGGATTTGAAAGTTTACCCAAGACCTTAAAAGTTCTCAATTAGTTCTTTTCTAACTTGCAGAACACGTGACTGATGTCAGCAGTTTTCATTATTGCACCCCAACCCCACCTCATCCTTTCCGCCATTTTCTCTCCCAGAGATTTTTCTTTTTCCCTCTGAAATAATAATATTGTGTCCAGTCCTGCTAACTTTATAAAATTAAAATAAAACGTGGGAGCCCTGACAATAGCTAACAGCAAACAAAAGCAGCCAGCATGAAACCATTCAACAACACAACAAGCACTTGAATCGTCTCATTGTGCACAAGCATGGCGCTGTAATGTAGTACAGTGGAACACCTTCAAAAACCATCCAAAATGAGGTCTTATAAGGGAGGGCTCTTATAAGGGAGATCATTTTATTACTTACCAAGAAGGGCAATGTCTCAAGAGAAGTAGGTCTTATGTGGGAGGGAGTCTTATAAGGGAGGTACCACTGTAGCAGACAAAAGCAGCCAGCATGAAACCATTCCACAACACAACATCACTTGAATGGTCTCATTCTGCACAAGCATGGCGCTGTAACGTAACAGTGTACAGCTAACAAAGACTGATGCTTCAGGCCCAATGCACCGCAGGCAGACTCCCCGTCATCTCTCTCCTCTCTCCTTCCTCTACCTGCACTGTTGACAGCGTGATGGTTGTGATGGTGATGGTCAAAAACGGGAGAGAAATCCACATGAACGTACTCCCCGGACGAACTAATGCGGCCCCCGTAGCTGGACACAATGTCCGCTATCTGTTGGAGAGGTCAAAGCCAATGGTTAAAAGTGGAAAAGTGGAAAAAGAATGTCAATGTGAAAAGCATGTGAAGTTCAAACTCGTTAGCCATCTTTGGATCTTGAAGAAAATGTGAAGTGTGTGTGTTGTTGTTACTGGAAGCGGTGACTGATTTCACAATACTGAATAGAATATAACTCATTGGAGAGAGAGAGAGAGAGAGAGAGAGAGAGAGAGAGAGAGAGAGAGAGAGAGAGAGAGAGAGAGAGAGAGAGAGAGAGAGAGAGAGAGAGAGAGAGAGAGAGAGAGAGAGATTCGGATGATTTAATCACTTTAGGCCATTGCCCCTTGTGATGGGGGTACAATATACAGACAAACAACACATGCATTGTTATCCCACCGTTACAAACTAATGTAAACCATTATAAACTGTTATAAACTAGAGAAAGAATACACCATCAAGATGTCACACAGAGAGAGACAGACAGACAGAGAGAGACAGAGTGAGAGTCAGAGAGAGAGAGACAGACAGACAGAGAGAGAGAGAGTGAGAGTCAGAGAGAGAGAGTGAGAGAGTAACAGGCAGGCAAGCAGACAGGCAGACAAGCAAGCAAACAGACAGGCACAGAAAGAGACAGACAGGGGGAGAGAGAGAGAGAGAGAGAGAGAGAGAGAGAGAGAGAGAGAGAGAGAGAGAGAGAGAGAGAGAGAGAGAGAGAGAGAGAGAGACCAGACAAAGAGAGACAGATAGGCTTGACAGTCAAATAGAGAGAGAGAGAGAGACAGACACAGAGAGGACATGACAGATATAAACACAGTCAGAGACAGAACAACAAAGACAGACAAAGAGCATGGTGGCCATCTGATATAAACCTTACACCATGTTGCATTGGAAGAAGAAAAACATCTCTCTCTATATATATACTTATCTCTATTGAGAGCGATTCACAGAAGGCCTTCAAAAAAGCACTACCCTATCCATCCCAACCCCCATCCCCTTCTCATAACACCAGATCCAAATGGATTTCATTTTGTCTGCCTATTTCCCCCGTGGGGATACCGGGGATCTTTTGTACAAATAGTTCCCCCACCTTTTGGAAGTTCTGTGCTTGTAACTTCCTCTAATTCTGTCACTCTCTTTGACTCTGCCTTTTCCCTTTGCTTACTGTCATCTGCTATCTTTCTGTTTTACTGGTCCGTTCTCCTGCCTTTTTTTCTGTAAATTCTTACAAAGATTTCTTCAGCCAAAGTGGGACATGCTGGGCCTAACTATTTCTTAGTAAGGCGCATAACGGCCGCATGACGCATATACCCTCATATGACAGGAAACTGAGCGAATGAAGAAGAAGAAGAAGTCTGCCTATTTGCTATTGCCAAGGGTAAAGTTCTTCTCCTTTCAAGAAGTTCAGTGAGCTGTTTTATGAGATCATACTCATAGGTAGTTGCACCTATAAAGACCCACTGACCCACCACGATTAAGTCCCTTGGGTTTTTTCTGGGTAGCTGTGACCCACATACAAATGCCCCCAACTTAAATTGAGGCTGCACTTTAAAATTATGTTTCGTTTCGAATTTGGGGGCATTTGCATGGGAGTCAAACCTGGTCAAAACAAGATTTCGTACCAGCTATAAGAGGGGAAAACACGTGAAACCCGTGATTTTGACACATGATCTGATGGTGGTGGGTCTTTAAGGTTTAATAGAAACGAGGAATTACAACAGTTTATCTGAAAAATAGTAATAGTCCATACATAACAAACTTACCTTGGCCCATTCCTCCGAATCGTCAAACATGTCGTCCGACTTCCGACAATCCCCGTCACCACCATCACCACCACTCTGAGCCTGAAGCGTGGACTTTCTCGACGACAACGATGACGACGATTCGCCCACCCCCGACGACGACCCAGTCATCTGATCAATCTCCTCCAGAACGCGATCCGCGTCAAAGACCTCCCCCCCTCCTCCTCCTTCCCCACCTCCTCCTCCTCTGCTCTCCTCCCTCTCCATGAGGGGGTGGAAGGCGATGATGGTGGAGGCGGTGGAGCGGTGTTTGGAGCGGGCGGTTTTCACCAGCACATTCTCGCAGATCTGAGACACCACATTGCGCGACCCGCCCGGTGTGGAGCCCCTGAGGAGGCCTGTGTGAGAGAGAGGGAACAAGACAGAAGAATGGGGATAAGCATTGTTGTTGTACATTAAGTTTGTCGTTGTTGTGGATGCTTTCGTTGTTGTCTTCATCATCATCGCCGTCATCATCATCATCATCATCATTGCAGATATTTTCATTGTCACAATTATCATCAGCAGCAGCAGCAGCAGCAGCAGCAATATTATCCATATTCATTTTATCGTCATTGTTATCCTCACGACCATTGCATTATCACCATCATCATTGTCATCAATTTAACCATTCCTGTCTGTCTGTCTCTCCTTCCCCCCCCCCCCCCCCTCTCTCTCTCTCTCTCTCTCTCTCTCTCTCTCTCTCTCTCTCTCTCTCTCTCTCTCTCTCTCTCTCAACATCATCAAAAGTCATATCCTGTGGACAGAGAGGCAAGATGAACAACTTAACCACACCTTATCATTTTCATTGTCATTATTATAATATTATAATACTATATATATTTATATAATATATTATTATTATAATAATAATAATAATAATAATAATAATAATGACAAGGAGCAGGAAATGTCATTATTGTTATTGGTATCTATCACCATACTGAATATTATTAAAACCCTTGAAATGTTTCCCTATATGTCTCTGTCACTGTCTCTCTCTTCTTATCTTTCTCCCTGTCTCTATCAGTCATTGTCTCTCTCTCTCTCTCTCTCTCTCTCTCTCTCTCTCTCTCTCTCTCTCTCTCTCTCTCTCTCTCTCTCTCTCTCTGTCTCTCTCTCTCTCCCCCCTCTCTCTCTCTCTCTCTCTCTCTCTCTCTCTCTCTCTCTCTCTCTCCTCTCTCTCTCTCTCTCTCTCTCTCTCTCTCTCCTCCCTCCCTCCCTCCCTCCCTCCCCTCCCTCCCTCCCTCTCTCTCTCTCTCTCTCTCTCTCTCTCTCTCTCTCTCTCTCTAAGCCCCTGCATGTTGTTAACTACATAACACACGGGGTTTCGACATACCTCTGCAACCAGTTATTCCCTCCTAACTGACAGACCAGGTAAGGGGAAAGAGAGAAAGAGTGATGTCACGTTTACATTTCTCCATCACAGGCAGTCTCACACACACACACACACACACACACACACACACACACACACACACACACACACACACACACACACACACACACACACACACACACAGACACAGAGACAGACTGACTGCAAACAGAAGCACAGAACAAACAGAGGGGTCTCCTCCCAATGCATGTCTGTGTTTCCAGTGAGCAAATGTCATTAGCACACAAGATGCTGCTAGGGCCCAGAGGGGGGTTGGTTCTCTACAGTACAACAGAGGCATCAAAAGAGCATATCGTCGGTAAAATTCAAGAACCTCGTATCTCAATTTTGGTAGTTTTGAAAAAAACGAATGAAAAAAAACTTTTAAAAATTAATCGCGTTTACCACAATTGATTAACTATGATGAATAAGGTTGTTCAAGACATTGCGAGTTTTGTCCTGCATTTTGTTAAAATAACTTTTTCTGTCTTTCTGTTTTTATACTTGAAAAGAACGAAGATATAAGGTTTTTGTAATAACTGGATCTGAATTTGGGACTTACGAATTTTTCTTCTATTTGCACAACCTCATTTACCCCAGATACATAGTCGTTAGAAATGCATTTAACTCAAACCCCCAAATAATCGAGATATGCGGGGGTTTTGGGGTGGTTGTTTTTTATTAAACCTTTTTTTTCATTTGTTTTTCACATTATTTCACAAGGAAGAAAAACAAAACAAATAATAGGCAAAAATCAAATAAATACATACAGAAGACAAACAAACACATTTACACACATCTGTGCCGTGGAAGTCATTGAAAAATGTTATCACAACATCTTGAGGTAACAATTTATCATCACTATGTGGAGTAGCTAAAAACAGAGAGCTCAACATTTCAAATTGTGAGTTTCAAGCTCTGAACAACAGATATGCGGTTTGTGAATTTCACCGACGATATATAACAGCAGAAAACGGATGAGCAGCAATTATCCAAAAACTTGTTTTTAAAAGAAGAAAAAAGAAACTGATTGAAAATATTATTTTTAAGTATCTATGATCAGTAAAACATCAGAAGTTTGGGTCATAGTATCTTTCAAATTACCCCACTCCACCCTTTTGTTTCTTTCTTTTTTTAAATGGTCTCAGTTTTCAACCCTTTTCTTCATGCAATACATAACGTCGGTGAAATTTAAAAAACCTTGTATCTTGATTTTGGGGAGTTTTGAGTTAGATACGTAGTCAGCTCTTGTATCTCTAACAACTTTCTATCTGGGGTAATAAATGAGGTTGTGAAAATAGAAAAAAAACACGTAAGTCCCAAATTCAGATCTAGTTAAGGACAAAAACTTCATATCTTCGTTCTTTTGAAGTCTAAAAAAAAAAATTGTACGAAATTTTAACGAAATGCAGGACTAAACTCGCAATGTCTTGAACAACATATTCATCACAGTTAATCAATTGTGTTCAACGACAACGTGGTTGATTTTTAAAAGTTTTTTTCATTTTTCGCAAAACTACCAAAATTGAGATAAACGATAAACACAACATACACGTTTTCGGACTGAAACAATTGAAAAGTAGCCCACCGTTCAGAACATTATCAAGCACCATTGTTATGCCTTTTTATTCATGGAGTGTTGGTACAGACAACAGTGGAACCTCCCTCCCTACTAAGACCTTGCAAAATCATCCAAAATAAGGTCTTAAGTGGGAGGGAGTTGTAATAGGGAGGTAGTTTTTAATGCTTACAAAGAAAGGGCGATGCTTCAGAGGAGTAGGTCTTAAGTGGGAGGGAGTTGTATAGGGAAGGTCTAAAAGGGAGGTTCCACTGTATTTGCATCAAAAGATTTATCAACAAAATATCCCCCAAAATAATGCTATATACTCTCTCTCTCTCTCTCTCTCTCTCTCTCTCTCTCTCTCTCTCTCTCTCTCATTTGAAACGTTTCTATGTCTGACTATAATATGCATACTATTATTATGTTTTGGTTTATTCCTTTTCTTCTTCTTTTTGTCCCCAAGTCCCTTCCCCCCTGTTCCTTTATGACATGAGCAGAAAGGCCTACCTCATTCGTTCGTTCGTTCATTCGTTCTCTCTCTTTTCTATTCCATAGCACTGCTGTATATCTGTCAAACGGCATAATAACAGAGGGACTCCATTCTGAGGCTGAGTCTGGTAATACCCCCATGCATGTTAAACACCGGTGTTCAAGCACCAAAATAGCATCACTAACCCACATTCTCTCTCATCTGCATCTGCACGATTTATTTACCAGTAACCCCCCTCCACCCACCCACCCCTGCACTCTCCTTCCACACGCACCCCTCCCCATCTCTGTAAATCCATTCAATGTTCTCTTGTCTGTCTGTCTCTCTGTCTCTAGTCTCTCTCTTTCTGTCTCTCCGTCTGTCTGTCTCTCTCTTATTTTATAACCGTTTCTCGTTTTCTCTCTCTCTCTCTCTCTCTCTCTCTCTCTCTCTCTCTCTCTCTCTCTCTCTCTCTCTCTCTCTCTCTCTCTCTCTTCTCCTCATTCTCTCCTTTTTATTTTTCTTACTTTTATGCTTCATTTTTCTTTCTTTTTTTGGTCTTTTTTCTCTCCGGGTCTTTTTTCCCCAAGCTTGATGCTCAGCAGTGTTGACTGAGAGAATCCCATTCTGTTAGCAATCTTGTAGTAACAGCGCCCCAGGGAATCCCATTCCCCTCCCTACCCTACCCTCTCAACCCCCACCCTCTTCCTTCTACTCTACTTGTCTGTCAATGCATGCGTGATGCAAGAAGCAGCTCCTAAGGGAAAATGCTGGCGTCAAAATCTTACATTATCTATGTGCTTTGAAATCTACAGTCGTTTTCAGCTTTCAAGGCGTTATCATTTGGTATTTTGGTATTGGGTGATTTTGTTGGTATATTCTAGTCACAGTCTAATCTCTGTAAAATTCGGGCTGCTCTCCCCCCGGAGTGAACGTGAACGTCGGTGCAAGCGCAGCGTCTACTTTTTTCTTTTTTTTTTTGTGTGTGTGTGTTCTACAGACTTACAGGGGGGGGGGGGGGAGAGAGACAGGGTGAGAGGACAGGGTGGGGGGGTGGGGGGGGGCAGACTTGGGAAAAGTAGCTATCAATTTGGTCATACCAGGCAGTGGGATTTCTCCCTGCTCTTACTGACTTTTTAACTGCTGTGGGATTTTTATGTGCGTAAAGCGCACACAGGTCAGACTAGCTTTGAGTCCCCATCCGAAGGACTCGACGTTCAGTTCGATTTTCCTGTCAAACTAGAAAGAAAGGGCGAGGCCAGGATTCGAACCCGGGTCACTCACGTATTATTGCATTATCATCGCTAAAATGGTTTTTAAATATAATTTATATCAGTAGCTTTGATATTTATTAACATGATAATAATAATAATAATAATAATAATAATAATAATAATAATAATAATATTCATCACAATAATGTAAAATGATGCCGATATTGATTCGACTTGAAAACAATTCACAAACACGCATACACGTAAACGTGAAAGTGAACGTGAGCACGGACGCGCGCGCGCACACACACACACACACGCACACATGCACACACAAAACCACACACACACGTGTGTGTGTGCATGGGTCGTTATGTTGCTAGTATTATTCATTATTGCCACTAGGATGCCACATAATGCTAATAAAACAAAATCACCCAATTCCAACACCCACTCATTCATGTTAGTAATTTTAATTCAGACACTACTAAGAGACACACACACACAACATTGAAAAAACAAAACAATCTTAAACTAAAGATCACGAACCTGCCCGAAACCCACTATTTGATGACAAACCACTGAATGTTAATACAGCTTTTCTTTTAGAGTCAATATTCAAAACACTAGGCGTTCAAGGCTGCACTTGGTCATCTCCAAACATGGAACACTCCATTTTTAGTCAAGTTTTATTTTTGTGTGTATTTGACGGTTTAAGGTTTTGGTTAGGGTTAGGGATAGGGTTAGGGTTAGAGTCAGTTTAATTTCAGATTGAATGGTTAAAAGATACACATTCGAAAGTTTCGCTGAAAAGCAACATTGTCACGCGAATGGCGTCAATTTCCATATTTGGAGATGACCAAGTGCAATTGTGACGTTTTGTATGATTGAAACTATCGTCTACTTCCTGCTTCTTATTCTGCTCTCCGAAATCAGCCTGCTGATTGCAGACTTAAAAACTTACACGTGGTGAGATTTAACGTGGTTACAGCCCTGACATGCCCTCAGTTGTCGACGGGGCTATAATTTGCCCTAATCTTAAAGACCCCGCACGTCACGTGTGTCACATTCCCTCTTAGATTGCTATGCTAGGAAGATTTCTTAAGATCCCTTGCTAGAGCTATAAGAGGGAAAACACGTGAAAAACCGTGATTTTGACACGTGACGTGGCAGGGTCTTTAATCTTTAAAAAACTTGGGGGGGGGGGGGTGGGAACAATTATTTTAAAAAATGTGACTTTTGATATGATTGAAACACGTTCGTTTTCCTGTTTCTTTTGCTGCTCTTTGATGCCCTAAATGCCGGTGGGTGGGGGGTGGGGGTGGGTTGGGTGGGTGTCTTTTTTTTTTTAAATGTGACTTTTGATATGATTGAAAATCGTCGTTTTCCTGAATTAAATTGCTGCTGCACTCTCTATGCTTTCTCAGTGGGGATTGGGAAAGCAAAGAAGGGAGGCTTGGGGTGGGGGTGGGGGGGGAGGTTGTGGTAGGGGGAGTGCCCTCGGTCTTTGGGTTACTGAAATACCGTATTTAAAATGTTTTTACACCTCCGTGTTGATAGATCATTCTACCAGCTGCAGATGCACTCAACATCAGTGGGGGAGTGAGAGAGGGAGGGGGAGAGGGGGGGGAGAGAGAGGAGGGAGAGAGGGGGGAGAGAGGGAGGGGAGAGAGAGACAGACAGACAGACAGTGAGAGAGAGACAGAGAGAGAGAGAGAGAGAGAGAGAGAGAGAGAGAGAGAGAGAGAGAGAGAGAGAGAGAGAGAGAGAGAGAGAGAGAGAGAAGTCGAACATATTTAATAATGAATATGCCTTTCTGCCCGTGTCATGTGGGAAGGTGTGGGGTGGGATTAAACGTAGCATAATGATAATGAGAGAGAGAGAGAGAGAGAGAGAGAGAGAGAGAGAGAGAGAGAGAGAGAGAGAGAGAGAGAGAGAGAGAGAGAGAGAGAGAGAAGGTATGGGTGGGATTAAACGTAGCATATATGAGAGAGAGAGAGAGAAGAGAGAGAGAGTAGAACGAGAGAGAGAGAGAGAGAGAGAGAGAGAGAGATTAGAGAGAGAGAGCAGAGAGAGAGAGAGAAGAGACAGAGAGAGAGAGAGAGAGAGAGAGGAGAGAGAGAAGAGATAAACTCCAGACACAGAGAGAGAGAGAGAGAGAGAGAGAGAGAGAGAGGAGAGAGAAGAGAGAGAGAGAGAGAGAGAGAGAGAGAGAGAGAGAGAGGAGAGAGAGAGAGAGAGAGAGAGAGCAGAGAGATGAGAGAGAGAGGAGAGAGAGAGAGAGAGAGAGGAGAGAAAGAGAGAGAAGAGAGAGAGAGAGAGAGAGAGAGAAGAGAGAGAGAGAGAGAGAGAGAGAGAGAGAGAGAGAGAGAGAGAGAAGAGAGAGAGAGAGAGAGAGAGAGAGAGGAGAGAGAGAGAGAGAGAGAGAGAGATACATGTACGAAGAGACGGATGGAGGGGGATAGACTGAGACAGAGATCTGAATAGACTGACCACAAAAGCACGGGTGCAACTACACAAAATGAAAAACACCCGAAAGGCCTGGGTCTAGGAATAATGTCCCCCTGCAGCTGAAGAAAAAAAAAGAGATTTATTAAGGTATTTTAGTTTGCTTTTTCCACAATTTATACAAATGCTTATTTTAAAGTGTTTGAAAAATACAGTAGACACAAAGATCTTGTTTGACAAATTGAAAAAAAAAGGAAATTCCTTTTCTGGTAAAATTCAAAAACAGGAAATCCTTGTATAGCAGGAAAAGTTGCACCCATGCTACAGAGCTGTGGGGGAGGGCACCAAAGACTCTCTGTGAGGGCACCAGTTTCCTGTTGTTCAACTCCCCCAACTCACTCACTCTCACACACACACTGACACATATACATACATGCATACAGAGAGAGAGAGAGAGAGAGAGAGAGAGAGAGAGAGAGAGAGAGAGAGAGAGAGAGAGAGGGGGAGAGGGGGAGAGAGAGAGAGAGAGAGAGAGAGAGAGAGGAGAGAGAGAGAGAGAGAGAGAGAGGAGAGAGAGAGAACTTGAAAACTTAAACTTTATTTTCCAAGGATATAGATTTTAAGTAACGCCTATTCTTCCAATCTGTCCTTGATATACTAACACATAACACAAACATTGCAAGGTATACCATTAAAGAGAGAGTGAGAGGGGGGGTGGCAGACAGACAGACAGAGGGAGAGGTCAGACACATAAAGACAGTCAGACACACTAACAAACACACAGACTGAGACACAGACACAGAGAACATAGTTCCACTTCATCCTTCATTCTTCAGACGTGCAAAAGAAAATAACAGAGAGAACATAGTTCCACTTCATCCTTCATTCTGTTCTTCAGCACGTGCAAAAGAAAAGAACAGAGAGAAATAGTTCCACTTCATCCTTCATTCTGTTCTTCAGCACGTGCAAAACAAAAGAACAGAGAGAACATAGTTCTACTTCATCCTTCATTCTGTTCTTCAGCACGTGCAAAAGAAAAGAACAGAGAGAACATAGTTCCACTTCATCCTTCATTCTGTTCTTCAGCACGTGCAAAAGAAAAGA